>CP115864.1:13102644-13844663 GCA_027920645.1 Caenorhabditis nigoni | reverse complement strand
GAACGAGTTCGAACTAGAACGAGTTCGAACTAGAACGAGTTCGAACTAGAACGAGTTCGAACTAGAACGAGTTCGAACTAGAACGAGTTCGAAATAAAACGAGTTCGAACTAAAACGAGTTCGAACTAAAACGAGTTCGAACTAGAACGAGTTCGAACTAGAACGAGTTCGAACTAGAACGAGTTCGAACTAGAACGAGTTCGAACTAGAACGAGTTCGAACTAGAACGAGTTCGAACTAAAACGAGTTCGAAATAAAACGAGTTCGAACTAAAACGAGTTCGAACTAGAACGAGTTCGAACTAAAACGAGTTCGAACTAAAACGAGTTCGAACTAGAACGAGTTCGAACTAGAACGAGTTCGAACTAGAACGAGTTCGAACTAGAACGAGATCGAACTAAAACGAGTTCGAAATAAAACGAGTTCGAACTAAAACGAGTTCGAACTAGAACGAGTTCGAAATAAAACGAGTTCGAAACTAGAACGAGTTCGAACTAAAACGAGTTCGAAATAAAACGAGTTCGAACTAAAACGAGTTCGAAATAAAACGAGTTCGAACTAAAACGAGTTCGAACTAGAACGAGTTCGAACTAGAACGAGTTCGAACTAAAACGAGTTCGAACTAGAACGAGTTCGAAATAAAACGAGTTCGAACTAAAACGAGTTCGAACTAGAACGAGTTCGAACTAGAACGAGATCGAACTAAAACGAGTTCGAAATAAAACGAGTTCGAACTAAAACGAGTTCGAACTAGAACGAGTTCGAACTAGAACGAGTTCGAACTAGAACGAGTTCGAACTAAAACGAGTTCGAACTAAAACGAGTTCGAACTAGAACGAGTTCGAACTAGAACGAGTTCGAACTAGAACGAGATCGAACTAAAACGAGTTCGAACTAGAACGAGTTCGAACTAGAACGAGTTCGAACTAGAACGAGTTCGAACTAAAACGAGTTCGAAATAGAACGAGTTCGAACTAGAACGAGTTCGAACTAGAACGAGTTCGAAATAGAACGAGTTCGAACTAGAACGAGTTCGAACTAAAACGAGTTCGAACTAGAACGAGTTCGAAATAGAACGAGTTCGAAATAGAACGAGTTCGAAATAGAACGAGTTCGAACTAGAACGAGTTCGAACTAGAACGAGTTCGAAATAGAACGAGTTCGAAATAGAACGAGTTCGAAATAGAACGAGTTCGAACTAGAACGAGTTCGAACTAGAACGAGTTCGAAATAGAACGAGTTCGAAATAGAACGAGTTCGAACTAGAACGAGTTCGAAATAGAACGAGTTCGAAATAGAACGAGTTCGAAATAGAACGAGTTCGAAATAGAACGAGTTCGAACTAGAACGAGTTCGAAATAGAACGAGTTCGAAATAGAACGAGTTCGAAATAGAACGAGTTCGAACTAGAACGAGTTCGAAATAGAACGAGTTCGAAATAGAACGAGTTCGAACTAGAACGAGTTCGAAATAGAACGAGTTCGAACTAGAACGAGTTCGAAATAGAACGAGTTCGAAATAGAACGAGTTCGAAATAGAACGAGTTCGAAATAGAACGAGTTCGAAATAGAACGAGTTCGAAATAGAACGAGTTCGAAATAGAACGAGTTCGAAATAGAACGAGTTCGAAATAGAACGAGTTCGAAATAGAACGAGTTCGAAATAGAACGAGTTCGAAATAGAACGAGTTCGAAATAGAACGAGTTCGAAATAGAACGAGTTCGAAATAGAACGAGTTCGAAATAGAACGAGTTCGAAATAGAACGAGTTCGAAATAGAACGAGTTCGAAATAGAACGAGTTCGAAATAGAACGAGTTCGAAATAGAACGAGTTCGAAATAGAACGAGTTCGAAATAGAACGAGTTCGAAATAGAACGAGTTCGAAATAGAACGAGTTCGAAATAGAACGAGTTCGAAATAGAACGAGTTCGAAATAGAACGAGTTCGAACTAGAACGAGTTCGAAATAGAACGAGTTCGAAATAGAACGAGTTCGAACTAGAACGAGTTCGAAATAGAACTAGTTCGAAATAGAACGAGTTCGAAATAGAACTAGTTCGAAATAGAACTAGTTCGAAATAGAACGAGTTCGAACTAGAACTAGTTCGAAATAGAACGAGTTCGAAATAGAACGAGTTCGAAATAGAACGAGTTCGAAATAGAACTAGTTCGAACTAGAACTAGTTCGAAATAGAACGAGTTCGAAATAGAACTAGTTCGAAATAGAACTAGTTCGAAATAGAACGAGTTCGAAATAGAACTAGTTCGAAATAGAACGAGTTCGAAATAGAACTAGTTCGAACTAGAACTAGTTCGAAATAGAACTAGTTCGAAATAGAACGAGTTCGAAATAGAACGAGTTCGAAATAGAACTAGTTCGAAATAGAACGAGTTCGAAATAGAACTAGTTCGAACTAGAACTAGTTCGAAATAGAACTAGTTCGAAATAGAACGAGTTCGAAATAGAACGAGTTCGAAATAGAACTAGTTCGAAATAGAACTAGTTCGAACTAGAACTAGTTCGAAATAGAACTAGTTCGAAATAGAACTAGTTCGAAATAGAACGAGTTCGAAATAGAACGAGTTCGAAATAGAACTAGTTCGAAATAGAACGAGTTCGAACTAGAACGAGTTCGAAATAGAACTAGTTCGAAATAGAACGAGTTCGAAATAGAACGAGTTCGAAATAGAACGAGTTCGAAATAGAACTAGTTCGAAATAGAACTAGTTCGAACTAGAACTAGTTCGAACTAGAACGAGTTCGAAATAGAACTAGTTCGAAATAGAACGAGTTCGAAATAGAACGAGTTCGAAATAGAACGAGTTCGAAATAGAACTAGTTCGAAATAGAACTAGTTCGAAATAGAACTAGTTCGAAATAGAACTAGTTCGAAATAGAACTAGTTCGAAATAGAACAAGTTCGAAATAGAACAAGTTCGAAATAGAACAAGTTCGAAATAGAACTAGTTCGAAATAGAACTAGTTCGAAATAGAACTAGTTCGAACTAGAACTAGTTCGAAACAGAACGAGTTCGAAATAGAACTAGTTCGAACTAGAACTAGTTCGAAATAGAACTAGTTCGAACTAGAACTAGTTCGAAATAGAACTAGTTCGAAATAGAACGAGTTCGAAATAGAACGAGTTCGAAATAGAACAAGTTCGAAATAGAACTAGTTCGAAATAGAACTAGTTCGAACTAGAACTAGTTCGAAACAGAACGAGTTCGAAATAGAACTAGTTCGAAATAGAACGAGTTCGAAATAGAACGAGTTCGAAATAGAACAAGTTCGAAATAGAACTAGTTCGAACTAGAACTAGTTCGAAACAGAACGAGTTCGAAATAGAACTAGTTCGAACTAGAACTAGTTCGAAATAGAACTAGTTCGAACTAGAACTAGTTCGAAATAGAACTAGTTCGAAATAGAACGAGTTCGAAATAGAACGAGTTCGAAATAGAACAAGTTCGAAATAGAACTAGTTCGAAATAGAACAAGTTCGAAATAGAACAAGTTCGAAATAGAACTAGTTCGAAATAGAACTAGTTCGAAATAGAACTAGTTCGAACTAGAACTAGTTCGAACTAGAACTAGTTCGAAATAGAACTAGTTCGAAATAGAACTAGTTCGAAATAGAACTAGTTCGAAATAGAACGAGTTCGAAATAGAACGAGTTCGAAATAGAACGAGTTCGAACTAGAACGAGTTCGAAATAGAACGAGTTCGAAGTAGAACTAGTTCGAACTAGAACGAGTTCGAAATAGAACGAGTTCGAAATAGAACTAGTTCGAAATAGAACGAGTTCGAAATAGAACGAGTTCGAAATAGAACTAGTTCGAAATAGAACTAGTTCGAAATAGAACGAGTTCGAAATAGAACGAGTTCGAAATAGAACTAGTTCGAAATAGAACGAGTTCGAAATAGAACGAGTTCGAAATAGAACTAGTTCGAAATAGAACTAGTTCGAACTAGAACTAGTTCGAAACAGAACGAGTTCGAAATAGAACTAGTTCGAACTAGAACTAGTTCGAACTAGAACTAGTTCGAAATAGAACTAGTTCGAAATAGAACTAGTTCGAAATAGAACTAGTTCGAAATAGAACGAGTTCGAAATAGAACGAGTTCGAAATAGAACGAGTTCGAACTAGAACGAGTTCGAAATAGAACGAGTTCGAAGTAGAACTAGTTCGAAATAGAACTAGTTCGAAATAGAACGAGTTCGAAATAGAACGAGTTCGAAATAGAACTAGTTCGAACTAGAACTAGTTCGAAATAGAACTAGTTCGAACTAGAACTAGTTCGAAATAGAACTAGTTCGAAATAGAACGAGTTCGAAATAGAACGAGTTCGAAATAGAACTAGTTCGAAATAGAACGAGTTCGAAATAGAACGAGTTCGAAATAGAACAAGTTCGAAATAGAACTAGTTCGAACTAGAACTAGTTCGAAACAGAACGAGTTCGAAATAGAACTAGTTCGAACTAGAACTAGTTCGAAATAGAACTAGTTCGAACTAGAACTAGTTCGAAATAGAACTAGTTCGAAATAGAACGAGTTCGAAATAGAACGAGTTCGAAATAGAACAAGTTCGAAATAGAACAAGTTCGAAATAGAACAAGTTCGAAATAGAACAAGTTCGAAATAGAACAAGTTCGAAATAGAACTAGTTCGAAATAGAACTAGTTCGAAATAGAACTAGTTCGAACTAGAACTAGTTCGAACTAGAACTAGTTCGAAATAGAACTAGTTCGAAATAGAACTAGTTCGAAATAGAACTAGTTCGAAATAGAACGAGTTCGAAATAGAACGAGTTCGAAATAGAACGAGTTCGAACTAGAACGAGTTCGAAATAGAACGAGTTCGAAGTAGAACTAGTTCGAACTAGAACGAGTTCGAAATAGAACTAGTTCGAAATAGAACGAGTTCGAAATAGAACTAGTTCGAACTAGAACTAGTTCGAAATAGAACTAGTTCGAAATAGAACGAGTTCGAAATAGAACTAGTTCGAAATAGAACTAGTTCGAAATAGAACTAGTTCGAAATAGAACTAGTTCGAAATAGAACTAGTTCGAAATAGAACTAGTTCGAACTAGAACGAGTTCGAAATAGAACTAGTTCGAAATAGAACTAGTTCGAAATAGAACAAGTTCGAACTAGAACTAGTTCGAAATAGAACTAGTTCGAAATAGAACTAGTTCGAACTAGAACTAGTTCGAAATAGAACGAGTTCGAAATAGAACTAGTTCGAACTAGAACTAGTTCGAAATAGAACTAGTTCGAAATAGAACGAGTTCGAAATAGAACAAGTTCGAAATAGAACTAGTTCGAACTAGAACTAGTTCGAAATAGAACTAGTTCGAAATAGAACTAGTTCGAAATAGAACTAGTTCGAACTAGAACGAGTTCGAAATAGAACTAGTTCGAAATAGAACTAGTTCGAAATAGAACTAGTTCGAACTAGAACTAGTTCGAAATAGAACTAGTTCGAAATAGAACTAGTTCGAACTAGAACTAGTTCGAACTAGAACTAGTTCGAAATAGAACTAGTTCGAAATAGAACTAGTTCGAAATAGAACTAGTTCGAAATAGAACTAGTTCGAACTAGAACTAGTTCGAAATAGAACTAGTTCGAAATAGAACTAGTTCGAAATAGAACGAGTTCGAAATAGAACAAGTTCGAAATAGAACTAGTTCGAACTAGAACTAGTTCGAAATAGAACTAGTTCGAAATAGAACTAGTTCGAAATAGAATTAGTTCGAACTAGAACGAGTTCGAAATAGAACTAGTTCGAAATAGAACTAGTTCGAAATAGAACAAGTTCGAACTAGAACTAGTTCGAAATAGAACTAGTTCGAAATAGAACTAGTTCGAACTAGAACTAGTTCGAACTAGAACTAGTTCGAAATAGAACTAGTTCGAAATAGAACTAGTTCGAAATAGAACTAGTTCGAAATAGAACTAGTTCGAACTAGAACTAGTTCGAAATAGAACTAGTTCGAAATAGAACTAGTTCGAAATAGAACGAGTTCGAAATAGAACAAGTTCGAAATAGAACTAGTTCGAACTAGAACTAGTTCGAAATAGAACTAGTTCGAAATAGAACTAGTTCGAAATAGAATTAGTTCGAACTAGAACGAGTTCGAAATAGAACTAGTTCGAAATAGAACTAGTTCGAAATAGAACAAGTTCGAACTAGAACTAGTTCGAAATAGAACTAGTTCGAAATAGAACTAGTTCGAAATAGAACTAGTTCGAACTAGAACTAGTTCGAAATAGAACTAGTTCGAAATAGAACTAGTTCGAAATAGAACAAGTTCGAACTAGAACTAGTTCGAAATAGAACTAGTTCGAAATAGAACTAGTTCGAAATAGAACTAGTTCGAAATAGAACTAGTTCGAAATAGAACTAGTTCGAAATAGAACGAGTTCGAAATAGAACTAGTTCGAAATAGAACTAGTTCGAAATAGAACGAGTTCGAAATAGAACTAGTTCGAAATAGAACTAGTTCGAAATAGAACTAGTTCGAAATAGAACTAGTTCGAAATAGAATTAGCTCGAACTAGAACGAGTTCGAAATAGAACTAGTTCGAAATAGAACTAGTTCGAAATAGAACAAGTTCGAAATAGAACTAGTTCGAAATAGAACAAGTTCGAAATAGAACAAGTTCGAAATAGAACTAGTTCGAAATAGAACTAGTTCGAAATAGAACTAGTTCGAACTAGAACTAGTTCGAACTAGAACTAGTTCGAAATAGAACTAGTTCGAAATAGAACTAGTTCGAAATAGAACTAGTTCGAAATAGAACTAGTTCGAACTAGAACTAGTTCGAACTAGAACTAGTTCGAAATAGAACTAGTTCGAAATAGAACTAGTTCGAAATAGAACTAGTTCGAAATAGAACTAGTTCGAACTAGAACTAGTTCGAACTAGAACTAGTTCGAAATAGAACTAGTTCGAAATAGAACGAGTTCGAAATAGAACTAGTTCGAAATAGAACGAGTTCGAAATAGAACGAGTTCGAAATAGAACTAGTTCGAAATAGAACGAGTTCGAAATAGAACTAGTTCGAACTAGAACTAGTTCGAAATAGAATTAGTTCGAAATAGAACTAGTTCGAACTAGAACTAGTTCGAAATAGAACTAGTTCGAAATAGAACTAGTTCGAAATAGAACTAGTTCGAAATAGAATTAGTTCGAACTAGAACGAGTTCGAAATAGAACTAGTTCGAAATAGAACTAGTTCGAAATAGAACTAGTTCGAAATAGAACTAGTTCGAACTAGAACTAGTTCGAAATAGAACTAGTTCGAAATAGAACGAGTTCGAAATAGAACTAGTTCGAAATAGAACTAGTTCGAAATAGAACTAGTTCGAAATAGAACTAGTTCGAACTAGAACTAGTTCGAAATAGAACGAGTTCGAAGTAGAACGAGTTCGAAATAGAACTAGTTCGAAATAGAACTAGTTCGAAATAGAACTAGTTCGAAATAGAACTAGTTCGAACTAGAACTAGTTCGAACTAGAACTAGTTCGAACTAGAACTAGTTCGAAACAGAACGAGTTCGAACTAGAACTAGTTCGAAACAGAACGAGTTCGAAATAGAACGAGTTCGAAATAGAACGAGTTCGAAATAGAACGAGTTCGAAATAGAACGAGTTCGAAATAGAACTAGTTCGAACTAGAACTAGTTCGAAATAGAACTAGTTCGAAATAGAACTAGTTCGAACTAGAACTAGTTCGAAATGGAACTAGTTCGAAATAGAACTAGTTCGAAATAGAACTAGTTCGAAATAGAATTAGTTCGAAATAGAACGAGTTCGAACTAGAACTAGTTCGAAATAGAACTAGTTCGAAATAGAACTAGTTCGAAATAGAACTAGTTCGAACTAGAACTAGTTCGAAATAGAACGAGTTCGAAGTAGAACGAGTTCGAAATAGAACTAGTTCGAAATAGAACGAGTTCGAAGTAGAACGAGTTCGAAATAGAACTAGTTCGAAATAGAACTAGTTCGAAATAGAACTAGTTCGAAATAGAACTAGTTCGAAATAGAACTAGTTCGAAATAGAACTAGTTCGAAATAGAACGAGTTCGAAATAGAACGAGTTCGAAGTAGAACGAGTTCGAAATAGAACTAGTTCGAAATAGAACGAGTTCGAAGTAGAACGAGTTCGAAATAGAACTAGTTCGAAATAGAACTAGTTCGAAATAGAACTAGTTCGAAATAGAACGAGTTCGAAATAGAACTAGTTCGAAATAGAACTAGTTCGAAATAGAACGAGTTCGAAATAGAACGAGTTCGAACTAGAACTAGTTCGAAATAGAACTAGTTCGAAATAGAACTAGTTCGAAATAGAACTAGTTCGAAATAGAACTAGTTCGAAATAGAACGAGTTCGAAATAGAACTAGTTCGAAATAGAACTAGTTCGAAATAGAACTAGTTCGAAATAGAACTAGTTCGAAATAGAACTAGTTCGAAATAGAACTAGTTCGAAATAGAACTAGTTCGAAATAGAACTAGTTCGAAATAGAACTAGTTCGAAATAGAACGAGTTCGAAATAGAACGAGTTCGAAATAGAACTAGTTCGAAATAGAACTAGTTCGAAATAGAACTAGTTCGAAATAGAACTAGTTCGAAATAGAACTAGTTCGAAATAGAACTAGTTCGAAATAGAACGAGTTCGAAATAGAACTAGTTCGAAATAGAACTAGTTCGAAATAGAACTAGTTCGAAATAGAACTAGTTCGAAATAGAACTAGTTCGAAATAGAACTAGTTCGAAATAGAACGAGTTCGAATTCGAAAAAAAACGAATTCGAAATAGAACGAATTCGAAAAAAAACGAATTCGAACTAGAACTAGTTCGAAATAGAACTAGTTCGAAATAGAACGAGTTCGAAATAGAACGAGTTCGAACTAGACCTAGTTCGAACTAGAACTAGTTCGAAATAGAACGAGTAATTCAGAAATTCAGAAATTCAGAAATTCAAAAATTCAGAAATCCAGAAATTCAGAAATTCAGAAATTCAGAAATTCAGAAATTCAAAAATTCAGAAATTCAGAAATTCAGAAATTCAGAAATCCAGAAATTCAGAAATTCAGAAATTCAGAAATTCAGAAATTCAGAAATTCAGAAATTCAGAAATTCAGAAATTCAAAAAACCAGAAATTCAGAAATCCAGAAATTGAGAAATTCGAAAATTCAGAAATTCAGAAATTCAGAAATTCAAAAATTCAGAAATTCAGAAATTCAAAAATTCAGAAATTCAGAAATTCAGAAATTCAGAAATTCAGAAATCCAGAAATTCAGAAATTCAGAAATTCAGAAATTCAGAAATTCAGAAATTCAGAAATTCAGAAATTCAAAAAACCAGAAATTCAGAAATCCAGAAATTGAGAAATTCGAAAATTCAGAAATTCAGAAATTCAGAAATTCAGAAATTCAGAAATTCAGAAATTCAGAAATTCAGAAATTCAGAAATTCAGAAATTCAGAAATTCAGAAATTCAGAAATTCAGAAATTCAGAAATTCAGAAATTCAGAAATTCAGAAATTCAGAAATTCAGAAATTCAGAAATTCAGAAATTCAGAAATTCAGAAATTCAGAAATTCAGAAATTCAGAAATTCAGAAATTCAGAAATTCAGAAATTCAGAAATTCAGAAATTCAGAAATTCAGAAATTCAGAAATTCAGAAATTCAGAAATTCAGAAATTCAGAAATTCAGAAATTCAGAAATTCAGAAATTCAGAAATTCAGAAATTCAGAAATTCAGAAATTCAGAAATTCAGAAATTCAGAAATTCAGAAATTCAGAAATTCAGAAATTCAGAAATTCAGAAATTCAGAAATTCAGAAATTCAGAAATTCAGAAATTCAGAAATTCAGAAATTCAGAAATTCAGAAATTCAGAAATTCAGAAATTCAGAAATTCAGAAATTCAGAAATTCAGAAATTCAAAAAACCAGAAATTCAGAAATCCAGAAATTGAGAAATTCGAAAATTCAGAAATTCAGAAATTCAGAAATTCAAAAATTCAGAAATTCAGAAATTCAAAAATTCAGAAATTCAGAAATTCAGAAATTCAGAAATTCAGAAATCCAGAAATTCAGAAATTCAGAAATTCAGAAATTCTGAAATTCAGAAATTCAGAAATTCAGAAATTCATAAATAAACTAATACATTCCAAAAGTTGTGTTAGCTGACTAAACATGGTAGATCGGAAATGTGTTATACTTCACGATAAATTACAGTAATACAACTCGCAGTGATTCTGATAATGTTCCAAAAATGCTATAAAGTGCTACAAAGAACCCATAAACCCTTTGCAGATTACGCCACCCTAGCTCAGCTGGGCCCACAAGAGACATCTGGGAGCTTTTTAAATAGCATAACCTGATTTAAAAAGTCATTCTCACTTTTTTATGCTGAAAGTGGTTCGAAGGTGATCTCCGGGTGTTTTGTTTATTGTCCCATTTTAGATTTAGGACTTGAAAGGACAAAAAGCCTGACGATAACTAAAGAAAATTGTGTCTCATTTTTGTTATTGACTGAAAATACCATACTCGCAACGTGCCGGGCCGGGATTTTTTTAGAATTTTCAGGGCCCAGCCCGTCTCGGACCGGGTTTTTAAATAAAATTTTTGGGGTCAACAGAAAAAAAGAGGACATTTTTAAGGGGCGCGCCCGGGCCGGTATCAAAAATTCTGTACTTTTGAGCCAAATTTTGAGCTCTTAATATGATAATTTTCTCCAATTTGTTTTTTTTTTGAAATTTTCAAAACTTGTGAAATGAAACCGCGGGCCGGGCCGGGGTTATTCCCGAATTTCGGAAGCCCGGCCCGTTACAAGTATGACTTAAAGTTTAAAAGAATTGCCTTGAAAATGATTTATTGAAATTAAAAATAGACACTTTCAGTCGTTGTATGGAACCCAATAATCTGGTGATTCTCTGAAAAACAAAGATTAATCTCTACCGAAACCATATCGAATAAGTGCATACGTGGTAACAGTGGTACTGCATTGAATAAACAGTCTCTCAACATCTTGATTGGCATACTTATATTCGAGTTTCATCGTGTAGTTTCCTTTATCGAAATATTCGTCGCCAATACAAAAATTTACAGTCTCTATTGGGTCATATATGACGGTGACTGTGTTGTTAGTAATTGTGTTAGTACATGTAAGAGTTGCAGATTGGAAGGCGTCGGAAAGTGCTGGAAATTAATAAATATGGGGGAATAATTTGAAAATTTCTTACGATCATCTTTATAACTTAATATGAACTCGTGGGCACCTTCATTCTTTACTATCATCGGAGGCAATTCAATTGTTCCTTCGCCGGAAACATTGAAACTAGCAGCGTAGATTAATGCGTCTGTTGTAAAGTATCGTGAAGCAAAGAGTCCCTGCAAAAATGAACTATGTTTTTGAATTCTAAGAGCATTTGGGGCTCCGCATCACTTCGAAACCACGACGTTTCGAAACTGGTCATTTCGAAACTGCGTGGCACTTCGAAACCAGTCAGTCTGAAAGCAGTCATTTCGAAACTGCGAAATTTGCACGCTGCAATTTTTTTCTTTAATTCAAAACTTAAAATTTTCAATTTTCAATTTCATTTTTCCGGGTTTCCTTTCGGTTTCAAAGTGTCACGGTTTTGAACTGACTGGTTTCGAAGTGACGCGAAGCCGCATTTGGCGCATTATTACCCGGTAAAGAACATCGTTTACGAAAATCTGCGACAGTCCATTTGTTCTAAAAGCAATTTCATTCAAAGAATCGAGGGTGTTTCCTCCATAAACATTCGCAGCGATTGAAAAGTACACTTCAACACGGAACTTCCTCAGCTTAGCTACAATTGACTCCACATCCACTTCAGTTGGCAATCGTTTCACTAGAAAATTGACTCTGGATCCACAAATTGGATATTGAGTGTTGTCTAGAAACTTCTCGAGGACTGATATGACATCACTTCCTTCAGAAGTGCTACTGTAGCTCAAGCTAGGATCAGGCAACAAATTGTTCACCGACGATATTAGCTCGCTGAAAATCTGACAGGAATTGTGAAAAACTGGGGAAAAAAACAAACTCTAGATTGTCAAGATACTCGATTTCCTCGGGCTGTTGAACATCGAAACGGATCCTTGCCATTTTTACAAATCTAGGAGCAGAGTCCTGCAGAGCAAAAAACACAGCCCGAACTTGCACCGGGTCGATATCGTTCGAATACGCCAACATATAGGTGGTATTGTCATTTGGAGTGCAGTCATCCTTTTGAGTATTACATGCCTTCAAAAAAGGAAGGAAGGATAGGAAGAGAACCAACTGGAGAGCTCTCATTTTCGAATGAACTGATAATAGGAACCAGGGAGGAGAGGGCGAGGGGGAAGCGGTGTGGAATCATTTGAAAGTCAATTAGAATCAATTGAATATTCAATAGGATTGATAAGAGATCAAACAATTAATGATCTTTTGATTTTTTTAAATAAGAAAACTGATTTTTTCTTGAGAAACATTTTGAGTCTTCTACGTGACGTCTGAGTAATAGATCAGTTTCCTGAGTGAAGAAGTCAGCTCAAGTTTGAGTAGCAACAATGAATATACGAATAAGAGGTTCCTAAAAAAAAACGTCAATGGTACTCTAATTTCAGACCCTCTCTGAAAAAGTGTTTTGGAGGCTTTATTGACCTATCGCGACAGTCCTTTGAGCATGTTGTACAGAGTTGATAATTAACGACTTTATCATGATTGAGAGGGTTCAATGAGTTCTGGGTCGGTGACACATCCTTTGGACGATCGGCAAGCTGGTGGTGGTTCGGAAAGCATCGGTGTCGGTGACCGGTTGGCAGGTGATATAGCAGTCGTTGGGGCTGCTCCGGTGTTGGTGGTCCATCCGATGTTGGTACTGCTCAGATCCTGCTCGAAGACATTGATACTGATTGTTGGGCTCCATCCTTAACATATTTGAGGAAGAGCCAAGTGGATGTCCCGGAAGCCAGGGTAGATCTTGAGAGCTATAGTAGTTGTGGTCACGTTTCTCTATCCAGGAACATCCTCTTTTGTATTCATCGTCAATTATGTACCAGTCAGAGTGGCTGTTAGCTACTGCTGGTATAAGGTCGTGCAATAGGTTCACCTATGGTTCTGACCCCCCATACATACACTGAAACCCTAATGCAGGGTTACGGAATTCCGTGATTCCGGAATCTGAATTTCTGATGATTTTTTGGTTTTTTTTTTTTGAGAAACATTTTATGGTGTTATGGAAAAACTGGAAAATTTTGGAAAATAGGAAAAATTAAAGCTTTTAAAAATGCCAATTCATGTTTCTGGAACTGAAGAAAGATATAAATGATCCAAAGAAGTGGGAATTTTCGAGCCTATTTGTCTCAATTCCTATAAAAGATATCAAAAGTAAACAACTGATAAAATATCACTGATAATGTGATAAATATTTTATCAGTTGATCACTTTTTGATATCTTTTACAGGAGCCGAGATATGTGGGCTCAAAGTTATGGATGAAAAGATCCAGACAGTGAGATACAAAAGACATAATAAATTAGATTTTTTAAGACACAAAACAAGTTAATTAAGCCCTAATTAGACGCTAATTAATCCTCGATTATCTCCTGCTTGACTTTTTTCTTTGGGCCCAGTCCATCAGTTGGATCAATCAAGCACTCCAATCTGTTGAAGAATCTCCAGCTCTCACGATTATCGTCCTTCACCGTACCATCCTTATTGTACGTGTTCTAGAAGATTACTGTAGTTTAATTATTGATTATCATTGCTCACCTCCCGATCCGCCATACTGTAGCCATTGATGGCATATTTCAGACGGAACAGCTGCACGAATTCCAGCCACTTCGCGATGATTGCGTCGACTGGAATATAAATTTTGAATTGAGGCGCATATCTTAAAAACTACTGTAGCTTAAAAAAATCTGTGAACTGTGAAAATGTAGCCAATACGCTGTTTTATATTTTTGCAGTTTACAACTTTTCCATAGCTACAGTAGTTTTTCACATATGCGCCTTTAACAACAGCATACTTCTTGTGAGCCTTCTCGCTGTCTTGAGTGAAGGGCTGTTGACTTTAAAGGCGCATATCTCAAAAACTACTGTAGCTATAAAAAATCTGTAAATTGTGAAAATGTAGCCCATAAAATGTTTTATATGTTTGCAGTTGACAACTTTTTCATAGCTACAGTAGTTTTCTAGGGCCTTTACAGAGAAATTCTTCAAATTTTCGAAAAAAAACTTACCAGTGAAGCACTTGTTGAGATTGGCGTTCAGCGACTCCTGGACACGTTGAAAATCCATCTGAAATTTTTTTTGAGATCTTTGAAAATTCAAAAATGAGGTCATGACCTGGAAAAATTTAGGTTATGACCTAGAAAAACTAGGTTATGACCTAGAAAAAATGAGGTCATGACCTATAAAAAACTGGGTCATGACCTAGATAAAAATAGGTCATGACCTAGAAAAAACTAGGTCATGACCTAGAAAAAACTAGGTCATGACCTAGCTAAAATTAGGTCACGACCTAGAAAAGCCTAGGTCATACCCTAGAAAAAACTAGGTCATGATCTAAAAAAAACTAGGTCATGACCTAAATAAAACTAGGTCGTGACCTAGATAAAATTAGGTCATGACCTAGAAAAAACTAGGTCATGACCTAGCTAAAATTAGGTCACGACCTAGAAAAGCCTAGGTCATACCCTAGAAAAAACTAGGTCATGATCTAAAAAAAACTAGGTCATGGCCTAGATAAAATTAGGTTATGACCTAGAAACACCTTTCCAGACCAATTTTTGCTCAAAATTTCAAATTTTGGGTTCATTTTTACCATTTCCAGCTCCTTAATATCGTGTCTGTACTGTACTTTGCACAGTGCCGGGGACTGAGTCGCCAGCTCAACGAGCCCATCCTCCGCGTCCGGTGACCAGGTTTTCGTTGGTCCTTGTTGCATTTTTTCTGGAAAAATCGATACATTTTAATCTGAGCAATCTATAAAAAAATAAAATCAATTGGAAACAACCAAAAGTCTCAAGAAAATTGGAAAAAAAAATCACAGAAAAAATAGTTTTATACTACAAAATCAACGGAAAAATCACAAAAAATCACATATCATAGAGAATTTCGAAGAATATAAAATGGCGATAAGGTTTGGCGGGAAATTTGAAAAATGGGCTAAAATTAAAATTTTTTATAAATCAACAGAAAATAAGGCGTCGTAGAGCCGTCTTTGTACTCGCATCGCATTCATATAGCCCTGCTCCACTGATAATCTGGAAAAATCGATATTTAAGGATTTCGGAATTTCAGAAATTCTAAAATTCAGAAATTCGGAATCTCAGAATTTTAGAATTTCAAAAATACAGTACCTCCGTAGAGTGGCGGCTACCATTCCACCGAAATGATCAAATTCGTCCTGCTGATTCGTCGGAGGTGCCGTTATTAGCTGCATTGGCGGCATGGATGACATTTGGACAGACCGGTAGGGCTGGAAATTATGGAAAATCAGCTAAAAATTCGGATTTGGCTTAAAATTTAGGTCTAGAATCCGGAATCTCAAAATTTCAGAATCTCAGAATCTCAGGAATCTTGCAGTTCTCGGAATTTCGGAGTTTCACAACTTTCAGAAAGTCTGAATTTCTGGAATTTTGAACTATCTGGAGTAGTCGATGCACCATAAAATTTTGGTCGATGCACCATATTTTCATTTTTATGAATTTTGGTAAAAAATCCGATTGCTAGATTTTTAGGACATCTACAGATTCTGTTATTTTTTGGATTTCTGGAATTGTCAAAATGTCGAAAATTCTGAAATTTTGAAAATTCTAGATTTTTGAAATGTCCGAATTTCGGTATTTCACAATTTCAGACCCTCGGAATTTCTAAATCTCAGAATCTCAGAGTCTCGGATATTCTGATTTCAGAATCTCAGAACTTTAGAATTTCAGAATCTAGGACACTCAGAACCTCAGAATCCCAGAATCTCGAAAAGTTCCAGAATCCTAACCTTCTTCCTATCCGGTTGCCCATCATCCTCTTCCAATTCATCATCCACTCCACTATTCGAATTTCCATTATCCACTGGACTATATCGATGGTCCCTCTTAGAACCCGTTGAAGACGTGACCATTGTAGACGTCGAACTAGATGACATCCCAGATGCCGGAGAACAAGAATTCAGATTTTGTGGAGAGCTCATCATTGGTCCTTGTGGTCCTTGTGGTCCTTGGAAGTTATTCGGTGCCTTGTTTTCGAACATTTGGAGCATTTGCTCCTCACTGGATGTTGGCTCGTAGGACATTTGCTGGCAGTGTTGGGGTCTGAAAATTTTGCAAATTGAGCAAAATTTGGAAAAATCGATTTGAGCAATTCCAGAAAGTCAGATATTTCTTTATCATTATCATTACTAATAACATTCACCAGACTCTGTATGTACGTATGTATGTCGCGCGCCCTTAAACCCATTCAAAGTTAACCGATCAAGCTTAAACCTGGACAGATTGATCAGAATTGTGTCTTAGTTGATGCCCGAATTTTTGGTTTTTTGGAATTTTGGTTTTGAAGTCTTTTGAAGACGTTCCTTGGTTTCAAAACTGAAAAGGGTGGTAAACCAACTGGTATGCTATACTTTTTTTAGTGAAAAGTTTGAATTCTTTGATTATTTAGAATATCTATAATATCGATTCAATTTTTCTTTTACTTACCTCGGCCCAATAATCGGTCCAGATGAGCAATTTCCCTGTTGCTGACTCTGAATCCCCATATCATACGAATGATCACAAGTGTCACCCAGCCGTTTCGCTTCTTTATCATCCAGAAAAGTAAGCATACGGTAGAATTTCCACGTGGGTTCTTTCATAGCGTCTTCGACATATTTTCCCTCATGGACCCATCTGAGTTTTCGAACAAATGTGTCTTTTAGATTCTTCCATTGCGCTCGAACGTCTTCCCATGTGAATTTGGTGGAATACGTGGAATTCAGATTCTGGGTCACTTCTTCGAATGAGGAGACCTGGAAATTGGGGGATTTTTGGAATTCTCAAAATTTTGAATTTTCGAGATTCTGAAATTCTGGAATTTCGAACATTCTGGAATTTAGAATTTTTCAGAATTTAGGAAATTCTGGAATTGGAAAGGTAAGGGGGTCGATGCACCAATTTTTGATCGATGCACCATATTTTCATTTTTATGGATTTTGAAAAAAAAATTCCCGGAATACTGGATTTCCAGATTTTTAGGATATTTATAGAATCTGTAACTTCCAGATTTCTGGAATTGTCGGAATTTCAAAATTTCAGTATTTCAGAATTTCAGAATCTTAGAATCTCATAATCTCAGAATCTCAGAATCTCATAATCTCAGAATCTCAGAATCTCAGAATCTCAGAATCTCAGAAAATCAGAATCTCAGAATCTCAAAATCTCAGAATTTCAGAATCTCAGAATCTCAGAATCTCAGAATCTCAGAATCTCAGAATCTCAGAATTTCAGATTTTCTTAAAATTTCTCACTTTCATCGTTCGATAACTGCTTTCTCCAATATACGATTTGTCCCAAATCACGGGTCGATCTCGTATCGCACTGATCAGAAATTGACGCGTCGGATCCGTCCAAGACGCCATTTTTCTGAAAAAAAGGTTTTGAAAATTTCAGAATTATAGAATAATTCGAAATGCAGATATTTAGATATTCAGATATTCGAAAATTCAGATATTCGAAAATTCAAAAATTCAGAAATTCAGAAATTCAGAAATTCAGAAATTCAGAAATTCAGAAATTCAGAAATTCAGAAATTCAGAAATTCAGAAATTCAGAAATTCAGAAATTCAGAAATTCAGAAATTCAGAAATTCAGAAATTCAGAAATTCAGAAATTCCGAAATAAAAAAAAATATTGTTCGGTTTTTTTTCGGATTTTTGAGCCTATAACATATTTTTGAAATGCGATTTTGGAGCAAAACCCTGAAGTTTACCGATTTCTTAGCCTTGAAAATCAGTTTTCTCAGCCAAAAATACCCTAGAAAAAATATTTTTGGAAAAAAAAATTTGGGTCAAAAAATTTTTTTTTTCCAAAAAGGTTTTTTTTTCCAATTTTTCTATTTTCCTTTTTCCAAAATCTCATTTTCTGTACTATTTTTTCTCATATTCCACACTTCTCGCCGGAGTGCCTGGCCGTGCTGGCCGAGTTCGCGGGACTAGCTAGGCCAGGGGCGGCCGGCGGGCGGCCACCACTAGTACTGACTTCTTTTTAGGCCAATTTACTCTCGACTTTCACTATTTTTCTACAGGAAAAGTAGTATCAATAGAAAGCTCAGATTCCAGGCTTCAAAATGAGATATTATACGTCAAAATCGAACGAAAACTAGCTGAGTTAAAGAGGAAAGCGAGAAAATTCGCAAAAAGTACTGTCTCGGAAAAGTCTTGCGAAATGGCCTAAAAATCCGGAAAAGTAGTAAATCTAGGCGTTTTTAACGTTCTGAACCCAAAAAATTGGCCTAAAATCCAAGAAAATACATGTGAAAGCATGAAAAACGAGGGGAAACGTGGCAAAATGGGGGGGACAAAACCGGCCTATGGGTCGCGACCGCGACGCGTCGCGCGTCGCGAGTGTCAGCGTCTCCACCCGCCGCACACTCTCTCTCGGCGGGCTTGCGACGGCGCTGTCTGTGCTCTCCTCGATTGCAGTGCTATCTCGCCGGGATAGGGGGAACCGCCCGAGAGTGCTGTTTTATGTACATTATATTTCATCTTTGATGATTATGTATTGTGTGTATAGTAACCGTGAGGGTAGAAGCTTCTAGAAGAATTGGAGAATTTCGAAAAAGAAGAAGAAGGTGATGGATTTGATGATGAATCTAATAAAAAAATGAATGGGTTTTTTTTTGGTCGTAAAATTTTTATATGTGATCGGGAGGAAGAGGGATAGGAGGTGCAAAAAATTTATTATAGAAATGGGATTTTTGAGAAATGGGAAAAGGAAGGAAATCTGTGAAATGGGAAACTGTACAAAAATGGGAAAATTTGAGTTTTGGAATTTTCTGGATTTTTGGGTTTTTGGTATTTTGAATTTTCGAAATGTTGGGATTTCGGAATCTTGGATTTTTTTTTCGCATTTTTAGAAGTTCCAAAATTTCGGATTTTTAAAAATTTTGAATTTTGAATTTTTGAACTTTTAGGAGTTTTGTTTTTTTAAGTAAAAACTCGAAGAAATTCTGAAATTCCGAAAATTCTGAAATTCTGAGATTCTGAAATTCTAATATTCTGAGATTCTGAGATTCTGAGATTCCAAGATTCTGAGATTCTGAGATTCTGAGATTCTGAAATTCTGAGATTCTGAGATTCTGAGATTCTGAGATTCTGAGATTCTGAGATTCTGAGATTCTGAGATTCTGCAAATCTGAGATTCTGAAATTCTAATATTCTGAGATTCTGAAATTCTGAGATTCTGAGATTCTGAGATTCTGAGATTCTGAGGTTCTGAGATTCTGCAAATCTGAGATTCTGAAATTCTAATATTCTGAGATTCTGAGATTCTGCAAATCTGAGATTCTGAAATTCTAATATTCTGAGATTCTGAGATTCTGAGATTCTGAGATTCTGAGATTCTGAGATTCTGAGATTCTGAGATTCTGAGATTCTGAGATTCTGAGATTCTGAGCTTCTGAGATTATGAAATTCTAAGATTTTCAGATACTGAAATTCTGAAATTCTGAAATTACAAAAATTAAAAAACAAAATTTATTAAAAAACAACAGAATTTCTAAAATTCGAAACATTTGAATTTTCCGTTTTCTCTAATTTCTTAAAAATTGGATGAGTCAAATAAAAATAACAAGTGACAATATGAGACCTGGCATCTGCTGCAAATGGCCGGATCAATCCAATAAAATCGATTCGATAATTTAAAAATTCGGAAAAAATCAAAATTTCCGAAAAAATCAATGGAAGAATTATCAAAATCATAGTGATAGATAACGTTTTCTCTCCTTTAAAATCCAATTTTTGATTTCGGTGAAATGCGGATCTGAAATTGGGATTACTGTTGATGGGATTACTGTAGGTGGTTTAAAAATTACAGTAATTTAATTTGCCGAAGCTTCCAGAACATCAAAATTGTTAAAATTATCAGAATTGAAGGGATGAATGGGTAGATTATGTTCTCCAGAATTTTATGAAGGGGCTGTAAAAAAGTTGATTTTGGAAATCCTTTTTTTTAAGTTTGTGGTCTACAGTACCCCCAAAACTTACAGAATTTTGAAAACCTACCGTAATCCCGTTTTCAATAGGAGCTATGAGAATGGAGCCAAATGGGAATGGAGGTTTTTGCTGATAACAAGCTACTGGTTGAATATATCGGAAATATGATAAAATTGCTGATATCAAAAATATAAGAGGTAAAAGGAATCTGGTCCATTTCGGGACATTTTTAATCTGAAAAAATTAGATTTTTGTATTTTTCATATTTTTCGGATTTTATGGATTTTCAACTTTTTTTTCGATTTTTTGAGAGTTTTTGCATCTTTTGATTTTCAAAATTTTTGATTATTTTTGTTTCAGAATCTATCGAAAAATTGGGATTTTTTTTGAATTTTTAAAATTTGATAATTTAATTTTTCAAAAATTTTCAGGTTTCCAGAATCGTTGTAGGATTTATTTTTAGAACTTACAGGATTTTTAGGTTTTTAATAATTTTTAAATTTTTGGGAAGTGTATTGAAAATCTAAAAAATCTAAAATCCTGAAAACTCAGAAATTCAGAAATTCAGTAAATCAGAATCTCAGAATCTCAGAACTTCAGAATCTCAGAATTTCAGAATCTCGGAGTCTCAGAATCTCAAAATCTCAGAATCTCAGAATCTCAGAATCTCAGAATCTCAGAATCTCAGAATCTCAGAATTTCAGAATTTCAGAATCTCAGAATCTCAGAATTTCAGAATCTCGGAGTCTCAGAATCTCAAAATCTCAGAATCTCAGAATCTCAGAATCTCAGAATCTCAGAATCTCAGAATCTCAGAATCCCAGAATCTCAGAATCTGATAATCTCAGAATCTCAGAATTTCAGAATCTCAGAATCCCAGAATCTCAGAATCTGATAATCTCAGAATCTCAAAATCTCAGAATCTCAGCATTTCAGAATTTCAGAATTTCATGATTTCAGAACTTCAGAATTTCAGAAATAACAAACCTGTTGATTTTTGAATTCAAACAAAATAAATACCCTGACTCCACAAAACAAAACCGTCACAAAATTTCGAAAATGAGCCGTAAAAAGGAATAAAAACTGTAAAATTCTCATGACGTCATCTGAAATTCCAGATGCACAATGTGACGTCATCAGACCAGTAATAGGAATTCTTGAAATCAAAAAATCGAAAATTAAACTAATTTGACAAGCGATTTGAGTAACTACAAAGTAACCAAAAACATCGGCTCGCAGCCCATTTTTGTCTAGAATTTTCCGAAATTTCCAGAAGAATCCACACATTTTCCATAGGATTACTGTAGTTGGAATACTGTAGATGAATTGAACAATTAGGATTACTGTATAGAAGTTGAATTGATAAGAGAAATTGATATATTCTGGGAGGCCCATGATGGATTTGTGCATTTTTAATGTAAAAAATGAATGAGATTTTTTCGGCAGATGGAAAAAAACTTCTTTTTTTTATAATTTTCAGGTGTCTGAAAATTACAGATAAAATAAAAAGAAACCCATTCATTAGTGTGTGAAAATCAGATAAACTGATTTTCTTGAAGAAAAAACTTTTGGATCTTTGGATTTTTCAATTTTTGAGGTTTTGTTTGTAATTTTTAAAATTTTTGGTTTCCCGGATTTTTTCAGATTTTTATTGGAAATTTCTATTTCTTGTTTTTTTTTTCAGAATTTCCAGATTTTTTTTTCGGAAGTTAGTTTTTGAAAATTTGGTTTTTTGAACCTTTACCCTTCAATTTTTGGTCGATGCCCTATTTTTTGAAAAACCTGATTTTTCTAAAGATTCAGAACTTGTCTAGGCTACAATTTTACATATTTTTTCGTGTGACTGATCATACATACTAATTTCCATAGGTTCAAAAATTATTTTCAGACTTTTCAGACTGGACTACAAAAATAATACGATTTTCCGGTTCAATTGGTTATAATGAAAATATTTATTTCAAAAAAATTGGATTACTGTAGAAAATAGAATTTTTTAGAAAAAAAAGGAATTCTAAGATTTTATTGCTGTAAATACAAGAAAAATAAAATGAATATTTCAATCATACAAAATAAGGATTACTGTAGAAAATTTGAAAAAGAGAGAGTTCGGGTTTACTATAGGGCATTGGAGGTTTCAAAAATAAGAATCACTGTAGAAAATTCAAATTTTTAGAAAATTCCAAAAAAGGATTATCTACTATGCCCAGAAGACGACACAACCATGGCAATCGGGGAGCTGGATACTGTAGTTTTTCGTTTGTATCTTTTGAACATTGGATGTGTATAATAGAATGCCCATGGCTCGAATACGGTAGCTGTGTCGATGAAAATCGGACGGATTGAGAGAATATAACCGATCAAGGAGGGATTTCGAAGAGCGAGAACCTGAAATATATTTTTTGGGATATTTTGGATTTTTGAATTTTCGAGCTTCTGAAATTCTGAAACTTTGAAATTCTGAGATTCTGAGATTCTGAGATTCTGAGATTCTGAAATTCTGAGATTCTGAGATTCTGAGATTCTGTGATTCTGAGATTCTGAGATTCTGAGATTCTGAGATTCTGAGATTCTGAGATTCTGAGATTCTGAGATTCTGCGATTCTGAGATTCTGAGATTCTGAGATTCTGAGATTCTGAGATTCTGAGATTCTGAGATTCTGAAATTCTGAGATTCTGAGATTCTGAGATTCTGAGATTCTGAGATTCTGAGATTCTGAGATTCTGAGATTCTGAGATTCTGAGATTCTGAGATTCTGAGATTCTGCGATTCTGAGACTCTGAGATTCTGAGATTCTGAGATTCTGAGATTCTGAGATTCTGAGATTCTGAAATTCTGAGATTCTGAGATTCTGAGATTCTGAGATTCTGAGATTCTGAGATTCTGAGATTCTGAGATTCTGAGATTCTGAGATTCTGAGATTCTGAGATTCTGCGATTCTGAGATTCTGAGATTCTGAGATTCTGAGATTCTGAGATTCTGAGATTCTGAGATTCTGAGATTCTGAGATTCTGAGATTCTGAGATTCTGAGATTCTGCGATTCTGAGATTCTGAGATTCTGAGATTCTGAGATTCTGAGATTCTGAGATTCTGAGATTCTGAGATTCTGCGATTCTGAGATTCTGAGATTCTGAGATTCTGAGATTCTGAGATTCTGAGAATCTGAGATTCTGAGATTCTGAGATTCTGAGATTCTGAGATTCTGAGATTCTGAAATTCTGAGATTCTGAGATTCTGAGATTTTGAGATTCTGAGATTTTGAGATTCTGAGATTCTGAGATTCTGAGATTCTGAGATTCTGAGATTCTGAGATTCTGAGATTCTGCGATTCTGAGATTCTGAGATTCTGAGAATCTGAGATTCTGAGATTCTGAGATTTTGAGATTCTGAGATTCTGAGATTCTGAGATTCTGAGATTCTGAGATTCTGAGATTCTGAGATTTTGAGATTCTGAGATTTTGAGATTCTGAGATTCTGAGATTCTGAGATTCTGAGATTCTGAGATTCTGAGATTCTGAGATTCTGAGATTCTGCGATTCTGAGATTCTGAGATTCTGAGATTCTGAGATTCTGAGATTCTGAGATTCTGAGAATCTGAGATTCTGAGATTCTGAGATTCTGAGATTCTGAGATTCTGAGATTCTGAGATTTTGAGATTCTGAGATTCTGAGATTCTGAGATTCTGAGATTTTTGAATTTTCGAATTTTAAAGTTTTTTTTTTTTTTAATTTTGGTCGATGCACCATGAAAAGGAAACCAGATTTTTCTGAAATTCGTAAAATTTCTAGCCTACAAACTTTCAATTTTCCGTATGACTGATCATTTTGTGACTGATCATACATACTAATTTTCAGTAGTTCAAAAACTATTTTCAGATTTGTCAGAGACTAGACTACAAAAATACGAATTTTCCGGTTCAATTGGTTATTTGAGAAATGGTCATTTCGTAACTGGGCGTTTTGTAATCGGTCGTTTCGCAACCAGACGTTTCAGAACCCAAAAAAACTCACAGCAATAACTGCATTGATGAAAAATGGGACAAATAGAGATATCATAGTGATAGTCAGTGATAATTCTGCTTTGTAGTTTTTATTGACATTTCTGCTGATGGATCTGAAAACTTATATTTCTAAAAATTTGAAAAAAAAAATATTAAAAAAAAATACTCATTTTTTATAGAACAAAATATGGCGAACTTTTATCAGCATAGTGATATTGATGGAAAATGTAAAAAGTGTGCAGAAAAATGAAGTCAGAAGATGTGTGTATTCGTTGATGGGCTGAAAATGAAGTTTTGGGTGATTTGGCGCGAAATTTGAAACTTTGGAAATTCAGAACTTCAGAAATTCAGAAATTCAGAAATTCGAAAATTCAGATTTCGAGATTTCCAGATTTCCAGATTTCCAGATTTCCAGATTTTCAGATTTCCAGATTTTCAGATTTCCAGATTTCCAGACTTCCAGATTTCCAGATTTCCAGATCCCCAGATTTCCAGATTTCCAGATTTCCTGAATTCCAGACTTCCAGATTTCCAGATTTCCAGATTTCCAGATTTCCAGATTTCCAGATTTCCAGATTTCCAGATTTCCAGATTTCCAGATTTCCAGATTTCCTTAATTCCAGATTTTCAAATTTCCAGGTTTCCAGATTTCTAGATTTCCAGATTTCCAGATTTCCAGATTTCCAGATTTCCAGATTTTAAGATTTCCAGATTTATAGATTTCCAGATTTCCAGATTTCCAGGTTTCCAGATTTCCTGATTTCCTGATTTCCTGAATTCCAGATTTTCAAATTTGCAAATTTCCAGATTTCCAGATTCCCAGATTTTCAGATTTCCAGATTTTCAGCCAAAAACCCACCACTTTCAGATCTAGGGTAAACATTACGGCTCCCATTGGATATGGAGCCGTCAACTGTGTACAATGACCAACAGCTGGAATCATAAAAAATGTGAAACAGCAGGGGAGGATTACTGTAAGTGGTAGAGACAGTTTCATGAACTTGGAGCACACCTGGAAATTCAGAATTTTCAAAAATCCAAAAAAAAATTTTTTTTCTTCCCCACCTCATTATGATTCTTTGGGAAAAACACTATTATCGCTCGATTCGCACAAAAAATTACTGGAAATAACATAGACAAATAGCTGGAAATGAAAGCTAGCAAATATGGCATTTTCAGAAGTTGATTCGGCTCAGTTTCAGCACAAATTGAGGTCAATATCCCGGTAGCCGGGATTCGAACCACCATAAAATCCGTGAGAATGTAGGAAAAGTTCTGAAAATACAAAATTCGAGTTTATTAAGAAAATAGCTTCAAAATGAGTATAATCATGACTAGGTTTGATAAAAATTGATTTCTCGAGTTTAAAGGCGCATGGACCACAAAAATTTTGAAATTTTGAGAAAGTAGGTCATGTTTATACTCATTTTGAAGCTCTCAATACGCCTAATAAAACTACAACATTCATTTTTCGATTCCCCGTTTTTTGGACCAGCTAAAACCTTAAAACTCACCGCAATTTGCATCAAAAGAAACGCCAAAAACAAGTGACGTTGTATGGATACTGTAGTTGTCCTCTGGCTAGCTTCATAATAGATGTTTGCCATTTTTCCAACGATTATAAACGTTGGAAAGAGGTAGAACGCCCCAACCAGTACCGTAATCAAGGGGAATGTTAATGGAAAGAGTTGGAATTGATAGGCAATGTATTCGGTGCGATTGTGAATGTCCATTCTGGAAAATAGAGGGAAATTTAACGAAAATTGTGAAAATAAGAAGTTTTTAGGATGCCTGAGGGCTGAGTTACAGTCGTTTGAATTTTCGAGGCGCGAGAGAGTGAGAGAGTGCAGACGACGAGGCCTTTCTAACTGTCTGCGTCTCTTCTAAACTTCAAAGTGCTGTAACTCGGCTTCCAGATGAGCTAGGAACCTGATTTTCTCAACGAAATGCGTTATTTTTTATGGTTTATTGTATTCATGAGCAAAAACCATGATTTTCAAAAAAAAAATTCTGAAAATTTTTGAATTTCTAATTTTTTCGATTTCCTAGTAATCTCAAAAATACACTTAAAAAATGAAATCTAAGAAACTTTCATTCTTCTAGCTAGTCTTTGAGCTGAGATACAACCATTCAAAGTTTCAAGGGCGAGAGAGTGTATGGAGGGGAGAGACCGCAGACGGTGAGACACTCTAACTGTCTGCGCCTCTTTAAAACTTCAAAGCAATGTATCTCGGCTTCCAGGTAAGCTAGAAACCTGATTTTTTCACTGCAATGCGTTATTTTTCATGGTTTATTGTATTCATACACAAAAATCATGATTTCCGAAAAAAAATTCTGAAAATTTTCGAATTTTGAATTTTTTCGATTTCCTAGCAATCTCAAAAATACACTGAAAACAATGAAATTTGGGAACTTTCATTCTTCTAGCTAGTCTTTGAGCTGAGATACAGCGATTTGAAGTTTGAGGAGCGAGAGAGTGTGGGGATGGGAGAGAGCGCAGACAGCGAGACACTCTAACCGTCTGCGTCCTTTCTTAGCTTCAAACGCCTATAACTCGGCTCACAGACGAGCTAGAGATTTGAAAATTTCACAGAAAGGTTTCCTTTTTCTTGGCAAAAATTCCGTGAAGTGGACAAAACTTTCAGAAAATTTTAAATCAAAAATTTTTGGGAAATCTTGAAACCTGAACTCATTAAAATGTCGCTTATATATGGTGACTCAAAAAGAGGAGGACCCGGAAATGAAAATTTTTCATTAAGACAAATTTTTTGAGTATTATTAGACCGAGACCAGTCACGATTTCAGGGGATTTCCGCACGAACGGGCTACAAATTTTTGAAAATTCTGAGAATTTTTGTTTTTTGAACTCACCCGTACATTGGTCGTCTCGCCATTGCTCATACTAGAAACGTTGAGAAGTCACGTCTTCTGAAAATTTAGAATTTCAAAATTTCAGAATTTCAGAATCTCAGAATCTCAGAATCTCCGAATCTCAGAATCTCAGAATCTCAGAATCTCAGAATCTCAGAATCTCAGAATCTTGAAATCTCAGAATCTCAGAATCTCAGAATCTCAGAATCTCAGAATCTCAGAATCTCAGAATTCTAGAAAAAAGAATAAAAAGTACAAGAGGTCTTCCCCGTCTTTTTGAACAAAAAAGCGGAAATTCTGGAGAAAACGTAACGGAAGACGATAATTAGGTGAGGAATAGAAAGAAGAAGCGTGGGATCCCCAGAAGACGTGACGTCGAAAAATAATTCAGAATCCAGAAGATGTCTTCTGGAAGTTTCTGTCTGGAAAATCGGAAAAATGGGAAGAGAAATCCCGATTTCTAAAAACTACTTCCTTCTGAAAATGACAAGGGCTGAAAATGAGAAATGTGCAAATTCTGAAATTGAGGATTTCAGAAATTGAGAAATTGAGGATTTCAGAAATTGAGAAATTCAGAAATTCAGAAATTCAGAAATTCAGAAATTCAGAAATTCAGAAATTCAGAAATTCAGAAATTCAGAAATTCAGAAATTCAGAAATTCAGAAATTCAGAAATTCAGAAATTCAGAAATTCAGAAATTCAGAAATTCAGAAATTCAGAAATTCAGAAATTCAGAAATTCAGAATCCCAGAATCTCAGAATCTCAGAATCTCAGAATCTCAGAATCTCAGAATCTCAGAATCTCAGAATCTCAGAATCTCAGAATCTCAGAATCTCAGAATCTCAGAATCTCAGAATCTCAGAATCTCAGAATCTCAGAATCTCAGAATCTCAGAATCTCAGAATCTCAGAATCTCAGAATCTCAGAAATTCAGAAATTTAGAAATTCAGAAATTCAGAAATTCAGAAATTCAGAAATTCAGAAATTCAGAAATTCAGAAATTCAGAAATTCAGAAATTGAGAAATTCAGAAATTCAGAAATTCAGAAATTCAGAAATTCAGAAATTCAGAAATTCAGAAATTGAGAAATTCAGAAATTCAGAAATTCAGAAATTCAGAAATTCAGAATCCCAGAATCTCAGAATCTCAGAATCTCAGAATCTCAGAATCTCAGAATCTCAGAATCTCAGAATCTCAGAATCTCAGAATCTCAGAATCTCAGAATCTCAGAATCTCAGAATCTCAGAATCTCAGAATCTCAGAATCTCAGAATCTCAGAATCTCAGAATCTCAGAATTCCAAGAAAAATTCTGAAATTCTAAAAAATTCGAAAAAAAAAGTTCCCAAAGAATTTTCAGCTTTACGAAAAAAAAGTTATTTTCAAAAAAAAAAGAATTTCGTGTCTAAATTTATTAAAAATTCAATGAATTTAAAATCACGGAATTTTTGTTTATTCTACATTTTGAGATCTCTGGAATTTTGAAAAAAATTTTAATTTTAGTGCCTTGACGCAATTTTGATGCCTTGACGCATTTTTAGTCCGCTGGCGCGTTTTTAGTGCCTTGCTCTATTTTCGAGGCCTTGACGCATTTTTGGTGCATTGACGCATTCTCAGTGCCTATGCGCGTTTTCAGTGCTTATGCGCGTTTTCCGTGCCTTGACGCATTTTTGGACCTTGACGCATTTTCAGTGCCTTGGCGCATCAATAGTGCCTTGACGCATTTTAGTGCCTTGACCCATTCTCAATTTTAGACGCATTTTCCGTGCTTTGACGCATTCTTTGTGTTTGACGCGTTTTTGTGGCCTTATTCAATGCCTTGACGCGTTTTTAATGAATTGCTCTATTTTCGATGCCTTGACGCGTTTTTAGTGCCTTGACGCATTTCCAGTGTCTTGATGCATTTTCAGTGCCTTGACGTATTCGCTGTGTTTGGCGCATTTTTTATGCATTGACGCAATTTTTGGACCTTGACGCATTTTCAGTGCTGCTACGCTTTCTCAGTTTCTCGACGCATTTTAGTGCTTTGACACATTTTTAGTTCCTATACGCATGTTTAGTGCCTTGACGCATTTTCAGTGCCTTGACGCTGTTTTGGTGCCTTGACGCGTTTTTAGTGTCAAGGCGCAATTTCAGATGCATTTTTTTTCTGAAATTTTCAAAAAAAAAAACATGAAAAATCAAAAAAATCACAAAAAAACTTTATTTTCATAATTCAAAAAATTTCAGTTCACATATCTACTGTCTTGGCTGGAAAATGGAGCGGGAAATCTGAAAATTATTATTGATTTTCAAAAATCTAGAATTTCAGCGAAAATCAGAACCTTCTCGAAAAATCCAAATTGTTGAGAATTCTGAAAATTGTCATCTGAATCCATTTGAATCGAAAAAGTGGTGCCAAAATCTTTTCCACCATCCAGTCTCTCGGATTTTATCGATTTTTTTGAATTCGATTTTCGAGATCCCGATTTTTTGGATCCATCTTTTTTGGATGATTTTTTCGATGATTTTCTAGATTCAGGCTCATTTTTCTGGGATTTTTTAGAAGAAGATTTTCTAGAATTGTCTCCATTTCCTCCTCCAACAGCTTCCATCTTCTTCGGTTCCTCTTCTTTTCTTGATGATCGTTTCGATGATCTACCGTAATCCGATGGTTGCAGAGGATTTGTAAATGATCCATTCTCCATCGGAGCACCTCCTGGAGATTCCAATTGCTCATCTTTTTCCTTTTTCGGCGATTTTGATCCTCTTTTCGGAGATTCTTCTGGATCCTTTTCAACGACTACGTGAAGAGTATGCGTGCACTTCTTTTCTCCTGAAAAAAAAATGGTTGGCGCGTTTTTGGTGCGTTGGCGCTTTTCCGGACCACTTACTTTTGAAGAAGCAAAGAGCACAGACGACCCATGCCATACAACTGAGGCAGCATACACAGCATCCAACGGCGATAATATACCAGAACCACTGAAATTAAATTGTTGACGTGTTTTTACTGCCTTGGCGCTATTTGGGTGCATTGGCGCATTTTTAGTGCTTTGAAGCTTTTCTAGTGTCATGACGCGTTTCTAGTGTTTCTATAAATTGTCAGGGCCTTGACGCATCATTGGTGACTTAACGCATGTTTAGCGCCTTGACGCTTTTTCAGTTACAAGACGCAATTTCAGTGCCTCGACAATTGTCAGTAACTTGGCGCGTTTTTAGTGGCTAGAATCGTTTTCAGTGCCTTGACGCATTTTCCGTGCCTTGGCGCATTTTCACTGTCTGTACGCATTTCTCAATGACTAGACGCGGTTTCAGTGCCTAGACGTATTTTCAGCTGTTGGCGAATTTTAAATGTGTTGACCCGAATTCAGTGCCTTGACGCATTTTCACTGCCTTGACGCATTTCTAGTGCCTTTGCGCTTTTCTAGTGCCCTGACGCATTTTTAGGGGTTTGGCGTATTTTCAGTGCCTGGTACATTTTCAGAGTCTTGACGCACTTTAAGTGACACAACGCAATTTCAGTGCTTTGACGTATTTTCAGCGCCTTGACGCGTTTCTAGTGCCTTGACGCATTTATAGTGCCTTGACGCATTTCTAGTGCCTAGACGTATTTTCAGTGCCTTGACGCATTTTCAGTGCTTTGACGCATTTCTAGTGCCTTTACAAAAGTTTTGGGCCTATACGCATTTGTGGGGACTTGACGTATTTTCAGTGCCTTGACGCGTTTCTAGTGCTTTTGTGCGTTTCTAGTGCTTTCATGCATTTCTAGTGCCTTGACGCATTTTTAGTGATTTGCTCTATTTTCGATGCCTTGACGCGTTTTTAGTTTTTTACGCATTTAGGGTGTCTTGAAGCGATTTTGGTTTCTTGACGCTTTTCTAGTGTCTTGACGCATGTATAGTGCCTTGACGCATTTCTAGCGCCTTGACGCATTTCCCGTGTCTTTGCGCATTTCGCGATCAACTCACCAGGGGATAATTGGTGATTGGATCTTCGTTGACTTCAATCCCCGATCCTCTAATATATGTAAAAACTAGGTCAGTGGTCTTTTTCACAGCTGTGACAGTAGTCCTAGCGGTGGTCGAATTGACGATTCTAGTCGTACTTTTCGCCATCTTGAGAATTCGAAAAATTGATTGGACCAAGAAATATTGATTGATTTGGTTAAAATTGATGGGACTTGAAATTGAGAGTATAGAAGGGCGTGGCGGGGAAAAGTCGTGGAAAAATTTTAAAATTTTTTCGGATCCTAAAAATCGTGAAAGACCAAAAAATCCAAAATCATTACTTCCTGATTTTCAAAAATGTCCAATGGCACGTGGAATAGTAATAAAACAGGCGAGTTAAATTTAACTCATATTGTTGGGAAAGATGTGCTGATCATCGACAGATCCATGGTCAATTATCCGGGAGTGAGTTGGCGCGAAAATTTGAAAATTTGAAGTTTTAAATTCTAGTGGTTCCTGTGGTTAATGATCGGTGGAGGTGTGCTGTGCTGTTTGAGTTGTATGGTATGGATCATATCGTCTATTCTCTTTTTGAAAAGTGAGTGAAAAATGGGAACTGCGTCAAAGGCACCAAAAATGCGTCAAGGCACTAAAAATGCGTCAAGGCAATATAAACACGCCAAAGCACCAATAATGCCCTATAAGTGCAAATGACACTAAAAATAGAATCAAGTCCAAAAATGCGCCAAGGTGACTAAAAACGCGTCAAGGCATCGAAAATAGAGCAAGACACCAAAATGGCGCCTAGACACGGAAAATGCGCCAGGCACTAAAAATGCGTTAAGACACCATAAATGCCTCAAGGCACTAGAGATGCGTCAAGATACTAGAAATGCATCAAGACACCGAAAATGCGTCAAGTCACGGAAAATGCGCCAAGGCACTAAAATTGCTTCAAGGCTCCGGAAACGCGTCAAAGCACCAAAACTGCATCGAGGCACCAGAAATACGTCAAGGCTCCAAAAATGCGTCAAGGCACTAAAAATGCGTCAAAGCACGGAAATTGCGTCAACGCACCAAAAATATGTCAAGGCACTAAATATGCGCAAAGGTCACGAAAACGCGCCAAGACACTAGAAATGCGTCAAAGCACTAAAGATGCGTCAAGGAACCAAAAACACGTCAAGGCACCAGAAATGCGTCAATGCACTATAAATGCGTCAAGACACCAAAAGTGCGTCAAGCCAAAATTTAAAAATTACAGAAGAGAAACCATGCACACATACAGTACACGTGGTCGTTGAGAAGGATCCAGAATCCCCGAAAAGAGGATCAAAATCGCCGAAAAAAGAGAAAGATGAGCAATTGGAATCTCCAGGAGGTGCTCCGATGGAAAATGGATCATTTACAAATCCCCTGCAACCATCGGATTACGGTAGATCATCGAAACGATCATCAAGAAAAGAAGAGGAACCGAAGAAAATGGAATCTGTTGGAGGAGGAAATGGAGAAAATTCTAGAAAATCGTCTTCTAAAAAATCCCAGAAAAATGAACCAGGTTCTAGAAAATCGTCGAAAAAATCGGGATCTCGAAAATCGAAGAATTCGAAAAAATCGATAAAATCCGAGAGACTAGATGGTGGAAAAGATTTTGGTACCACTTTTTCGATTCAAATGGATTCAGATGACGATTTTCAGAATTCTCAACAATTTGGATTTTTTGAAAAGGTCCTGATTTTTGATAATTTTTTTTTACAAATTCAAGAATAATTTTCAGATTTTCCGCTCCATTTTCCAGCCAAAACAGTAGATATGTGAACTGAAATTTCTTTTTGTATTGTGAAAATAAAGTTTTTGTGATTTTTTATATATTTTTTTCGGAAAAAAATTTCAGGGATCTAAAAGTTTTTGAATTTCTGAACTTCTGAATTTCTGAATTTCCAAATTTCTGAAAAATTTGTGAATTCTGGACCGGAAAAAATAAGGTCCCAAATTTTCCGAAAAAAAGTGTTCCTAATTTTTTTTTCTGAAATTTAATTTTCCTGAAAATTCATAAAAAATGACGCACAACTGTTCAATTTTCATATTTCTAGCTGATCTGGGAGCCGAGATACAGCCATGTGAAGTTTTGGAGAGACGCAGACAGGTAGAGTGTCTCGCTGTCTGCGCCCTCCCACTCTCTCGCTCCTCCAACTTCAAATAGCTATATCTCAGCTCCGAGTTGAGCTAGAAAGTTTATTTTTTCACCTAAAACCCAATAAAATAAAAACTTTTTTATTTCAAAATCTTCAAAAATTAATGTCTCCGACTCATATTCCGAATTTTCCTCTGAAAATCAATCAGCCACGCTTTAAATCTATTCCAGCGGTCCTCATCTCTTCTTGGCCTGGATTTTCCATATTTTCTCGGCGCACGTGTTGTCAGTGGCTTGAAAGTTCCCTCCGGGACCACTTTCAGCTCTTTGAAATCTGGGTGATTTGTCTGTAAATTTCAGATTTACAGCCTTGAAAATAAAAATTCTGAATTTACCGTGTTGAGAGCTTCAAAATGAGTATAATCATGACTAGGTTTCGCGAATTTCGTTTTTTGATTTTAAAGGCGCATGGACCATGAAAAATTTGAAAAGTGGAGAAACTAGGTCATGATTGCACTCATTTTAAAGGAGGCCAGACACGAAAGTCTACGGGGTTCTCTCGGGGCGAGATCATCGCGCCGCGCTTATGTAGGCCATTGGTGGTCGGCCGCGTTTGCGCCCCCGTAGCTCAGCCGGTAGCGGCGCTGTACCCCTGAGCTGCCTGTCATGAGTTCAACCCCTCATGGGGGTTCTCTAGCCAAAATATCAGGAAAACTTTTTTTTTGATGTCTGGCCTCCTTTAAAGCTCTTGGTTAGTGGAATTCGATGGTAGAAATTTCAAAAGTCAAAATTCGAAAATTAAGGGGTTGCGGAAGTTTGAAAAATTTTTCGTTTTTTGAAATTCGGGTGATTTGTCTGGAAAATTCAGATTTTTATCGACAAGACTATGATTTTGGAATTTGTCTTGTCGAGAACTTCAAAATAAGTATAATCACACCTAAGCTTCGTGAAGTTAGATTTTTGTTTAAAGGCGCATGGACCATTCGCAAATTCGAAAAATTGAGAAAGTAGGTCATGATTATACTCGTTTTGAAGCTCTTGTTTAGAAAAATTGGAGGATATAACTTTCAAAATCCAAAAATCAAAAATCAAAAAGTTACGGTAGCTTGAACATTTTAAAACATTTTCAGGTATTTTGAAATCTGGGTTTTTAGTCTGAAAATTTACGATTTACGTTATAAAAATGTGATTTTTGACTTTGTCTTGCCAAGAGCTTCAAAATAAGTATAATCATGACTAGGTTTCGCGAATTTCGATTTTTGAGTTTAAAGGCGCATGGACCTTTGAAAATTCAAAAAAGTAGGCCATGATTATACTCATTTTGAAGCTCTAGACGTGCCAAATTCAAATTTGAGGGCGAAATTCTCGAATTTTGAATTTTGAACAGAATTTTACTCACTTTTTCGATTCCATCAACATGAAATCCTTCAATCGCGGCCTTCGAAGACAGTCCCAATTGATTTCTCAACTCTTTTGGACACTGAATAATTTTCTGGTCCGGATAACAACGACATTTTCCGAAACAGTCGAAAACGTGACCTGGAATTTCAACATTTTTCGAGAAAATTCCAGAAAAATACCTTGGACCAGGGCAAAAATAAAAGATAGAGAAAGCCAGAAAAACAAGAGATGACCCATTTTTTTTAATATGAAAATAAAAGTGAGAAGGCTCCGAAAAAACCCAGAAAAAAAAATCAGAAAAAAATTGTGTTTTTTTTCTGGAACAACTGGTTTTTAGCCTGACGTCAATATGGACCACCACCTGATATTGAGCCCCAAAACTTTTAAACGGAATTTTTTTGGAATTTGGTCACAATCATCTTACTTGTCATTTTGAGAGCTTCAAAATGAGTATAATCATGCCTAGGTTTGGTGAAACTTGATTTTCGGGGTTTAAAGGCGCATGGACCATGAAAATTTGAAAATTCGAGAAAGTAGGTCATTTTTATACTCATTTTGAAGCTCTCAACGTGCTTAATCCGGATTTTTATATTACATTGAACAATTTAGTGGTTCCATGCGCCTTTAAACTCAAAACATGACATTTTCATCGAACCTGGCAAAATGGGACCACCTGATCTTGAGCCCCAAAACTTTAAATTGGGATTTTTTGAAATTTGAACAAACTATCCTTTCTTTTTACTTTGAGAGCTTCCAAATGAGTATAATCATGACCTACTTTCTCGAAATTTCAAATTTTTCGTGGTCCATGCGCCTTTAAACTCCAAAAATCAACTTTCAGCAAACCTAGACATGATTATACTCATTTTGAAGCTCTTCTCACGACAAACAAGAATATAACAATTATCTTTCAGTTTTATTGAGTTCCAGCAAGATAAGTCAAACTTTCAATAATTCCAACATAAAAAAAATTAGATCTCAGTTTCTTCTCCCTCCAATTTAATGGACATTTCCGAAGGTTCAACGTCTGGCTTGATGTTTTTCGGGTGATTTTTGGCTGCTTCCAGACGGTTGTTGATGTCCTGTCCGACGTTATGGATCTTCTTCACGACCATGGTGAAAAATTGTTGGATATCGCGGAGAGTGGCCTAAAAATTTTTTCATGAAGATTTGAAACATATGAGTTAATTATTTGAATTCAACACATTGAGAGCTTCAAAATGAGTATAATCATGACCTACTTTCTCGGAATTCAATTTTTCGTGGTCCATGCGCCTTTAAACGCCAAAAATCACATTTCACCAAACCTAGGCATGATTATACTCATTTTGAAGCTCTTTCCTTGCCAAATCCAAATTTAACTATCAAATCTCTTAAAAACTCACATCCAAATCAAAATTCTCATATTTATCCTTGAGGATTTCCCAAAGGGAGAGCACGTATTCATGGAGTTTAGCGTAGTGCTTTGAAGTTTGGCACGCCAAATCACACTCTCTGGTTGGACGGAATAATTTTGGCACTTTTGAGATTTCGGTGATGTTTTTGAAGCAATCCGACACGATCTTGATGTGCTCGTAGTTGTCGATAGTACTACAATCGAAATCTGGGTTACGCTCGACGTCGACAACCTGGAAATTTTAGGAAATTAAAAAAATAGAGAGAATTTGAGTCATTTCAGCGAAAAACCCAAGTTTCTAGGACGCCTGGGAGCCGAGATATGCGCATGTGAAGTTTAGAGAGACGCAGACGGTTAGAGAGTCTTGTTCTCTGCGCTCTCTCCCTTCCCCGCACTCTCTCTCGCCTTTAAACTTTGAAGCGCCGTATCTCAGCTCCCAGATAAGCTAGAGATGTGATTTTTCCCCAAAAATATATGAAATTTTTAGGAAAATTTTCTAGATTTAAAAAAATTAGAAAAATTTTTTTCTAGAATAGTTTTCTCAAACTAATTACCTTCAAGTCTGGGAATTTTGCTAACAGAGTGGTCTCATCTGGAAGTGTGACAATCTTGTTGTAGGTCAATCCAATGACTGGGAATCCACGGAGACGAGCGCCAGATGGCAAGCGGAGCTGAGTACGGTCACCATTGTGACAGTGAACGACCTCATCTTCTGTGTCGCACTCACAGTCGTCGAGGCAATCAAAGACGTATCCTGAAAAATGAAATTTTGAATTTGTCAAGTTGAGAGCTTCAAAATGAGTATAATCATGCCTAGATTTTAGTGAAATTTGGTTTTTGGGGTTTAAAGGCGCATGGACCACAAAAAAAAATTGAAAGTGAGAGAAAGTGGGTCATGATTATACTCATTTTGAAGCTCTCAACGAGCTGAATGTGAATATTTAGTTTACATACTCAACAATTGCTCAGAATTCCCAAAATGAGCGATGCGCCTTTAAACTCAAAAAATCAAATTTTCCGATTCTAGGTCGATTTTGTTTGAGACGGCAGTTTTTTTCGAAAATTTTTGTTAAATTTAGATTTAACACGTTACGAGCTTCAAAATGAGTATAAACATGGCCTACTTTCTTTGATTTTCAACTTTTTTGTGGTCCATGCGCCTTTAAACTCAAAAATTAAATTTCTTCAAACCTAGCCATGATTATACTCATTTTAAAGCTCTCAACGAGCTAAACTCAAAAAATTAATTCTTAAAAAGTGAAAAAATCTCTTACCTTGCGCCAAGTAGAAAATTGGGAAGAGCCAGAGAGCTGAACGCATTTCGAACTGAGCAACTGAGCCGTCGAGGGGCCGGGTTTTAAAGAGGGAAAGCTACACAACACCTGTTTTACACTCTCTTCTTATCTCTTGGTCTCCTCAGCATCATGCCATCAGGTTTACGGGCGGTTTCTAGAGAAAAACAGGGAAAAAAAGAAGAGTTCCAGGCGTATGACTCATGAAAAGTGAAGGGTAAAGAGCTCTGGACCCAAAAATCACGTGAAAAAATGGGTTGTTTTGAAATTTGGGTGAAGAGTTCAAGAATGATGAGTCATCTAGAACTTTAGAGGTGTTACAGAATTTCGGAGCAGTAAGTGTCAATTTTCAGTTGTAAGAAACGGGGTCTTTAGCCTGAAATTTCTAGATTTTTAGGATTGAAAATGTGATTTTAGGTTTTTGCTTGTTGAGAGCTTCAAAATGACTGTAATCATGACTAGGTTTCTTGAAATTTGATTTTTGAGTTTAAAGGCGCATGGACCCTTCGAAAAATTAAATTTTAAGAAAATAGGTCATGATTATACTTATTTTGAAGCTCTTGACGAGTCAAATTGAATAGTATAACTTTCGAAGATCAAAACTTAAGAATTCAACAGATACGCTAGCTTGAAACATTTTAAAAGCTTTTTCTTCATCTAACATTGGGTAGTTAGTCTTAAATTTTCAGATTTTCAGTGATGAAAAACGTGATTTTTGAATTTGCGTTGTCGAGAACTTCAAAATGAGTATAAGCATGCCTAGGTTTCGTGAAGTTTGAATTTTGAGTTTAAAGGCGCATGGACCACGAAAATTTTGGAAGTTAAAGAAAGTAGGTCATAATTATACTCATTTTGAAGCTCTTGTATAGTGAAATTGAATGGTATAAATTTCTAGAGCCAAACATGAAAAATAAAACATTTTCTTGCTCATATAATCTTTATTGATTTTTTTTAATTAATAAATAATAGAAAGTTTGAAAACTACTGTAACAATGAAAAGAGGGACAACAAGAATAAAAAGAAGAGGGGAAAGACAGGGTAAGCATAGAAATTACAGTAACCATAAGAATCAAACATTGATAATTCTCCCCTTCACATCTTTAATTCCAATAATTCTTTGCACTAGGAAAATACCATTTTCTGGATATTTCTTATTATTTTGATAGGCATTCCGATGACGGACCACTTCCCCAACCACTGTGATTGGTTCCGATTTGAAGGGCTCCAGAAGATGACGACGGTAGGATTCCACTTTCTGGAAAAAATATTAGTTCAGAAAATCCAAAACCAGCCTCCCAAAAAATGGGAGACCCAACAAACCTGGATAATCTCCCTTGCGTGCCTCGGGTAAATTTCCACTTTGCCCAAATATTGATCCCAGAAATGCGCGTCTTTTTTGAGCCCATTTGTTCTTTGGTACCAGCCGATGGTGCGCCGGTTTTCGAGGCTCTCCAATACCTCGTGATCGAATGGGAATTCGACTTCAATCTAAACAAAAATTGATTCATTTTTTGGGACCAAAAAATATATGTTACCTGAACATTCCCATTCACGACCTTCGTGGGAAGGGGCGCCTCGATTTCGAACAATTTTGTGGCTAGGGCCGACAAATAAAATTCCCTGTCGCTTCTTGCCATTTTGTTGTAGCGTCTATTATCAAGAACTTCGTGCTGGTACCATTTCCCAAGCTGAAAATGTTAATTCAAATCCATCTAGATTCAAAATAATACCTGAACTGGCTGCACCGAACGGATCATTCCAAGGTTCGTTGTGAACAGATGATGGCATAGTTCCGATGACTTTTTGTTTTTTGGATTGTACGCAGCGTTGAAGATATTAGTCTCGATGCAAACAGAATGTTTCACGAAACGCTGTTGTTGGCTGAGTACTCGATGTTTGTCGTGGACAACGAAGGTGGATGGGTGATATTGGCGAGGCACCCATTCGGTGTATTCCGGCGACCAAGGCTGGAAATTTTAAGCTTTGATTAATGTTTTTTAAGAATAGGTTCAGCTAGTGAAAACATTAGATGCCTCCAGGACCATCATGACCCAGTTTTTCGCGATCAAAGAATGCGTTATTCGCCAATTGTTCCAAAAGTGCTCAAATGGCTAGTTAGGGGATTTTCAAGCTTACATTTTCGAGACCAAGGGTTTAGGGTTCAAACCCCATTGGTGGCAAGTTATTTTTTAAATAGTATTTTATTGATTTTCGATAGCGGGAAATTCAAAAATCGAGGTAAGAAAACCGGAAATCTTCTGCGAAAATGGCTCCAACATAATTTCAATGCAAGATGACTCACCGTTGGTAACAACTCCTCCTTTGGAATATTGACTGTAAAGTCCTGGGCTACGTCTATTATCTCGAAAACGGTATCTCCATCTGGTGCGTATTTTACAGTAACCTGAAGAAATTACGATAGCCTGAATTCAAAAATATCAGAATACTTACCCATCCCAATTCGCCACCACACATTGTCGCAGCAAACTTATTCTTTGGGTCCCTCAGGAATCCAAGGCACTGCGACCAAATCTTCCCTTGAAACTTCTCAAGCCCTGGAAGATTCTGTGGCATTGCCGCTATGGTAACAGCAGTGACATCGGATCCATCAGCATAGAATTTGACATTGCTTCTGAACTTCTCTTCAACATGATGTTCCTTGATCACCTGCAAAAGTGAAGTGATTTCTTTTCAGCTCATTAATCTCGGTTCTTGTCAAAGATATAAAAAACTTGTCAACTGATCACTTCCGTATCATAATATCCGAAATATTTTATCAGTTGACAAGTTTTTTATATCTTTGACAGGAAGCAAGATAATTGGTTTTAAATTGCGCGCGACTCTGTCAAGGTTGAGTCGCCACCAAGCTTTGAGCTCAATTATCTCGCTTCTTGTAACAGATATCAATAATCTGTCAACTGATAAAGTGTTTATTAGTTTATCAATAACATTTTGTCAGTTGACAAAATTTTTATACTTCTCATAGGTGACGAGATAATTTAGCTACCATTTCCAACAATTTCAAATAACCTACCATATGCCTTGCCGAATAGCACCTTCCTAATACCAACTCCCTTGGATTATATGTGTTTCGAACTGTATGAAGATGACGTCTAAGACAATCGAAAAGCTGAAAGTTCATTTTTAGACAAGAAAATTAAAAAAAAAATACTTACATAAATATTCCGAGAATCGAATTCGCAGAGAAAACCGTACGTTGCATTTGGATTGCTCATTTTTTGGGGGTAGACAGAAGAAGATAAATGTGACAATCCGTGAGCTGTCTGCAGAAGAAAATAGGTGGATGGGGAATTAGAGAAAGAGGAACGAGAGAGTGGGAGAGGAGAGACGCAGAGAAACAGAGAAATATCTGTCTTTGAGGTATTATGAATTAATCGAGGAAAAGTTTCGATAAGTCTAAAGGATTACTGTAGTTTTCGAATGCAAAATTTGAAGATTTAAAAAACATTAAACAGCTTTAAAAAATCGAAAATCTGTTCACCGTATTCCTGTAGTTTTTGGTACTGTAGTTTTATACAATCAAAATCAAAATAGATGGACACAACCTTAATGTTATTTTGAGGTCTCTATAAAAATTGTTTGGGGTAGACGGAATAAGAAGAGGTCTGACGAGAAAAAATTTGAGTTTTATAAGAATGTGTAGTGGAATGTCTACAGGAGAAACAGGTGGGGTGGGAGGAGTCAGGGTGAAGGAGTTGGTATATGGGTGGTCCCACCCCATCAATCATAATGACCATAAAAACATACAGGTGAAGAGAGAAACCTAATCAGATGTGTACTTCCTTCGCACTCACTCTCCCCCGAGGCAAAAAACTATTTGTATATTTTCTCCTTAATTTTTCCAATCGTTCCTATAAAAAATCACTAAATTCTGTGTATGTCTCCTGTGTCGCCGACCCTAGCGAAGCTCCCACTGCACCAAAACTGCTCAAATTTTCACAGAAAACGCGAAATAGCCGCAAGATGGTGCCCGTCTATGTTGATGAAATCAAACTACAGTACCAAAAACTAGAGAAATAGGGTGAATAGATTTTCGATTTTTTCAAATCTTTGTAATTTTTGAAAATCTTCAAATTTTGAATTCAAAAACGTCATTTGCAGACAGCTCACGAATTGTCACATTTCTCCTCTTCTGTCTGCCCCCAAAAAATGAGCAATCCAAATGCTAACTACGGTTTTTTCTGCGATTTTGATTTTATTTTTGTTCTATGATTACCTTGTTGTTTCCTTCTCTGGTTACTGTTGCGTTTTGAATTTTCACCTTTAATAAACACTCTCGATTCCTATGAAAAATATCAAAAATCAGTGATCTGATAAAACGTCGGTGTCAGGGATGTTCGGAACGGAATTCGGAATTCCGAAAATTCCGAAAGTTCCGACCATTTTCGGAATGGAATTCCGACCGGAATAATTCCGAGAAAAAAATTCGGAATGAAATTCCGGTCGGAATATTTCCGAAAGATTTTTTCGGAATGAAAATCCGACTTGAATTTTTCCGAAGCTTTTTTTTCGGAATTAAAATTTTTTCAAGTACAGTAAGCCAGGAAAAATTTACCTGTGTGTCTTGAACAGCAGTATTTTTGATATTTTTTTGCGCTGTCGAAATCTTTCTGTCAATTTTCAAAAGATTCTTGAGTTTTTGTGATGGGAAAATTAAATTTCCGCTGTAAAATTCGAATTTTGAAAAATTCCGAAACTTCCGAAATTCTGAAAATTTTAAAATCGGAATATTCCGAAATTCCGAAATTCCGAATTTTTGAAAATCGGGACATTCCAAGATTCCGAAATTCCGGAATTTTAAAACTCGGAATTTTGCGAAATTCCGAAATTCCGAAAAATGCCATTCCGAACATCCCTGGTCGGTGTTATTATAGCAACCATGTTATCAGTTGGCAACTTTTGATATCTCTTAAAGGAAGTAAGATAATCAAGCTTGAATTGCGCGCGACTCGGTCGGCACCACTGCTTGCGTCACTACCATGCTTGAGCTCAATTATCTCGGTCCCTGTATGAGATATCAAAAATCTGCAAACTGATAAAAGGTTTATCATAATATAACTACTATTTTTTCAGTTAACAAGTTTTCGATAACTTTCATAGGAAGCGAAATAATTGAGCTTGAAATATCCAATCTCATTCCTAATCGCGAGAGGGGAAGGAAGAGAAGTTTGAAAGATGATAGGAGGTTTGGCGGGGTGTGGCTCACCCTTTATGAGGCCATTACAAAAGTGAGGAGAGGGGGAAATGACCATTAAAGGTGAAAATCCTTTTCATCTTTCCGCAAAATGATTCGGTGCACTTTTCTTTTTTTATGGGATGAACAAATTGCTCATTATTATTGTAAATAGAAATTCAAAATTCTACAGTAACCATGGAATAAGGAGAAAAACAATGATAGCATATCATAATTAGAATCAAATATTTATCAAATCTTCACATCCTTGATACTAATGAGATTGGTGACCAAGAAAATGATGGCATTAAAATGACGGGGTACTGTAGCCACGACGGTGATATGGGTTTGGAAGTAGCCTCCAGGTGGTAGGCGTCGACTTTCTGAAAAATAAATTCATCTCGAAAAACTACAGTAATCCCATAGTTTTTTTTTGAATATTTTCCCATCCTTCAATTGCTTTTCTTTCTTCTTCTTCGTTGAAACTTTATCGGTACCTCAAAGACAGATATTTCTTTGTCATTCTGCGTCTCTCCGCTCCACGCACCGTCTTCCCTCTACTCCCCCCTCCATCTATTTTCTTCCGTAAACACCCCACGGACATCTACACACTGTCGTATAATTTAAACCTATGTTCTTCTTCTGTCTACCACAGAAAATGAGCCTACAACAAAAAAAGAGCGACTATCATGCTCACTACGGTTTTCTATGCGATTTCGATTCTCGAAACGTTTATGTAAGTTTCTTTGATGTTTCTTGTCTAAAAATGAATTTTCAGCTCTTCGATTGCCCTAAGCGTCGTCTTCACAAAATTCCTAACACATATGACCCAAGGGAATTGGTATTGGGACGGTACTATAAGGCAGAGCATACGGTAGGTTATTTAAAATCGATTTAAATGAAGTTCAATTACCGTAAAACCAGAGATAACTTATCTCGGTACCTGTAAGAGATAACAAAAATTTTTCAACTGATAAATTGTTTATCATTAGAAAACCAATATTCTGTTAGTTTACCAATTTTTCGTATCTTTTAAACGAAACAAGATAATTGCGCTCAAAGTATGCAGGTCGAGCTGAGCGCAGGTTTAACTCAATTATCTCCATTTCTGTGAAAGATATCAAAAGTTTGTCAACTAAGGAAATATTGATGGCATTATGATAAACATTTTATCAGTTGATAGATTTTTGATATCTCTTACAGGCGCCGAGATATTTGAGCTCAAACGTAATGAAGAGATTTCCCCAAATGAAACATGAATACTTCTTTTTTGCAGGTGATCGAAGAACGTGATGTTGAAGAGAAGTTTCGAAGAAATGTCAAGTTCTTTACCGCCGATGACCTAGAATTGTACGCTGATACTGTAGCGATAATGCCAAATAATCGTCCAGGGCTTGAGAAGTTTCAAGGAAAAATTTGGTCGCAGTACCTCGGATACCTGAGGGACCCACAGAATAAGTTTGCTGACACAATGATTGGTGGCGAGTTGGGATGGGTAAGTTTTCTGAAAGTTTTGAATTCAGAATATCGAAAAAGTTTTAGGTTACTGTTAAATACGCACCTGATGGGGATACGGTTTTCGAGATAACGTACGTAGTCCCGGGCTGTAGAGTTCAACTTGATGACGAGGAGTTGATACCAACGGTGAGTCATCTTGAGTAAATTTGTTGATGTCATTGTAGGGGAAGTTTTCCCCATTCTAACTGAATTTTTGAGTTTTCTAACCTTGATTTTTCAATTTCCGGTCATTGAAAACCGTAGGAAGCGAAAAAAAATGTTCCACCACTGGGATTCGAACCCACAACCTCTAGGCTCAAAAATTTTTGCCGAAAAACCCACCACGCACAATTCAAGCTCAATTATCTCAATTCCAACAGAAGGTATCAGAAACATGTAAACTAACAAAATGTTGATCATTTCATGATAAACATTTCATTAGTTGACAACTTCTTGATATCTCTTATAAGCGCCAAGATAATTGAGGTGAAAGTGAATCATGAACACATCCTGAAAATTTCCAGCCTTGGTCGCCGGAATACTCGGAATGGGTGCCTCCCCAAAACCATCCATCTGCGTTTATTATCCGCAATAAACATAAGCCACTCACCTCAAAACAGCATTTCGTGAGGCATGCTGTCTGCATTGAGACTAACAAATTCAATCCTGCATACAATTCAAAACATGAGGGATCATCAGAGAGATGTCATAATTTGTTTGCACTGAACCTCGGAATGGTTCGTTCTCTGAAGCCAGTTAAGGTAGGTGAAACAGACTGTACAGGTTCAGAACAATCTGAAATTTCCAGATTGGAGCATGGTATCAACATGAGGTGAATGACAAAAGGTGGGACAAAAAGGCAATGAAAGATATTGAACAATATCATGCCCTTACTGCGTGCAAGTTGTTTGAAATCGATGCACCCCTTCCTACGAAGGTTGTGTTTGGGAACGTTAAGGTAGGAAATACTTTCTGGTTTCGAAAAATGACTCCATTTTTGTTTAGTTCGAAGTCGAATTCCCATTTGACCACGAGGTCTTGGAAAGCCGGGAAAATCGGACCACCATCGGCTGGTTCCGACGACAAAAAGGAATGAAAAAAGACGCCCATTTCTGGAATCAGTATTTGGGGAAGGTGGAAATTTACCCGGAGGAAGCAATGGAGATCATCCAGGTTTGTTGGGACTTGGGAAGATGGCTTTTGAATTTTTCCTTTTTCCAGAAAGTCGAAAAATACCGTCGTGATCTTCTGGAGCCTTTCAAGTCGGAACCTGTTACAGTCGTTGGAGAAGTAGTGCGCCATCGAGACTCCTATGAAAATAACAAGACATATCCTAAATTTGGAATTTTCTCACTGAAAAATGTTATTGGAATTAAAGATATTAAAGGCAAAATTATCAATGTTTGATGTTCCTTCTATGTGATTATTGTAGTTTCTATTATTATCATGTTGTTATCTACTTTTTCTTATACTTGTTGTCCCCCTTTTCATCGTTACTGTAGCTTTTTGAACTTCTCATTAATAATCTCAACAAATCAATAAAGATTATACGAGCAAGAAGGTGTTTCATTTTGTGTCATAATAAATAGACAATTTTTAGTGGGACTGGGAAATACAAATACTACAGTACCCTTGGAAATGGACGCTATCTAAAACGACATATGTATTTCTGAAGGCTCTCCTGTTGATAATTAAAAAAGCGCAATAAAATAATTGCGAGCAAGAAAATATCATTTTTCGAAATAAAACCAATAGAAATTGTGTCGCAAAACGGGAAATGTCGGTGGGGATATTGAAATGTATATACTACAGTATACCAGGCCGGGATTGACGCTAACAACTTATTTTAAGCTACTCCTGATACCGCTGTTCGAGCTACTGTAACTTTTCCAATTTACATTTTCGATATTTGAAAATTATATCATTCACTTTCACTAAAAGAGGGCTTCAAAATGAGTATAATCATGACCTACTTTCCTAATTAATAAAATTTTTGAAGGGTCCATGCGCCTTTAAACTCAAAAATCAAACTTCACTAAATCTAGGCATGATTATACTAGTTTTGAAGCTCTGGACAAGACAAGTTCAAAAATCATAATCTTATCGCTAAGAAAGAAGAAAAACAGAAAAACAGGAATTTTGAGAAAGCTCTTTTTATTATGGATGAAAAATTAAAAATGGTACAGTAGCCATGAAAAGAAGGACAACACGTATAATAAAAGGAGGGAAACATCAGGGTGATCATCAAAATTACAGTAACCATAAGAATCAAACATTGATAATTTTCCCCTTCACATCTTTGATGCCAATAATATTTTTCACTAGGAAGATTCCATTTTCTGGATATTTCTTGTTATTTTGAAAGGAATTTCTATGACGGACCACTTCACTGACCACTGTGATCGGCTCGGATTTGAACGGCTCCAGAAGATCCTGACGGTAGATTTCAACTATCTGGAAAAAAGGAAAAATTTCTAAAAATTCGAAAGCCATCTTCCCAAAAAATGGGAGTCCCAACAAACCTGGATGATTTCCATTGCCTCCTTTGGGTAAATCTCTACTCTTCCCAAATACTGATTCCAGAAATGGCTGTCCTTTTTCAACCCCTTTGTTCTTTGGTACCAGTCGATGGTGCTTCGATTCTGGGGGCTTTCCAAGATGTCGTGGTCAAATGGGAATTCGACTTCGAACTAAACAAAAATGGATTCATTTTTCGGGACCAAAAAATACCTCTTACCTTCACATTCCCATACACAACCCTTGTTGGAATCGGTGCCTCAATCTCAAACAATTTGCAGGCAGTAACGGCATGGTACTGTTCCAAATCTTTAATTGCGTTTTTGCGGCATCTATTGTCATTCACCTCATGTTGATACCATGTCCCAATCTGAAAATTTCAATTAGTTCTCATCCTATTTTTATGAATACATACCTTAACTGGCTTCAAAGAACGAACCATTCCGAGGTTCAGTGCAAAGAGATGATGGCATTTTTCCGATGATCCTTCTTTTTTTGAATTGTATGCAGGATTGAAGATATCAGTCTCAATGCAGACTGAATGCCTCACGAATTTTTGTTTTGTGTTCAGTGGGTGATTCTTATTGTAGACCACGAAGGTGGATGGATGAAGTTGGGGAGGCACCCATTCGGTGTATTCTGGTGACCAAGGCTGGAAATTTTAAGCTTTGATTAATGCATTAAAGATTAAGTTCAGCTAGTGAGATTTTTAATAAATGATATTGATGATTTAGTTGACTTAATGATTGAACTTAGAAATGACTGACCGTTGGTAACAACTCCTCCTCATCAATGTTAACTGTATAGTCTTGAACTACGTCAGTTATCTCGAAAACCGTATCCCCATCTGGTGCATATCTTACAGTAACCTGAAAATTTCTCGATAGTCTGAATTCAAAAATTTCCGAATACTTACCCATCCCAATTCGCCACCACACATTGTCTCAGCAAACTTATTCTGTGGGTCCCTCAGGAATCCAAGGTACTGCGACCAAACTTTTCCTTGGAACTTCTCAAGCCCTGGGAGATTCTTTGGCATAGTGGCAATAGTTTCAGCTTTGACATCGTATCCATAAACATAAAAGTTGACATTTCTTCTGAATTTCTCTTCAACATTGTGTTCCTTGATCACCTGAAAACAAGAAGTAATCAATTTTCATTGGGAAACCTCCACTTTACTTTTTGAGCTCAATTATCTTGATTCCTAGGAGAGATATCAAAAATTTGTCAACTGATAAAATGTTTATCATAACATAAGCAATATTTTATTAGTTAACAAAATTGTGTTATCTCTTATATGAACCGAGATAATTAGCTTGAATTGCGCACGGCTCAGTCGGCACCGCCGTCAAATGTAATTGAAGCTCAATTATCTCAATTCCTGTGCGAGATATCAAAATGTTGTAAACTAACAAAATATGGGTCATATTCTTACCAACATTTTATCAGTTTACAGATTTTTGATATCTTAGACTGGAACCGAGATAAACTACCTTTAAGGCCTATCAATTTTAAACGACTTACCATATGCTTTGCCTCATAGGACCGTCCCAATACTAATTCCCTTGAATCATATGTGTTACGAACTTTGTTAAGACGACGTCTATGACAATCGAAGAGCTGCAAATTTATTTTTGAAAAAATAAAAAAAAATCTGAAAAAACTTACATAAACGTTTCGAGAATCGAAATCGCAGAGAAAACCGTAGTTAGCATAATAGGCGCTCATTGTTTGGGGTAGACGGAATAAGAATAGGTCTGACGAGAAACAATTTGAGTTTTATAGGAATGTGTAGATGTTTGTGGAATGACTACAGGAGAAAGCAGGTGGGGTGGGAGGAGTCAGGGTGAAGGAGTTGGTATATGGGTGGTCCCACCCTGTCAATTATAATGACCATAAAAACATGCAGGTGAAGAGAGAAACCTAATTAGATGTGTATTTCCGTAGCACTCACTCTTCCCCAAGGGGAAAACTATTTGTATTTTTCCTCATTGATTTTTCCAATCTTTCCTATTGACAATCACTAATTTCTGTGTCGCCGACCCTAGCGAAGTCCCCAATGGACCAAAATTGCTCAAATTTTCATAGAGATTGCGAAATAGCAGCAAGACAGTGCCCGTTTATTTCGATTTTGTTAATATCAAACTTCAGTTCCAAAAAAGCTACAGGAATAGGGTGATTTTTGAAAATCTTTAAATTTTGAATTCAAAAACTACAGTAATCCCATATACTTTTCGAATTTCACCCTCGATGAATTATGTCTCTCTGCGTCTATCCCCTCACACTATCTCGTTCCTTTTTCTCTAATTACCCCTCCACCTGTATTTTTTTCTGCAGACAACCCCCAAAAAATGAGCAATCCAAATGCAACGTACGGTTTTCTCTGCGAATTCGATTCTCGGAATATTTATGTAAGTTTTTTTTTAAATTTTCTTGTCTAAAAATGAATTTCCAGCTCTTCGATTGCGTTAGACGTCACCTTCACACAGTTCGAAACACATATAATCCAAGGGAGTTGGTATTAGGAAAGTGCTATTCGGCAAGGCATATGGTAGGTTATTTGAAAGCGTTGGAAATGGTAGCTAAATTATCTTGTCACCTATGAGAAGTATAAAAATTTTGTCAACAAACAAAATGTTATTGATAAACTGATAAACATTTTATCAGTTGACAGATTATTGATATCTGTTACAAGAAGCGAGATAATTGAGCTCAAAGCTTGGCGACGACGCAACCTTGACAGAGTCGCGCGCAATTTAAACCAATCATCTCGCTTCCTATAAGAGATATCAACATTTTGTCAACTGATAAAATATTTCGGATATTATGATAAAGAAGTTATCAGTTGGCAAGTCTTTTATATCTTTGACAGGAACCGAGATAAATGAGCTCAAAAGAAAATACTTCTTTTTTGTTTTGACATCTCTTATATGCGTTGAGATAATCAAGCTTAAACGTATGGTGTAGGTTTCTCAATGAAACTTGATTATTTTTTTTTGCAGGTGATCAAGGAACATCATGTTGAAGAGAAATTCAGAAGCAATGTCAAATTCTATGCTAATGGATCCAATGTCACCGCTAAAACTATAGCGGTAATGCCACAGAATCTTCCAGGTCTTGAGAAGTTTCAAGGAAAAGTTTGGTCGCAGTGCCTTGGATTCCTAAGGGACCCAAAGAATAAGTTTGCTGAGACAATGTGTGGTGGCGAATTGGGATGGGTAAGTATTCTGATATTTTTGAATTCAGGCTATCGTAATTTCTTCAGGTTACTGTAAAATATGCACCAGATGGGGATTCGGTTTTCGAGATAATAGACGTAGCCCAGGACTGTACAGTCAATATTCCAAAGGAGGAGTTGTTACCATCGGTGAGTCATCTTGCATTGAAAACAAATGTTGGAGCCATTTTTGGAGAAGATTTCCGGTATTTTTACCTTGATTTTTGAATTTCCCGCCAAGAAAATCCCTAAAAGACTTAAACTTGCCTCCACTGGGGTTTGAACTCTAAACCCTTGGTCTCGAAAATGTAAGGTTGAAAATCCCCTAACTAGCCATTCGAGCACTTTTGGAACAATTGGCGAATAACGCATTCTTTAATCGCAAAACTGGGTCATGATGGTCCTGGAGGCATCTAATGTTTTCACTAGCTGAACCTATTTTTAAAAAACATTAATCAAAACTCAAAATTTCCAGCCTTGGTCGCCGGAATACACCGAATGGGTGCCTCGCCAACATCACCCATCCACCTTCGTTGTCCACGACAAACATCGAGTACTCAGCCAACAACAGCGTTTCGTGAAACATTCTGTTTGCATCGAGACTAATATCTCCAACCCTGCCTATGTTCCACAAAATAAACAGTCATCGGAACTATGCCATCATCTGTTCACAACGAACCTTGGAATGATTCGTTCTGTGCAGCCAGTTCAGGTAATATTTAGAATCTAGATGGATTTGAATTAACATTTTCAGCTTGGGAAATGGTACCAGCACGAAGTTCTTGATAATAGACGCTTCAACAAACTGCCCAGAAGTTACCAGGAACTTTATAAGACGGTCAGCGCCACGAAATTGTTTGAAATCGACGCGCCCCTTCCCACGAAGGTCGTGAATGGGAATGTTCAGGTAACATATATTTTTTGGTCCCAAAAATGAATCAATTTTTGTTTAGATTGAAGTCGAATTCCCATTCGATCACGAGGTATTGGAGAGCCTCGAAAACCGGAGCACCATCGGCTGGTACCAAAGAACAAAGGGGCTGAAAAAAGATGCCCATTTTTGGGATCAGTACTTGGGAAAAGTCGAAATTTACCCCAGACATGCCGAGGAGATTATAAAGGTAGGTAGGGTTACTGTAAACATCAACTTTGAGCTCAATTATCTCGGTTCCTGTGAGAGATATCAAAGTTTTGTCAACTGATAAAGTATTTCTTATATTATCAGCTACATTTATCAGTTGAAATATTTTTGATATCTTTTCTGATAACGGAGATAACTGAGCTCAAAGTCCAATAGAGCGCTTATGGTACTTGCAACGTTCTAAAATTCTCATTTTCCCAGAGAGTCGATGTCTACCGTACCAACCTTCCGGAACCCTTCAAGTCCAACTCCATCACCGTTGTTGCTACAGTATCCCGCCATTTTAATTCCATGGAAAACAACAAAACGTACCCGGATCATGGAATTTTCCTAGTTACCAATGTCATTGGAATCAAGGATGTGAACGGCGGATTTTATTAATTTGATTAATTTTCTTGATTGTATGGTTACTGTACTTTTTGAATTTCTATTTCAAAATGGTAATAAAAATGAGCAATCTATTCGCCACATTAAAAAAAAGTGCACCGAAAAAGGTCATTTTGCGGAGAAGATGAAAGGGGTCGTAAAAAAGAAAAAAATTAATGGGAATGAGAAATTCAAATGCTACAGTACTCCAGAAATATTCAAATGTGAGAAATGAGAATCAGGGTGAATAATGGGAAAATAAAGGACCTTAAATATGGGAACAAATCCAGAGATAACGATTTTTGTGATTCCGGACATCAGGAAATACAGACAGAATATCTGAATTTCTGAATTTCTGAATTTCTGAATTTCTGAATTTCTGAATTTCTGAATTTCTGAATTTCTGAATTTCTGAATTTCTGAATTTCTGAATTTCTGAATTTCTGAATTTCTGAATTTCTGAATTTCTGAATTTCTGAATTTCTGAATTTCTGAATTTCTGAATTTCTGAATTTCTGAATTTCTGAATTTCTGAATTTCTGAATTTCTGAATTTCTGAATTTCTGAATTTCTGAATTTCTGAATTTCTGAATTTCTGAATTTCTGAATTTCTGAATTTCTGAATTTCTGAATTTCTGAATTTCTGAATTTCTGAATTTCTGAATTTCTGAATTTCTGAATTTCTGAATTTCTGAATTTCTGAATTTCTGAATTTCTGAATTTCTGAATTTCTGAATTTCTGAATTTCTGAATTTCTGAATTTCTGAATTTCTGAATTTCTGAATTTCTGAATTTCTGAATTTCTGAATTTCTGAATTTCTGAATTTCTGAATTTCTGAATTTCTGAATTTCTGAATTTCTGAATTTCTGAATTTCTGAATTTCTGAATTTCTGAATTTCTGAATTTCTGAATTTCTGAAAATCTGAATTTCTGAAAATCTGAAAATCTGAAAATCTGAAAATCTGAAAATCTGAAAATCTGAAAATCTGAAAATCTGAAATTCTGAAAATCTGAAAATCTGAAATTCTGAAATTCTGAAATTCTGAAATTCTGAAATTCTGAAATTCTGAAATTCTGAAATTCTGAAATTCTGAAATTCTGAAATTCTGAAATTCTGAATTTCTGTCCTAAAAGAAGGTTCTAAAAAAAATTCCCATTGGCTCCGCCTACTTTCCCATAGAATGTGACGCACGGAACCCGGGAGATGTTGGTTGCTGTCTAGGAGGTCCCTATATAAATATTTAATTTTGTTTGATAAACTGATGAGAAATGATCGAAAGTGCTGAACTATGGTTTATTGTTCATAAAAGCTACCGTAGCAAAAAATATATTTGGTAGATCAAAACCCTTTCAAAATGTTTTGCTCTCCAAAAAAAAACCCCCGCCAATTTCTGGAAACTTCGATTTGTATTTTTTCTTTTTCAAGAACTCAAATTCCCCTTTTCTCCATATTTTCTAACCCGAATCCCATTCAAAAAATGCCGAAATTTCTACTTGATTTTGATAGGGTAAATCTCATTGTAAGTCTTTTTTTTTTTTTTGAAATTTTGAAAAGTTAGAAATTTTTGAAAAATCTAAATTCGATTTTTTTCTAAAATTCAAAACTTCTGGAATTCTGGAGTTATGAAATTCAGAAATTCAGAAAAGTGAGAAATTTTGAAAATTCAAATTTTTCCAGTTCTACGACGTCAAATATCGAAGGATTCATGAAGCGCCAAATCATTATGGGCAATATGACTTGACTGTTGGAAAATTTTATGGGACTTTTGACAATGTAGGTTTTTTCTTGGTTCTAAAATGTCCGGTTGCGAAATGTCCAATTTATTTTTTAGGTAGTAAAAGAGGCTGATCCAAGAAAATATTATGGACGAGTAGTTTTCGATTCAAGGCCTTATGTTGGATTATATGCTGCAACGATAGCCACAATTCCAGACAAGGAAACACTTCCAGCTGAAACTTTCGAAAAATATCGCGGAAAAGTTTGGTCGCCATATTTTGGATTTTTGGATGACCCACAGAATTTGTTCGCTGACAAGGATCCCAAAATTCTTCATCCAGTTTTTGTGAGATTTGTTGGAAAAAAAGAGCCGAATTTCGAAATTTTCGATTATGAACCACCGTACCCATTTGATATTATCAAAGAATTGCTTTTCAGTCCGGTTGGTTTTTCTTCTTTTTTTGAACCAAAAAACAATGATTTCTTTAAAAATTGTAGAGTTTCATCTCCTTCTTCCCATGTTTTCTAAATTTTGGGTTTTTCGGCTTTGAGTTTAATGGCGCATTGCTCATCTTATATATTCATTTGAAAGCTCTTAAAATTTGTAATTTGAAGAAATAGTTTCCAAATTCAGTTTCAGCATTTCAAGAGCTTGAAAATGAGTATAAACAAGACAGGGTTTCATGATAAATGAATTTTTCGAGCTCTAGTGTTTAAAGGCGCATCGCTCATTTAGAAAATGGTTGAAGTAGGTCGTGTTTAGGCTCATTTTGAAGCACTGAAAATTCCAAATTCGAAAAATTATCAAAAATTCAATTTCAGCATTTATGGAGCTTGAAAATGAGTATAAACAAGACAGGGTTTCATGATAAATAAATTTTTCGAGCTCTAGTGTTTAAAGGCGCATTGCTCATTTGGAAAATGATTGAAGTAGGTCGTGCTTAGGCTCATTTTGAAGCACTGAAAATTCCAAATTCGAAAAATTATCAAAAATTCAATTTCAGCATTTCAAGAGCTTCAAAATGAGTACATAAACAAACCCCAGTTCGACTAATTTTGAATTTCAGATTTAAAAAAGAACAAAAAACGAATTTTAAAAATATAAAGAGCTCCAAAATGAGTATAGACAAGACAGGGTTCATGCCAATTACTGGAGTTTTTCACATTTTCATTAATTTCAAAAATTTTCCAGCCATGGGCACAGCCGTATCCTCGACCACTGAAACTCCACCCATCGGATGTTGTTCAATTTCAAAGACTAATTCCAATTCATAAGAAATTCGCAATTGTGGAATACGGTATTTGTGTGGAAGTTGATGTTAAAAACGCGTTTTACGGTGAAGTGCGTTTTGAAAGGACGAAACTGTGTCATCACATTTTTACAATCCAATTTGGACTGATTCGTTGTTTTCATAAAGCTGAAGTGAGTTGGGTTTTGTCTGAAATTGTCTGAAAGTAGTTGTTAAAGATTTTTAGACTCTTGGGCTTTGAAATTTATGCAAACAAACTGGAAAATTGATGACTCAAGTTTAGGCTCATTTTGAAGCTCAAAAATTGAAAATGTGAAAGTTTCCGGTTTTCAAAAAGTTTAAGGCTTAACTAAAACGTAATTTGAGGGACTTTCAGCTCGGAAAATGGTACAAACTGGAATTGTTTGATGCACGGAAATTGGACGAAACGCAAGGAGCCACCGATAAAACACATTTTCGAGCACTAACTGTGAGGAAGCTGGAGGAAATCGATGCGCGATTGGTGACGGATGTGGTCGGTGGTGTCGTTCAGGTGTGATTTTGTAAATGGAAACTTGGAAATTTGAATTTGGCGCATTTAGAGCTTCAACATGATTATAAACATGTCCTACTTTCAAATCTTCTAGGATGAGCAATGCGCCTTTAAACTCAACAACACTAAAAACTCAATTCTCAAGAAACTATGCCTTGTTCATATTCATTTTGAAGCTCTTAACTTGTGGAAATATTTATGATAATGATTTCAATTTTAAATCTTCAAGTGCTTTCTTTAAAATGATTATAAGCATGACCCATTTTTTACATTTTTTGGATGAGCAATGCGCCTTTGAACTTGGAAACTCGGAAAATTTTATGCTCAGGGAACCCGGTCTTGCTTATGTTCGTTTTGAAGCTCTTTTCATGCTGATTTCAAAAATTTTCAGTTCAAAATGCCATTCATCTACGATCATGATTTGCTGGAAAAACGAAAAAATCTGAGAATCGGACAAAATTGGGAAACGAGAACAATTCGAGATGATGCTTATTGTTGGGATGAATATTTGGGAAAAGTGCAAATTTTGAAAGATGTTGCGATGAGACTTATTCAGGTGGGGTTTTCTGAACTCTCAGATTTTTTTGTCTGAAAATCTTAAATTTGAAGAAATTGTAAAGTTCGAAAATTCCCAGACATTCAGAAATTCAGGAATTCAGGAATTCAGAAATTCAGAAATTCAGAAATTCGGAAATTCAGAAATTCTGGATATTCAGGAATTCGGAAATTCAGAAATTCTGGATATTCAGAAATTCAGAAATTCGGAAATTCAGAAATTCAGAAATTCAGAAATTCAGAAATTCAGAAATTCAGAAATTCGGAAATTCAGAAATTCAGAAATTCTGGAAATTCAGAAATTCTGAAATTCATAAATTCTGGAAATTCAGAAATTCTTGAAATTCAGAAATTCGGAAATTCAGAAATTCGGAAATTCAGAAATTCAGAAATTTAAAAATTCAGAAATTCAGAAATTTAAAAATTCAGAAATTCGGTAATTCAGAAATTCATAAATTCAGAGATTCAGAAATTCTGGAAATTCAGAAATTCTGAAATTCATAAATTCAGAAATTCATAAATTTTGGAAATTCAGAAATTCGGAAATTCAGAAATTCTGGATATTCAGAAATTCGGAACTTCAGAAATTCTGGAAATTCAGAAATTCAGAAATTTAAAAATTCAGAAATTCAGGAATTCAGAAATTTAGAAATTCAGAAATTCAGAAATTCAGAAATTCTGGAAATTCAGAAATTCGGGAATTCATAAATTCGGAAATTCAGAAATTCAGAAATTTAAAAATTCAGAAATTCAGGAATTCAGAAATTCTGGAAATTCAGAAATTCAGAAATTCAGAAATTTAAAAATTCAGAAATTCGATAATTCAGAAATTCAGAAATTCTGGAAATTCAGAAATTCTGAAATTCATAAATTCAGAAATTCAGAAATTCAGAAATTCAGAAATTCAGAAATTCGGAAATTCAGAAATTCTGGATATTCAGAAATTCGGAACTTCAGAAATTCTGGAAATTCAGAAATTCAGAAATTTAAAAATTCAGAAATTCAGGAATTCAGAAATTTAGAAATTCAGAAATTCAGAAATTCAGAAATTCAGAAATTCAGAAATTCAGAAATTCAGAAATTCTGGAAATTCAGAAATTCAGAAATTCAGAAATCCTGGATATTCAGAAATTATTATCGAGATGAGAAATTTTGAGAATACACGGATTTATTGATTTTTTCCCTTTATTTTTTTTTCGTATGTATAATATTTTTGGGCGTTTTTTCTGTATATTTCCGTACCTCTTCAAAAACTGTGACCTACCAAAAATGTCCTTGGTAGATCAAACTTTTTGATTTTGCAATTGTTGGATCTCTCCTATTTTGAAATCATTTACTATTTTATTATTTCTACTAATAATTTATTGATTTCTATTAATATTATTGTTCATTTTGTATATAAATGACTCAAAAATTGACTTTTCTAGAATTTTTCATTTCAAAAACTTAAGGATTTCCAGGATACTGTAGAATTTGAATCCCTCATACCCATTAAAATTTTTCCCTGTGATGCTCTTTTTGATCTCCCCGCTAAATGACCTTTTCAGTGCACTTTTTTCTCTTAATGGGTTCTAATCAAATTGCTCATTTTTATTACCATTTTGAAATAGAAATTCAAAAAGTACAGTAACCATAGAAAAGGAAGAATTGAAAAAATGATAGGATAGCAAAAATTCCAATCTAGTTAATAAGAATCCGCCGTTCACATCTTTGATTCCAATGACATTGGTAACTAGGAAAATCCCATGATCCGGGTACGTTTTGTTGTTTTCCATGGCATTAAAATGACGGGATACTGTAGCAACAACGGTGATGAGTTTGGTAATAGTCCGACAGGCTTCACCTTTCTGAAAAGTTAAAGATTAAAAAAAAATTTTGTGCGAAAGGCGTTTATACGGAAGATTGGGAGGCAAACACCGTCAACTTTGAGCTCATATATCTCAGTTCCTGTAAATGATATTAAAAAAAAGTAAACTGATAAATTGTTTATCATAATATTATCAACATTTTATCAATCAATTATATTTTGATATCTCTCACGGAAAATAAGATACATGAGCTTAAAGTTGACGATTCGGGTGCCGTTCTATTAGAGTGATTACGGTATATAAGAAGAATGGTGAAGGAATTTTAGGATTTTGCAGCAATAATACGTAGTTTATTTTTGAAAATGTCAAAAATAATTATTCCAGATCAGAACCTCCGAACTTTTCTCCCCACACTTCCCATAGGCTCCGCCCCCTTTTCCCACAGAACCCGGGAGATGTCGGCTGCTGTCTAGGGGCTCCCTATATAAGCAGATGACCTACCGATTGCGTTCTTCCGAAAACTTTAGAAAGTCTGAATTTATGAATTTCTGAATTGATAAATACACAATAATTTTTTACAAATTTTATTCAATAAAAACAAAAAAATCATGCATTGAGCTCGCATTTCTTCTGCACCGCCATCGTTCGGCGAAGCGTGTATACGGTCAGTGCCGTGACCAAAGTGAGCATTAAAAATGAAAGAATGAAGAAAATTTGGATTCTCGATTGATTTAGACAGATCACCGGAGCCGTCGCTCCTTGTAGGATGGCCAAGTGGGGATGGGATGGGGATTCTGGAATGTTTTCGAATTTACAAATTAGAAATTTGAATTTGGCGTGTCGAGAGCTTCAAAATGAGCCTAATTTCACGTTTCTAGCTCTTCTGGGAGCTGAGATATGGGCGTTTGAAGTTTTGGAGAGACGCAGACAGTTAGAGAGATCTCGTTGTCTGCGCTCTCTCCCCTTACCACACGGTCTAGCAGCTTAAGCTTCAAAGCACTGTATCTCAGCTTCTAGAAAAGCTAGAAAGATTATTTTTCAGCAAAATGCGTCTCTTGGATTACTGTATTTTTTCATTCACTCACCATCATCATTTCCTCTATCCTCCTTCTCTTCCAACTCGAATACCGTAATCTTATTCGCTGCCAAATCCATGGTATCTGCCAAATGAACCCAGTTAACGGTCGTTTTGTTGGATAACCGGTCGCCGGTTGCTCGCCGAGCACGTCTGCTGTTGAATTGGTTGTTGTTGGACAGAGCACTGAACGATCCGGATGGTCCGCAACGAGGTGGCTGGAATTTCAGATGTTAATTTTTCAAATTTGAATTTGGCTTGTCGAGAGCTTCAAAATGAGCCTAATTTTAGGTTTCTAGCGTTCCTGGAAGCCGAGATATAGCCTTCTGAAGTTTTGAAGAGACGCAGACAGTTAGAGGGTCTTGTTGTCTGCGTCTCTCACCTCCAAATTCAAACGGTTGTATCTCAGCTCCTAGACAAGCTAGAAAAGTGAATGTTTTACCAAACTGCTTCATTTGGATTACTGTATTTTTCGACTAATGAAATACTTATATTTTTAAGAGATTCTGTGAAAAAAAACTAATAAATAATTTGGACATCCTGAAAATACGCAAAAAATAACAGAAAACCGTCCAAGTCTCACACTTCTAGCTCATCTGGGAGCCGAGATACAGCCCTTTGAAGTTTTGAAGAGACGCAGAGAGTTAGAGTGCCTCGTTGTCTGCGCTCTCTCACTCTGCCACACTCTCTCGCTTCTCAAACTTCAAACAGCTATATCTCAGCTCTTAGACAAGCTAGAAACTTCATTGTTTCACCAAAACGTTTCATTTAGATTACTGTACTTTTCCCCACTTACCGTTTTCCCATCACACATTCCCTCGGTATTCATACAAGTGCTCACTGCACACTGGAAGTACGTGGAAATCTTATCGGCAAACTTGAACACATTCACTTGGGCATACGCCACATTGTTGTCTTTATTGTAGGTCAAATCTGGGAGAATCAGCGGGTCAATGGCGCATCCGTGCTCGTCTAAAAGGGGTTTTCGTTCGTCACCATTTCCATCGTCAACGAAACAAGAGTGGACCAGCATGGAGAACATATCTGGAAAAAATCAATACTGTTGAGGCAAAAATGAGGTTTCTAGCTGCTCTGGAAGCAGAGATACAGAGATTTGAAGTTTAAAGGCGAGAGAGTGCGGGGAAGGGAGAGAGCGCAGACGACGAGAGTGTCTGCGTCTCTCACCAAACTTCAAACGCCCATATCTCAGCTTCCTGGCAAGCTAGAGATATAGAAATTGGACCGTTTGAAGTCAATTTTCACGCATTTTCAGATTCTGTTAAAAATTTGGATACTTTAAAAAATTACGTTTCCAAAATCGGTCCAATTTTTGAAGAACCCGAAAATAAAGGCAAAATGACACAAAACTGTCCAATTTGTAACTTCCTAGCTTATCTGGGAGCTGAGATATGCGCGTTTGAAGTTTAGTAGAGACGCAGACAGTTAGACACTCTGGTCGTCTGCGCTCTCTCCTTCCCCACACTATCTATTTGCCGAAACTACAAATGACCGTATCTCGGCTCCCAGATGAGCTAGAAATTTGGTTTTTGTTTAGAATTGCTCAGATTTTTCTGAATAATTGGATTTTGTTCAAAAAAAATATATTTTTGTTGAAATTTCAGAAAAGTTAACAAAAGTTTTGTACTTACCACTTTCACAATTCCAAACATGATAGACTGTCTCTCCAACTTTTGCGTATTCCACAATTGGACCGCTCACCGAGTCTCTTCGCACTGAATACGTGCAAAGTGGCATGCGAGCAGTGTCGATGAGGTCAGTTGTCGGCAGCATACTGTAATTATAGCTTACGGTAGATTAGAAATTTCAAGAGCTTCAAAATGCGCCTATTTTCGCGTCTCTAGCTTATCTGGGAGCCGAGATACAGCGCTTTGAAGTTGGGGAGAGACGCAGACAGTTAGAGAGGTCTCGTTGTCTGCGCCTCTCACTCTCTCGCTCTTCAAAACTTCAAATGACTGTATCTCAGCTCCCAGACAAGCTAGAAAGCTGGTTTTTTTACCAAAATTAGGCTCTTGGGTTACTGTACCTTACCTCACATCAAATCTGTTTGTGACCACTTTATCAGCCTCCATGTAGAAGCAAGTACAGCGATACGCTCTGTCGACTTTTGTGATAAATGTGGAGTGGAACGAAATGATGATGGTCATCGACATCTCCATTCCTCGCTTTTCGGGTCCCAGCTGGAAAAACCTCTTGGATTACTGTAGTTGCTACAGTAATCTTACCATTCTCTGTCTCCTCATATTACACGCTCCATTTTCCAACTCAAAAGTAACATCCTTCGCTTGATTGGTGACGAAATCGCGGACACAGTTTTGCTGGAAATTGGTTACTGTAGGACTACTGTAGATGAGTACTGTACCTTGTCTACCATCCCTTTGACAAATATCCGTCCATGGAACGGTCGTTGAGTTTTGAATGTGAGCTTCACGCGATCTTCCATACAGTCGACGAGAGGAAGTTCTGGAAAAGTACAGTAATCCGTTAGATTCGAAACTACAGTAGTCATACGGTAACCTTGATAATTCCTAACTACAGTAATCCAGGATACAAAACACTGATGTTCTAAATATTACAGTAATCCTGGATTCATATTACAGTAAATTTGAAAAATCAAGACTACAGTAATCCCTGGTATCACAGTAATCTTGAGAATTCCCAACTACAGTAACTCTAGTTAAAATTGTTTTTTTTCAATTTTCTGAAAATCTAATTTTTAGAAAAATTCCAAAAATTAAAAAAATTTGGCTTCTAAAGAAATTTCACAGTTTTAAGGACTACGGTAGCCAAGATTACGGTAGATAGGGTTACTGTAGATTCCTGTATCCATGGTCTTGGATACAATAATCTAGTTTGGAGAGAAAAGGATTACGGTAGATCATTTAGGGTTACTGTAGGTCTAACTACAGTATACTCTACACAAAAAAGGTTACTGTATATTTTGTTTTCAAGGGTTTAGGTACAGTAATCGTTGAAATTCAAAACTAAAGTAATCCTCTTTAAACATTCGAAAATTTTCAAAATTTTGCTTTTTGGTTGATTTCAAGAGAAATCGAATTTTCAAAATTTGAGAACAAGTGGAACTTTTGAAAAGGATTACTGTAGATTGGTATTAAAACAATTACTGTAGCGAATAAATCTGTGTTTACTGTAGATTACTTCACTAGGAGCAGGATCTAGGTACAGTAACCTAGATTGAACCAAGCTTTGAAGGAAATGGAAGTTTCAGTAGGGATTACTGTATATCATCTAGGGTTACTGTATCCAGAATCTTGGGAACTGAGATACAGTAACCTAGGTCCACAAAACTTTGAAAAAAAAAAAAGAATTTTCGGAAAGGATTACTGTAGCCAATATGTCTCTATGATTAAAGTTGCTCAAACTACAGTATTCTGTAAACTGCATGAAGTATAAAAGATTTCTGTAGGATTTCTTTAGAATCGTCTAGGATTACTGTAGCCCAGAATACAGTAATAGGATTACTGTAGCCCAGACTACAGTAATCCCTAGACATCAAAAACTATAAATGATTACTAAAGGCTTACTGTAGGAAAAAAAAAGTACAAAATATTACTCAAGGATTACTGTACCTGCGATTCCATTATCGAGTGTCGGTGGATCGGCGGAGCGTGCCAACCGAAATAAGGTCACCAGTACGGATAGAGAAAGAATCATATTGAACGGACACACGCCACGTATTACGGTCCCTCTTTTATATGCTGACCTCTGTCTCTTAAAATTAGGCTCCGCCCACTTTTGTCCACTTCACCTTGAGCCCCTTCGGGAATACATACGGTACGGGGGGATGAATGATGCACTTGTAATTGAGAAATGAGGGAAAGAAGAGGAAGTTTTGAAGGTTGATTGGTGGACACAAAAAGAAATCGGGAAATGATGACATGATGGGGGTAAATGGGTGTCTGGGTTAGCATGATTAGCGGATTATGAGGATTTGTTTTGGAAAAAAGGATCTTTTGGTTGTCTAGGAATCTTTGTTTTGGTTTCTGGGGGAATTTTAAAAAGTCCGAAATTTGAAGTTTTTTTTTCGATTTTTGGATTCGTCGGAGTTTCAAAAGTCTGAAAAACTTTTGAAATTTTGAGATTTCTATTTCAAAAAATACAACTAGATTACTGTAGTTTTGAATTCTCCAGATTACTGTATGATCAAAAATTACTGCGATTTGGATCCAGGATAGCGGGAATTACTGTAGCTTTAAAGGATTACTGTACCATTTCCCACTTTTCTAGAACTTCCTCTCGTCGACTGTATCGTGTAAAGCTCACATTCAAAACTCAACGACCCTTCCATGGACGGATGTTTGTTAGAGGGATGGTCGACAAGGTACAGTACCCCCTACATCCTACAGTAACCAACACATTTGAAACTTTGAGATTTTGAGATTCAGAATGTTTTTTTTTTCGTTAAATTCCTAATATCATTTTTTGGTTTTTCAAACTTCCTCGATTGTATTTCAACCCATTGTTGGTTTTTTTTTTAAATAGTAATCCATTGCAGCATTTTGGTGGAACAATTATTCTTCTAGCTCGTCTAGGAGCTGAGATACAGCGTTTTGAAGTTAATGCACTACTAGAGAGTGAGGGGGAGGAAGAGAGCGCAGACAGCCAGACACTCCAACTGTCTGCGACTCTTCTAAACTTCAATCGTCCATATCTCGGCTCCCAGATAAGCTAGAAAGCTGAAATTTTGACCGTGTTGTGTAGATTTTGACATAGTTTTAGTTGGCTTTGAAAAAAAAGAAAATCAGCACAGAAACCCAAGAAAATCAGTTAAGAATGTCAACACAGAAAATCAGCAAATCAGCAATCAGGTTGTTCAACAGAAAGCACATAAAAAACTAGCTCATTGAAGTTTAGATGACTAGAGAGTGTGGGGAAGTGAGAGAGTGCAGACAACGAGACACTCTAACTGTCTGCGTCTCTTCAAAATTTTAAACGGCTATATCTCGGCTCCCAGATAAGCTAGAAACTTGAAAATAGACTCATTTTGAAGCTCTCCGTAAGCTTGATTTGAATTTTTAAAATTTGAAATGAAAATATTCCAGAAACTCCATTTTATCCCCTAATTGGTCATCCTACAAGTCGCAACGGCTCCTGTGATCTGTTTAAATTCATTTTGAAATCCAAATTTTCTAAATTCTGGTATTGTCTGATTTCACAAACTTTTCGCAAGACTAATTTTCTGATCCCAAAAAACCAGGTGACACAAATTGACCCGATTCTTCTAACCTCTAAACTTTTCATCTTTCGATCCTTCCAAATTTCCCTATATTTGTTCATAATACCTCTCCACGTCATCTGTTTTACCCAAAAACTATCCCTGTATTTGCTCAGAATCCACATAATCCTTGATCCGAAAAAAAACTGCAAGAAAAGGGAAAATTTGTGTCATTAGGTACACAACTTTTCCCGGATTTTGCAACTTTCTTTCTCGAATTACGGATTCTGACCTACTGTATTGTGTACTTGGCACCACATGGGGTCCATGAATATGAAGAAAGGGGGGGGGGTGTCGTCCTTCGGATTCCCTTCTGTTTACTTTACCTCCCCCTTCATATGTTCGGGTAAGACGCATCATACCCGAGACACTTTAGCCAAGGATAAGAGGGGAAGTGTTATGTATAAGTTGTTGGGAAATTGGAGAAACTTTGAGGTTAAATGGTAATAACAATAGTTTTGGAAATGGATCATGGGTAAATTTCAATTTCAGAATTCTAGGGATTTAATGGAATTTTTTAGGATTTTTCGGAATTTTGGCAAGTTTTGGGATTTTTGGATCTTTCAGGATTTTTGGAATCTCCGGGTTTTTCGAAAAATGGCTAGGATTTTTTGGAGTTTTTCGGATTTTTTGGAATTTTGGAAATTCTGAATTTCTGAATTTCTGAATTTCTGAATTTCTGAATTTCTGAATTTCTGAATTTCTGAATTTCTGAATTTCTGAATTTCTGAATTTCTGAATTTCTGAATTTCTGAATTTCTGAATTTCTGAATTTCTGAATTTCTGAATTTCTGAATTTCTGAATTTCTGAATTTCTGAATTTCTGAATTTCTGAATTTCTGAATTTCTGAATTTCTGAATTTCTGAATTTCTGAATTCCTGAATTTCTGAATTTCTGAATTTCTGAATTTCTGAATTTCTGAATTTCTGAATTTCTGAATTTCTGAATTTCTGAATTTCTGAATTTCTGAATTTCTAAATTTCTGAATTTCTGAATTTCTGAATTTCTGAATTTCTGAATTTCTGAATTTCTGAATTTCTAAATTTCTGATCTGAAAATACGCAAAAAATCATACAAACCTGTCAAAGTTTCACATTTCTAGCTCATATGGGAGTTGAGATACAGCCCTTTGAAGTTTTGGAGAGACGCAGACAGTTAGAGAAATCTCGTTGTCTGCGCTCTCTCACTCCCCCACACTCTCTAGTCGCCAAAACTTTAAATGGCCGTATCTCGAGTTCTAGAACAGCTAGAAAATTGGTTTTTGCGTCAAACAATCTAGTTTTAGGCCTATTTTTAAATGAATTCCCCCTACACAATTTTAATCGAACTTTGAAGTTTCAAAATTCTCAAAACCAGTGAAAATTAATCAGAATTGATAAGCACAGAAAAAACGCTTCAAAACAGTACAAGTTCTAAAAGTCTAGCTCATCTGAGAGCCAAGTTATAGTCATTTGAAGTTTGGAGAGGCGCAGACAGTTAGAGTGCCTGGCTGTCTGCGCTCTCTCCCTCCCCCACACTCTCTAGCTGCTTAATCTTCAAAGCACTGTATCTCAGCTCCCAGACAAGCTAGAGAAATGCTTTTTTCAGCAAATTACTTCATTTGGGTTACTGTAGTTGCCTCCAATCTTGAATACGATGTATCTTGGCTCTCAGGCAAGCTAAAAAGCTCTATTTTTCTCTATTTTTCTAGGCCTCACTTCTGCTTTCTCCACATCTCTCGCCGTTGCAATAATCAATTCAATATTCTTATCCTTGACTAATTGTTGAACAATAGTCAGTCCAATTCCACGATTCGCACCAGTGACAACAACTGATTTTGGAGAAGATGATGTCTTTTTTTTTTGGAAGTGGCTGGAAAATTAGAACATTCTAGAAAATTAGGGAAATTTGAGCTAAAAATTACGAAATCTAGAAAAAATCTGAAAAATCTCTGAAGTCCTATTTTCCTTTCCTGTTATTTATATACCTCTCCTTGCCTCACCTGGAAGGAGATAGTGTGTAAACAGAAGAGACGCAGACATCAAGAGTCACAAAATATTTATTTTCTCGGCAAAATGGACACAAGATTTTGTGTTGTTAACTAGAAACTCGGAATGAACACAAATATAGTTTGAGGTTAGTTTTGTTTTGGTCATAAAATTTTGTTACTTGAACTATTTGAATGTGAGGAATCAGAAATTAGAAAAAAGTATTGTAGAAGCTAAAAATATCAAAAATATAGAAAAAAAAGATTAAATCGATAAAAGAATCAAGTTTCTAGCTCATCTGGGAGCCAAGATATAGTCATCTGAAGTTTAGGAGAGACGCAGACAGTTAGAGAGTCTCGCTGTCTGCGTCTCTCGCCTCCAAAACTTTGAACGTCGGTATCTCGGGTTCTAGATGAGCTAGAGAGCTGGTTTTTCGACAGCCAATTGTGATTTTGAGTCTATTTTTTTTCAAATGAACATTTTCGAATTTGTGAAATTTCGATTTTTCGATTTCTAGAATTTTCGAACGCAATTTCTGCAGCCATCTTTTAATTCGCAAAAAATTACACAAATCCGTTCAAGTTTCACTTCTCTAGCTCCTCTGGGAGCCGAGATATAGCCATTTGAAGTTTAGGAGAGACGCAGACAGTTAGAGACGTCTCATTGTCTGCGCTCTCTCACTCCCCCACACTCTCTGGTAGCCTAAACTTCAAATGGCTGTATCTCGCCTTCCAGATGAGCTAGGAACGTAATTCTTTCACAGATTTGTCCCATTTCATCTATATTTTCAATCCTCCAAAAAATACATTGTCAGTGGAGCGCATTTGTTCTCAAAATGATAATTTTTCTAAGTCAATTCGACCAAGCAACAACATTTTATGTCCAAATTTTATTTTTTGAGTCAACAACACAACATTTTATGTCCATTTTGCCGAAAAGAAAAGAATTTTGTGACTAGATGTCTGCGTCTCTTCTGTTTACACACTATCTCCCTTTATGTGGTCAGGCAGGGCGAGAAGGGGTATATAAAGAGCGGGGCATGAAATAGGCACAGTGATTTTTCAGCGTTTTATAGATTTTAAACATTTTGAAATCTAATTTTCTAGAATGCTCTATTTCCAGCCACTTCTTCAAAAAATGACGTCTTCTTCTCCAAAATCAGTTGTTGTCACTGGTGCGAATCGTGGAATTGGACTGGCTATTGTTCAACAATTAATCAAGGATAAGAATATTGAATTGATTATTGCAACGGCGAGAGATGTGGAGAAAGCGGGGGTAAGGCCTAAAAAATACGGAAAAAATGGAGAAATATTGAGCTTCCTAGCTCATTTGAGAGCCGAGATACAGCTAGAGAGTAAGCTACAGTAACCCAAATGAAGTAATTTGCTGAAAAAATCACTTTTCTAGCTTGTCTGGGAGCTGAGATACAACACTTTGAAGTTTAGAGACGAGAGAGTGAGAGAGCGCAGACAACGAGACTCTCTAACTGCCTGCGCTTCTCCAAATTTTCAAAGCGCTGTATCATCTCAGCTCTCAGATGAGCTAGAGTTTTGAATTTTGAACTGTTTTGTAGCATTTTTTCTATGCTTTTCTTTTTTGATAGAGTTTCATGAGTTTTGAGCGTTTTCGAAAATCCAAATTCAGGTGAAACTTGTAGTGGTAAAATTCCCTTCAAAATACGCCTAAATCCAAATTGTTTGATGCAAAAACCAACTTTCTAGCTGCTCTAGAACTCGAGATATAACAATTTGAAGTTAAGCCGACTAGATAGTGTGGGAGAGGGAGAGAGCGCAGGCAACGAGACCTCTCTAACTGTCTGCGTCTCTTCAAAACTTCAAAGGGGCATATCTCGGCTCCCAGATGAGCTAGAAATCTGAAATTTTGACAGTTGGGCGTAGTTTTTTGCGTATTTTCAGATTAGCATTCAAAATTCAAAAAAGATCATTTTCAAACTACTGTATCTCCACTCTCAGACACCCTAGAAGCCTGGAACTTTTTTCACAATAACCCTCTTTTTCCCTCTATAAAATCAATATTTCAAAATTCAAAAATTTCTCAATTCCAGGATCTAAAATCCATCAACGACGCACGTCTTCATATCCTCCCATTGGAAGTCACTTGTGACAAGTCAATCGATCAATTTGTGGCCAAAACCACTGAATTATTGGGATCAAATGGGTTGAATTTGTTGGTGAACAATGCTGGAGTCATGATTCCATATCAGACCAAAGGGGTGAGTTTTAAATTTCTGAAAATGCTGAAAATTCCAAAATTTTCTTTCTAGGAACCCAACCGAGCAGCATTGGCTGAACAATTCAATGTTAACACCATCAGCATGGTGATTCTGACTCAGAAACTGCTCCCATTGCTTCGAAAATCAGCATCGAAGGATTCTGGAGACCAATTATCGATTTCTCGCTCCGCAGTTATCAATATTTCCTCCGGATTGGCTTCTGTATCCCAGAATAACCGAGGATCCGAAATGCTCCCAATTCTAGCCTATTCAATGAGCAAAACCGCTGTTAATCAGTTCACAAAGGCATTTTCCATTGATACAAAAGACGATCATATTATGAGTGTGGCATTTGCTCCAGGCTGGATTAAGACAGACATGGGAACTCAAAATGCTCAGTTTACGGTGAGAAAATCGCGAAAATGGAGTTTCTAGATTCTGCGGAGAGTACAGTAACCCAAATCAATTATTTTGTTAGAAAAAGCATCCTTCTAGCTTGCCTGGGAGCTGAGATACAGCGCTTTGAAGTTTAGACAACTAGAGAGTGTGGGAGAGGGAGAGAGCGAAGACAACGAGACCTCTCTAACTGTCTGCGTCTCTCCTAAACTTCAAAGCGCTGTCTCTCGGCTCCCAGATGAGCTAGAAAATTGATTCTTTCACAGATTTATGTAGTTTTTCCTATATTTTCATATTTTCAGCTCGAAGAAACTATCCCAACTCTGGTATCCAGTTTCTATAAGCTCAACAACTCACACAATGGAGGATTCTTCCAGAGAGATCTTACTGTTACCCCTTATTGATTGTGCTTTAAGATATAAACATTTTTGAAGGTTTTTTGTGATCAAATTTCAAGAAAATTTCATCTAGGTATCGAAATAAATTAAATTGTCAATGGAGCGCGATTGCTCAGATTTTTTAATTTTTCAAAATTCAAATCAGGCTTATCGAGAGCTTCAAAATGAGCCTATTTTCACGTTTCTAGCTTTCCTGTGAGCTGAGATACAGCCCTTCAAAGTTTAGAGAGACGCAGACAGTTAGATATGTCTCGTTGTCTGCGCTCTCTTCCTTCCCCACACTCTCTCGTGCCTCTAAAATTCAAAGCGCTATATTTCAGCTCCCAGACAAGCTAGAAGCTTCGTTTTCTCACTAGTTTGCTCAGAATCGTCTCCTTTTTGTTGAGCTATTGTCAGAATTTCATTTCTACCAATTTTTTCTGAGGAATTTTGATTTTTTTTAAACTTTTAGATTCTAATCTGAAAATACGCTAAAAATTACAGCAAACCATCGAAGTTTCATCTTTCTAGCTCATCTGGGAGCTGAGATACGGCGCTTCGAAGTTCAGAGAGACGCAGACAGTTAGAGTGCCTCTTTGTCTGCGCTCTCTTCCTTGCCCACACTCTCTCGTCGCCAAAACTTCAAATCGTCATATCTCAGCTCCTAGACAAGCTAGGAACTTCATTTTTTCACTGTTCTGCTCAGAATTTCATTTTCTTTTACATTTTGGGATTTTGAATTCGAAAATTCCAGATTTTTGGGTGCAAAAAATCGATTTTTTTCAGAAAAAAACTGATTTCATTTATCAAAGAAGACGAGAAAAAAAGCCGGAAGAGAATACACATAAAATTCTACGAGTTAAAATTTTTCGAAAAAAAAAAACGCTGGCGAAGAAGAGGAAAAAGAAGAAGAAGAAGAAGAAAATCTCAGATCATACATTTCAGACTTAAAAAAGTGGGCGGTGCTTAGGGAATCCGGGGGGACCAAAGCAATAAAAATAATGATATTTAACAATAGTAAAAAATGGACCAGAAAAGCCAAAAATGAGGAATGATGATGGTTTTTAGGGTTAAAAAACGGGGAAAATGCGAGAAAAATGGAAAAAAAAATGGAGGAAAAATTAATTTATGCACCCAGAAAAATGAAAAAAAAAACAGAGAAAAATCCAAAATTTCAGAATTTTTGAAAATTCCAAAAAATTGAAAATTCCAAAAAATTCAAAAAATCGTATCCCGATACTGTCCGGCTGGAATGGCGTTCGACTGACGTTGTGCCTGATTCGGACGTGGCTGATTGTTGTGGTGGCGGCCGCGGCCAGCGTGCGCGCCTTTTCCCACAGTGTACTCGAATTGGGATGTCTGGAAAAATAGGGAAAATTGGAAAATCGTTTTTTCAAGTCATTTCAGAACTGCGACATTCTAGAACCGGAATTTAGGTTCTAAAACGTCTAGCTGCGAATTTTTAGGTTCTGAAACGTCGTAGTTCTAAAACGTCGCAGTTTCAAAATGTCCTGTTTCTGAAACGTCTCGGTTCCAAAACGCCCGGTTCTAGAATGTCACAGTTCTAGAACGTCATAGTTTTAAAACCTTCCGGTTCTAGAATGACCAGTTTTAAGACACGTCCGTTTTCGGAACGACCCGTTTTGAAATATCGCAGTTCTAAAACGTCCAGTTGCGGAACGACCGGTTCTAGAATGTCACAGGTCTTAAAAGTCACAGTTCTAAAAAGATCTAGTTGCGAAATTACTGGTTCTAAAGCGTCCCGTTCTAAAATGTCTGTTTCTAACATGTCTGGTTCTGAAATGTCTCGGTTTCCAAATGACTGGTGCTAGAATGTTACAGTTCCGAAATGTCTCGGTTCTAAAACGACCAGTTCTAAAACGTCTCAGTTCTAGAAGAACTAGTTCTAAAACGTTCACTTCTTCTATATTCCTGGTTCTAAAACGTCGCAATTAGTTCTAAAACGACGTACCGGAATGGTGTCCATCAAATCCTGGACATTTGCCTTGGGCAGTGGCTCCTTATAAAACCAAATATCGTCTTCAGCCTCATCAGCCGTCGGTCTCTTATCCGGATCAATTGCCAGAAGGCTTTCCAGTAGATTCATCGCGTCGTCGTCCTTAAAGTCCTTCAGAAAATTGGAAAAATGTCAAAAAAAATTGATTGTTTTGTTAATTTTTGTAGTTTGTAGCCTAGTTTTAGAACTGTTAGTCGTTTTGAAACGGCAACGTTTTAAACCGTCGCGGTTCTGAAACGTTACGGTTTCGAAAAGTCGTGGTTTCAAAATGTCGCGGTTCTCAAACGTCGCGGTTCTAAAACGTCGCGGTTCCGAATCGTCGCGGTTCCAAAACGTCCCGGTTTCAAAACGTCGTGGTTCCAAAACGTTAAAGTTTCGAAATGTCGCGGTTCTAAAACGTCACAGTTCCGAAACGTCGCGGTTTCGAAAAGTCGCATTTTAGGCCGATTTTAGTGTATACTACAGTGAAAAAAAAACAAGGAAAATGGTTAGGTGTGGGTGGTGTGAATAGGGTTACTGTAGTTTTAAGGTTACTGTAGGTGGTAATTTTTGTGCTAAAAAGGTCATTTCCGGGTGAAAATATGACTCCAAAAATGCGATTTTTGGAGTCTCATTACACTGGGGATTACTGTAGTTTTCGACAGTAATTTTCGATGTTGTTTGGATTACTGTAGCTGCCTCAAATTGTGTTAATTTTTGGATTACTGTAGCTGCACTTCTAGCTCAAAATACACGCCAAATTTCGGCGTTTTTGACATAGTTGTTTTTAGGATTACTGTAACTCAAATTTTCTCGAATTTTCGTAGTTTTTGGATTACTGTAGCTCAATTTTTCTCAAAATTTTTGTAATTTTCGGGTTACTGTAGCTACTCAAAATTTCCAATTAATATAAAACTCACAGCCGGCAAGTGTTCGTTGGGTTTACCCTTGCCGTAAGGGTCCTGTAATTCGTTCAAAAAATCAATAAAAAATTTCTAGAATCTTCCGGAAAACCTACCGATTGTGATCGTCCATCAGGTCCATCCAGACGCATCAAATGACGTAGTTTCGACCGTAAAACCCGTTTTTTGCCCTGTGGAAGTGGGGTGTTCGTGTCAGAGCTCATTGCATTCCATAGCGGCATTTTCACACAGTTTGGCCATACCTGGAAGATTGGAAAATTGGAAAAATCGGGGTTTTTGGTCAATTCTGGACCATTTTTAGCCATTTTTGAGCGTTTTCAGTCGATTTTAGACCGATTTAGACCCATTTTTAGGCTATTCAACTCATTTCTGACGACTTGCAATCATTTTATAGCTCATTTTCAGCTCAATTTCAGTCATAATGGTCCCGAAAATTAAGAATGAGCAATCCAATATGAGTGGTTTTCAGAGATTTTAAGCTTATTTTTCAACCAATTTAGGTTCATTTTTGACCATTTTAAGTCTATTTTAAAACCATTTTCAACCATTTTCAGATCAATTTAAGCTTATTTTTAACCAATTCCCGGCATTTCTGACCCATTTCAAGCCAATTTTTAACCATGTTGAGTCATTTTCGGCCATTTTAATCTTATTTTTTGCCTATTTTCAGCTCATTCTGGTCTATTTTCGGTCATTTTTGACTTATTGTAAGCCTAGTTTGGCAGTTTTCAGCCATTTTTGACCCATTTTAAGTATATTTTTAACCATTTTCAGTCCCTATTGGGTCATTTTCAGTCATAATTGATCCATATAAAGCCTATTTTGATCTGTTTAAGCCTATTTTCAGCTCATTTTCAGCCAATTTTGGCCCATGTAAAGCTTATTTTTACCCATTTTTAGTCATTTTTGACCCATTTTAAGCCTAGTCTTGACCAGTGTGTCCTTTCCATTTGAAAGGGTGGCCTAACTTTTGCAAGTTGGGTTTTCTAGGCCACCACTTCAAAATGACCTAGAAAACACATCAGGGTCATGTTAGGGCACTTTTAGGTCATTTTGAAGTGGTGGCCTAGAAAAACCAAGTTTGCAAAAACTAGGCCACCACTTCAAAATGGCCTAGAAAACACACCAGGGTCATTTTCAGGGTATTTTTAGGCCATTTTAGGCTTATTTTCACTCATTTCCAGCCATTTTAAGCCTATTTTGACCTATTTTCAGCCCATTTAGCCCTATTTTCAGCCATTTCCTCCACCAACCTCCTGATTAATGGATCCACAAAGTGCCGAAATCAACTGCAACTGTCTCTGTTCGGTGTCTCCCTGCATGATCGGTTGACGGGTCCACATTTCAGCCATAATACATCCAGCACCCCATACGTCGATTTTTGTACCGTATGATCGATCGCCGAGCAGCAGTTCTGGTGGACGATACCATAGGGTCACGACACGATTCGTATACAGAGCACGGGGGACATTGGAGTCTGGAAAATAGGCTGTTTTAGACAAATTAAAGCTGAGCAATCAGCGAAAAATGCCGATTTTGAGTCATTTAGAGGCAATTTTTGTCGAATTTGAGCCAAAAAAAACGCCAAAAACAGAACAATTTTAAGCCCAAAAAGTCAAAAATGAGCAATTTTGAGCCAAAAAAGCCAAAAATCAGCAACATTTTAAGCTGAGCAATCTGAGAAAGATGCAGTTTTTATGGTTTTTGAGCTAAAAATGAGCCATTTCCAGCCGGAAAACGTTATTTTGAGCTCATTTTCATGATTTTTGAGCCATTTTTCACGAATTTTGAGCTATTTTTCATGGATTTTCTCAGTTTTTTCGAGCCAAAACAATACATTTTAGCCCGTAAATGAGCAATCTGAGCAATTCTCGTTTTTTGAACATTTTTTACGGCAATTAGGCTCATTTTCAGCCAAAAAGCCGGTGGTTTCTCATATTGCTCAGCCTTAATTTTTGGTCAATTTTGACTCATTTTTGGTCATTTCTGGGCTAAAAAATCTCAATTTTCAAGAATTTTGGCTCGTTTCCCAGCAATTTTAACCGGATTTTCGACATTTCCAGCCATTTTCACCCATTTCTACCCCCAAAATCTCACTTTCTCTCTGCACAAACGGTCTAGCTAATCCGAAATCGGCCAATTTGAGCACTCCTTCTCTGGATATCAACACATTCGCCGCCTTCATATCTCTGTGTAGAATTTTACTTCGATGCAGTTTGTTTAGTCCCGTTATCAGATGTTTTATCATTGTTTTGATATGCAAAAGGGACATCCGGACTTTTGGATTCGATAACAGACCAGCCAAGTCGTGTTCACAGAATGAGAAGACTAGGTAGAATGTGGTACGGTCCTTGGTTGCGGGGGCGGAGCCTGGAAAGAGGAATTAGGTGAAAAATTGGTTGAAAATAGGTTAAACTTGCTAAAAAATGCTATATATAGGTTGAAAATGGTCTAAAATAGCCTGAAATAGCCAAAAATCAGTTAAAAATAGCTCAAAAATGCCAAAAATTGGCTAAAAATGGTCCAAAATTCACCTAAAATACTTGAAAATTGGGAATTTAAATTGCCCCTTCTTGGGCAGATTTAGGCCTTTTTAGGCGCGTTTCTAGGCTCATTTTCGACCAAATAAGGCTAATTTTAGGCTGAAATTCGTCAAAAATCAACTGAAAATCGTATAAAATCGTCCAAAACTGACTGAAAATAGACGAAACTGTCTTAAATGGACCAAAATTGGACTAATTTAGGGATGTTTTCAGTCATTTTAAGCCTATTTTGGGCCAATTTCAGGTTGTGTCAGGTCGATTTTCATCCAATTTTCGATCATTTTTGACTCATTTTTAGATCAATTTGCAGCATTTGAAGCCTATTTTTAGCATTTTTGGCCTATTTTAGACAAATTTTCAGCCATTTTTAGCCTATTTTCAACCATTTTAGCCCATTTTAAGCCTATTTTCAGCTATTTCAGACCATGTTTAGCCCTATTTGTATCAATTTTCATCAATACTCATCAATTTTCAGCTATTTTCAGGCAAATTTATGGGTTTTTAAAGCCTATTTCATTTTTAAAGCCTATTTCAGACCAAGTTTAGCCCTATTTGTATCAATTTTCATCAATATCGATCAATTTTCCGCTATTTTCAGGCAAATTTAGATAAATTTCAGTCATTTTGAGCCTATTTTGATCCATTTTTCATGAATTTTGGACCATTTTTCGTGATTTTTGAGCCATTTTTCAATCGATTTCGACCCATTTCCGCTATTTTCAGCCAAATTTCCCCATTTTTAGACCATTTTCCCCTCAAAAACTCACTTTTCGCACTGCACACTTCAATCAAATCAATGATATTGGGATGTTTGAGTTGTTCCAACATCTTCACCTCTCTCAACGCTGTAATCGGGAATCCCTCCTTCTCATTTGCCATCAGAATCTTCTTCAGTGCCACCATTCGACCCGTCGATTTGCATCGTGCTTTGAATACTTCTCTGCAAGAAAATATACATTTTTGGGGTTTTTAGGCGATTTTTAGCGCTTTTTTGGGCTCCTGGGGTCATTTTTGAGCCATTTAAAGTCATTTTTCGACTATTTTCAGCTGTTTTAGCTCTAGAATCCGTCTAAAATAGCAAAAAACCACTTAGAAATCGTTCAAAATTGTTCAAGAAAATTTCCAAACTTAGAAGTCTTAGACTAGTCAAAAGTGACTGAAAAATTACAAAATTCAAGTTTTGGGGTAATTTGAGCAATTTTCAGCGTTTTTGGGCCATTTTAGACCATTTTTAGTGATTTTAGCACTATTTTGAGCTTTTCAGCTCGAAAATCCATCTAAAATAGTCAGAAACCACCTAGAAATAGTCAAAAAATGCCAAATTCAGTAGCCGTGAGAAATCGCTAAAAATAGTCAAAAATGACCTGAAAATTGCAAAAAAAATCAGCTGAAAATGGTTCAAAAAAGTTCGTAAAGATTCCAGTGGAATCTATCCGAAAACCGCTTAAAATCGATTAAATTTGGCTGAAAATAGTGCTAAAATCACTGAAAATTGTCTAAAAATGCTCAAAATCCATCGAAAGGGGGCAAAAATAGGCGAAAAATCGACAAAAATCGCAAATCAACTGCAAATTTCAGAAAAATCGTTTAAGACGTATTTTTGCTAATTTTAGGCCCATTTTCCACCATTTTTGAGTCATTTTCAGCTATTTTTGAGTCATTTTCAGTGTTTTTAGCACAATTTCAAGCCAATTTTGGTATATTTTTGGCAATATATTTTCGCCAATTTTCAGTCAGTTTTGGACAATTTTCTATGATTTTAGCTCAGTTTCTAGCTGATTTCGGGGCATTTTCAATGATTTTAGCTCTATTTTCAGCTATTTTTAGACCATTTTCAACAATTTTTCAACAATTTTTTACTATTTTTAGGTGTATTTTTAGCGTTTTTAGACCATTTTCAGTGATTTTAAGCCTATTTTCAGTGTCTTAGACTCAATTCTAGGCCATTTTTGACTTTTTAAAGTTTCGATTTTTGGCAATTTTTTTCACAAATTTTGAAGCATTTTGACTGTTTCTAGGTGGTTTTTCAGCATTTTTCGGTCATTTCAGCTCATTTTCGGTGTTTTCAGCCCAATTTCAAGCCAATTTTGGTCCTTTTTGAGTCATTTTGAGCCAAACTTCGCTGGAACCAATTAGGACCATTTTATGCTATAAATCGTCCATGTTCTGTAGTTTTTGGACCATTTTCGATCGAATTTTTGGAAAATTTAGGTGATTTTCCTCTATTTTAAGCCCTTTTCCGCCGATTTTCGAACTTTGAACTCAGCGATTTTCCGATCGATTTTGAAAGATTTCTAGGTGGTTTTTGGCTATTTTAAGTCATTTTTCACGGATTTTTGACTATTTTTCACTTATTTTTGGGTATTTTGTGACTATTTCGAGCTATTTCAGACAGTTTTAAACCGATTTTAGGCTATTTTGGACCGATTTTCAGCCAATTTCCGAGTTTAAGACTCACCCAAACGTTCCCTGTCCAATTTTGCTCAATTTCTCATAGGCCGATGCGTCGTTGATGAATGGATACGCCGCCTGATCGAACATCTTCTGATAATTCAGAAGTTGCTGCCGGACGTCGAGTTCCGGTGCTCCGGTGCCACTGTTCGGCGTCCCGCCACCCGTCGGCGTGTTTTGGCCATTTTGACTGATAAGGGTCCTGCTAAAATGGATTTTGAGGTGAAAAATGGGATTTTTGGAGGGTTTTTAGGTCGGAAATGAGGTTTTTTGAGGAATTTAGAGAAAAAAAAATTTCTGAAAAAAATTTTTTTTTTTTGAAATTTTTTGAAAAATTCGCTTCTTATAGTCAAAAAATCGTCTCCAATTTAAAATTTCGACAAAAAATCACTGGAAAATCAATTTTTTCATTAAAAATTAGATTTTCCAAAAAAAACATTTTTTTTGAAAAATTTCGAAATTTTGCGAAATTTCTCCCTAAAATCGATTTTTCAGCATTTTTCCAGCCATTTTCTTGATTTTTAGGTCATTTTAGGTGATTTTCCATCGATTTCTTCCACTTTTTCTCACCTCTGCGTGCTGGATTGATGCAGTGCGGCCGGATAGGGTTGTGAGCTCATCGGCTGAAAAATTGACATAGATTCCATTCATAATTCGTTTATTTTCGATTTCCGCACAAAAAATCAATAGATTCCGCAAAAAAATCGGCTGAAAACCGATGAAAATTGGCGGAAATCGGTGGAAAACTAGAGAGAAGAGACGCAGAGAAGACAGAGAAAGGGGCGGAGCTTGAGAAACGCAACGTGCGGCGCGGTGTTTTCGCAAGGTGCGCCGCATGGAGATGAGATTTTTCTTCTTTTTTAGGGAAAAAGAAGAAAAAGAAGAAGAAGAAAACAAATTTCTATCTTCAATTTTTTGCAAAAAAGAAGGAGAAAAAGAAGAAAAAGACATGGTGTCTGCGTCTCTTCATCGTCAAAAATATTGACAACTTTGAAACGCCTCCCCTCGTGGTTTTAAGTCTTCAAAAACAAACATAATAATAAAGATTTTTTTCTCGATTTTTCCATTTTTTCAGAACCTAAAAATTCGCTATTCAAAACTATGCTGGGTATCATCGAACTCGGCATTCAGTATCGGTGAGAATTTTTGGAAAAAAATTTTTCAAAATTTTTTTTAATTTTAGAACATGGCGCTCAAAAGCTGCAAAAAGCAAAAAGAGCCCCAGAAGTGCTCCATCGACGCCGTTGGCCAAGATGGCCAAGCAATTAAATGAGGAATCCATTTCGGTAGGGAAAAAATGCAATTTTTCGCTGAAATTTAGAGTAAAAATTGATTTTAGGCTTAAAAAATGGGTTTAAACTGCCTGAAATGGCCCAAAAACTAAGAAAATTCTTCTAAAAACCGACAAAAACCGCCTAAAATCGCCAAAAAATCGAAAAAAAAACCACTGGCCGAAGAATTTGAATTGGTGGCCTAGAAATCCGAAAACCTCGGCCACCAGTTAAAAATTTAAAAATTTGAGAATTTTCTGCTAATCTGACACTCAAATATCGGCTTTAGAGCTAAAAAAAGTTGAAAATTTCAAATTTCCCGCCAAACCAAAATTTCGCAAAAATTCAAATTTTTGCAGTTAGAATCAGTGATGGCCGAATTCAAGTTGTCAAACACGACGCTCCGCAGAATGATGTCCCATATGTCGGATAATATGGACCGGGGACTGGAATCCGGTCTGGAACGGTCCACAATTGCAATGTTGCCCTCGTTTGTACCGGAATTACCTAATGGGAAAGGTGAAAATGGGGAAAATGAGCAAAAATAGCCTAAAAATCAGGGAAAATCGACATGAAACCCCTATTTTTCGACCAAAAATGACCTAAAATCGACCCAAAAATCACGAAAATTAGAAAAAAAAAGAGTCAAAAAATGAAGAAAAATAGCTAGAAATCACAAAAAATGACCCAAAAATCATCGAAAATACGCTGAAAATGACCTGAAATGACTCAAAAATCATGAAAAATTGCTCAAAATTCATAAAAATTGTCCCAAAATTCATGAAAAATGACTCAAAATTCACGAACAATGACCTGAAAATAGTAAGAATACATTGAAAATGGTCAAAAATCGTAAAAATGACATGAAAATCACAAAAAATCGACCCAAAAACCCTATTTTTCGACTAAAAATGACCTAAAATCGAAAAATATATATAATTTTTTGACCTAAAAACCACAAAAATGACCTAAAATCACTGATTTTCCAGTAAAAAATTGCTGAAAATGGACTTAAAATCACATAAAAATCTCATTTTTTGACTCAAAAATCACGAAAAATAGGGTAAAAATTATCAATTTTTGCTGAAAATGACCTAAAATCCCCTAAATTCCAGAACGCGGAAAGTTCGTGGCCATGGATCTGGGAGGTACGAATCTTCGTGTGATGCTCATGGAGCTCGAACCGGGAGAGCCAATGAGAACGAAGCAATTCAATACGAGGATGCCAAACGCCGCAATGCATGGAACTGGTGAAAAAGTGAGTTTTTTAGCTGAAAATTGGCTGAAAATAGCTGAAAATAGAGCTTTTTTAGCCCAAAAATGAGCCATTTTGAGCCAAAAATGACCAAAAATTAATGCTGAGCAATATCCGAAATTTGGCCACTTTAGGGTCATTTTTTCTCAATTTTCTTGATTTTCGGTTCATTTTTAGTGAAAAATTCATAAATGAGGCGAAAAATCCAGAAAAAATGAGCCAAAAATGGCCAAAATGGTCAGATTGCTCAGCATTAATTTTTGGCTCAATTTTCGTCATTTTTAGCTCAAAATGACTCATTTTTGACCATTTTCGGGTTAAAATACCTCATTTTCCATCATTTTCAGACTAATAAACCTGATTTTCCACTATTTTGGCTCGAAAAAATGACCAAATTGCTCAGATTGCTCATCCTTAAGTTTCTTGTCTTACAGCTCTTCGACTATATTGCCAAAGCCCTATGCGATTTTTTGATCGAAAGAGAGCTGGCTGAGGAATGTCTTCCAGTTGGATTCACTTTCTCCTATCCATGCGATCAAACTGGACTACGGTCGGCCACATTGCTCAGGTACAGTAATCCCTAAAAATTTTGGAAATTTGAGATTTTTTGGCTGAAAATGGCCCAAAAATGGCTTAAAATGTGCTGAAAATCACAAAAATTCAGTCGAAATTGCTCAAAAATGACCGAAAAATCTGAAATTTCTTAGATTGCTCAGCATTAATTTTTCAGTCATTTTTGGTCATTTTTGGCTCAAAATTACTCATTTTCAGCCGTTTTTGGCTCAAAAAAACCTAAATTTTCTGGATTTTCGAGCCAAAAATCACGAAAATCTAGTAAAAATGACCCAAAAATTACCAAAAAGTCTGAATTTTATCAGATTGCTCAGCTTTAATTTTTAGGCATTTTGGCTCAAAATGGCTCATTTTCAGTCATTTTTTGCCGTTTTCACCAATTTTAACAGCGAAAATGGCTCATTTTAATCCTAGAAATAACCGAAAAGGCTGAAATTTCTCGGATTGCTCAGCATTAATTTTTGGTAATTTTTAGTCATTTCTGGCTCAAATATGCTCACTTTTAGCCGTTTTTTGGCCTAAAAATCTCAAATTTTCCAAAATTTTTACTAAAAATTCTCAAAATTTCTTCCAGATGGACCAAAGGAGTCACTGCTACTGGATGCGTTGGTGAAGACGTCGTACAGCTCCTGGAGGATGCGATAAAACGAGACGGACGTGTCAAAGTCAATATTGTCGCACTGATTAATGATACTGTAGGAACGATGGTCGCGGCGGCGTACGAGGCTGGTGGACATTGTGATATTGGTGTTATCATTGGTAAGAATTTTCTGAAAATTCGGAATTTTTGGCTGAAAATGACCCAAAAAGGCCGAAAATCGAGCTATTTCGAGCCAGAAATGCTAAAAAATGAGTCATTTTGGCCCGAAAATAAGCTGAAAATGCTGAAAAACGAGCCAGAAACGGGCAAAAATGAGCTATTTCGAGCCAAAAAATCGAAAAAATTAAGCTGAGCAATCTGAGCAATTTTCTTATTTCAGGTATTTTTCAGCAATTTTCACTGATTTTTTAAGAATTTTGGCTATTTTCAGCTCGTTTCTGACGATTTTCAGCTCATTTTCAGCTATTTTCACCCAAAAAATGCCAAAAATTAAAGCTGAGCAATCTTAAAAAATCAAGTTTTCAGGTACCGGAACGAATGCATCCTATATGGAATCGTCGAAAAAAATTGTGCATGGATTGGCGAATGCAACAGAAGAGTATAACCACAAAACGGTGGGTTTTTGGGGTCATTTTGGCTTATTTTTGAGCTCAAAAATGGATTTTTAAGGGATTTTTGACCTAGAAATAGCATTTTTTGACCCGAAAATTCAATTTTTTGAGGATTTTTGACCCAAAAATCGATTTTTCGGGGCTTTTTTGACCTAGAAACGACATTTTCGACCCCAAAAATCGATATTACAGATGATCATTGATACGGAATGGGGAGGATTCGGTGATAACGGAGAAGCGGATTACATTTTCACGAGATACGATAAGATTGTCGACTCGAAATCCGATCATCCGGGTGTCAATTCGTGAGTACCTTTTTGGGACTTTTTGAGCGGGAAATTTGAATTTTTGAGTGCAAAAATGACATTTTTGAGATTTTTTAGCTCTAGAAATAATGAAAAAAGAGCGATTTCAGCCAAAAATAGCCGAAAATTAAAGCTGAGCAATCTGAACAATTTTTCAGATTTTAGTCAATTTTTAGCTATTTTTACCGGATTTCCGAGATTTCAAGGTTATTTTGACTAGTTTTCGACGATTCTCAGCGAATTTTGAGCCCTTTTTAGGTATTTTCAGCCAAAAATGACCGATTTCAGCCAACAAATTAAGGCTGAGCAATCATGAAATTTTGCGAATTTTTGACTATTTTCGTCGGATTTTTGGGGGTTTTGGCTTATTTTCACTAATAAGTAACGATTTTAAGCTCATTTTCAGCAATTCCCAGATGATTTTCAGCCAAAAAATTAATGCTGAGCAATCTGAGCAATTTTTCGAATTTTGGTCATTTTTAAGCAATTTTCACCAGATTTTTAGGATTTTTGGGTTATTTTAACTAGTTTTAATAGCTGTAGACTTATTTTCAGCGTTTTCTAGGTTATTTTCAGTCATTTTCAGCCAAATAATTAATGCTGAGCAATCTGAAAATTTTTCGGGTTTTGGTCGTTTTTGAGCAATTTTCACCGGATTTTTGGGGGTTTCAGCTTATTTTGACTGGTTTCAAACGATTTAGGCATATTTTCAGCATTTTTAGCCATTTTCAGCAAAAAAATTAATGCTGAGCAATCTGAGCAATTTTTCAGTTTTGGTCATTTTTGGACCATTTTCACCGGATTTTTGGGGTGTTCAGCCTATTTTCACTGGTTTGTAACGATTTTTAGCTCATTTTCAGCTATTTTCAGCCAAAAATTACTGAAAAATTAAAGCTGAGCAATCAGAGCAATTTTTGAATTTTGGTCATTTTTGAGCAAATTTGACCAGATTTTCGAGATTTTTCAGTTATTTTGACTGGTTTTTATGATATTAAACTTGTTGTCAGCCTATTTTCAGTCATTTTCAGCCAAAAAATTAATGCTGAGCAATCTGAGAAATTTTTCGAACTTTGGTAATTTTTGACTATTTTCGTCGGATTTTTGGGGGTTTTGGCTTATTTTCACTAATAAGTAACGATTTTAAGCTCATTTTCAGCAATTCCCAGATGGTTTTCAGCCAAAAAATTAATGCTGAGCAATCTGAAAATTTTTCGGGTTTTGGTCGTTTTTGAGCAATTTTCACCGGATTTTTGGGGGTTTCAGCTTATTTTGACTGGTTTCAAACGATTTAGGCATATTTTCAGCATTTTTAGCAATTTTCAGCCATTTTCAGCAAAAAAATTAATGCTGAGCAATCTGAGCAATTTTCAGTTTTGGTCATTTTTGGACCATTTTCACCGGATTTTTGGGGTGTTCAGCCTATTTTCACTGGTTTATAACGATTTTTAGCTTGTTTTCAGTCATTTCCAGCGATTTTCAGCCAAAAAATTAATGCTGAGCAATCTGAGAAATGTTCTATTTTTGGTCATTTTTGAGCAATTTTCACCGGATTTGTGAGGTTTTCAGCTCATTTCAACTCATTTTCAACAGTTTTGAGCTTATTTCCAACATTTTTAGTCTATTTTCAGTCATTTTCAGCCAACAAATTAATGCTGAGCAATCTGAGCAATTTTTGGTAATTTTTGAGCGATTTTCACCGGATTTTTAGGATTTTTAGGTTATTTTCACCAGTTTCAGACAATTTTCAGCTTATTTTCAGTCATTTCCAGCGATTTTCAGCCAAATTTCTCTAAAATTTCAGCCTTGACAAGCTGATTGCTGGAATGTGCATGGGTGAGCTGGTACGGTTGGTGCTGGAGCGACTATGCGAGAACAAAGTGCTTTTCAATGGAATCGGATCGAAAATGCTGCGGACGAGGAACACATTTCCAACCAAATACATTTCTGAAATTTTGCAGTGAGTTTTTGGGCTGAAATCCAGATTTTTGGCTGAAAAATGTGAATTTTTGGGGGTTTTAGGCCCAAAATAACCTTAAAACGACGTAAAATGAGCAGTTTTAGCCTTAAAAAGACTATAAAAAAGTTTCAAAAAATAGTGTCACGCGTGGGAACCGAACCCGGACCTTGAGATTGGTAGTCGAAAATCCCACTAAGCCATTTTTACACTTCTCGGAAAAACGCTAAAAATACACTTTTTAAGGGTATTTTGAGGTTTTAAGGCGATTTTCGAGGGTTTTAGAGACTGAAAATGCACCTTTTGACCCAAAAATGCGAGTTTCCAATTTTTAAGCTTAATAATCTGAAATTTTTTAAGTTTTTAGGCAATAAAATGCCTTGAAATGAACTTTTTTAGCCTCTAAAACCCCAAGAAATGACTCTAAAAAGGTTTTAAAAAATAGTGCCACGCGTGGGAACCGAACTCGGACCTTGAGATTGGTAGTCGAAAATCCCACTGAGCCATTTTGGCATTTTTCAAAAAAACGCTAAAAATCCACTTTTTAAGGGTATTTTGAGGTTTTAGGCGATTTTCGAGGGTTTTAAGGTCTAAAAATGCACTTTTAAGGCTTTTTTGAGCTAAAAAATCAATTTTCAGCGACGATTGCGGTGTCTACAGTAATACCCGCCAGATAATGGACGAGTTGGGCATCGAGGGAGCCACATTCAGTGATATGCTCTTGCTCCGTGAAGTTTGTGTGGTCGTGTCGAGGAGGAGTGCCAATTTGGCGGCTGCTGGTGGGTCCCTTTAGGCAATTTCAGGCCTTTTTAGGCCCTTTTAGGCCAATTCTAGGCATACAATAGGCTTAAAATGACATTAAACAGCTTAAAAATAGTCTAAAAATGATAAAAAACGGATGTGCCACCGGTGGGAGTCGAACCCTGGTGTTGAGATTGGTAATGCTGCACCTCGAAAATCCCACTGAGCCATTTGGGCACTTTTTTGAAAAAGTCGTTTTTGACCCATTTTCGACCATTTTAGACTATTTTAAGCGGTTTAAGACTGATTTTTGAGCATTTTCTAGCCTTTTTGGACCAATTTTAGGCCTTTTCGGACTATTTTTTCTTAATTTTCAAAATTTTTTCCAGCAATCGCCTGTGTCCTGAACCGTGTCCGTCGACCCAATATGCTAGTGGCAATCGACGGGTCCACATACAAATATCATCCATTTTTCAATCATTGGGTGTGCGAGAAGATTCGAGAGCTCTTGGATCCGGGACTTGATGTGAGTTGGAATTTTTTGGCTGAAAATGGCTGAAAATAGGCTTAGAACCGTCTGAAAATCGTAAAGGACGAGTAAAAATAAGCCAAGAATCACGAAAAATCGGAAAAAATGGCTCAGAAATGACCAAATTCCGTAAATTGCTCAGATTGCTCAGCATTAATTTTTGAGCATTTTTGACTGAAAATGACTGAAAATAGGCTTAAAATGGCTTCAAACAGCTAAAAAATAGGCCAAAAAAGACGAAAAACACATTTGCCACCGGTGGGAATCGAACTTTGGTGTTGAGATTGGTAATTTCGCCCTAAATCCCACTGAGCCATTTTTGCACTTTTTTCTGAAAACGCTCGAAAACTCATTTTGATAACTTTTTGACTGTTTTTAACCGTTTTTAAACGGATTTTCGGCTCTAATTACCCCTAATTACCCCCAATTGCTCCCATAATTATCGATTTTCAGTTCAAAATCGTGCAAACCGGAGATGGATCGGGTCGTGGAGCGGCGCTCATCGCTGCCATTGTGTCGAGAGTGAAACGAGAGGAAGAGAAGAGATTGAGAGATCTTGGTAAGGATGAGCAATCAATTTTAGGGCAATTAAGACCAATTAGGGCCAATTAAGGCAATTTCTGGGTTATGCTTGCTTAAAATTGGCTTAAAATGGCATTAGATAGCTTAAAAATAGTCCAAAAACAATTCAAAAAAGATTTGCCATCGATGGGATTCGAACCCGGGTGTTGAGATTGGTAGCCGAAAATCCCACTGAGCCACTTTGACATTTTTCTGAAAAACTCGATTTTTACCCATTTTCGACGATTTTAGACCTTTTTGACCATTTTTAGGGGGTTTAAGATCATTTTCAGACGATTTTAGACCGATTTCAACCGAATTTTCCAGAAATCCAACGTCAAAAAGCGGCGGAAGCCGAAGAGAAACGTCTTCTGGAGATCGAGGCGGAGAAGGAAGAGGCCGAGGAGAGGGCGCGAAAGATTTCCGAGATGATGAGATATCAAATCGAGCGAGGAGCCGAGGAGTCGCATCAACGCTTTGATCAATAGGCCACGCCCACTTTTTTAGAGGCCCCGCCCACTTTTTTCCCCGCTAAAATTGACCCATTTTTCACTTAGATTTTTAGTGTACTTTTTTTGTCTAGATCACTTTTTTACTAACCGAAAAAATTCTGATTTTTCCAGAATTTTTCATTATTTTTAGTCACCACAGAAATTGCCATATTTTTATACCAATTCCCACTCCAGTTGAGATTCTTAAAATTCTTGTCAAATTTTCCTATAAATTTACAGCTAGTCAGTTACTTTTGTATTTTCCCGAATTGCCATTTTCCCCACTCTCTCAATTTGCCATTTTTTGCTCTTTGTTTGTGCATTTTTACAGATTTTATTATTAGTAAAATTTATTTTCTCGCAGACAAAAATGACAAAACATAAGAAAGTTGAAATTGAGGATCTGAAAAATAGAATGGTGAAAAAATGAAGTTTCTAGCTCGACTAGGACCTGAGATACAGCGATTTGAAGTTTCAGCGACTAGAGAGTATAAGGAAGTGAGAGAGCGCAGACAACGAGAATACTCTAACTGTCTGCGTCTCTCTGAAACTTCAAAGAGCTGTATCTCAGCTCGCAGATGGGCTAGAAGTATGAAATTTAGACCGTATTGTGTGATTTCGCACGCATTTTCAAACAGAAAGATAATTTCTGTAAATTCGGAAAATCAAAAAACGAAAATTTCAAGATAAAAGCGATACCCAAAAAATAGATAAAAGCGATACCAAAAAAATAGAAAAAAACTGAAGGAAAATAGTGAAAAGTAGAAGTTCTCACAAGGGAATGTCGTTCAGAAAGCTCTTCAGAATTTTCTCTAAATTGGCTCATTTATAGAATCGAGTATGGGCTTTTACGTAATAATAGTGGCTACCTGCAACACTCGCAAAAACTCGAGAAAAATCGATCTGAAATTATAGCATTTTCACTCGTCTCATCGCTCCCCCTTTCCTCCCCTTTCTTCATTGCATTGCGCGTAAGAGTAAAACATGCCTCGGTAGCCTAGTGGCTAGCAGGGAGGACCACCAATCCACCTATGCAGGTTCAGATCCTCTTTCTTTTATTTTTCTTTTTTCCGTTTTTTCAAGCTCAAAAAGTTGTTTTTGAGGGTTTTTTCCAATGGGAAACACTTTTTTGAACGTTTTCTATGATCTGAAATAATCTTCGACTAATTTAAAAAAAATGTTTTTTGAAAAAAATCACCATGGAGTCCCACACACTTTTTTTCATGAATTTTTGAAAACTTTTTCGAAAGTGCAGAAAAGTGTTTCAATTATTCAGTAATGATAGAAACATGATTCTCACAAAATGAGGTATCCTATAGGCTATAGCCCACAAACAGAAACTTTTGACTCCAGAGACATTGCTAAATTTGGCTGTTTTTGGGGTGGAACACTACTTGAATCAATCACAGATGAAATTTTCAGATGTTTTTATACTTTTCAGTTGATTTCAAGCAATATTTCAGTAATTGTGACTTTTGAAAATTCGAGCAATAATCACATTTTAATAATTATCAGAGCTCATAGACCAAATTGAGTTACCAAACTTTGTGAGAATCATGATTCTATTTTTACTGAACGTTTGAAACACTATTCTGCACTTTCAAAAAAATTTTCAAAAATTCATGAAAAAAAGTGTGTGGGGCTCCATGGTGATTTTTTTCAAAAAAAATTTCTTTTCTAATTATTCGAAAATTATTTCAGGTCATAGAAAATGTTCAAAAAAAAAGTGTTTCCCATTGGAAAAAACCCTCGAAAACAACTTTTTGAGCTTGAAAAAACGGAAAAAAGAAAAATAAAAGAAAGAGGATCTGAACCTCCATAGGTGGATTGGTGGTCCTCCCTGCTAGCCACTAGGCTACCGAGGCATGTTTTACTCTTACGCGCAATGCAGTGAAGAAAGGGGAGGAAAGGGGGAGCGATGAGACGAGTGAAAATGCTATAATTTCAGATCGATTTTTCTCGAGTTTTTGCGAGTGTTGCAGGTAGCCACTATTATTACGTAAAAGCCCATACTCGATTCTATAAATGAGCCAATTTAGAGAAAATTCTGAAGAGCTTTCTGAACGACATTCCCTTGTCAGGACGTCTGTGAGCCGAGATACGGTCATTTGAAGTTTGGAAGGCGAGAGACGCAGACAACGAGACCTCTCTAACTGTCTGCGTCTCTTCAAACTTCAAATCGATGTATCTCGGTTCCCAGATGAGCTAGAAGCATGAAAATAGGCTCATTTTGAAGATCTCGGTGAGCCGAATTTGGATTTTGTTGAAGATTCAGATATCAAAACTTAATCACTACGATATTTGCGAAAACGGCGAACTCTGGAAAAATGTTTTAAAACTTTAGAAATCAAATGATTCATAATAATCCAAATTTTTGAAACCCAAATCTAAATTCGAAAAACGATTTAAAAAGTAAAAAAAAAATTATAAACATCCCTGAAATTCTAAAATCCGGTAACACGATAAAAAGCTAAAATTTCACACAAAATCAGAAACTCAGAAACTAAAAAACCCGAAAAAACTCAGTTAATCATTTTTTGAATAGTTTTATTCAGAAAAAAATTAGAAAATCGTAGTTATAAGTAGATCAAAAAAGTTTGAGAACAATGATAACATGATGATAGTTAAAGCTAGGGAAATTGCTATCAAACTAGATCGCTGAATCAACGAGTCATTTCCTGGATTGGCTCCTTTTGGCTCGACACTTATAGAACTATGTAGAGAGATCGTATCAATCAGAAAAAAACTAGATTGTATCATCCAATATGCTCAAACAGATAACATCTAGCTTTTTTGAAATTGATAAGATCTAAAAAAAATGGTTGGTATATAAGCCGAAGAAACTCTTCAGAAATCAGTTCTGATTCTGAGCAATCCACTGATAAAGGAAGAAGAAACCTGGAAAATGAAGATGCATCTTCTCTTCACCTTTCTTCTCCTGGCGATAGGTAAACTGAAGTCTAGACGTCGAATCCAGAAATATTGGAATTTCAGCAAGCTCTGTGACTTCTTATCATTATAGTCATGTGACGGTAGCGATACTAGAACCAATACACGACGGAGAATTACGCGAAGGGGAACTGAACGAGTTAAACAGAGGACGTGTCAGATATGCTAAGGAAAAGGATATTGGAAATATGCACGAGCTGAAATTAGATGAAAATTTGTTTAAAACGGCATATTCCATTGCAAATTGCGAAGACAAAAAAGGCGACTTTGAGATTGTGAAAGTTTCCGAATTATTTGAAACTTCGGGTACTTCTCCGACTGTTCCTAAAATCTTTCATCCGATGCAAACTCTGATTGCTTGTGCCCCCAACCTTCCCACTTGTAAGAAATACAGCGAGTCAATCTGTCTTCTAGGACCATAGTGAGTTTTACCAGAAAAGCGAGATTGACTTCACGCACACCAAAATAATTTCAGCTCCAATCCTACCGATGACCAAATCGAGCGTGGAACGATTGGATCCAAATGTCCTCACGGTGCCCTTGAATCTGAATTGTGCAAAGTTCCACGTCCAGAGCCAAAGCGCAGAGACTGGCCAGTTGCCACCCAGCGTCCTCAGATGGAGCCAATCGAGCCAACTGCTGCCGATCCTGTCACCGACTCGTCGATTCAGAGATCTAGTTTTATCACATTTGTTCTAGCCTTGATTGTCATCATGGTACTCTTCTAGTTAATAAATTTATTGCTATTGAGTCTTCTTATTTAAAATAGTCTATATTTACTTTGAAAGTTTTTTTACTTTGAAAGCTTTTGAAAGCATACTTTGAAAGCTTCATTGAACTCGACAAAAGACTAGAAAACTGGAGATTATCAATGAAGCGCACTTGACACAAAACAACATTCAAATTTTAAAGTGCGCTCCATTGAATTTGGAATAGAATGGTGAAAAAATGAAGTTTCTAGCTCGTCTAGGAGCTGAGATACAGCGCTTTGAAGTTTTAGCGACTAGAGAGTGTGGGGGAGGGAGAGAGCGCGGACAACGAGACGCTCTAACTGTCTGCGTCTCTCTTAAACTTCACAGGGCTATATCTCACAATCAGCTCATAGGTGAGCTAGAAACGTGTAAAAAGGCTTATTTTGAAGCTCCAAATCTGAAAAAAAGAAATCTGAATCTGAATTACAACTTTGAGAACAAAAAAAACTTCAAAAATGTTCAAAATCATATATTTTCAAAAAGTTGAACAGATTCATGACAACTAAGAATGAAGAAAAACAGAAAAGAACAGCAAAAATATTACACACTATTCATTTTTTAGCGACTACAGATTTTCCCAGTTCTCAATAATTAGAACTGCAATTCACGATTTCCGAACTTCAGAATTTTAGAGCTCTGAGTTGTTCATTAAATAATCACCAGCCTGTTTGCCGCGCCTCCGGCGCTACAAACAGCTGGAATTAACCTTTTTCTTTTACTGTTCGTCGCTTCGCGACTCACTCTTTTTTAAAGGTCACGTGAATCTATATTTTATTTTTCAGCTTTTCAAAATTTGCGGACAAACAGAGAAACAAAGAGACGCAACTTCATTTATTTATTATAAGAATGATAAAACCTAAATTTTTTTCACGCGACACGAAAAAATTGGCTCATTGCCAACATCCAAATTGAGGTCCCGTCACGCCGTGACGTATTTTTTCTGGGTTTTTTTTTGTTGAAGAGATAAGATCTAGCCTAGTTTTTTGCTGATAAGATCTCGAAAAAATTTGGTATATAAGCCGAGAGAATCTCTAGAGAAATCAGTTCTGATTGAGCAATTGAGCAATCTCCCAACGAAAGGAACAACCATTCTGAAAGATGAAGACGTATCTTCATGTCATTCTCCTTCTCCTGGCTATAGGTAAACTGGAATCCAGAAGTTCAATCGATAAATATTGGAATTTCAGCCGGCTCTGTGACTTCTGGTATTTTTGATGATCTGGCTAATCCACCACGAAAAGAGGAAACATTGCAGGAAACAGTGGACCGGTTAAACAGAGCACGTAAAGAACATGCTGAGAAACAAGGTGTTGGAAATATGCACGAGGTGAAATTAGATGAAGAGTTGTTGAAAACGGCAGTGTCAATTTCAAATTGTGACGACAAAAAAGGCAGCTTCGAGATTTTGAAAAAATCCGAATTATTTTCAACTTCGGATAAGAATCGGGTGCGTCCAAAAGGTTATCATCCATTGCAAACTCGGATTGCTTGTACCAAACACCTTCCCACTTGTAAAAAATACGATGATGACATTTGTCTCCTTGGACCACAGTAAGTATTTTTGATTTGAAATTGCTTATCCACATCCCAGAAGTTTTTTTGGCACCCCTTCACATGCAAAAATAATTTCAGCACCAATCCTACCGAAGATCAAGTCAAAACTGGAACACTTGGATCCAAATGTACCACCGGCGTCAATGTAGACGGATTGTGCAACGCACCAAAAGCCGATCCAAACAGTGCCAATCCAGTATCCGAATCGTCGATTCAGAATGGCTCAATTCAGAAATCTATTTTGATCTTGTTTTTCTTCGCTCTGGCTATCATCATGGTACTCGTCTAATAAGTAATAATAATAATATATTATTATGATTTGAAAATAAATTAATTAATATTGAGTCTTTTTGAACACTTTCAGCAGATACTATGAAGTTGTAATATATGTATAACGACGCTAAAGGAGTTGAGGTGTTCCACTAAAATTTTCAAATTTTCTTACATTTTCACTTAAAACCAAACAACAGTCTAATATCCTCTAGGGAAAATCCAGATGAATCGTATCTAAACACAATTTTTTACGTTGAGCTTTTTAGAAAAAATTTTCGCGAGGAATTTGTTCCGTGACATTAAACAAAATAACGGAAATAAAAAGTTATGAACGTGAATCCACAATGTTCGTATGAAAGAGCTTTTTTTATTCCTCTCAAAAATTTTACTCTCAAAAATGGAGGGAGAAAAATGACGATTTCTCTCGGAAAAGAATGTCCCTTGAAAGCCAAATTAGCCCTTAAAAGTACTTCCAGATTTTGAAAAGAATGCGCTTAGAAAGAAATTTTCAGAATGTGAAAACATCAAAAGATAATTCTTAATACCTATGCAAAAAGTTTGTTTTCTAGAGTGTTTTCGAATTCCATTTTTTAAACATTTTGAATTTTTATAAAACATGTGCCTCTGACCGATTTTTATTCAAAAATTACTGTTACACAAGGGGCGTGTCACATTAGCGCACGCGCCTTGCCCAGATTTTATTGTACAGACAGTAGCTAACCCCTTAAAAAGAAGGCTTATCACCCTAAATAAAAAAAACTATCCCGAAAAACATTTTAATTTAAAATCAGATTTTCAGAAAAGAGAAAAAGTTAATTTTTCATTCGAAAAACGTGAACCATTGAAACTTTATCTAACGTGCTCCTGATTAGCCTAGTGGTTAACAGGGATGAGTTCGAATCAGCAGTTGTAGGTTACGTGATGACGTGTACACTGGGTTTTTTTTCGAAAAGATAAGATCCACCCTAGTTTTTCAAAATTGATAAGATCTCAATAAATTTTGGTATAAAAGCCGAGGGAATTCTTCAAAAGATATCCTGAAAGATGAAGATGCTTCTTCATATCATTCTTCTCCTTGCAATTGGTAAGCTAAAGTCTAAATGATAAATTTTGGAATATCAAAATTCCAGCCATCTCCGTGACTGGTTTTCTATCGCCTAAAAGTGTAAATGAGGAGATAGTGCGTCATTTAAACAATGCCCGTGCTGAATATGCTAAAAGATTGCTTATTGGAAATATGCACGAGCTGACATTCAATGAAAATTTGTTGAAAACGGCATACTCCATTGCAAATTGCGACAACAAAAAAGGCGACTTCGAGATTGTTAAAAAATCCGAATTACGTAAAAACCCGAAGGATCGGACAACTCCGAAGGGTTATCATCCGTTGCAAACCCGGATTGCTTGTGTCAAAAACCTTCTCACTTGTAAAAAATACGATGAGCCAATCTGTCTCCTTGGTCCATAGTGAGTTTTTTTTTGCGCTATGAGAGTTGATTGAGGAACCTAAAAAATTGTTGTTTTATTTGAAAAAAAAACAGGTCACTCTAAAACAAAAATAATTTCAAAAAAACAAATTCACATAAAGTTTGAAAATTTTAGTGGCACCTTTCAACTCCCAATGACCCCACATTAATTCAATTTCAGCTCCAATCCTACCGATGACCAAATAAAGACTGGAATAATCGGATCGCGTTGTAAATACGGTGTTGGTGAATTGAGATTGTGCAAAGCTCCTCCTGCGACCAAAGCCTAAACACCGATCTTTGATTGCCATCATGTAACTCTTATGATGAATAAAGTCTTTCATCTCAAACTTTTATGATATAATTTTGAACGTTTTTTCTAAATTCAAACAAGCAGATTTCGACCATGATTTTCAAAATATTTTCCTCTGAATAAAATATTTTACAAGGTGTTTAACTTTCTTTCCTAGTTTTCTTCGATTTTTTTAAATTGGAAGATTCCGTTTTTTTTAAATGAATTTCAGAATTTTTCATTTTTGGATTTGATAATTTCTTTTCGAGAATCTAGGATTTTTTTCCAAATGGTCACCCTGTGAAAACGGAGATAACTGATTTCGGAAAAAAAATTCTTTAGAAAAAACACAACTCGATTTTGTAATTCAACGTGCTCAAACAGATAACATCATCATTCTTATAATAAATAAATGAAGTTGCGTCTCTTTGTTTCTCTGTCAGTCTGTCCGCAACTTTTGAAAAGCTGGAAAATAAAATACAATTCACGTGACCTTTAAAATTGAGTGAGTCGCGAAGCGACGAACAGTAAAAGAAAAAGGTTATTTCCAGCTGTTTGTAGCGCCGGAGGCGCGGCAAACAGGCTGGTCTAGTTTAAAAAACGTTCGCTATATAAGCCAAAGGGAATCTTCCTTATATATAAAACGCTAGAGATGTCTGTTGGTCCCCGTGTCACTCTGTCCGGTTTTGAAGAATTTTAACATTAAATATAGATTTACGTGACCCTTTAAGAAAATGTGAGAAGTGAGGCGACGAATCAATGAAAAAAACTAGGTTAAATCGCGCCGAAGGCGCACCAGCTTGCTGGTTCTTCATAAATCAGTTCTGATTGTGAGCAATCTACTGTTATAGGAACAAGTATCCTGAAAAACTAAGATGCTCCTTCCGGTCATTCTTCTTTTTCTCCTGCCAATAGGTAAAATAAAACCTAGACTCTAAAAAATAAAAATTCCAGAAAACACCGTAACTTCTTTGACCGCTTCTGACCCGCATACTCACGGTGTGGATCAGCAGATGAATGTAAGGATCTTGAATGAACACCGTGCGGAATATGCTGAGAAAATGGGTATTGGGAATATGCACGAGCTGAAATTCGATGAAAATTTGTTGGAAACGGCATATTCCATGGTAACAAATTGCGAGAACAAAACAGGCGACTTTGAGTTTGTGTCGGGTTCCGAAAGACTGAAACTTACACAGGATTCAAAAAATGCAAAGTTTTTGCATCCGATGCAAAGTTATATTGCTTGTGTCTCATCACTGAATTCCTCTTGTAAAACACCAACAACGTTTTGTCTCCTAGCACCATAGTAAGTTCTACGAACTACAAACTACTAGAACGTACAATTCAAACTTAATTGAAACTAAAATATAATTTGAATTAACTCAATTAGAACTAGCATTACATCAGAACTAATCAGAACGCATTATTTCAGCCCCAATCCTACCAAAGATCAAACTAAATTTGGAAAGATGGGAGAATACTGTACCAATGGTGTGACTGAGACTAAATTGTGCAAAGCTCTACCTCGCGTTGTGCCAACAACAACAACAACAACATCTAAGCCAGTAACCGACTCGTCAGTTCAAAAGGACTCGTCAATGGAGAATGACTCATCGATCCAGAGATCTAGCTTGATCACATTAGCTCTAACTTTTACTATCATCATGTTATCATTCTTCTGATAAAAATGAATTTATTGATGATTATTGTCTTTCTTATTATCATTCTTATCTTCTTTTTTATATGAAACGCAAAATTTCAGTTTTAATATTGAGTTTAATTAATTTATGCTGATTTTTCCTAACTTCTAAAACCATCAACTTTGAGCCCATATATCTCATTTCCTGTAAAAGAAAACAATTGATGGCCAACTAACAAAATGTGCATCATAATATCAGCAACATTTTGTCAGTGGACCACTTTTTGATATCTTCTTCAAGAAATGAGATATATAAGCTCAAAGTGGATGGAATGATTGGCGTTTCATTAGAGTGTTTACGGTAACTAAAAGTGTGTTAAAATCTTCACAAAATGGTCAAAGTTTCACTATTCTAGCACGCATGGGAGCCGAGAAATAGCCGTTTGAAGTTTTGGAGAGACGCAGACAGTTAGAGAGTCTCGTTGTCTGTGACCTCCCCCTTCCCCATAGTCTCTAGTTGCTTAAACTTTAACCGGCTGTATCTCGGGTTCTAGACGAGTTAGAATATTGAAATTTGGAGCTTTTTGTGTAGTTTTTAATGTACTTTCTCTCGAACAGCCAAAATTTTGATGCCCGCCAATTCCAAATGTTCAATTTGCTTAATACCAATTCATTATTCCCTTGGAATAAAACCATAAATACTCTAATAGAGGGTTACCCAAACCGTTAACTTTGAGCCCACATTTCTCGGCTCCTGTAAAAGATATCAAAGTTTTGTTAACTAATAAAATATTTGTCAAGATATCAGCAACATTTTATCAGTTGACAAAATTTTTATATTTTTTACAGCAAGCGAGATATATGGGCTCAAAGTTACGGTAAGCGGAAACAAGAAAGATCTGATCACCCAGAAAAACTAGATTACATCACCCAATGTGCTGAAACTGATAACATCTAATTTTTTTTCGCAAAACTGATAAGATCTAGAAAATTTCCAATATATAAGCTGGAGGGAATCCTTCAGAAGTCAGTTCTGATTGTTAGCAATCAACTGATAAAGGAACACGAATCCTGAAAGATGAAGATGCTTCTTCATATCATTCTTCTCCTTGCAATTGGTAAGCTAAATTCTGAACTCTAGAATTTGGATCACCAGAATTTTAGCCAGCTCTGTTACTTCGATTTCCAAGAAAGATCAGAAGGCGATCGCAGACAAGTGAAACGTTGTTCGTGCCGATTACGCAAAGATGAATGACATTGGAAATATGCACGAGGTGAAATTCGATGAAGACTTGTTGAAAATTGCAGTGAGAATTGCAAATTGTGAAGACTTAAAAGGTGGTATCGATATTGTGAACGCTGCCGAATTAGAGGAAACTCCGGATGACTCTGGGGCAGTTCCAATGCATTTGCTTCCGATGAGAACTGAGATTGCTTGTGTCCAAAACCTTCTCACTTGTACAAAATTCAGTGAGCCCATCTGTCTCCTAGCCCCATAGTAAGTATTTTAAGCCAGAAAATTTTTTCTTCACATACTAGAATAATTCCAGCACTACCGAAAAGCAAATCAAGCATGGAAGTATTGGATCCAAATGTACCAATGGTGTTGGTAAGCGTAAATTGTGCAAAGCCAAACCACCAGCCAGCTCCGTTCGTCGATTCAGAGATCTAGCTTGATCACAGTTTTCCTAGCTTTGACTGCCATTACGGTGCTCTTCTGATTAATAAAGTTTTTAATGTTAACCTTTTTTGGACCTTATGACTTGAATTTTAAAAATTTTGGAAAATTTGAATTTTTCGAATTTTCTGATTTTTGATTTTTGAATTTTCGTATTCTTGAATTTCTGAATTTTTGAATTTTATGAAATCTCAGAATCTCAGAATCCCAGAATCTCAGAATTTCAGAATTTCAGAATCTCAGAATTTCAGAATCTCAGAATCTCAGAATCTCAGAATCTCAGAATCTCAGAATCTCAGAATCTCAGAATCTCAGAATCTCAGAATCTCAGAATCTCAGAATCTCAGAATCTCAGAATCTCAGAATCTCAGAATCTCAGAATCTCAGAATCTCAGAATCTCAGAATCTCAGAATCTCAGAATCTCAGAATTTCAGAAATTCAGGAATTTTTGGTTTTAAGAATTGCAGAGAATTCCAGATTTTCAGAATCTCGGAATCTCCAAATTTTAGAAATCCTGAAATTCGGAAATTCAGAACTTCAATTTTAAAATTCTAGATTTCAAGGGTTTCCAAAGTTTCAAAATAAATCAAGATTTTTTTAGATTTCGAGGTTTAACAGGGTTTCTCAAGAATTCGAGTTATCAGATTTTCAGGTTTTCAGATTCCCGAAAAATCAAAATTTCCGTAATCCAAAATTTTCAGCTGGTAGTAAGAGGATTCTGCGATTTTTAAAATTTCAGGTTTTCAGAATTCACTAAAATCTTCGATATTCAGAATTTCAGGATTCTAGAAGATTCTCCTGTAACTTTAATGAATAAGATCTGTTTTTTTTTAATTTTAAATTTTATTCAGATTTTCAAATTTCAGGGGAAAAAGGGGCGAAAAAGAGGGGGAGGGGGAAGTACCTCCAAATGGAATTTTTCAGAAACCGTTTGGAGGATTTTTGGGGAATTTCTGCGAATTTTGAGGGGAAAGGAATTCATAAAATACTACTAGAACTTTATGACATTTTAGGAAAAAAGGGACAGAGGGGAAATTTTGAAAATATCTAAAATTATCAGAATGAAATGTTTGGGGATTTGAAGGAAAGGGAACTTTAAAAATTGAGACACTAACAGTTTGACTAGATTTTTGTGTTAAGAATAGACTTTAGGGAAAGAAATGGGCGATTTTGAATATCTGAAAAGCCTAGATTTTCAATTATGGCTTCTCATATTCATCGACAAAAATGTTGAGGCGTCTTTCGTTGTCCGTCAACTCGACCATCATTTCATCTCCGTTTTCTCTGGTGAAAACCACTTCTTGGCCGTCGGTGACAATTTTGATTCTGGAAATGAAGAAATTAGGATTTTTAGTGATTTTGAGATTTAAGATTTTGTGCAAAATTGTATAGAAAAAGAGCTGTTATCCTTATCGATAAACTATCAAAATTTCAAGCTTCTAGCTTATATATGAGCCAAGATATAGCCGCTCAAAGTTTGGGAGAGACGCAGACAGTTAGAGTATTCTCGTTGTCTGCGCTCTCCCCCTTCCACATAGTCTCTAGTGGCTCAACTTTCAGCTGGCCGTATCTCGGGTTCCAGATGGGCTAGAAACATGAATTTTGGACCATTTTGTGTAGTTTTTGCTGTATTTTCAGATAAATAATTACAGTTTAGGTTTTACTTTGAGTTGAAATGATTTATGCTGATTTTCCCTAATTTCTCAAATTAACGAAAAAATTAGTTAAAATCTTCACAAAATGGTCAAATTTTCATGTTTCTAGCTCATCTGTGAGCCGAGATATAGCCATTTAAAGTTTTGGAGAGACGCAGACAGTTAGAGTGTCTCGTTGCCTGCGCTCTCCCCCTTCCCCATAGCCTCTAGTAGCCCAAACTTTAACCGGCCGTATCTCGGGTTCTAGAAGAGCTACCCTAATGAAATTTGGGGCGTTTTGTGTAGTTTTTGATGTATTTTCATATGATCAGCTAAAATTATCAAAATTTTCGAGGTATCAGCTTCCCGGGACATTAAACTAGTTGAAGTGACCCTTCCCAACTCACGCATTCGGATTGACAAGTCCCTTGATGACCTCCTTCAAATCGAACGTTAGCCCATTCGTCAGGAACACCAACAGACTCATCAGAACTGGATAGTGTCCCTTCTTCCAAGCCGTCAAATAAGCATTGACATCCGCAGAGGTGAGTCTCGAATCCTTGAGCATAATCGACGTACAGTTCAGTGCCATAAGATGCTTCCCAGTGATAAAGTGAGAGTGATGCAAGTAGAACTTATTCATGGTCAATGGCTTTTCCAAGAACTCGATTGGCTGGAAGCCCTGCTCCACATTGATCATACAAACAAATTCTCCAATGGTGTTAATTGGACCAATGCCAGGGATGGTCTCAAAGAACTTGTCCGTGTAGAGACGCTTGCCGACAGCGTCCACAGAATCTTCAGGGGATCCTTGGATGTAGAACGTTTCAGACTTCACCTTGGATTTCTGAATCCAATCGATAACCTCTATAGCTGGAGTCTCCAGTCCAATGTAGACCTGAGCAAAGACATCGACACCAAGAGTCTTCATAAAGTGATCAGCAATCTTTTGTTGAGCCACAATCTTGTCTCCTTCCTCACAATAAGTATGGTACTCCTTCAGGGCGTTGACCTTATACTCAATAGCAGATTCTCCAAACTTCTTGATCTCCAAAGAATCTTCTGGCAGCGGGTCTGTCTTGGTTTTCTCATTGACTGTGTATTTGCGAACGTTGTGGATGTCGACCCAGGATTGGGAGAAGTCGGCGACCACTTTGAAGTACTTCTGACCCTTGGCGCCTTTTCTGAGGACATTTGACGCGTTTTTGGAGCATTGGTAGAGCTCGAAACTGAAAAATAGGGGAGTTATGATGTGAGGACAACCTTGGTGTGCGTTCTAGGCAATGATGGCCTAACTTTCTTAAGTTGGGTTTTCTAAACCACCAACTTCTTTTTGGCCTAGAAATGACCTAACGTGACTATAGTGTATATTCTAGATGATTTGGTACCGTGGCCTAATTTTTTTAAACTTCATGGCCTAAATTTTTTACGAGGTGGCCTAACTTTTGCAAGTTGGGTTTTCTAGGCCACCATTTTATTTTGCCTAGAAAAGACCTAATATTTCTCTGGTACGTTTTCTAGATGATTTTAAAGTCGTGGCCTAACTTTTGCAAGTTTGGTTTTCTAGGCCACCACCTTTTTCGGCCTAGAATTGGCCTACCGTGACCTTAATGTGCATTCTAGGTCATTCTGAAGAGGTGGCCTAACTTTCTTAAGTTGGGTTTTCTAGGCCCCCAGCTTTTTTAGCCTTGAAATGTCTTAACATGGCCCTGGGGTGTTTTCTAGATCACTTTAACATGGTGGCCTAATTTTTGCAGGTTGGAATTTTCTAGGCCATCACGTTAAAATAGCTTGGAAACGACCTGATATGCATCAGGCATGTTCACTATGTCGTTTTGAGGTGGTGGCCTAGAAAACCCAATTTGAAAAAGTTAGGCCACCTTGTTAAAACCACCTAGAAAGCACAGCTGATGAATACCAGACTAATTAAGTTAATCTTAACGCGATGTCCTAACTTTTTCAAAAATTGGGATTCTAGGCCACCACATTTTTTGTCCTAAAAATGGTTTAACATGATCCTGGTGTGTATTCTAGGATATTCCAAAGTGATGGCCTAACTTTTTCAAGTTGTGTTTTCTAGGCCACCACCTTAAAATGGTCCGAAAAAAAAGTGATGGCCTAGAAAACTCAACTTGAAAAAGTTAGGCCACCACATAAAAATCACTTAGAACACACAATAGGTGAGTATCAGGCCATTTCTATGTCATAAAAAATTGGTGGCCTAGAAAACTCAACTTGCAAAAATTAGGCCATCATGTAAAAATTGTTGAAAAGACAAAAAAATAAACTCACACATCAGAAGCAGACACATTTTCCAGAACTTCTTGGAGCACGAGCTCGGGAAGGGACAGCAATGGGAACTTGTGCATTGTTGAGGGATGGGGAGGGTCAGGAAAAGATCAGCAAAGAATCGATAGATCTCAAGAGTCACCAATTGAGACGAGGAATCGAATGCAGAATGAATGAGGATGGGGACGATCGGTCCCGAAGGGGAGGAGAGGGGCAGGGTTTGCCGAGCCCCGCCCCCTTGGCGCATCTTGCGCAACGCGCGTGTCTGGGTCTCTTACTCTCTCTGCCGCTGCGCCTTTGGCTATCTACCTGTCTAACCAAAATGACCTTGAAGAGCAGATGGGCAATTAGAGACAGGATAGAAATGGGAATGGGGAGATCTTTGGGAAGATAGATTTCCAGGATGTGCTGTTCAGCCGCATCAGCTGAGCCAGGTTAAACTACTGTATCTCGGGACCCAATAGACTGAAAAACCTGATATTTGAGAAATAGAATCCTAAGGATATAAACTACATCTTGGGAAAATTTCAAAGCTCTAGGAGCACTGAGAAGTTAGATACGTCTGTTTGAAGTTTAGGCAACTAGAGAGTGTGAGGAAGTGAGAGAGCGCAGACAACGAGAGCACTCTAACTGTCTGCGTCTCTCCGAAACTTCAATCGACCATATCTCAGCTTCTAGACGTGCTAAGATAATGAAACTTGGACTGTTTGGTGTCGTTTTTTGCCCATTTTCGAACAAAAGAGGAATTGTTGGAAAAGGAGAATTTCGAAAACTCAAAAACCGGAATTTCATATCTACTTGCTACCGTATCTCGCTTGGTTTCCTTTCAAACACTACAAACTTCATATTTTTTGAATTTGACAAGATAAGAGCTTCAAAATGAGTATAATCATGTCAAGGTTTCTTGTTTTTCAAAATTTCAGTTTAAAGGCGCATAGGCCCCGTCCAAAATTTTAATTTTGCAAAAATAGGTCATGTTTATACTCATTTTGAAGCTCTTGAAGAGCTAGATTCAAAATTCAAATTTTCATAAAATTCAGATTGAAACTAAATGAGTTACGGTAGCTTAAGAGTCTCTTCAAAACTTCAAACGGCTATATCTCGGCTCCCAGATAAGCTAGAAACTTGATTTTTGAACCGAAAGGTGTATCAGCTTTTGACCAAATTCAAGACCCACTAGACTTGAAATTTGATACTCAGAATAACAGCTTCAATCTGAAAAAAATTCAAAGCTCTAGGACTATTATGAAATGAGATATTGCGCTTGATAGCAGAGTCATGAGCTTTCATAGCTAGGTACAAGCTACATCCTAACTCCCCAAACTTGAAATTTCAATAGAACTCCTATTTTTATAAATTCAGGAGTCATATGACCTCTAAGAGCTAATTCCCATGTAAGACACCTTCCCGGGAGCAAATTCCCCAATTTTCTGAATTTTCTGGGTCAAACAATGTCAAAAAATCCAATTAGCACATCAGATTGCCCACTAGAACAATAGAAATCTGTCATTCTGTCAGCAGAACTAGACCTAGATAAGGATTAGGGGATTTGGATGCTCCAGGGAAGACGACGACCCGTCATTCATTTGTATTCAGATTCAGATTCTCTAGATAGCATCCAACCAACAATGTGGTCCTCCGAGTCTGAAACTTCGGATGATGAGGAGTCCACAATAAAAGTCGGTCCATTTCCATTCGTTCGTCTACCAATTGTGCTCATCGATGAAAGTCTGAAAACCATGAAAATCGAGAATTTGTATTTGTGAGTTTTTTAGGTCACCAAACTTTCTTGGCGTCCCTCTCCCCGCGAAGGAAGGAGATGTCAAGGTAGCTTGGTCAGTTTGAGCTGATTTATCTCAGTTGCTGTAAGAGATATCTAAAAGTGTTTAACTAACAAAATGTTCATCATAATATCACCAATATTTTATCAGTTGACAAAATTTTGAAATCTCTCATAGGAGCTGAGTTAATTGAGCTCAAAGTAACCAAGAACAACTTGCGCGCGGGAAGAGGGGATGTCCAGCTTGGTTACTTTGAGCTCAATTATCTCGGCTCCTAGAAGATATATCAAAAATGTCTCAACTAATAAAATGTTTATCACATTATCAGCAAAATTTTATCAGTTGACAAGTTGTTGATATCTCTTACGGGAGCTTAGATAATTGAGCTCAAAGTAACCAAGGAAACCTCAGCTCAAGAAGAGAGGGGCGCCAAGCTTGGCTATTTTGAGCTCAATTATCTCAGTTCCCATGAAAGATATCAAAATTTTGTCAACTAATAAAATGTCGCTGATGTTATGATGAACATTTTATTAGTTGACAAATTTTAGATATCTCTCATACGAGCTGAGTTAATTGAGCTCAAAGTGCACGTATAGGATGGGTTACCACTAGAACAAATACGCTCAAACTTGAACGGCTACAAAAGGGGTCCGGAATTTCTCGATTTTCCTGAAAATTTCAGAATGTACTAATTAAAATTAGAGCTCCAATTTTGTAGTTGACAAATTTTTTGAAGGATTTCATTCAAGCGAGATATGGCTCTTGAAAGTGCCTATCCTTTTTAAATTTACCTGAACTTTGAGCTCAATTATCTCAGCTCCTATAAGAGATATCTGAAATCTGTAAACTGATAATTTTGCAGACTTGACTTATCCTCAACTTCCAAGAAAATGAGAAAAATCACAAGTCGACATCTTCGAAACCAGAACCTCCACCTAAATATCAATGGTCTTAATTGGGGCGCCGGCACTATATCTCTACAGAAAGGAAGCAAAGTATTATTCGAAATCCGAGTAGAACACCGATATAAATTGTTTGGAGTATGGAAGAATAAGCTAATCAGAGAGACTAATTGGAATTTCGGTCAAGAAACAGCCAATGTGAAGTTCCATAAGAACCATATTCTCTCAAACGATGTGGAGCCAATCACTTCCTTCTTTCTAACTTTCGCCACCAGCTGCTCCATCGAAAGCGAGGCAATTAATTCTGTTTTCATGGATAAGCTTTTTCGAGCCGCCAGAAATTTTCCACTACAAAAATGCTCCGCGGCTCATTCCATAACTGCTGATGAGTTGAATGGACTGGTGAACGTCTGTGAGGGTCAAATTGATGGTCTCAAGGGTTCAAGTGGCGATTTGAACACGTTTCTGAAACAATGGATGCGTCAAACAACTCCGTTTGATAAATTCTCAATCAAATTGAGGCAGATTGATATGGAACATGTTCTGGAGCAGATAGAAGTGAAAGCTGTAGACAAACCAATCGGGCTGAATGAAGAGTGAGTTTGCAAACGACTACAAAAGTGGTTCAGAATTTTTCGATTTTTCTGAAAATTGTTGAGTGTGCTAAACGAATCTGGAACTTCTATTTCGTAGTTGACAAGTTTTTTATAGAAATTCATCCTAAAAAGATATGAAGCTAAACATTTAGACCTACCGTAGTAGCTCCAATAGACCAACTCTTTATGCTTCCTTTGAGCTCAATAATCTCGGCTCTCAGACAAGATATCAAAAAGTAGTCACCTGATAAAATATAGGTTGATCTATGATAAATATTTTATCAGTTAAAATTTTTTAAATATCTTTAGTGGGAGCCGAGATAATTGAGCTCAAAGTAAACAAGCTTTCGTGGCGCCCCCCCCCCTCCCTCTCTTCCCGCGCACGAGACGTCGTAGGTCATTTTGAAATGATTATCTTGGTTACTGTAATAGATATCAAAAATTGGTCAATTGATAAAATATTGGAAATAATGTGATAAATATTTTATCAGTTGATCACTTTTTGATACCTCTTATGGGAGCCGAGATAATTCAACTCAAAGGGTGTGTATTAGGTGGGATCCGTTTAAGATGTTCTGCGGTCAACTTTGAATGCCTACGAAAGTGGTTCAGATTGTTTCAATGTTTCTAAAAATTTTTGTGTGTACTAAACAAACATAGAGCTTTAGTTTTGTAGTTGACAACTTTTTTGTAAAATAATGTCCAAGCGAGATATTGCCTTTTTTCCAGGCACCACCAACACAGCGTCACAAAATGGTACGAAATGTCAAGAAACGACAATTTGACGGTTGTAGTCTACAATCATGGATCTACATTTGAAATGATCAACAAGGAGAAGATTTAAATATTTTTGAACACATTTTTTTTTGAACTTTTGGTTTTCTATATACATAAAAACTTCGACGATCCTTATATTTGAATTTTATGTTAAGTTTCAAGGAGGACCATTTTAAAGGGGGCCAGACATCAAAAAAAAAAGTTTTCCTGATATTTTGCCTAGAGAACCCCCATAAGGAGTTGAACTCATGACAGGCAGCTCAGGGGTACAGCGCTGCTACCGGCTTAGCTACGGGGGCGCGAAGGCGCCTGCCGGCTGCTGGCCTACATAAGCGCGAGGCGATTTCGTCCCCCAAACTGTCCCCCAAAGTTTTTGCTGTCTCGCCTCCTTTAAGTTTGATGATCTGGAAAACGTTGTTTTCTGTCATTGTGTTTCTATTCATCAACCGCGTAGCTCACAGAGCAAGGAACAATATTAAGTAATTTGTCATGTTGGATTAGATCTGTCAAATTAGAGACCTTGACAGTTCTAGTGCTTCTGGGAAGAAGTTGTCCTCTTCAGATTCTGAAACCATCTCATTTAGATAATCCTGTTCTTTTGGCGGTACAATGGGATTACTGTAGTTCATCTAGAGGTGCTAATTAGTCTCTCACATTCCTAATTAGAGTTCTCATGAATCATGATACCCCACTTTGAGTACAGGTGTGAATCGTATTGGCAGTCAACTGGGGAATCTTAATGTAAGGCACTCTACCTTGGGACCCAATAGACTTAAAAACCTGAAACTCTGGAAACTCACTCCTCAAAATAACAGCTTCATTATGGCAAAATCTCGAAGCTCTCGGAGCACTGAGATGTGAGATATGGCTTATACTTCGACTGACTAACGTAAACTGTCCTCTCAACTTTAAGCCCACATATCTCGGTTCCTGTGAGATTTATCTAAAATTTGTTAACTGATAAAATATTTGTGATAAAATGATAAACATTTTATTAGTTGATCAATTTTTGATATCTTGCATAGGAGCCGTGATAATCAAGCTCAAAGTTGCCAAGCTTCTTTAGCCATCTTTTCCCGCGGCGAGGCACGTATCTCGGTTACTGTAAGAGGTATCAAAAAATATTCTACTGACAAAATGTTAAAAATAATGTGAGCGAAATTTTACTAGTTGATCACTTTTTGGTATCTTTCACAGAAAACGAGATAAATTGCCTTTTCCTTGAAGACCTTGTGAGCTTCTTCAAACTCAAAAATAAAGCGTTTCAGATAGACCATTAAAGTTTTTATGTATGTAGAAAACCAAAAATTTGTAAAAAAAAAGTGTTCAAAAATATTTAAATCCTCTCCTTGTTGATCATTTCGAATGTAGATCCATAGTTGTAGACTACAACCGTCAAATTGTCATCTCTTGTCATTTCGTACCATTGTGAGACTTCGTGTTGGTGGTGCCTGAAAAAAAACCGTCTTATCTCGTTAGGATGGATTTCTACAAAAAAGTTGTCAACTACAAAATTGAAGCTCTCGTTTTGTTTTGTATTATCAGTAATTTTCAGGCTAATTTCACAATTTTGAACTACTTTTGTAGTCATTCAAAGATTACCTTTGATAAAAGCTCCCCTTATACTTTGAGCTGAATTATCTCGGTTCCTGTGAAAGATATCAAAAATGTGTCAACTATTAAAATGTTACTGATAAATTGATAAAGAATTTATTAGTTAATCGTTTTTTGATATCTTGCACAGGAGCCGAGGTCGGCTCGAAGTAGCTAACATGGAATGACTCCCAAGTGTTACCCTCGAAAAAAATCGAGACCTATATGGTTGGATAGAGCGTAAAAAGTTATCTTAGAATCCAAGAGGAATAGATGATAAAAAATTTTTATAAGGAGTTATGGACCAAAACGTACCAAAAAAAGCTACAATTTTCAAAAAATCATAACTTTGTCAGTTTATGCCCGTTCGTTAAAATTCAAAAAGCAGTAGATAGATAATCAACTAAACTTTCAAAAAAAATTTTCTTGATTTTTTTCCTATTGATTGGAATATCGATTTTTTGAAAAAATCAAAATAAATTTCAAAATCTCAAAAATCCCAAGTTAACTTTTTTTCTCATTATGACCATTGAATTCAGCACACTTGATTTACTATAGAAACATATCAATACCCCGGGGGAAATCATGCTCACACAAGTTATGCTGAAAAATATCGATTTTTGGCACTTTGCTGCTTTGCATTCGATGTCCTCGGCGGCCGGTATAGAAAGGGGCATACTTCTTTTTGTGGTTTTTACATGCGTATCGTTTATTTAAAACGTTTTAAATAATATTCTGCGACATTCAACACCAATTATGAGAATGCCGTCCCATTTCTTAAAATCGTCGATTTGAAAAAATCAAAATTTTGACATGTAAACAGGCACATCTATCTTCAAACTGAACGGAAACAGTCAAACTCTTTTTTTAACATAATCAGAAGAACATAATCTTATCAATTTCTTGAACAGAATTTTGATTTAGGTCCTCGGAATGAAAATATTTACGATTATTAGAGCCTGACCCCTTGTTTTGGCGAAGTGCTACATGTAAACAAGCACATCTATAGTCAAACTTGATGGAATCAGCCAAGATTTTGTTTTAACATAATTAAAATGACAAAATCTTATCAACGGCCTGTACAGAATTTTGAATTAGGCCCTAAAAATAAAAATATTCACTGATGATGGGACACCTCTTGTTTTGGACCATAACTCGAAAACGAGAAAATTTTTTCGAAAACTGTAAATGCCATTCGATTTAAAATTAAAAATTACTATTAAAATAATAATTTTAGTTTGGTCCGCCTGGTGCAAGTAGGTATGACAGATAATTGTCGAATTCGATAATCCAAAACTGATTGGATACCTTTCGAAAATCGTTCATTTCACCTAATTAGACCATAGGGAACAAACCAATAACATTTTTCTACAGGTAGTTTTTAATTTTAAATCGAATGGCATTTACAGTTTTCGAAAAATTTTCTCGTTTTCGAGTTATGGTCCAAAACAAGAGGTGTCCCATCATCAGTGAATATTTTTATTTTTAGGGCCTAATTCAACATTCTGTACAAGCCGTTGATAAGATTTTGTCATTTTAATTATGTTAAAACAAAATCTTGGCTGATTCCATCAAGTTTGACTATAGATGTGCTTGTTTACATGTAGCACCTCGCCAAAACAAGGGGTCAGGCTCTAATAATCGTAAATATTTTCATTCCGAGGACCTAAATCAAAATTCTGTTCAAGAAATTGATAAGATTATGTTCTTCTGATTATGTTAAAAAAAGAGTTTGACTGTTTCCGTTCAGTTTGAAGATAGATGTGCCTGTTTACATGTCAAAATTTTGATTTTTTCAAATCGACGATTTTAAGAAATGGGACGGCATTCTCATAATTGGTGTTGAATGTCGCAGAATATTATTTAAAACGTTTTAAATAAACGATACGCATGTAAAAACCACAAAAAGAAGTATGCCCCTTTCTATACCGGCCGCCGAGGACATCGAATGCGAAGCAGCAAAGTGCCAAAAATCGATATTTTTCGGCATAACTTGTGTGAGCATGATTTCCCCCGGGGTATTGATATGTTTCTATAGTAAATCAAGTGTGCTGAATTCAATGGTCATAATGAGAAAAAAAGTTAACTTGGGATTTTTGAGATTTTGAAATTTTTTTGATTTTTTCAAAAAATCGATATTCCAATCAATAGGAAAAAAATCAAGAAAACTTTTTTTTGAAAGTTTAGTTGATTATCTATCTACTGTTTTTTGAATTTTAACGAACGGGCATAAACTGACAAAGTTATGATTTTTTGAGAATTGTAGCTTTTTTTGGTACGTTTTGGTCCATAACTCCTTATAAAAATTTTTTATCATCTATTCCTCTTGGATTCTAAGATAACTTTTTACGCTCTATCCAACCATATAGGTCTCGATTTTTTTCGAGGGTAACACTTGGGAGTCATTCCATGTAAGCTTCATTTGCGTCCCCTCTATTCGCAGAGGGAAAGGGGGGGGGGGGTTATTTTCGTGTTATCAATTTTGAGCTTAATTATCTCGGGTCATATAAAAGATATCAAAAAGTGATTAACTGATAAAATATTGCTGATAGCATGATAAACATTTTATTAATTGATAAATTTTTGATATCTTTTACAGTATCGAGATACGTCCGATCAAAGTAGCGCGCCACCTCCAAAGTCGAGGGAGGCGCTAATAGAGCTAGGTTATTCAAGCTCAATTATCTCGGTTCCTGTAAGAGATATCAAAAATGTGTCAACTGATAAAACATTTGTGATAATATGATAAACATTTAATTAGTTGAACAATTTTTGATATCTAGCATAGGAGCCGAGATAATTGAGCTCAAAGTAAAAAAAGCGGCAAGCAAACTTACTCTTCATTCAATCCCATTGGTTTGTCCACAGCTTTTACGTTTATCTGGTCCAAAACTTGCTCCATATCAATCTGCTCCAAACTGATCAAGAACTTATAAAACGGAGTTGTTTGACGCATCCATCGTTTCAAAAACGCATTCAAGTCCTTGCTTGAACCCTTGAAACCATCAATTTGACCGTCGCAAACCTTCACAAGTCCATTCAACTGCTTAGGGGTTATGGGACGGACCGTGGAGCATTTTTGAAGTGGAAAATGTTTGGCGGCTTTGAGAATAGTGTCCACGAATCGCGAGTGAGCTTCGTTCTTGATGGAGCAGCTGGCGGCAAAAGTTAGAAAGAAGGAAATGATTGGCCTGACATCTTCTGAGATAACACCAATGTTCATAAACCTCACATAGGCTTTCTCATTCGGACCAAAGTCCCAATGACTCTCTCTGATTAGCTTTTTCTCCCCAGGTCCCAAGTTTTGGTGTTTTCCGTTTTGTCCTTGTATTATGAATACGTTTTTCACAAAATCTCCGTCGATTTTTTGTAGAGCTATCGTGACGGAGCGCTTGTTTAGGTGAAAATGAATATTCACGTGGAGATTCTCGTGTTGAAGACGTCGAGTCGTCAGTTTTCTCATGTTTTTGGATGTTGAGGATAGTTCGATTCTGAAAAATCAGATATATTGAAAATCAGAATTTTTTATCAGTTTACAGATTTTTGATAGCTTTTACAGTAACCGAGATACGTCACTTCAAAGGGAGACAAGGGGCGCCAAAGGAGCTTGGCAACTTTGAAGAGTCATATCTCGGTTACTGTAAAAGATATTGAAAAGTGATCAACCAACAAAATGTTCTTTATTTCATCGGTAAAATTTTGTCAGTTGACACATTTTTGATATCTCTAACAGTAACCGAGATAAGTGAGCTGAAAGTAACGGCCCCCTTGGCGTCTTCTCTTCCCGCGCCGAGGCCCCCTTGGTCACTTTGAAGTGATATATCTCGGTTACTGTACAAGCTATCAAAATTGTGTTAACTGATAAAATATTGCTGATAATGTGATTAATATTTTATCAGTTGACAAAATGTTAATATCATTCACAGAAACCGAGATACGTCACTTCAAAGCTGCCAAGGGTGCGCTGGCGCATCAAGTGAGGAGACGCCAAAGGAGCTTGGCAGCTTTGAAGTGGCATATCTCGGTTACTGTGAAACATAGCAAAATTTTGTCAACTGATAAAATATTGATAGTAATGAGATAAATATTTTATCAGTTGACCACTTTTCAATATCTTTTACAATAACCGAGATACGTCTCTTCAAGCTACCAAGAATTCATTGGCGCGGGAAGAGAGGGTCGCCAAGGGAGCTTGATCACTTTGAAGTGACATATCTCGATTACTGTAAGAGATATCAAAAATATGTCAACTGATAAATTGTTGATAATATAATCACTAATGTTTTATCAGTTGACTACTTTTCGATATCTTTCACAAGAACCGAGATATGTCACTTCAAAGCTTCCAAAGACCCCTCGGCGCTGGAAGAGAGGGGACGCTAGGGAGTTTAGCTAATTTAAGGTCAATTATCTCAGCTCATATAAGAGATATCAAAATTTTGTCAACTGATAAAATGTTTATCATATTATCAGCAATATTTTATCAATATACAAATTTTTGATACCTTTTACAGTAACCGAGATAAGTTCGCTAAAATTTTCCAGAAAAAACTCACAATTCTTCAATTTTCATAATGTTCAGACTTTCTTCGATGATTAGAATTGGTAGACGAACAATTGGAAATTTGCCAGATCGCGGGACGGGTTTTTCAGCATCAGAAGTTCCAGCAGACATCGTTGGTTGTGACGCTTTCTGGAGAATCATCATTCTTATAATAAATAAAATAAATAAAAATAAATAAAAATATCCGCCAGACCAAATTTGATCTACCATAAGACTTTTACAGTTTTCAGGTCTAAGAACCGCCGGAGGCGCGGCAAACAGGCTGGTCAGGGAATAAAATATTAAGGTCGGGTCGTCGTCTTCCCTGGAGCACCGTCAGATCTTATCTAGCTATTGTTCTACAGATTTCTATTGTTCTAGTGGACTATTTGATGTGTTAATTGGATTTTTTGGCCTTAATTGGTTTGTTTGACCCAGAAAATTGGGGAATTTGCTTCTGGGAAGGTCCTTTGGGAAGTTTCATTCGTGAACTTCAAGCCACTGTATCTCAGGACTCGGTACATCAAAATTAAGGAAAGTTGGTGACCGGGTTGTTGACATAATATTTTATGAACTATAAAGATTTCAAAAAATTCGGTCCACGGAGAGCTGAGGTATGGGTAAAGGAAGAAGACCTTCCCCATAAACAAATTCCTCAAGGCAAACAATGCCAAAAAAAACCCAAATAACACACCAGTTGATCTACCAGAACAATAGAAATTTGTTATTCTATGTAGGACGAAAGCTAGATAAGATCTGGGGGTGCTCCTGGGAAGACGACGACCCGACCTCAATTTTTATTCCCTGACCAGCCTGTTGGCGCTTCAAACGGCTGGCTGGTGCGCCTACGGCGCGAATCTCTTTTTTATTTTCTTCATTAGACCTGACAACTGTAAAAATCTTATGGTAGATCAAATTTGGTCTGGCGGATATTTTTATTTATTATATTTTTTATAAGAATGATGATTCTCCAGAAAGCGTCACAACCAACGATGTCTGCTGGAACTTCTGATGCTGAAAAACCCGTCCCGCGATCTGGTAGATTCCCAATTGTTCGTCTACCAATTCTACTTATCGAAGAAAGTCTCAAAATTATGGAAATTGAAGAGTTGTGAGTGGTTTTTTTGGTTCCCAAACTTTGAGCCCATTTATCTCGGTTTCTGTAAAAGATATCAAAAAGTTGTCAACTGATAAAATGTTTATCACAATATCAGAAATATTTTACTAGTTAACAGACTTTTGATATCTTCTAAAGGAAGCGAGATATATCACTTCAAAGTTGCCAAGCCCCCTTGGCGTCCCCTCACTTCCTCGCCCGCTAATTTTGGAGTAATATATCTCGGTTCTTGTGAAAGATATCAAAATTTTGCCAACTGATAAAATATTGATGATAATATGATAAACATTTTATCAGTTGACAGATTTTTGATATCTATTACAGTAACCGAGTTATGATACTTCCAATTTGCCAAGGACGCCTGGCAACTTGGAAGTAGCATAACTGCGCGCTTGAGCTCCATTATCTCGGCTCCTATAAAAGATATCAAAAATCTGTAAACTGATAAAATATTTGTCACATTATCAGCAATATTTTATTAGTACACAAATTTTTGATATCTTTTACAGTAACCGAGATATATCACTTCCAAGTTGAATCACTTTGCGCTCCATTATCTCGGCTCCTAGAAGAGATATCAAAAATCTGTAAACTGATAAAATATTCCCTGATTCTTAATATATTAAATATTTCAGAATCGAACTATCCTCAACATCCAAAAACATGAGAAAACTGACGACTCGACGTCTTCAAAACGAGAATCTCCACCTGACTATTCAGTGTCATGATAACGGCTCATCCACTATAGTTCTTTTGTATACCTATTTTCTTTAATAGAAACCCACTCTTAATTCAATCAGAAAGTACATTAAAACTACACAAAAGGATCCAAATTTTATCGTCCTAGCCCGTCTGGAAGCCAAGATATAGGCTCTTGAAGTTTGGAGCTGAGAGATTCTTCGGGTGTTTACTTTGAGCTCAATTATCTCGGCTCCTATGCTAGATATCAAGAATCTGTTAACTAACAGAATGCTCAACACATTATCATGAACATTTTATCAGTTGACAGATTTTTGATATCTTTCACAGGAATCGAGATAATTGAGCTCAAATAACCAAGCTCTCTTGGCGCCCCCTCTCTCCTGATTTTGGAGCCGGCGCCCAGGCGTCCGGCTACTTTGAAGGGACGTATCTCGGTTACTGTAAAAGATATCAAAAATTGATCAACTAACAAAATGTTTATCATATTATCACCAACATTTTGTTAGTTAACTATTTTTTAATATCTTCTACAGGAGCCGAGATAATTGAGCTCAAAGTATAAGGTGAGCTTCAATCAGAGGTCATCTTTGAGACGCTACAAAAGTGCTTCAAAATTTTTGGATTTGTCTGAAACTTCTTGACTGTACTAAACAAAACTACAGCTTCATTTTTGTAGTTGACAACTTTTTCATAGAAATTCATCCAGACGAGATATGACGGGTTTTTTCCAGGCACCCCCAGTACGGAGTCAAACAACGGTACGAAATGACGAGAGATGACGGCTTGACGGTTGTAGTCTACCATAATGCACACACATTCAAAATGATCAATAAGGAGAGGATTTAAATATTTAAACACTTTTTAAAAAAAAATTTTCAATTTAATAAAGTTTTAGTTCGATAGAGCGCGTTTGCAAATTCTGTGAAACCTTATTAATCCTCTGAGGCCTAGTGTGTTTGTTTCCCATGGATTAGACGTCGTCGCCTGGTCCACACCTTCATTTCCCACCTGACGCCGTCTGTCTTCAGACAACAGGAGGTCCTTAGCACCGCCCGTCTTCTCATTGCTCATATTCTTCTGTCTGTGCACCTTTTCTCCTATTTCCTCCTGGTAAAATCGATATCTCTCTCTTTTTTGTATTTTTCGATATGCTATATGGCTTTATTTTTCAAATTCCCAAACAAATTAGAGTGCAAATTCGCTCTTTTGAGAATTTTCAATTTTTTGAGAGTTTTCAAAATTTTCCCCTTTATCCTTCACTTTATGGTTCTCAAATTCCTTTCTGAGACTCAAAAACCTACTTTTCACTCAAATTTTAGGTTAAAACCATCAAAAAACTACCGTAAACCTATTTTCTGGGCACTTTTCTCAATGGAGCGCACTTGCAACTCTTCCACATTTCTAGCTCGATTTTCACAGTTTTTTCGCAATTTTTTACAGTTTTAGGCATTTTCAATCGATTTTTCATAAAATTCTGCACCAGAAACCTCTAGAAAATTCCAGAAAACTCTTCCAGAAACCCGTTTTTCTTAAAATTCCAATACTAGGCGAGAGAGTACGCGTCTAGTGTATAAACCGAAGAGACGCAGACATTCGCGCGCGCGTTTTCGAACAATTCAAACGGCGCGACGTACTTTTTGAGTGCGCGATTTCTTGCCATTTCTTCGCCTATTTTTGTCATTTTTCGGCATTTTTTCGAATTTTTCGCTGGAAATAGGTTATTTATATCGATTTTTCATGAAATTTCGTCGAAAAATTGTGAAAATCCGGGGAAAAATCGTTGAGAAGCGGGGGAAATCGGAATTTGTCGGTTTTTAAGCGATTTTTCAGGTTTTTTTTTGTCAGAAATTTGATGAAAGAAGACGATTTGTAATGTAGATTTGTAATCGAATTTTCGAAAAAAAAAATTCGAAAAAAATTTTTTTTAGAAATGTTAAATTTTTTGGCAAATTCACAGATTTTTCAGCTAATTTCTAGGATAAATAGTAGTTTAAAAAATCCTAAAAATAGTTAAAAATCGAAAATCCCAGAAAAATCTATGGAAACTTGAAAATTCCGAAATTTGGAATTTTGAACAATTCAGGCCGAAATTGGCTAGAATCGACCGTTTTCTAGCTATTTTCCGTTGATTTTCGACCATTTCCAAGCGAGAAATCGCAAAAAAACAGACCAGAAAAGCTAAAATCTGACCAAACCAGAAACTTACCGTTTTCAACGTGGAATTCGACCCATTTCCCATCGTTTTCACCCGTTCAAACCGCTATTTTCACCGTTTTGACCCCAAATTTCACCCCAAAACCCCCATTTTTTGTTCCAGAAGTCAACTAAAACTAGCTCCATATCACCACCAAACGGAGCCTCAAGAACAATGTCCCGAGACGCGTCCGACACCATTTTCATCGGCAATCTGCCAGGAGACGTTCGTGAGAAGGAGCTGGACAGTCTGTTCTCGAAATACGGTAGAATCAACAAGGTCGACGTCAAGTCCGGACGTGGAGGTGCTGCTTTTGGCTTCGTTCAGTTCAGCGATTCGAGGTAAGGGAGATGAGCTATAAAGCTGGAAAATAGGGGTAAATTGAGCAAAAAATCAAGAAAATCGGTTTGACATAAGCCAAAAATCATCAAAAACGGGATAAAATGAGCCAAAAAGTGCTCAAAAGATGGCCCAGAAGCTTGAAAATGGGCCAAAAATAAGCCAAAAATCATGAAAAACGGGGTAATATGAGCCAGAAAGCTTGAAAATAGGGGTAATATGAGCCAAAATCTACTCAAAACGAGCCGAAATCCATTCAAAATGGGCCCTCTTGACCGATTTAGGTCATTTTCGGCTGATTTTGAGCAAAAAAAAAATGGACAAGTTGACGTCGGAAAATGACCGTAATTTTGATAAAAATCACTTGAATTTGGACAGAATTGTCCAAATTTGCCTTGCTGAATGGCTCAAACATGTCTCAAATCGCCCAAATGTGGACTGACAAGGGAACCTCTCCATATGTTACGCGGGGATTCGGATGAAACCTATGCTAAATAGTAGTACACCGGCTATCTAGAAAAATCCCAAAATAATAGCGGCCCTCGTGAAGGTCTATTCAAATGGCGAGGCATTTTATGGTTTTTCGTGAGTTCGGAGTCGGGACCTTTCGAGCGAACATAACTTTGTTCATTTTTGTGGTAGACGTTCAAACTTTTTTTTATTCAAAAGATGATGAGTTAACAAACATTATTGCTAATTGCACCTATGCTCCATCTTCAATAGAAAATTCAGGAAAATGGAAAGTATGAAAATTTCGAGTACCAACGAATTCAAAAAATGCCGATTTTTGAAAAAAAGTGCCCGGGGGACCATGTCTATCAGATTTCTCAGGACGAGTAACGTACATATAATTGTTCAAATATAGGTCGAGCCCTTGAGTTACGAGACTTATTTTAAGTTTTCTCCAAAAAAATGGAAAATTCATGTACCCCTATACATGCATTTTTGGTGAAATTTTTTTTCAATTTTCGAAAGTTTTCTTTTTTGTTTCTGCACAGTATTCTGTTGCTTTTTTTATTTCCACTTGATTCGTATAATTTTTCAAAACTTTTTTTTTCAACAAAAATGCATGTATAGGGGTACATGAATTTACCATTTTTTTTGGAGAAAACTTGAAATAAGTCTCGTAACTCAAGGGCTCGACCTATATTTGAACACTTATATGTACGTTACTCGTCCTGAGAAATCTGATAGACATGGTCCCCCGAGCACTTTTTTTCAAAAATCGGCATTTTTTGAATTCGTTGGTACTCGAAATTTTCATACTTTCCATTTTCCTGAATTTTCTATTGAAGATGGAGCATAGGTGCAATTAGCAATAATGTTTGTTAACTCATCATCTTTTGAATAAAAAAAAGTTTGAACGTCTACCACAAAAATGAACAAAGTTATGTTCGCTCGAAAGGTCCCGACTCCGAACTCACGAAAAACCATAAAATGCCTCGCCATTTGAATAGACCTTCACGAGGGCCGCTATTATTTTGGGATTTTTCTAGATAGCCGGTGTACTACTATTTAGCATAGGTTTCATCCGAATCCCCGCGTAACATATGGAGAGGTTCCCTTGTGAATCGCAAAAATTTGGTTAAAACCGGTCTGAATTTGACTAAAATTGCCTAAAATTGGCCTAAACTAGTCTTAAATCGGCCTGAATTAGCTCAAAAATGGCCTTAAATAGCTCAAAAATGATCTAAAATAGCTCAAAAATGACCTAAAACCGCTCTAAATTGAGCTAAAACAGTCCAAAATCGGCCTAAAATAGCTCAAAAATAGCCGAAACTAGTACGAAATTGGTCCCAAATAGCGCAAAAATGACCTAGAATTGTCTGAAATTTGCCCAAACTAGCTCAGACTGATTAAAATCAGCTCGAAAATGGTCTAAAATAGCTCAAAAATAGCCGTAACCGGCTTAAAAATAGCGGAAAATTGCTCAAAAATAGCTCTAAATTGTCCAAAAATAGCTCAAAAACGACCTAGAATATCTCAAAATCGGGCTATCATAGCTCAAAAATAGCCTGAAACTGCTCAAAATTGGCTTTAAAAAACTCAAAAATAGCTCTAAATCGGCCTAAAATTGACTAAAATAGGCATAAACCAGTTCAAAATTGGTGATTAATAGCTAAAAATTGGTCTAAACATGCCTCAAATTGGCCTGAACTAGTCTGAAATTGACCTAAACTAGTCCAATTTTGGCCTAATTTCGGCCTAAATCGCTCAAATTTGATCGATTCTGACTCCCCAATCCTAATTTTCCCCCATTTCCAGAGACGCCGACGACGCTGTCCGCGGTCGTGATGGCTACGATTTCGACGGCAAACGAATTCGCGTCGAGCTGACACGTGGATCGGGACCACGCGGTCCGGGCGGTCGACCAGTCCGCGATGGCTACGATCGTGGATACGACCGACGTGACGACGGATACGGTCGTCGTCAATCGCATGGACCACCACGTCGCAGTGAGAATCGAGCGATCATTGAGGGATTACCACCAACTGGATCGTGGCAAGATATCAAGGATCATTTGAAGTCGGCTGGTGATATCTGCTATGCGGATGTTGGACGGAATGGAGATGGAATCGTTGAGTTTGAGAAGCACGAGGATATGAAGTATGCCATCAAGAAGTTCGATGACACCAAGTTCACTTCTCATAAGGTACGGTTTGGAGGGAGGGGGGGGGAGGAGGTGGAAATGGCCTGGAATTGGCTGGAAATTGGTCAGAAATGGTTCAAAACAGCCCGAAAAATAGGCTCCAGAGGCCTAGAATTGGCCTCAGGTAGGTCAGTTTTAGGCTGGTTTAGGTCAATTTTCGAACTAGATTTGCCCATTTTAGAGCTAATTTAGAGCTATTTTAGGCCGATTTTGGACCATTTTAGGCTATTTTTAAGCTATTCTAGGCCCTTTTTGAGCTATTTTAGGCCAACTCAGGACTATTTTAAGTCAATTTTGAGCTATTTTTGGCTATTTTAGAGCTATTTTAGGCCAACTTATGACTATTTTAAGCCAATTTCCAGCTAGTTTAGGCAAATTTTAAGCTATTTTTGGTCATTTTTGGCCATTTTGAGCAATGTTAGGACGATTTAGAGCTTTTCAAGGTCAATTTTAGACTAGTTTAGGCTAGTTGAGAGCCATTTTAGGACCATTTTGGGCCATTTTAGACCTATTTTGAGCTATTTCAGGTCATTCTTGAGCTAGTTTCGGACTATTTTAAGCCTTTTTAGGACTATTTTAGGTATTTTTGAGCGATTTCAGAGCAATTTTAGGCCAAGTTTAGTCTAGTTTTGAGATATTTTGGGTCCATTTTAGGTCATTTTTGAGGTAGTTTAGGTCAATGTTGGACTATTTTGAACTAATTTTAGCCGATTTCGAACTCGTTTAGCCTAATTTTGGACTAGTTTTGGTCTTTTTTAGGCCGAATCAAAGCTGAATTTGACTAATTTTGAGCTAATTTAGCTCAGTTTTGGACTATTTCAGACTGATTTAGAGTCATTTCAGGCTGATTCTGAGGCATTTTTGAGCTATTTCAGGCTATTTTGAGCGATTTCAGGTCAGTTTTGAGCTATGTTAGGTGACTTTTGAGCTTTTTAAGGTCATTTTCAGACTAGTTTAGGTCAAGTTTGAGCTATTCTAGACCTTTTTCATCCCTAAATTATCGATTTTTGCAGGGTGAAACCGCGTACATTCGCATCAAGGAGGACAAGGGAAACTCCAATTTCGTCTCTCGTCCACCACGTGACAATCGTCGTGGAGGCGGCGGTGGAAGACGTTCGAGATCTCGCTCCCGCTCTCGTTCACGCTCACCGATCGCTCGTCGTCGCTCGCCATCTCGCTCTCGATCCCGTTCCTCGTCTCGTGGATCCCGAAAGTCTCGTTCTCGCTCAGCGTCTCCAGTGAAGGCGTCAGCAGGTCGTAGCCGCTCCAACTCGGCCGGTTCGTCACCCAGACGCGGTCGTAGTCCCAATCGTCGTCGTTCTCCGGTTCCAGATGAGCCACGTCCGACTTCTGGATCGCCTGGAAGATCGAGATCCGGGTCGCCGGCTGGGTCTCGTGGTGGATCTCGCTCCAGATCCCGTTCGCCAGCGTCCAACGCTTCGTCGCCACGTCGTTAATTCTGAAGCTTGATGGGGCGAGGTGTAGGCAAATGTGCTCCATTGTATATTCTAAAAATCGCCAAAAATCCTTATTTTTCAATATATATTTTTAGCCCCAAAAACGCCTAAAAGCTGCTCTAAAAATGCTATTTTTAGCCCCAAATTCCTCTATATTCTCAATGGAGCGCACTTGCATACCCCTCTCCTATCATCCATTGCTCATCTTTATGGACCATCATCCATCCCTACCAGTATTTATTTTTTTTCTATTTTTTCATTTTCCCCACACTATTTTTAAAAAAATTCCCCCCCCCCCCCACCAATCTGTCAATCTCTGTTGTTTTACTGTCTTCTTACTGTTCCTCCCATTTTCTTCATTTTCCCCCTAATTTTTGAAGTATTTCACACTCTCTGCTCTGTTGCTCCTCTAATGCGCCGAAAATTTTGCTGAAAATTTGAGTACTTTTTTGGTTTTGGTTTCAAAAGTAAAACCTCGTTTTTATTGAAGAAATATGCCGTTTTTCAACTTTTTTTAACTTTGAGAGGACTGAAACTACAGTAATCGGAAAATAGAGAAAATTTGAGATAAAATGGTGAAAAGTAGAAGTTCCTAGCTCTCCTGGGAGCCGAGATATGACTATTTCAAGTTTGGAGGAGAGAGACGCAGACAACGAGACTGTCTAACTGTCTGCGTCTCTTCAAAAATTCAAATGGATGTATCTCGGCTCCCAGATGAGCTAGAAACGTGAAACTTGGACTGTTTTTTGTCATTTTTCATACATTTACAAATAGGCTGATAATTGCTGAAAATTTTTGAATTCTGAAAATTCAAAAACCGGAAATTTCATTGAACATGCAATACCTTGAAAATAGAGGGAATCTGAACACAAATATTGAAAACTAGGGGTTCCTAGCTCATCTAGGAGTCGAGATACAGCTGTTTAAAGTTTTGGAGGCGAGAGACGCAGACAACGAGAGTGTCTGACTGTCTGCGTCTCTTCAAAACTAGAAACGCCCATATCTCGGCTCCTAGATGAGCTAGAAATGTGAAACTTGGACTGGTTTGTGTCATTTTTTGCACATTTTCAGATAGAATAACGATTTCTAAAATATTCGAAATTTCTGGAAAAATTAAGAATCAAAATTTCATTGAAAAGACAACACTCTGAAAATAGAGAAAATTTGAGCCGAAATAGTGAAAACTAGAAGTTTCTAGCTCATCTGGGAGCCGAGATACAAGTATCTGAAGTATCGGAGGTGAGAGACGCAGACAACGAGAGTGTCTGACTGTCTGCGTCTCTTCAAAACTTCAAAGGGATGTATCTCGGCTCGCAGATGAGCTAGAAATGTGAAACTTGGACTGTCTTGCGTCATTTTTTGCACATTTTCAGATAATTTCAAGGAAATTTGAAATTTACGAAACACCGAAAACCGTAATTTTTGTCTAAAAGGGAATACCTTGAAAATAGAGGAAATCTGAACACAAATATTGAAAACTAGAGGTTCCTAGCTCATCTGGGAGCCGAGATATGGTCTTTTGAAGTTTTTGAGGCGAGAGACGCAGACGACGAGACACTCTAACTGTCTGCGTCTCTTCAAAACTAGAAACGCCCATATCTCGGCTCACAGATGAGCTAGAAACATGAAACTTAGACTGTTTTGTGTCATTTTTTGCACTTTTTCAGACAATATAATAAGTTCTGAAAAATAAAAAATTCGATTGTCTGCGTCTCTTCAAAAAAAATTGTCTGCGTCTCTTCAAAGTTCCTTAAGGCCATTTTAGCATGGTGACCTAACTTTCGCAAGTTGGGTAGCCATTTATCATGGTAGCCTAGAAAAGGCAACTTGCAAAAGTTAGGCCATGGTGGTTCAAAATCGATATTTTCAAAGTTAGGACTCCGCATTCCATAAAACAAGCCAAAAATTTCCATGACCTAGTTTTTCAGTAATTTGGTTTTCTAGGCCACCACCTCAAAATGGCCACAGATCGCTTCAAAATCGAGATTTTTCAAAGTTTGAAAACTGGATTTTGATGATCAAATGTCAGAAAAAAATAGTTTGAAATGTATTTTGGCTCTTTTCGAGGTCGCGATCTAAATTTTTCTAGGTCGTGACCTAGATTTTTTCCAGGTCATGATCTAGTTTTTCATGACCTAGATGCCATATTGCACGGTACTGTACCTACACCGGGGGCTTCATTTTTCACACATTTCAAATCAGGCTAAAGGGTTTTAAAAACAAATTTGGGACTTTATTTGAGACGAAACATGAAAAAACAACTGCTGGGAAGTGCATTTCTATGCTAGCACCATAAAATGAAAAATATTGAAGTCTCCCGTACTGAATTTTAACACTGCACTGACTCCATCCACGTTCAGAATAATGATACCATCAACGACACATCCATAGAATCGATCGAAGTATCTGCAAAAATGAAAACGGATAATCCAATTTTTTGAGAACATTTGGTTGGCAGAACATCTAATCCACATTTTGGTCGAAAAATCAAGTTTCTAGCTCATCTAGAAGCCGAGATATAACCGTTAGAAGTTTTGAAGAGACGCAGACAGTTAGAGTGCCTCGCTGTCTGCGTCTCTCGCCGCCAAAACTTCAAACAGCTGTATCTCAGTTACCATACATCCTAAGAATCTCTAGATTTCACTATTTCTATTCAAATTTTCTCAATATTCAGGTATTATTATCTTTCCAATAAAAATTATTATCTTTTCAATAAAAATTTAGATTTTTAATTTTTCGAAAATTTATAATTCTTAAAGAGTGTATACTCTATCTGAAAATGTGCAAAAAATGACACAAAACCGTTCAAGTTTCACCATTCTAGCTCATCTAGGAGCCGAGATATAGCCGTTAGAAGTTTTGAAGAGACGCAGACAGTTAGAGTGCTCTCGTTGTCTGCGCGCTCTAACTGTCTGCGTCTCTTCAAAACTTCTCACGGCTATATCTCAGCTCCTAGACGAGCTAAAGTTGTGAAACTTGGACCGTTTAAAGTCATTTTTTTCAGATTTTCTATTGATTACTGAAAGTTTTGATAATTAGCAAAAACTTCAATTACCCGTATCTCGCTCAGTTTTTGTTCAAACTCAATCACATGTAGATTTTTGAGTTTGGCAAAAAGAGAGCTTCAAAATGAGTAGAATCAGTTTAAAGGCGCATAGCCACCCGCAAAAAATTAACTCACCTTTTGGTCACTGTACGTTCTAACGACCAAATTGGTAGCTGCATTCCAAGCACTCGAGCATCATTCGAATCAAATCGATGGCTGTGAATTTCAATCAAAAATGTAGTCATTTCTCGGAACTCCCCGGCCATCCATTTCTCAAGAAACAAACTCATATCTTCAACTGATAGCAAAGAACCTTTAAGCTCAATTTTCACGGAGCTGTTCACAGCGGAGCACAATTGATCTATCCCGAACCATGAAGAGTTTTCAATGCGAAGTTCTTGAGGGAATTTTATACTTTTACATGTGAATCTTAAGCCTAGATTCACACTTTTTGCAAAACTCAAACAATTGGTTACTTTCAATTTGCTTAGAATGTTTTCTAGCTCCTCCGTCTCTCGAACTTGTTGGATTTGATAGTTCAACTTCCAAATGCTGCATTCTCGCTCTATTAGAGTTTCGGAAATCAATTTGAAGTTATCGAAATCTTTGATACCAGTATCGAGCCATCGAATTTGTTTAGAACGGAAAATATCGAAGAATTTGAGTAGATAAGACTTCAATTCGAGAATTGGATTCTGGGAAGATAAGGAGAATGCATCAGGTAGATTACCATTGAACGAAAATGTGTACTGTTGCATGTTCCCCGCTCGAATTGTAATTGTTAAATTCGATAGATCAATAATGAATTGATACTCTTTGGTACCGGCTAGAGGAACCAGTTCGGTGCAACGTTTGGAGCAATGGGATAGAGAAAATCTGAAATTTGAATTTTAAAAGGTTGTGACTTTAAAGGGTCCACTTACAACTCGAATGGTGTCATATTTGACAGAATTTCCAGTTTTACAAGTCTAGGTAGAGTAGGGAAAGAGATCGGCATGGTAGAAAATGGGAAACAAGGGGTCAGACAAAATGTGACGATTCAGGTTCTGTAGATAGAAGACGTTGATGGTGTACCAGGTCTCTGGGAAGGACAGTGATGATGACGTGGCATAAGAGGACAGGGAGGACTAGCGTTGTTTGTGTACATGCCCGAAAATGAGGACCAACGGTGTAGTAGAGCGCATTTCTCTGCTCTTCAGATGTACTGTCGTCGTTAGTCGCCTTCTAATCCCCTCCTCCTACACACAGTGCCACAGAAAGGGTCGTCTGTTTCGACGTAACTGCACCGGGGATACATTTTTCTCACATTTCAATACTGGTTAAATTTTCAGAGTTTATGAAATTCTGGGAACTGAATTTAAAAAAAAATGTATTCTTAAAATGAACAATAATAGCAAAAACAGAATTTCAGAAAGTACACAAATTTGGGATATGTTATTTAAGACTAAACATTAAAAAAAAAAGAATTGGTTGAAAAGTGAATTTTCATGCTAGCACCATAAAATGAAAGATATTGAAGTCTCCCGTCTCAAATTTTAACACTGCACTGACTCCATCCACGTTCTTGACAATGATACCATTGTAGACGCATCCATAGAATCGACCGAGATATCTGCAAAGAAACCGTATTTCCTTCAATTTTACCGTATACTTTAAGCTTAATTATTCCGATTCCTGTGAAAAGATATTACAATTTTGTCAATTGATAAACTGTTTGTCATAATGTCACCAACATTTTATCAGTTGACAACTTTTTCATATCTTTCACAGAAATTGAAATATATAGAAAAAATAACACACCTCCTGTGTACTGTAAGTTGCTGTGACTGAATTGACAGCTGCATTCCAAGCACTCGAGCATCATTCGAATCAAATCGATGGCTGTGAATTTGAATCAAAAATGTAGTCATTTCTCGGAACTCCCCGGCCATCCATTTCTCAAGGAACGAGCTCATATCTTCAATTGATAGCAAAGAACCGTGAAGCTCAATTTTTACGGAGCTATTCACTGCGGAGCACAATTGATCTATCCCGAACCACAACGCGTTGTCAATGCGAAGTTCTTGAGGGAATTGATACTTTTACATTTGAATCTTGAGCTTAGATTCACATTTTTGGCAAAGCTCAAACTATCGGTTACTTGCAATTCGCTTAGAATGTTTTCTAGCTCCTCCGTCTCCTTAACGTATTGGTGTTGAAAGTTCAACTTCCAAATGCTGCATTCGCGCTCTATTAGAGTTTCGGAAATCAATTTGAAGTTGTCGAAACTTCGGATGCTGTATCGAGCCATCGAATTTGTTTAGAACGGAAAACATCGAAGAATTTGAGCAGAAAACGTTTCAATTCGAGTATTGGATTCTGGGAAGATATGGAGAATGCATCAGGTACAGTACCATTGAACGAAAATGTGTACTGTTGCATGTTCCCCGCTCGAATTGTAATTGTTAAATTAGAAAGATCAATAATGAATTGATACTCTTTGGTACCGGCTAGAGGAACCAGTTCGGTGCATCGTTTGGAGCAATGGGATAACTCAAATCTGAAATTTGTGTTTTAAAATGTTGAAAATGTCTGGATTACTAATTTTCTGAAATTAAAATGTTTGCGAACTTACAACTCGAATGGTGTCATATTTGACAGAATTTCCAGTTTTACAAGTCTAGGTAGAGTAGGAAAAGAAATTGGCATGGTAGAAATTGGGAATTAAGGGGTCAGACCAAATGTGACTGTTGTGAACCTATAGATAGAAGACGTTGATGGTGTACCAGGTCTCTGAGAAGGACAATGATGATGACGTGGCAGAAGAGGACAGGGTGGATTAGCGTTGTTTGTGTACAGGCCTGAAAATGAGGACCAACGGTGTAGTAGAGCACACTTCTCTGCTCTTCAGATGTACTGCCGTCGTCAATCTGGCCACAAAATTGGTTATGACCCTCTTATCACATAGTTTCGGAGGATTCAACAATTCAGGGTTAATTTCGAGGGCAAAGTGATTCAGGGGTCCACAGTTCGATTTTTAAGGTGTTTTGAGCCCCCGGATCGATTATTTTGTACCCCAATGACCACACTTTTGTACCCTCCAAATCATTTGCCGAGTAGATGACATACCAAAACTGACGACGCCAGTACAGCTGAAGAAATGTGCTCTACCGCATTGTTGACCCGAATTGATGTACCCTACAACGTTAGTTTTCCTTCCTCCTCGCATACGAGTCTCCCTGTTTGTCACGTCATCATCTTTTCCTTCCCAGAGACCTCATACACCTTCAACGTCGTCTTCCTACAGATTCTACGTAGCCCCATTCAGACTGACCCCTCATTCCCCGTTTTCTACGATGCCCGTTTGTTTCCCTCGTCTACCAATAATTGTAAAACAAGAAATTCTAACAAATATGAATCCATTCGAGTTGTAAGTGAATCCTTTGAAGTCACAACTTTTTGAAATTCAAATTTCAGATTTGCTCTCTCCGAATGCTCCAAACGATGCACCAAACTGGTTCCTCTTGCAGGTACCAAAGAGTATCAGTTTAGTATTGATCTTTCGTATTTACAAATTTCAATTCAAACGGTTAATTTTCAAGAGTACACACTTTCGTTCAACTGTTTTGTCCCTGGTGCATTCCACATCTCTGCCCAGAATCCAATACTCGAATTGAAAACTTATCTACTGAAATTCTTCGACATTTTCCGCTCTAAACACATTCGACGCTTCAATACAGGCACCGACGATTTTGACAACTTTAAATCGATTGCTAAAATTCTAATAGAGCGTGAATGCAGCATTTGGCAGTTGAACTATCAACTTCATTACGTGCATAGAACGAAGGAGCTACGAAATATTCTAAGCAAATTGAAAGTAACCAGTGGTTTGAGTGTTGCAAAAAGTGCGGATCTAGGCTCAAGATTCGAATATAAACGTCTCAAATTCCTTCAAGAAATCCATATTAACAACTCTTTGTGGTTCAGGATAGATCAATTGTACTCCGCCGTGAATAGCTTAGTGAAAATTGAGCTTCGAGATTCTTTGCTATCAATTGAAGACATGAGTTTGTTCCTTGAGAAATGGATGGCCGGGGAGTTCCCAAATATGACTGCATTTTTGATTGAAATTCACAGCCATCGATTCAATTCGAATGATGCTCGAGTGCTTGGAATGCAGCTACCGATTAAGTCGGACCAATTTACAGTACACAGAAGGTAAGTTATTTTTTACACACTTTTAAGCTTACATTCCGTAAACACTGCAGTAAATCGGAAGTATACGGTAAAAATGATGGAAATACAGTTTCTTTGCAGATTTCTCGGTCGATTCTATGGATGTGTTATCGGTGGTATCGTTTTCAAGAATGTTGATGGAGTCAGTGCAGTGTTATATTTTAATTCACTTTGCCAAAGTTTCGATTTTATGGTGTTAGCACAATAATGAGAGTTTGAGTTCTTTTTTCGGCTTAAAAATAAAGTTTTGGATTTTTAATCTGGTCTTCTTTCATTCGACAATCTCAGTTTTTCAAAATTTCTGAATCTGAAATTTCTGAAAATTCTTCAATTTTGTTAAAATTCAGAAGTCCTTGGAGGCGTTGAGCTTGTCTGTACATGGTAGGCCAAGGTACCGCGCCGGCTTAGCTACACGGTTGCAGCCGGTGCGCTTAGAGCTCAACTATCTCGTTTCCTATAAAAGATATCAAAAATTTGTCAACTGATTAAATGTTTGTGATAACGTGATTAACATTTTTGTTTTTATCAATTTTCTGGTATCTTTTATATGAACCGAGATAAATGAGTTCAAAGTGACAGAGGTCGCCATGAGGAAGGGTGTACAGGGAGCTTGGTTATTTGAGCTCAATTATCTTGGCTCCTATAAGAGGTATCAAGAAATTGTCAACTGATAAAATGTTTGTGATAATGTGATAAACATTTTCTTAGTTAACAAAATTTTAGTATCTTTCATATGAACCGAGATAATTGAGCATCAATTTCAGAAACGTCGAAACAAAAACCGGAATTTCCGAATCGGAGTTTTTTTAAAACATACGTGCAGTCATAGATTGGACCAACGGTGCGATTGAGCGTATTTCTTCAGTACTGTCGCCATCAGTCGTCGTCGTCAGCCATCTAATCCCCTCTACACCATCTTTTGCCACGTCATCAGAAAGTTCCCACAGCGAGTCCCACATATAGGACCTTCTGTTGCAATGTACTTTCCCAGGGACTTTTTTCCCGGGGAGTTTTGGAGCAATGACCTTGAAGATACACAGATGGTTGGTCTAGTGTCGTCTAACCTGCCCCATTTCTTATTCTACACCTCGTCACCACCACCATAACTCTTCCCAGGCACCTCATACACTGCACACGTCTTCTTTCTGCAGATTCTAAGTAGCCCCATTCAGTCTGACCCCTCATACCCCAATTTTCTATCATGCCTGTTTGTTTCCCTCGTCTACCTAGACTTGTAAAACAAGAAGTTCTAACGAATATGACTCCATACGACTTGTAAGTTGACCTTGTAAAGTTTTTTTTTTTAATTTTTTGAAAAATTTCAGATTCGAATTATACCATTGCTCCAAACGATGCACCGAACTGGTTCCTCTTGGTGGTACCAAAAAATATCAGTTTTCAATCGATCTTCCGAAGTTAACCATTTCAATTCGAACGGGGAATTTTGAACATTACACATATTCGTTTGGAGACATTCTACCTGGTGTTATACCTGCCCAGAATCCAAAACTCCAATTGAAGACATTTCTGCTCAAACTCTTCGATGTTTTCCAATTTCAACAGATTAGCTGTTTCAATACTGGCACCAGCGATTTTGACACCTTTGCATCGATTGCCGAAATTCTAATAGAGCGGAAATGCATTATTGGCAATTTGAACTTTCAAATCCAACAAGTTCGAGAGGCGGAGCTAAAGAAATTTCTAGAAAAATTGCAAATTGTTAACTGTTTGAATTTCCCAGAAACCGTGAAGTTAAGCTCGAATTTCAAATGTCAGCTTTCTCGATTCCCCAAAGAAATGTACATTCGAAACTCCTCCTGGTTTGGGCTTGACCAATTGTGCTCCGCTGTGAATAGCTCCATCAAAATTGAACTTTCAAAATCCTCGCTAACAATTCGACATATCAATTCGTTTCTGGAGAAATGGAAAGCGGGCGAGTTCCCGGAAATGACAGCATTTTTTATTTCAGTTCAGAACTCAAATTTTTTGGAACAGGGTCAAGTTCTTGGCATACAGCTTAGTCAGCTGACGAATTGGGTGAATTATCCTACAGTTCACAGGAGGTAAGCTTGATGTTATTTTGGCCTTAATTTGCTTTAAATATTTCGCAATCTTTTTTTTTGCAGATTCCTCGACCGACATTACGGATGTGTCCCTGGTGGCATCGTTGTTGAGAACGTGAATGGAGTCAAGGCAGTTATGAATTTCGAATCATCCTCGTTTTTCAATTTTATGGTGCTAGCATGAAAATGAGATTTGAATTTTTTGTCTTAAAAATAAAGTAATGAAATGTTATATTCGATTGAAAATTGATCTTAATTTCTTGAAGTTTCAGAGTTTTTTAAAGGAGGCCAGACATCAAAAAAAAAAGTTTTCCTGATATTTTGGCTAGTGATCCCCCATGAGGGGTTGAACTCATGACAGGCAGCTCAGGGGTACAGCGCCGCTACCGGCTGAGCTACGGGGGCGCAAACGAGGCCGACGACCGATGGCCTACATAAGCGCGGCGCGATTTCGTCCCCCAAACTGTCCCCCAAAATTTTTGCTGTCTCGCCTCCTTTAATAGATTGTGTTCGAATGAAAAATTGAAACTCTTTCGGTTCTTTTATAGCTGGTAATCCCAATTTCTCGAAATTTCAGAATCTGAGCTTTCGTAAAAGTGCGGTGGCTGAACCATTTCCGAGATTTCGAATTTTTTTAAATTTCAAATTTTCAGAATATTCTGGAATTCAGACGTTCAGAAGGATCAAGTTCAAAGTTCAAAGTTCAAGAAGTTCAGAAGGAATTCAGAAGTGGAATTCAGAAGTTTTGACTTCTGGATTTCTGAATTTCTGAATTCCTATTATAATTTTCTGAAATTTTTTTTGAATTTTTTCAGAATTTGGAAATTTTGAATTTCTGAATATCAGAACTGTAGAATTTCAGAATTTCAGAATTTCAGAATGACATTTTGGTCCAAAAATCAGCTCTCTAGGGCTACTACAAGTCGAGATACGACGCTTCAAAGTTTCTGGTGAGAGACGCAGAGTGTCTCGTCGTCTCGTCGTCCCAAACCATATTCCGTTTCACACTTACAACGTTAGTCTTCCTTCCTCCTCGCATACGAGTCTCCCTGTTTGCCACGTCATCGTCACCGTCCTTCCCAGAGACCTCAACGTCTTCTTTCTACAGATTCTAAGTAGCCCCATTCAGTCTGACCCCTCATTCCCCATTTTCTACCATGCCTGTTTCTTTTTCTCGTCTACCTAGACTTGTAAAACAAGAAGTTCTAACGAATATGAATCCATTCCAGTTGTAAGTGGACCCTTTAAAGTCTAAACTTTATAAAATTCAAACTTCAGATTTGCTCTATCCCAATGCTCCAAACGTTGCACCGAACTGGTTCCTCTTGCCAATACCAAAGACTATCAGTTTCTAATCGATCTTTCGAAGTTAACAATTTCAATTCGGACGCATAACATTCAATTGCACACATTTTCGTTCGATGGTATTATCCCTGATGCATGGGCCGTATCTTCTCAGAATCCAAAACTCGAACTACAAAATTTTCTCCTCAAATTATTCGATCTCTTGCACTCTGAACACATTTGCTACTTCAACACAGGAACCCAAGATTTCGACAACTTTGAATCCATTGCCAACATTCTAATAGAGCGCAATTGCATTGTTGGGAATTTGAACTTCCAGATCGAAACCGTTAAAGAGAAAGAGCTGAAAAACATTCTAGAAAAATTGCAAATTACCGATTGTTTGAATTTGCCGCGAACCGTGAAACTAAGCTATAAATTCGAATGTAAACTGTCCAAGTTCCCTAACGGAATTTGCATTAACAACTCTTTCTGGTTTGGGATAGATCAGTTGTGCTCCGCTGTAAAGAGCTCCATAAAAATTGAGCTTCGAGATTCTTTTCTGTCAATTGAAGACATTAACTCGTTTCTTGAGAAATGGATGGCTGGAGAGCTCCCAGATATGACTACATTTTTGATTGAAATTCACAGCAAACAGTTCGACTCGAATGCTCAGTTAGTTCTTGGAATGCAGCTACCGATTCAGTCGGAGCAACGTACAGTTCACAGGAGGTAAGTTACTCGGAAGTTTTCAATTTCCTGATTTTCGAAAACTCCAAAACATTCGCTTGTCTGAAAATTTATGAAAAATGACTTAGAATAGTCCAAATTTTACTATTCTAGCTCATCTGGGAACCGAGATACATCCACTTGAAATTTGAAGAGACGCAGACAGTTAGAGTGTCTTGCCGTCTGCGATCTCTCATAGAAGGCCACCGACGCCGCTAACTTTGAGCTCAATTATCTCGGTTTCTGTAAAAGCTATCAAAAAAAACTTTTGCAGATATTTTGGTCAATTCTTTGGATGTGTTGTCGATGGTATCGTTGTCGAGAACGTCGATGGAGTCAAGGCTGTTATAAACTTCGATACAGAATGCACAACTTGTTTTAGTTTTATGGTGTTAGCATAAAAAACTGTGTTCGAATGAAAAATTAAAAACTTTTACGGTTTTACAATTGGCAATCATAATTTCTCGAAATTTCAGAATTTGAACTTTCTTAAAGGAGCGGTGGCTGAGCCATTTTTGATATTTCGAATTTTATGAAAATTTCCACTTTTCCGAATATTCTGGAATTTAGAATATTAATATTTTAATTTCTGAATTTTGAATTTTTCGAACTTCTGAATTTCTGAATTCCTATTATAATTTTCTGAAGTTTCTGAATTTTTTCAGAATTTGGAAATTTTGAATTTCTGAATATCAGAACTTCAGAATTTCAGAATTTCTGAATTTCTGAATTTCTGAATTTCTGAATTTCAGAATTTCTGAATTTCAGAATTTCTGAATTTCTGAATTTCTGAATTTCTGAATTTCTGAATTTCTGAATTTCATAATTTCTGAATTTCTGAATTTCTGAATTTCTGAATTTCAGAATTTCTGAATTTCTGAATTTCTGAATTTCTGAATTTCTGAATTTCTGAATTTCTGAATTTCTGAATTTCTGAATTTCTGAATTTCTGAATTTCTGAATTTCTGAATTTCTGAATTTCTGAATTTCTGAATTTCTGAATTTCTGAATTTCTGAATTTCTGAGTTTCTGAATTTCTGAATTTCTGAATTTCTGAGTTTCTGAATTTCTGAGTTTCTGAATTTCCGAAATATCGAATGTAACATTTGAAAAACTTCCAGAAAAATAAATAAGCCTTTATTTATTTCTTATAGCTCATTTAAAAAAAAATCAAAAAAAAATTTAAGCACTTGAGAAAAGAAATGGGAACCACAAAATTATTTTTTTGGAAAAAATTAGAAAAAAAAGAATTTCAGAAATTTTCAGCAGATTCACATGTTGACAATCTGGTCCTTGGAAACTTGTTTTGGTGGAGCGATTCCGAGTTTTTCGACCTGGAAATTTTGAATTTTTGAATTTTTTGTCAGTGGAGCGTATTTTGAAATTTCAAAAATCATTCTCTATAGAGCGCATTTTCCAAAGCATTGCTCACCTTTCTGGCCAAACTTTGAAGGGTTACGGTAACAGAAAAAAGATCGCGTCCATCGAAGAGGTCGACTGATTGGAAGGTCTGAAAACATGGAAGAGTTTTTAGGACCTGGGATTTCTAGGCCACCGTACCTCCTCGTCCTTAACACCCAATTTTCTGGCGGCATTTGTGAATTGATTGATATTTTCCAGACAGTTGAAGTTTGAAATTGGCTTCATGATCTTTTTGACACTTCCCTCTTGAATTGCGTTGACCAATCTGAAAAATTGAGAAAATAAGAAATTCAGAATCTCAGAATCTCAGAATTTCAGAATCTCAGAATCCCAGAATCTCAGAAATTCAGAAATTCAGAAATTCAGAAATTCAGAATCTCAGAATCTCAGAATCTCAGAATCTCAGAATCTCAGAATCTCAGAATTCCAGAATTTCAGAATTTCAGAATTTCAGAATCTTAGAATCTCAGAATCCAAAAAATTAAGAAATTCAGAAAATCAGAAATTCAGAAATTCAGAATTCCAGAATCTCATAATCTGAGAATCTGAGAATCTGAGAATCTGAGAATCTGAGAATCTGAGAATCTGAGAATCTGAGAATCTGAGAATCTGAGAACCTCAGAATCTCAGAATTTTAGAATCTCAGAATTTCAAAAGTTCAGAATTTCAGAATTTCAGAATTTCAGAATCTTAGAATCTCAGAATCCAGAAAATTAAGAAATTCAGAAAATCAGAAATTCAGAAATTCAGAATTCCAGAATCTGAGAATCTGAGAATCTGAGAATCTGAGAATCTGAGAATCTGAGAATCTGAGAATCTGAGAATCTGAGAATCTGAGAACCTTAGAATCTCAGAATTTTAGAATCTCAGAATTTCAAAAGTTCAGAATTTCAGAATCTCAGAATCTTGGAATTTCAGAAATTCAGAAATTTGAAAATACACAAAATTTTCGAAAAATTCGATTTTTGAAAATCAAAAGCTCATTTTTTTCAAACTTTTTTAAACTGGAATTTTCCAGAAATCTAAAATTTCGGAAAATTCAGAAAATTCGAAAATCCGAAATTTAAAAAAAATTAAAAATCTGATCTTCGGAAATTCAGTCGACATCTCGAAATTTTGTATTTCAGAATTTCGATACCTGGAATTTTCAAAAATTCAAAAATCCCACAATCTCAAAAATTCTCTAAAATCCCTTTATTTAACAGTTTCTCTATGTTCCCCACCACAACAGTGATGAAACATCAAAATATCACTTTCTCTGCGTCTCTTTATCTTTCTAAACCGTTCCTTATCTCTTCTTCTTCTTTCCCCATATTTACTTTTCGATATCCTTCGACACAACAAATAAAACAAAAGAAGCAAAATTGGGGAAAACTCACTTGCACAGTCTCGATCCATCTTTCAGTTGCTCACGAAAGTTGTCGCGCGATGCTTCGCAGTCGAAATCCTCTTTTGTCAGATCCTGTGTGGGTAAATATTATTGATTAGAAATCAGTTGTTGATTTCGGGTCGTCTAGCTAGACGGTATTTTTTGAAAAATTTCAAAATATTGAGTTTGAAGCAACTTAAGGTGGCTGGAATTTTGAGCTCAAATATCTCAATTTCTACGAGAGATATCAAAAAGTTATCAACTGATAAAATGTTACTGATATTATGATAAACATTTTATTAGTTGACCACCTTTTGATATCTCTTACAGTAACGGAGATATGTCATTTCAAAGTGACGGAGGATGCCTTGGAGCGGGAAGAGAGGGGGCGCCAAGGAGCCTTGGTGTCTTTGAGCTCAATTATCTCGATTTATATAACAGATATCAAAAAGTGATCAACTAATGAAATATTTGTGAGATTGTGATAAACATTTTATCAATTTACCACTTTTTGATATCTTTTGTAGGAACCAAGATAATTGAGCTCAAAGTGCTCAATATTAGCCAAATAAAAGTTTTTCGATTTTTCTGAAAATTTCAGATTTGTGATCGACCTTTTCGAATGAAGCTAGTATTTTTGATTTCATCTTGACGAGAGCTTTAAAATGAGCCTAAACACGACATATTTCGTTAAAGTTTGAATTTTGACCATATCAGCCGCGACGCGACCGCAACGCACAAGACTAAAACTGAAAATCGTTTGAAAGTAGCCGTATTTGGGCTCGTTTTAAAGCCCAGAACTAGCTGAATTGAGATTTGCTAGTTTTGAAATGTTCCGGACAAAATTCACTGAAATAATACCGAATGAAAATTTTTTGAGTTGGAAAATAGTAGTCAGTTTTGAAGGTCTTACAAAAGTAGTTTAGAATTTTTCGATTCGCCTGAAATTTTCACAGTTTAATAATCAAAAATTGGTCTTCCTTTTTATAATTGACAACTTTTATGTGAAAAATTTTCTAAATAAGATATTCGCCTTTAAAAATGTTCCATCCAAAAAGAGTCGGCAATTTCGTAATTGAAGTTTTTAAAGGCGCATATCTCATCAGAATAGAATTCGGTAAGAAAACTGTCAATTACAAAAATGAAGCTCTAATTTTGTTTAGTGTACTCTAAAATTTCCAGAAAAGTCGAAAAATTCGCTACTTTTGTAGGACCTTAAAATTTATCTGAAAAATTCGGAAATTTTGAAGAACATGTTTTTTTTTTCGATTTTTCGGATTTTTGAAAATTGATTTTTGAGGGATAATTATACTCATTTTGAAGCTCGTTTCAAGCTGATTCCAATAGCACAAAAGCTAGGAAAATTGAACAAAAATTAGCTGAGAAATGAGCAATTAAAAGTTCCAAGCCCCATATCTCGCCCAATTTTCACCCGAATTTTTTGAAAAATATACCAATCGATTCAGCTGGGAAAGGGCTTTTAAACTGGCTTAATTTTGACTTCAAATAAATTTCAAATCCCAAAAAACGCAAAAAAAAACTTACCTTAATCCACTCCAACAAGTATCCAGCTTCGACATCGTTAAATTTGTTGGCCTGCTTATCCAAAATGGCTCCAGCCATACCAGCTGGTCTTGGACGGTGATAGCTTTGCGACATTTTTAGAGCTGAAAATGGACTAAAAATTCGAAAAAATCGGCTAAAAATGAGCTGGAAGCCTTAAAAATCTAAGAAAACCGACCAAAATTCAAGAAAATGGTCAAAAAATGAGCCAAAACCCTCAAAAATAAGGTCAGAGGATTCTCGAAAACTGGATTTTCTTATTTCTTCTCATTGCTCAGCTATCCTTAAATATCCCGTTTGCTTTCTCTGCGCCCTCCTCTCTCTTAAACACTATTTCTCGGCAACCTGTTGATTTTGTGGGTGGACGAGTCATTCCGAAAAGTGGGCGGAGCTTGGGGATTTCGAAACGGAGCCCCCCGAGCTAGAGCACAGAACATTCCAGAAAAAGCGTTTTTTGGAGCTCACAGAGCAGAAAGAGAGAGAGAGAGAGAGAGAGAGAGAGAGAGAGAGAGAGAGAGAGAGAGAGAGAGAGAGAGACGCAGAGAAATCTCTTAGGAAAAGCAAAACCTGTATTATTGACCTATTGACTGTTTGGGAACGGTTTTTTGGGAGTTTTGGGGTGAGAAATGATGAGATTTTTGCAACTTTTCTGTTGGAAAAGGGTCAGATAGGGAGCAGGTAAAATCGTTAAAATCGGATTTTTCGATTTTCAGCCTGGAAAATTCTGTGAACGTCTGAAACTCGACATAAAAACCCCCGATTTTTGAGAAAACATTTTTTTCTGAATTTCTAAATTTCTGATTTGTAGGAATTTTCGAATTTCTAGAAACTTTGGAATTTCAGATTTTCTGAAAAAATGCTGAAATTTTGAATTCCTTAATTTTCGAGAATTACGAATTTCCAACTTTTGAATTTGAAAAAGAATTTCAAAATCTCGATTTTTTAGCTCTAATATTTTTTTTCTAGTTTTTGTAGTTCAAAAAAATTCGAATTTCTGATTTTTAGGAATTTACGAATTTCTGGAATTCCGAACTTGTGAAAACGTTGGACTATCAAATTTTTTTCAAATTTTTGAATTTCGGATTTTTTATTTTTGTAGAAATTCCGAATTTTTGACAACTCTGAAATTTCTGGAATCTCGGATTTTCCGATACAATTTTGTGTCTTTAATAATCCAGAGTTTTCAAAACTTTCGAATTTTCAAATTTTTTACATTTCAAAATATAAATTTCCGATTTTTTTTTAATTTTTGGATTTTTTCGAATTTCCTGTATTCCTAAAATTCCATTTTCCAAATTTAGGAATTTTTAGAGTTTTGGAATTTCAGATTCTTAGAAATTTCATTTTCAGATAAATTTTCAAAGTTTATTGGAATCTCCAAAAAATTCAGAATTCCCGAATTTTGAATTCCGGAAATTAGAACAATCCTGATTTTTTCGGATTCCTAAATTTCAAAAATTCCAAAATTTTCCGTTTTTTAGTCTTCGAAAATTCTGAAATTCCTGAAAAAATTAGAAAAAAAACAGTTCAGATCAGATTTTTTTTTCAGTCAAAAAAAGTCGTAACAACAAAATGAAAATCATAAAAAACGAAAAAGAAAAAATAAGGGGAAAAAAAATCAACAACAATTGAGGAGGGAGGGGGGGTACGGTAGAAGGGGAAGGAGGGAAGAAAACCATAACAATATGTGTGTGGGGAAGAGGAGACAATGAAAAAAAGGAGGGAAAACAATAACAACAAAAAAAAACGATGATGATTCAGAATATTTTCTAGATGATTCAGAATGCTTCAGAAGCTTCTGGAGTTTTTAGCTATATTGATTTTTAAAGGATTTCAAAGTCTAGAAGATTCTAAAAGTGTCTAGAAGATTCTAGAACTTTCAGAATACAGATTTCTCATAGAATTCGAAATTGTAGGATTCTGGAGCCTCGTAAAGCGTTATGGAGCACTCTGGAACGTTCTAGACCATTCTAGAAGCATCTAGAAGCTTCTGGAACATTCTAGAGCATCTTAGAACCTTCTAGAACCTCTAGGATATCGATTTTCGGAAAGTCTAGAGTCTAGAAGATTCTGGAGCCTCTTTAAGCGTTCAAGAGCATTCTAGAGCATTCTGGAAGCTTCTGGAGCCTCTTGAAACCGTATAGAGCATTCTGAAACTTCCTGGAAGTTTCTGGAAGCTTCTGGAACGCCTACAAGATGCTAGAGCATTCTAGAAGCTTCTGAAGTCATCTGGATAACGAGATTTTTGAAATTTGAGAAAAAATAACAGGAAAAAAAATAACAAAAAAGGAAGATTCTAGAGAATTCTGGAGCCTTCTAGACCATTCCAGAACCTTCTCTCTACGATCTAACAGGTGGTGGAAGAAGGGACTTCTCAATGAACAACGGGGCGATGAATGAGATTGGTGGCAGCTGATAGACGGGTCCCGAGAACAGACGTGCCGCTTCTGGACGTGGCTGACGAACGAATTGTTGGTCTCCAGAAGATGACGTGGATTTTGGAGACGTTGTCGTGGACAAATTCTGACGAGCCAGCTGGCTGAATGGCGTCTTTAGGTCGATGGTGGCCGATTTTCCGCTTTTCTTGATGTTTCTCGGGCGGTTGCACAGGATTCCCTGGAATGTATTATTGTAGTTTGTAGTTTGTAGTTTGTAGTCTCATTTCTAGACTTTAGAATAGTCATTTTTAAGTCGAAATTCAGGTTTTTTCGAGCTGAAAATTGCGATTTTCAGAAGGATATTTGGACAATTTAAGCCCAAAATAGCCAATTTCAGACTGAAAAAAGTCATTTTTAGGTGATTTTTTCGAGTTTTTTGATCTGAAATTTGTCAAAATTGAGCCGGATATAGCTGATTTGGCGATTTTTAAGACGAAATTAGGTCAATTTTTAGCCGAAAATGGCCATTTTTAGGCTGGAAATAGCCGTTTTTAAAGTCAAAAATTAGATTTTTTGGATTGAGATTAGCGATTTTCAGGACGAAAATCGGTCAATTTTTAGCTGGAAATACTGATTTTCTGCACCAAATTTAGCATATTTTAAGCCGAAAATAGCCATTTTTAGATCGAAATGAACATTTTTCAGGGCAAAAATCCATCAGAGAACGGTCGTTTTTAGACTGAAAATCGGCATTTTCAGAGTAAAAATATCAATTTTTGGGCTGAAAATACTGATTTTCTGTACCAAATTCTGCCTATTTTGAGCCAAAAATTGACCAATTTCAGGTTGAATTTCATATTTTTCAATGCAGAAAACGGTGGTTTTTAGGCTGAAAATTGGCCTTTTCAGAGTGAAAATCATCATTTTTGAAGTCAAAAATCAGATTTTTTGGGCTGAAAATAGCGGGTTTCAGGACGAAATTTAGTCAATTTGAAGCTGAAAACAGCCATTTTTGGGCTGAAAATCGACATTTCTAGATTAAAAACAGCAAATTTTCGGCCGAAATTTGACCGTTTTCAAGCCGAAAATAGTCATTTTCTGCTCAAAATTCGTATTTTCAGAACATTTTCATCCCCAGAACCTCGCCCAACCCTTACCTTCGCCGTTTTTGCCACATAAACAATCGCATTCTGTCTCTTCTCGACAACAATCAACTCTTCAACTGGCGTCGAGAATTGCAACGTCTCCAGGACTCTTCCAGATTCCGCGTCGAACTTCATCACTTGTGGACCATCGAAAGCGTAGCATCCAGTGTAGCCCACGTGGATTCCAACGCGTTGTTGAATTCGCCAAACGACCAAAAGGCACATGGTGTCCCAGCAGATGACACCTTTCTTCGTCGAAATTATCAGATGACGTTCGTCGGCGGCGAAGGACACCTTCAGAATGTCATCGTCGCAACTGAGGACGTCAATGATTTTCATCTGAAAAATGAGCAATTTGAGGGCAACTTGAGGAGTGGCCTAACTTTTTCAACATGATTTTTCTAGGTCGTCGTATTTGAAACGGTCTAACATGGAGCCTCTTCCAGACCATTTCTACATGGTGGCCTAACTTTTCCATGTTAAATTTTTTAGGCCATCATGGTTTGGCCTAGAAATGACCTGGTATTAGTCTGGGGCATTCCTATGCCATTTTAAAATGGTGGCCTAGCTTTTGCAAGTTGGGTTTTCTAGGCCACCACTTTATAATGACCAAAATGGCCTATCACGACTCTGGTGTGTTTTCTAGGTCATTTCTACATGGTGGCCTAAAAAACTCAACTTGCAAAAGTTAGGCCACCATGTCAAGTGACTTGAAAAATACCTGATTTTCACCTGCTGCGTTTCCTAGGCCATTTAAACATGGTGGCCTAACTTTTGCAAACTGAGTTTTCTAGGCCATAGGGGTCTTTTTCAGCTATTTCAGCCTAAGAAACCTCAATTTTTTCTTGAAAACTCACATTTTTGACACTCCAGAGCACTGCATGCTGTCCGTGAGCACTGACAAACTTTCCATCGGCTTGAATCATTGAAATATCGCGAATCTCGGTTTCCTGCCAATTTCTAGAACGTTCCATATCCTCTCGAACCTCTTTTTCAGTATAATCCCAGACACTTAGGGTTCCAGATGTGGAGGCGGTGATTATTGTGTTCTGGAAAAAAATTGAGGAGTATTTTTGTCAATTTTGGTGATTTTCAGCCATTTTAGAGCTATTTTTCTGGCATTTTCAGCCTTTTTGAGCCAGTTACAGGTTCCAAATATCCGATGTCTGATAAAAAATCGCGAGATCACGGTAGATTCAAAATATCCAACCTGGACTACAGTATCTATGGGTTACTGTAGTCTTGAAATGATGTTACCGTATAACTGGCTAAAGTTCCAAATCTTTGAACTACAGTAATCCTACAGTTTTCTGGATCCCTAATTTTCTAAAGTACAGTAATCCTACAGTATCCTAGGTTGCGATTTCTAGATTACAGTAATACAATGAGATCTAGAATATCCACCGTAATCCTACAGTATCCCCCAATTGCTCACTCTTGTGCTACAGTATCTAAAAGTACATTATCTGAACTAGGTTACTGTAACCTTGAATCTCCATATCTACAGTAATCCTCCAGGTAGTTCAGCATTATAGTGATCCTACAGTATCCCTAAGGTTACTGTAGCTCTGGATCCTCATAACTAGGGAACAGTTTACTTCCGTAATCCTAGAGTATCCCCGATTCCATTTTTCCAAACTACAGTAATCCTAGGAGCCAAAAATTAATTTCTAGATGATTTTTGGCTAATTTTCAACAGTTTCGGGTCCTGTTTTAACGATTTTTGGCTCATTTTTGTCAAAATTGGTGATTTTAGGCAATTTTAGAGCTATTTTTCTGGCATTTTCAGCCACTTTTAGGTCAAACCCCTTACCACAAATCTGGAAGCAGCAGGCGTCTGACACGTGGCAACCATGACAACATCCTTCGGCACTGCAATCGATGCGACCAGTGCGGTATCCGTTGCGTTACCCTTCCGTTTCCAGAATCTCAAATGATTCTCACCGTCGAAATTGACAAATTTCTCGATGGTAGCCACTAGTTTTTGGGTGAACGCTACAGTAAGAACGTCGCGGAATGCGGATTTGATGCCACGAGACGACATATCACCGTCGATTGTATTCTCCAGAGTTACGTGCATTTTTGAGAGAGTGTACGCGGTGGCGGCGTCGAACCATTGGATATGACCGGGTTTTCCGTTCATGACGACGTCTCGTGGGCGAAGGGGATCACTGGAAAAAACATTGATTATTTTAGAAAAGCTACAGTAATCCTACAGTATCCCAGATGCTTAATTTCCAAGCTAGATTTTTGAGAACACCTTAAAATCCTACAGTATATAGCTTGTTCTTGATTTCAAAGTTATGGCATCTTTGAGGACCTGGGTTACAGTACTCCTACAGTATCCAAGCATTTACTTTGAAATTCTACAACTACAGTAATCCTACAGTTTCCTAAAGACCCCGGTTACTGTACTCCAGGCTTATTTTTTATAAACTACAGTAACCTCAAAATATTTTTTCGTGGAAAAAAACTACATCCTACAGTATGCTAGATTTCTGATTTCAAAGCTCGATTACTGTACGCCTACAGAATCCTAGCTTCTAAATCCAAGAATTACGGCAGATAGTATTCCAAAGATTCAAGGCATTCCTCAACTGTAGTAAGGGCTACAGTAACCCAAAGCTACAGTAACCCAAAAACTACAGTAATCCGTCTCCTAACCTGCAGAATACGGTATTCAACGATCTCGGACAGTATTCCAATGTCGAAACCAACGATTTGATAGCCATCGTGGCGAGGAGGACCGTGTGAATTGAGTTGTCTTCTGAAATGATATTTTTTTGGATTTTTTTCTTTTTTAGGATTACTGTAGTTCTGTGTAGTACTGTAGTAGCCAAAAATCCCTATTTTTTCACTATTTTTAGGTCAAAAATCCCCATTTTTGGAACATTTTTGGGTCAAAAATCACTATTTTCGGCTGATTTTTCGCTCAAAAATCCCACTTTTGCCCAATTTTCCAGCCAAAAACCTTGATTTTCTGGCTCAAAAACGCTCAAAAAAGTGACGAATTTCTTAGAATCCCCTCAGGATCAATAGATTGCTCATCATAGATCAACAATATTGTTTTTTTTTCTTGCTCACAGAACATACAAAAGAAAACGAAAAGTGAGCAAATAGTGTAACTGAGAGCCTCAAATACACAGTTTTCACAGAAGCCCAAGAAAAACACAGTAATTTTCGATCAGTGAGAAAAATTGCAATTTTTAAGACATTTTTAGGCCTATTTGGGGTGAAAATAGTCGATTTTGAGCCATTTTACGCAAAAAAAAATTGTGAAATTTTAGCTGAACATAGTCAAAAATCGATTCCAATTGAGGTTTTCCGGACTGCAAATGGCAATTTTCCGGACGAAATTTGGTCGGTTTTAAGCCAAAATTAGCTATTTTTAGGCTAAAAATAGCGATTTTTCAGCTATTTCCAGCACAAAAACCACCAAAAATTGGTCCATTTTGAGCCGGAATTCCAGTTTCTTACCCATGACAAGAGCACACGTGGACGAGTCATCAGACAACACCAAACCAGTCACCGGAGCCGCTAGTCTTGGCAGCTTCGTTGGCTCCTTCTGTCCTTTCGAGTGTCGAGCCAGGACGCATTCTGCTCCCGCGGAGAGCACATTTCCAAACTGAGTGACTGCCACGTGGATTCCCACTTTGTGCCAATGAATACGGTGATGGGTGTCAGAGACGCCGGCCGATCGGAGGTTGGACCATTGGAGAATTCGACCGTCCGAAATTGCGGCCACCAGATAATTTCCATTGGAAGCGAGATGTTCGATTTCATGAGGTGGTCCGCCTTCTGGAATTACAGTAATCCTGAAGTGTACTTTTGGAAGCTACAGTAATCCTACAGTATCCTATCTATGCTGTCCTGGATTCTTAACTTCAAAAAAAAGCGTCTAAAATTACAGTAATCCTACAGTATCCTAGATACCATATCCTAAATTTATTGTGAGCTCACCTACAGTATCTCTATCTTGGAAGCTAGGCATCCTAGAATTTTCATTTCCAAAATCAGTGCCCAAAACTACAGTAATCCCACAGTATCCTAGATCAAATTTTTTGAAAAATCCTACAGTAATCCAAAAATATGCTCTGTTGAATTCAAAAGCTACAGTAATCCTACAGTATTTTTTATGAGCTGGTCCGTCTTCTGGAAGAATGGGATCTTGTTACAGTAATCCTCAGAGAGTACTGTAGTTGGATCTGGAATATCCTAGAGCGCCCAACATTACAGAAATCCTACAGTATCCTATCTATGTCATCCTAGATCCTTAACTTCAAAAAGCGTCCGAAACTACAGTAACCCCACAGTATCCTAGATTAAAATTTTGTGAGGTACAGTAATCTCGAACTACAAAAAATCATACTGTATCCAGCGAACTCATACGGTAGCCCAAAAATTGGATTACTGTAACTTAGGCCAGAAATTACAGTAATCCAAAAAACAATGCTACTAGGGTCACGGTAGATTCAAAATATCCAACCTGGAGTACAGTACTCCTAGATTGCTGACTTCTAAGCCACAGTATCCATAGGTTACTATTATAGTACCACAGTAACCTAGCTCCAATTTTTATGAAGTACAGTAATCCTACAGTAACCTAGCTTCAATTTCCATCAACTACAATAATCCAGAAATCCCACCGAATCCTAAACTACCGTAATCCCAAAATGATAGAATAGCTGACTACAGTATCCTTGCACTCTTTTTCAAGGTTCAGTGATCCAATAAGATCTAGAATATCCACAGTAATCCTACAGTATCCGCCAATTGCAGACTCTTGAGCTACCGTATCTAAAATTACAGTATCTTAACTAGGTTACTGTAGTCCAGAATACCTACAGTAATGCTCCATTAGGGTTACGGTAGTCCTATCCTAGATTGCACGTTTTCAAAGCACAGTAATCCAGAACTCTAGTCAAAGCTAGATGCTATCGTGCTACAGTAATCCTACAGTATTCCTAGGGTTACTGTAGGTCTGGATCTCCAGCTATCTATAGAACATTGAACTACAGTAATCCTACAGTATCCTAGATTCCAGTTTTCTGAATTACAGTAGTCCTACAGTATCCCTAACTAGGATTAGGGTGCTCCAACAGTAATCCTAGGTGCCAAAATCCCATTTTTAGATGATTTTTGGCTCATTTCCAGCCATTTTTAGTCAAATTTTCAGCGTTTTCTCCTCACCATGCCCTCCATCCTTCGCCGTAAACTTTGTTTCCTTGATCACTGAAAAATCCACTTCCTTCAGCACAATCGAATGAACATCCAGGTTGTGAGCATACGAAACCACACGATTTTGAATCGAAATTTGCTCTTTTCGACAGTCGGACGGGATTTCGAGCACTTTGAAAAACGATCCATTCGCACCGATTACACAGACGTCGTACGTCTTCTGATCCTTAGATGACGTGGCACTTTTTTCAACGACTAGCCAGATTTCGAGATCTTTGGAATCGTCGGAAGAAGACGTCGATTTTTGGGCGAAGGCGCAGCTGAAAATAAGCGATTTTAGGAGATTTTAGAGGATTACTGTAGTTATAGGGAAGAGGGATTACTGTAGTTTTTGCTACTGCTTTCGGATGACTCGGGATTTCTACAGTAATTTGGCAAGTTAGAGGATCATACTATAGATTCGGAACTACAGTAACCTCTTTCAGATACTGTAATACTGTAGCTTCACCGCAGTTTGGTAGGCTAGAGGATCCTACCGTATCCCTGCAGCTAGAGGAGTAGGGATACGGTAGGATTATCGTAATGCTAGACTACAGTAGATCTAGTGGATTACTGTATTTTTTTTTTGGATTGGACTACTGTAGGCTTCGCAGTGTTTAAGGTTTCTTTGATATTTGATACGAGATCTACCGTATTTCGGCAAGTCAGAGGACCATACTGTAGGATTACTGTAATGTCAGACTACCGTAGTAACTCTAGTAGAGGGTTACTGTAGTTTTGTTGGATTACTGTAGCAGAATCTTCGGGTTTCTACCGTAATTCGGACAGTTAGATGATCATACTGTAGGAGTACTGTCGGACTACTCTAACGCTGGACTACCGTATTTCCAACGAAGGATTACTGTAACTTTATTACTGCTTCGGGATAATATCTACCGTAATCCAGGAAGTTAGAGGATCATACTCTAGGATAATTGTAATGCTGGACTGACCTAATTCCAGTGGCGAATTACTGTAGCCGGATCTTTGGGTTTCTACCGAAATTCGGAAAGTTTGAGGATCATACTTTAGGATTACTGTAGGAATACAGTAATTCTGTAATTCCGTAATTTACTGTACTTTTCGATACTGTAGCCCGCCCAAAATTGGATTTCGGCTAATAGGATTACTGTACTTTCGAAAAAAAAAATAATCAGAAAAAAAAGTTCAATCTAGGATTCATTAGGATTACTGTAGTCCACTCTGCCATCGAAAATTCCAGGACTACAGTAACCAGGAATACTGTGGGATTACTGTAATTCAGGATTACTGTACTTCTAGTGGAGGATTACTGTAGTATGGTAGGATCGAATACTACTGTACTACAGTGGATACAGTAGGATTAGTGTAGCGTCGGACTACCGTAAAGTGAAGGATTACTGTAGGTATGGTGATCCAGGACTACAGTAACCACGTAGCTCGAGAGTCAGCAATCGGCAGACACTGTAGGATTACTGTAGCTATTCTAGACCTACTGTAATTGGGTTACTGTACTTTGAAAACATCACAATCTAGCGTACTGTAGGATTACTGTAGCAAACTATTATATCGACCTTTGTGTAGGAATTACGGTAGTTCAGGATTTAGTCTGGATTACTGTAGTTCCTAAGAAACGAAACGAGGATGGGATACTGTAGGATTACTGTAACCTAGGATATTAAAAGGATTACTGTAGCTCTCGATTTTCGATTTTTGGCAGGAAAATTTTTTTGAATTGGGGATTACGGTAATTTCAGTCAAATTCCAGTTTTTGGCCATTTCTAGGCTATTTTGGTCCTTATTTGGGCAATCTTAGGTCATTTTTAGGCTACTTTGGACTATTTTTGGCCGATTTTGGACCATTTTCAGCCATTTTTTGACCCATTTCTCCCTTTTTTTTTAGCTACTTACACCACAGGAAACGCCGTAACTCTCTTCGACGTCTTCTTCTCGAATCCTCTCTCCCCAGATTCGAATTCACTGACTTCTCCATTCTCAGTTACAGTAAACAGACGATTTTCCGACTGAAAAAATGCAGCGACGACGTTGGAATCGTGTTTCAGAAGTTGGCGAGCAGTGCTCTTTTCCAGATCACGAATTTCGCATAAAGTTCCAGTTGTGACGGAGAGGAGGCTGAAAATTGGGGGAAATTGGCGGAATTTAGAGGGAAAATGGAAGTTTTTGGTGCTCAGAGAGCCAAAAATCGGATTTTTTCAGCAATTTTGAACTGAAAATCTCAATTTTTGAGACTTTTTAGCTGGAAAATTCAATCTTTTTTCGGATTTTCAAAACTCGAAAATTAGAATTTTTCAATTTTTTTTCCGAAGAAAATATCGATTTTAGCGATTTTTAGCACTCAAAAATTCGAATTTTTCAATTATTTTTTCATCAGAAAGTATCGATTTTTATATTTTTTAGCTGAAAAATTTGGATTTTTGTATTTTTCAAAGCTAGAATATGTCGATTTACAGGATTTTTAAAGCTAAAAAATTTCAATTTTCCGGGTTTTTTGAACTCAAATGTCCGTTTTTTGGATTTTTTTCAGCTAAAAATTTCAAATTTTACGGAATTTTCCGCTGAAAAATTGGAATTTTTTAAAGCTGAAAATTTTCGAAATTTAGGATTTTTAGCACTCAAAAATTCGAATTTTTCAATTATTTTTTCAGAATAAAACATCGATTTTAATGATTTTTCGAGCTCAGAAAATTGAATTTTAAAACTTTTTTCAGCTAAAATTTCGGAATTTTGGGGATTTTCAGCTGGAAAATTCGATTTTTGGGAGTATTTATTTAAAGCTGAAAATTGAAATTTCGAGATTTTTTAAGCTGAAAATTTCGATTTTCGTTATTTTTTTCAGCTGAAAATTGCTAATTTTACGATTTTTCTTGATAAAAATTTGGAATTTTCGGGATTTTTAGAGTCGAAAATAGTCGATTTTTTAAAGGATTTTTCAAAGTTGACAGATTAAAAATTTCGGATTTTTTATGCCGGAAATTTCGAGTTTTTGGATTTTTTAAACTAGAAATTTCGATTTTTAAGATTTTTTATAGCCAAAAATTGCAAGAATTGAAAAAAATCGAGTTTTAGGAATTTCTTTGCTGAAAAAATCGAAATTTCAAGATTTTGAAAGAATTTCAAGCTCAGAAATGTGGATTTTCTGGAATTTTTATGCCGGAAATTTCGAGTTTTTGAGATGAAAGTATCGATTTTCAGAATTTTTAAGGCTCAAAAATTCCAAATTCTAGGCTATTTTTTACCCATTATTCGGCGAAATGACCAAATTCGAATACGGTTGATCGACGAGTGTCACTTCGATTCGCTCAGCGTTTTCCATCTTTTTGAAAATTTGATGAAAAATTGGCTGAAAAAGGCGAACAAATCTGGAAAAATCAGGTAAAAAAATAAGGTAAAAATGGGTCAAAAAACCCCATAAAAACTGCAAAAAACAGCAAAAAATAGTGAAAAATCAGTGATTTTTATATCGATTCGATTGGAATTTTTGGGGTCAAAAAAGGCAAGGAAAATGGGGGAAAACTCGAAAAATCAGTGTTTGAAATGCGTTGAAAATGGGGGTGAAAAAGGCACATTATGCGGGTGAAAAATGGGTGAAAAATCAATAAATACAATAGAAAAAAGTACATATTAACATGGTTGAAATGGCGAAAATTGGCTGAAAATTGGCTCAAAAATCATGAAAAATGGCTGAAAATTTATGAAAAATGGCTCAAAAATCATGAAAAATGACTCAAAAATCATGAAAAATGACTCAAAAATCATGAAAAATGGCTCAAAAATCATGAAAAATGAGCCAAAGTTCGTGAAAAATGGCTCAAAAATCATGAAAAATGGCTCAAAATTCATGAAAAATGGCTCCAAATTCGTGAAAATGGCTCAAAAATCGCTTAAAATTGACAAAAATCATATTTTTAGAGATTTTAGAGCCAAAAATGAGCATATTCAGCGATTTTTTCAGTCATTTTCAGCCAATTTTCCCTCTAAAATAGACATATTTTCAGACAAAAAAGGCTTTAAAACGAGTATATCTCAATTCAGAATCTTCTAGGCAATCTTATGAAGCTCATGGACGGTGTAGATGGTGTTAATTCTGGCATGAACCAGTTTTCCATGGCTGACGACGTCATCGATGTGGCCTCGAATCAAAGACTCGTCCGGATGGTCCCCCCGGATGTATTCCAACATTTTATCACGGGATGGGAGGGTGTAGACGGCCACTTTCACTGCGGTACGAATGATCCATGGATGGTGTCTGGAAAATTCGGAATTTGAGATTTTTGGGTCGTTTTAGGCCAATTTTGGAACATTTTCTGTGAATTTTGAGTCATTTTCTATGAATTTTGAGTCATTTTCTATGAATTTTGAGTCATTTTTCATAAATTTTGAGTCATTTTTCATGAATTTTGAGTCATTTTTCATGAATTTTGAGCCATTTTTCATGAATTTTGAGCCATTTTTCATGAATTTTGAGCCAAATTTTAGACCCTTCGAGACCGATTTTGGCCGATTTTTGACTAATTTTGAACAATTTATAGTCGATTTTGGACCGTTTTGAGCCAAATTTGAATGATTTTAAGCCGAATTTGAACCATTTTAGGCTAATTTTAGACCAGATTTGACCGATTTCGGACTTATCAAAGCTGAATCTGGACCATTTTACGCTAACTTTGGACTATTTTTAGGCTATTTTAGACTATGATAGCCATAATTTGAACCATTTTAAGCTAGTTTTATACTAGATTTGACCGATTTTGAACGATTTTAAGCTCATTTTCAGCCATTTTGAGCCTATTTTGGGTCATTTTAAGCCATTTTCCTTACTTCGCCAATGTTCCATCGTAGCACTCCTTGCAAATTTTCGGAATACTATCCTCGTTGGAAGCGGCCACCGCCGCGTACATAAACTCCACAATGAACTCGAGAGCACTGAAAATATGGGGATTTTCAGTCTTTTGAGGGATTTTTGACTTTTTTAGCCGATTTTTCGTCGATTTTGAGAGATTTTAGGCCAATTTTGACCCATTTCAGGCGAATTTTGGCTAATTTGGACCATTTTAAAGCAATTTTCAGGGAGTTTAGGGAGTTTTTGGGCTTTTTACAGCCATTTCTAGGCACTTTTGGTCTAATTGGAGTCGATTTTGAGCAATTTTTGAGCCTTTTTTGGGTCATTTTCTACCAAATTCCGTGAAAAATTCATCGAATTTGGGACTTTTTGGACCATTTCAGGCGAATTTTAGCTAATTTTAAGCAATTTTTGGCTGATAATGGACTATTCTGAGCCTATTTTGGACCATTTCTAGGCGATTTTAAGTGATTTTTAGCAATTTCGGACTGATTCTAGACCATTTTAAGCGAATTTGGATGATTTCAAGTCAATTTTGGACTATTTCCAGACGATTTTGGACCATTTTTCATCGTTTTTCTTGAATTTTCGATATTTCTTAAACCAAATTCAGTGAAAAATTGACGGAAATTCAGAATTTTTGGACTATTTTAAGCCGATTTTTGGGCATTTTGAGTCAAATTTTGACTTTTTGAAGTCATTTTTTGGGCAATTTCAGACAATTTTATGCCTATTTTGGATCATTTTAAGTCCATTTGAAGCTATTTTGACTGATTTTGGACCGTTTTTAGCGAATTTTCTACCATTTTCAGCCTATTTTCTTACCGATTCAAGTGCAAAATGGCAATTGCTCCACTCTCCTTCTCCTTCTTATCCATCGATTTTTCACTATAAACCATTGTAATAATGGTCTTATAACCATCTGGATTCGACGAATGCAACTCTCTCAAAAGATCGATTTTCTTCCTAACGTCCTTCTCGACGAATTCGAAGATTTTTCCCAACATTTTGATAAATTTACACAGCTCTTCGTAGACTTCAACGAACGTCAGAAGCTCCACGTCTTCTGGGTGCTCTTCTGGAGACTCGATTGGCGAATTTTCGTTGTTTGAAAGAATTATGACGTCTTCGGAGAGCTTTTTCATCTGGGTGGCTACCAATTTGATGCAAAACGGCTTCTCCATGGTGCCTGGAAATTTGAAAAAATGAAAAAAATTTTTTTCGAAAAACTCGGGAAAAAACTGCGAAAAGCATGGAAAACGACATTTTTAAGCAATTTTTTTGTAAATTTTGGCTGGAATTAGGTCATAATTATCCCTAAAATGTCGGAAAAAGGCCTAAAATCAGTTGAAAACGAAAAAACCTAGATTTTTCTGAAAAATCGTATAGAAAACTGGTAAAAACAAGAAAAAGGAACAGAACCGGATGTTTTTATATTGTTTATGATGACTCATACACCCTCGTGGTCTTGTTTTTGTATTATTTTGTATTTTTCCGGGCTTCAATCTAAAAAATCAATTTTAAGGGAAAAATATCGATTTTTATAGATTTCAACCTGGATTTTCTACAAAAGAAATTTTTTTCAGCAATTTTTAAACTCTGATTTAGCCTTTTTGACCCCAAAAATCCGTTGAGAACATCAAAAAATGTTGAAAAATCGTGGAAAATTGGCGATTTTCGGCGGCGGTATGCAAACGCGCTCCATCGCACAAAAGGATTTTCGAATAAAAATTGCGCCGATTTTCCGGCTAAAATTGATTTTTCGAAGCATTTTAGGCTGTTTTTGGGGGTTTTAGTGGTTTTTATAGTGGAAATCGTAATTTTTTGTCTTAAAAACACTATTTTTATAGAGAAAGCATGGATTTTGACCCAAAAATTGGGATTTTCAGTGTAAATTCTAAAAATAAGTTTTCAACGAGTTTAAAGTTAGTTTTTAGTGGTTTTTGATGGTTTTTATGGTGAAAATCGTCTTAAAATCACATTTTTCACCCAAAATCCCCCAGAATTTATAGATTTTGTCCGAAAAATCGGAATTTTTAGTGTAAATCTGAAAATTAGAGAAAAACGACTTTTTCAAAGTTTTAAAGCTTTATTGTTTCAATAAAAAATCAGTTAAAGTCAGTCCTCTTCAGTAGAAATCTGAAAAATATCAATTTTAAGCCCAAAAATGGGGTTTTCCCTACCGATCCCCGTCTCCTCTTCTTTTTGCCCTTTCTAGCCCGAGTTTTCGCCTTAATCTGAGCAATTTCCTGCTCCAAATGCCACTGAACATAGTTCTCAGCACTTAAAGCCTCTCCAGTAGGCATATCTCCAGTAGCACTGTGTTGTAGGTACAAGGGAATCGAAATTGATACCAAAAAAATGACACCAAGTCCAAAATAGGACCAATAGAGGTCGGAATTGTCCGGAGAATAGTGTTGATAATAGTGATACACTTGATATTTGTCCATTTTTTGGCTTTAAAATCGAAAATAATCGAAAATTTCACTGAAAATCCACGTTTTCAGACGATGGATGCGCTCCAGGCATACGGTATGAGTGATAGTGAGCAATCAGATGATGATATGGAGATTTCCAAGGGAAAATCAGCCGAAAGAGCCATTGTGATGGCTCCAGACGTTCTATCGAAGAGTGTTATCAAGGAAGTCGCCATTGTGGATCCAAAGACCCAGGAAATCAAATCGAACCCGAAATTTGAGCAATTGTTCAAGGCAGAGGTGAGAAATAGCTAGAAAATCTTGTTTTTTAAAGCCAAATTTGTGATTTTTGGCTAAAAATCACCCAAAAATCATAAATTTCATGTCGAAATTCCCAAAAAATCGCTGGAAATAATCGAATTTCAGCCAAGAAAAAGCATTTTTCACTATAAAAAAGCTAAAAAATCAGGTTTTTCTAGCAGAAAATCATCAATTTTTGTCAAAAAATACGATTTTTCGGCGTTTTTTGACCTAAAACTCACGAAAATTGCACCAAAATTGCTGATCTTCTAAACCAAAAAATGCTAATTTTAAGGCTATTTTAAGCTGAAAAAGATGAAAATCGCTTCAAAACGCAATTTTTCATGAATTTTGAGCCATTTTTCATGGATTTTTGAGCCAAAATCAACATTTTTAGCCGAAAATGGCCAATTTCGGCTTTAAAAAATGCCAAAAATCTTCGTTTTTTGGGTCCAAAATCATGAAAAATGACTCAAAAATCATGAAAAATGGCTCAAAATTCATGAAAAATGGCTCAAAATTCATGAAAAATGACTCAAAATTCATGAAAAATGGCTCAAAATTCATAAAAAAGAGCTCAAAATTCATGAAAAATGACTCAAAATTTATGAAAAATCGCTCAAAATTCATGAAAAATGACTCAAAATTCATGAAAAATGACTCAAAATCCATGAACATGGCTCAAAATTCAGGAAAAATGACCCAAATCTATGGATTTTGGCCTAAAAAGGCACTATTTTTGACAAAAAGCGGGCAAAAACAACGAAATTCAAGCCAAAAAATCATCAATTTCGGTCAAAAAATGGTGTTTTCTGGCTCAAATTTCTTCTTAAAATCGTAGGAAATTTACCGAAAATCGCCATTTTCGAGCCATTTTGACCTAAAAATCACGAAAATCAAATTTTTCAGTTCGAAAAATGACCTAAAAATGGCTTAAAATCGTTCTAAAATCGCCAAAAAATAGCTCAAATCCATGAAAAATAGCACAAAATCCATAAAAATGGCTCAAAATCCATGGAAAATAGCTCAAAATCTATGAAAAATGGCTCAAAATTCATGAAAATCGCTTATTTTTACCTGAAAATCATGAATTTCGACTCAAATCTATAGATTTATGCCTAAAAAACCCCCCAGTTTCTTGCAAAAATCGCTAAAATTTTTCTATAAATTTGGGTCAAGATTCTGGGTTTTTGGCTGAAAACCCGCGATTTCTCATGAAAAACGGTGATTTCGAGCCATTTTTCATGATTTTTAAGCTATTTTCACGGACATTGAGCCATTTTTCATGAGATTTCAGTCTAAAAACCCCCAATTTCCCACAAAAATAATCAAAATTTTGCAGTCCGGTCCAGTGAATCCATTCAAATCCGAGCAACAACGATCCCAAAAGAACACACTGACAGGATTCGTGGAGCCCGCCCATCTCAACGAATTTCATTTTAATCGTCAAATTCGAAGTTTCGATACCCTTGGATACGCTCAAAACCCCACAGCAGAGACCGGAACGACTCAATTCATTGGAGATGTCAAAAAAGCGGAAACCGAGAAGGGTGTCTCCCTGTTTGAGTCGAAAAAAACGGGCGGTGAGAAGAGGAAGAGGGTGCGGAACGACGATTCGGCTGATGTTGATGGATATACGGGACCATGGAGCAGATTTGCGGATGAGAAGACTGTGGCGAAACCATCTCCAGAACTACAGAAACAAATGGACGAGATTGTGAAGAAACGACAGGAAAAGAGCAGGAAATTCAAGAAGGATAAGGAGGATAGTGAACAGATGGCCGAGGAGAGCTCTACGCTGCATTGTGGGTTTTTTAACTGAAAATCGCGCAAATTTGGGTTCTAGAGAGCTCAAAAATCGCTTTTCAAGGAGTTTTGAGAGGTTCTAGTCCTGAAAATTGGTGGAAAACGGCTCAAAATCGCCTGAAAATCGCTAAAATTGAGTCTCAAGAGCTTAAAAATTCGCTTGAAAGCGTCTAATTTCAACCTTGAATCTTTCAAATTGGGACTTGAAAATTGCCAATTTTTGAGCTAAAAATCGTGAAAATTCAAATCGCAAAGCTCAAAAATCGCTTGAAAGCGCTTCTAGACATAGAAATTAGGCGTTTTGGAGGGATTTTGGGGGTGTTAGGGCTGAAAAAATGCTCAAAAACGAAAAAAATTGAATTCCCAGAGCTCAAAAATCACTTGAAAAGAGTACTGTAGGGCCTAGGAAACTGGTGATGTTTTTAGACAAAAATTAGGGGGATTTTGACCGAAAAATCATGTTTTTGCATCTGAAAATTGCTAATTAAAGCCCTGAAATGCTCAAATTTTGGCTAAAAATTGCCATTTTCAACTAGAAAATCATCGAATTTAGCCCTAAAAGTATCAATTTTGGTTCAAAAGTAGCTAATTTTTGACTCTAAAAACCTGGGATTTTATTCTCGAAACCTCCGCTTTTGACCTAAAAAAACGTCAATTTTACCCTCAAATTTGTCAAATTGTCAGAAAATTTGTGATATTTTGACTCTAAAAATCATGAATTTCAGCTCAAATTCATCAATTTTAGCCCCCAAATTTCGTTGTTTTGATCCGAAAAAATCACTTCCCAACACCAAAAATCACTAATTTCACCCCAAAAACAATCAAATTTGGACCTCGAAATTCATCAATTTAAGCCCCAAATTCTTTGATTTCCCGCTGAAAAATTATCAATTTCAGCCCAAAAACATCGGATTTTGGCTCTAAATTCCAGCAATTTTCGTCCAGAAATCTCCTATTTTGACCCCAAAAATCATGAATTTTAGCCCCAAATTTCGTGGTTTTGATCCGAAAAAATCACTTTCCAACACCAAAAATTACTGATTTCACCCCAAAAACATTCAATTTTAGCCTGAAATCATCAAATCTAGCCCAAAAAACTCTAGTTTTGACCCGAAAAATAATAAATTTAAGTGCTGAAATCCCTTATTTTGACTATGAAAATCATCAATTTGAACCCCAAATTCTTGGATTTTAAGGTTAAAATTGGCTAATTGTAGCCCTAAAATCATAATTTTTGACCCTCAAATTTATCATTTTTAGCCCCAAATTTGATGATTTTGACCCGAAAAAGCACTTTCTTACCCAAAAAACTTTCAATTTTAGCTAAAAAATCAATGATTTCAACCCCAAAATCCATTATTTGCAGTGAAAGAAGCCGAGGACTACCAAGGCCGTTCGTTCCTGGTTCCACCCAGCTTCACAGGTGTCAACCTCCGCGAAGACTACTGTCCAGAGCGTTGTTTCGTGCCCAAGAAGCTCGTCCACACGTACCGAGGACACAATAAAGGAGTCAATTTCCTGCAATGGTTCCCAAAAAGTGCCCATTTGTTCCTCTCGTGCTCAATGGACACCAAAATCAAGCTATGGGAGGTTTATGATCGTCAGAGGGTTGTTAGGACCTATTCTGGACATAAGCTGCCAGTTCGAGAGGTTGCTTTCAACAATGAAGGCACTGAATTCCTATCAGCGTCGTTTGATCGATACGTAAAGTTGTGGGATACGGAAACGGGACAAGTGAAGCAGAGATTCCATACGGGACACGTACCGTACTGTCTGAAATACCATCCGGATGATGATAAGAATCATATGTTCCTGGTTGGAATGCAGAATAAGAAGATTATTCAATGGGACTCGCGGTCTGGGGAGATTGTGCAGGAGTATGATCGGCATTTGCAGGTGAGTAGCTTAAATTGGCTAAAAATCGCTCAAAAATAAGCCAAAAATGGGCTTGAAATGGTAAGAATGAGGCTTAAAATGAGCTTAAATTGGCTGAAAACCGCTGAAAAATGAGCTAAAATCGAGAAAATTCGCTGAAGAACAACCTAAAATCCCGTAGTTTTTTCTATGGAAATTAAGCTGAGCAATAGGGAAATTTGACTGGAAAATTGGCTTTAAGCGTGAAATTTGGCTTAAAATAAGCTTGAAATTGCTGAAAATCGCAAAAAATGGGGAATTTTTGGCCTAAAATGAGCCTAATTTTGGTGGAAAGTTATGGCCTAAGAATGGCTTAAATTGGCTGAAAATCGCTGAAAAATGAGCTAAAAATTGAGCAAATTCGCTGAAAATCAACCTAAAACCACGTAGAGAATTAAGCTGAGCAATAGGGAAATTTGACTGGAAAATTGGCTCGAAGCCTAAAATTTGGATTTAAATGAGCTCAAATTTACTGAAAATAGCTCAAAAATGAGCTGGATGTTTCTTGAAAATAGCCTGAAAATCACTGAAATTTCGATCTAAAAATGGTTCAAATTTGGCTTGAATTGGTCTAAATTTAGCTTATAATCACTCAAAATATGCTGAAAATAACCTAACATAAGCCGAAATGAGCCAAAAATAGGCCTAAAATAGTCCACAATAAGCCCGAATTCGGTCGGAATTTTTCTTTGAAAATGTCCCAAAATGATCCAATTTCAGCCAAGATTATCTAAAATTGCTCAATATTGGCTTAAAATAGTCCTGAATAGGCTAAAATTGTCTCCAATTGACTAAAATAGGTCTAAATAATCCAAAATTAACTTTTGAAAACTTCGAAATGCGCCTAAATTGGTCTAAAATCGGCTGAAATTGACCTAAATTAGGCTTGAAAAGGCCTAAAATAGTCTAAAATGGGCTTCAAATAGTTCGAATTTGGTTTTAAATGGTCCAAAATAGGCCGAAAATGGGCTTGATACGGTCCAAATTTAGCTTGAAATAGTCCTGATTGGGGTTCGAATAGTCCAAAATTGGCTTGAAATAGGTCTAAAATGGCTTAAAATAGCGCTAAAATGGCCCAAAATGAGCCAAAAATTGTCCAAAATGAGCTTGAAATGGTATAAATTCGACTTAAAATGGGCCTTAAATAATCTAAAATCGTCTAAAATGCTCTAAAAAACGATTTTTTAAAAGAAAAAACTCCATTTTCACCCCCAATTCCCCCCTTTTCCAGGCGGTCAACTCGATCACATTCTTCGACAAGAATCGCCGTTTCGCATCGACATCCGACGATAAATCAGTGAGAATTTGGGAATGGGAGATTCCAGTAGACACGAAACTCATTCAAAACGTTGGACTTCATGCCATTCCGACAATGACCAAAAGTCCCAATGGTTGGTGCGGAAAATCGGTCGAATTGGGCTTAAAATGGTCCAAAATCGGTCTAATTTGGCTTAAAATGGTCAAAAATCGGTCTAATTTGGCTTAAAATGGTCCAAAATCTTCTCAATTTTGTTTAAAATGGTCCAAAATCGGTCTAATTTTGTTTAAAATGGTCCAAAATCATTAAAAATCTGGCTACAATATGCCTAAAATCGTCCAAAAATGAGTCTGCATCGGTCTGAAATGGCCCAAAATTGTAGAAATTTAGGCTAGGTCTTGAGCCAGCCTAGAATATGACCCAAATTTGGCTTAAAATGGTCCGAAATTGGACGAAAAATGATCTAAATTCGGCTTAAATTAGTCTAAAATCGGCCTAAAACTGCCCAAAAGTGACCAACGTGGCCCGAAAACGGTCCGAATTTGCCCGAAATGATCAATTATCGGCTGAAATAGACTTTAAATGATCCAAAATTGACTTGAAATGGGTTTGAAATGGCCTAAAATAGTCCGAAATCAGTTAAAAATGACCCGAAATTGACTGAAATAGTTGAAAATTCGTCAAAACACGAAGCTAATAAGGCTTAAAATGACCCAAATTTGGCTTGAAAGGATCCAAATCAGTCCAAATCTGGCCTAAAACAGCCTAAAACTCTCCATTTTTCCAGACAAATGGGTCGTTGGACAGTGCATGGACAACCGTATAGTGCTATTCCAGTTGGTCGACGATAAGCTGAGATTCTCGAAAAAGAAGGCGTTCCGAGGACACAATGCCGCTGGATACGCATGCAATATCGATTTTTCGCCGGATCAATCATTCTTGATTTCTGGAGATGCCGATGGAAAATTGTTCATTTGGGACTGGAGAACACATAAAATTGTTGGGAAGTGAGTCAAATTTTAAGGGGAAAAGGCTGAAATTCTGGCTGAAAATGGCTGAAAATTGATGGAAAATTGATGGAAAATTGATAGAAAATTGACTGAAAATCGATGGAAATTGGCTGAAAATTCCCAAAAAAAAATGCTGAAAATGACTTTTTGAGATTCGGAAAATATGAGATTTTGAGAATTTGAAATTCTGAAATTTTGGGGATTCTGAGATTCTGGGATTCCGATTTTTAGATTTTTCGGAATTTTCAGATCTTTGAGATTCTGAAATTCTAAAATTTTGAAAAATCTGAGATTCTGAAAATCTCAAATTCGGAGATTCTTGAATTCTTGAGTTCCAAGATTCTGAAATTCGAAGATTCTGGAATTTTCAGAAATTCAAATTTCCAGATTCTGAAAATTCTGATATTCTAACAATAAGGTTGAAATTCTGAAAAGTTGACATGCTGAAAATTTGAGATTCTGGACTTCTGGGATTCTGAAATTCGGAGATTTTTCAATTTTTTTTGGATCTAGCAAATTTTTTGTCTTAAATTCCCAAAAAAATCCATGAAAATCGAGCTAAAAATTGATAACTTTTGACTGGAAAAACATTTTTGTCATTTATAAAATTGAATTTTGAGCCAAAAAATGCTCAAAAATTGGCCGAAAATGATCCAAACGGTGCCTGAAATTGTCCAGAATTGCCTAAAATTGACCTAAAACAGCTAAAAATAGTCTTAAAATGACCTAAATTTGGCTTAAAATTGACTGAAAATGCTCCAAAATGCTCTAAATTTGCCTAATTTTCAGATGGAAAGCCCATGAGAACACTTGTATCGCTGCCCTCTGGCATCCTCATGAGAAGAGTCGAATGATAACAGCCGGATGGGATGGATTGATCAAAATGTGGAATTAAAACTGTTTTTTGACAATTTCCTGTACTTTTTTATCGATTTTTGACCCCGAAAACCCCCTAAAATTCCAAATTTTTTCACCTAAAAACCACCTAAAAATGAGCAATTTTTGCTCCATTATCAATAGAGCGTGTTTACTGACTCTCCCTGTTTTTATTTATTTCTTACTGTATCTCTCTTTGATTTTCATTATATTTTTCTTCTCATTTTTCGAGACTAATAAAGGGATTGAAACCCTAAAATTTGCAGAATTTTTGGTTATTTTTACCGGTTTTCTGCCGATTTTTTGGTATTTTTCATGATTTTTGAGCCATTTTTCATGATTTTTGACCGATTTTTCGTGAATTTTGAGTCATTTTTCATGATTTTGGACCCAAAAATTGTCTAAATTTTCAATTTTTACAGATATGGCATATCAGGAGCCACCAGAACTGATAACATTTGATGAGCAAGTGGTTGAGTGTGAAATCGAAATCGATACGTTTGATGAGGAGGAAGAGATTGTGGGATATGAAGATATTCAGACGACGAGTCATTTGGAATCGATAAATTATGCTGATGATGGTTTGTGGCGCTGAAAAATCGAATTTTCTAGCTTTTTTCCAGCTAACTTTGGGTAGAAATTGGCTGAAAATAGGCTTAAAACAAGCTAAAAATGGTTGAAAATGAACCAAAAATGGCTGAAAATGGTCCGAAAATAGCTGAAAATGAGTCAAGAATATCCTAAAAATGAGCGAAGTTGACAGAAAATTAACTTGAAATAGCTGAAAATGACCCTAAAATCGCGAAAAATGACCCTAAAATGGCTGAAAATAGGCTGGAAATAAGCAAAAAATGGCTGAAAAGGAGCAAAAAATAGCTTAAATTGACCTAAAAGTGGCTGAAAATGAGCCAGAAATGACCTAAAATGACTCTAAAATATCTGAAAATTGCTGAAAATGAGTTAAAAATAGCTGAAAATGACCCTAAAATCGCGAAAAATGACCAAAAAATGGCTGAAACGAAGCCTAAAATGACCCAAAAATGGCTTAAAATTGTCCGAAAATAGCTGAAAGTGACCTAAAAGTGGCTTAAAATGACCCAAAAATGACTCAAAATAGCTGAAAATGAGCCAGAAATAGCTCAAAATGACCCAAAAATGGCTGAAAATGACCAAAAAATGGCCTAAAATGACCTTAAAATGGCTTAAAATGACCCTAAACTGAGCCAAAATTGGCTGAAAATAACCCAAAAATAGGTGAAACGACGCCTAAAATGACCCAAAAATGGCTTGAAACAGCTGAAAATGAGCCAAAAATGGCTGAAAATTAACCTGAAATGACTGAAAATGAGCCAAAAATGAGCCAACATTTGCTGAAAATGACCAAAAAATGGCCTAAAATGGCTTAAAATAGCTGAAAATGTCCCTACTAAAATAGTTGAAAACAACGCAAGCTTGGCTAAAAATGGCCCGAAAATCGCGAAAAATGACTGAAAATGACACAAAAATGACACAAAAATAGCTGAAAATGTCTGAAAACGGCCAAAATTCGAATTTCCAGACGTCCCAGGACCATCTGGCTACCATAATCCCCATGATCACCATAATCACCATCACCACCATCATTATCAGTATGAGGAGGAAGAAGGAGGAGAAGTGGTGGTGGATGATATGGACCCAAATAATGTGTATTTGTATGATGAGGTGAGGAAAATAGGCTCAAAATGACTGAAAATTGGCTTAAAATAGCCTAAAATGGTCTGAAATGGCCCGAAAATGGACTGAAAGTCGGCTTAAATTGACCCTAAAAATCCTAATTGAAAAAAAAATTAAAAAAAAAAAAAAAAAAAAAACTAAAATAAGCCTGAACTGGTCTAAAATTGGCTAAAATGCTCCAAAAATGAGCCTGAATCGGCCTGAAATGGCCCAAAAAAATTGTCGAGATACAGCCTAGGTGGTCAGCCTAGACAGCCCAAAATATGGCTTAAATGGTCCGAAATTAGACGAAAAATGATCTGAACTCGGCTTAAATGAGTCTAAAATTAGTCTGAATCGGTCTAAAATTGTCTAAAACTGACTTAAATTAGGCCTAAAAATGCCAAAAAATTAGGCCCGAAATGACTCAAAATTGGCCCGAATCTGCTGAAAATCGGCTTAAATCGACTAAACTAGGCTTAAAACGGCCCGAAAATCGACTTATTTCGGGCCGAGAATGGTCTAAAATAGGCCTACAATGGGCCTAAATAGTCCAAAATTGGCCGAATTGGCTAAAAATTAGCATTGCTCAGCCTTAACATCCACCTATTCCAGGACACCTCCCAACTGCACCAAATCGACGACTCCGCTCCCTTTCTAGACGATTCAGAAGACGTCGTGAACTACACGACGGGACCATCAACGTCTTCAGAATCAGTTTTAACGTCTTCTGATATTCCATCGACGTCTTCTGGTCCTCCAGGCCCTTCTACCCCATTCCAAGCACATCAACGTGGAGAATTCAGAAGTCGACGCATTCAGAATCCCCAGAATACGTACTATATACGGAAAACGCACGGAATTGGACAACACCATCAGCAACCGGTGTATAGTCCTGTCACGTTTCAAACGGTAAGGGAGTACTGTAGGGGGTACTGTAGCCCTTACTTATGCTTTGGAGGGAGCAAGTTCCTCCCCACGCGACGCCGCGCCCACCCCCTTTCTTATACGCATTCCGCTCCCCTCTCTCCCAAGTGCCTCTGTGGCCTAGTGGGCTAAGGCGCCGGTTACAATCTTCCAGATTTTGGGGGTCGTTGGTTCGACTCCACCTGGTGGCGAAGTGTTTTTGCATCTTTTTTATAGCTACTAGGACCAAAAATTTCGATTTCTAGGTCAAAAACGGTAGAAGATTACTGTAGGGGTACCGTAGAATGCAATTTGCGCGCTTCCTACCACCCTCCCCCCTCCGCGACGCGCCGCGCCCACCCCTTTTCTTATACGCCCTCCGCTCCCCTCTTACCCAAGTGCCTCTGTGGCCTAGTGGGCTGAGGCGCCGGTTACAATCTACCAGATTTTGGGGGTCGTAGGTTCGACTCCACCTGGCGGCAAATTCTTTTTGCTTCTTTTTTAAAGCTTCCTGACCCCAAAAATTTAGAGTCCTAGCTCAAAAATTTCGCATTTTCCAGCAATACACATGTGAGCCACTACCCGGATCCGCTGGGAAACGGGTCCTCAAACGAACCCACATCCCATTGTCGACCGAAGAAATGGAGACAATAATGGAGGACACCCAGGTGATGAAACGGATTCAATCGGAAATCACACATTTGAAAAAAACGAATGGCGATTTGAAGAAGGACTACGAGAAGGCGCATCGAGAGTTTGAGGCGATGAATATGGAATGGGTGGAGGCGAAGACGAAGCAGAAGCAGGCGAATGAGGAGAAGAGGGAGTTGGCGAAGGAGTTGGCGCAGGCCAGGTGAGGAAGCATTTTTGCGCAAAAAATAGGCCAAAAATGACCCGGAACAGGATTAAAATTGTCCAAATTTGGCTAAAAATGGTCCGAAATTGGACGAAAAATGGCCTAAATTTGGCTTAAATTAGTCTAAAATAGGCCTAAAACAGCTCAAAAGTGTCGAAAATGGCCCAAAATCGGCCGAAATTACTGTAGGGGTACTGTAGAATGCGCGCTTCCAACCACCCTACCCCCTCCGCAAGGCGCCGCGCCCACCCCTTTCTTATACGCCCTCCGCTCCCCTCTCTCCAATGCGCTTGTGTGGCCTAGTGGGCTAGGGCGCTGGTTACAATCTAGGACTTGTTGGTTCGACTCCACCCGACGGCAATGTGTTTTTTCTTCTTTTTCTAGTCGATTTCCATCGTTTTTTGGCTCATTTTCGGCCACTTTGGCTTATTCTGAGTCATTTTTAGGTCATTTTCCGGTCATTTTTAGCCATTTTAAGCCATTTTTGAAAAGTTTAAAAAAATCCAATTTTCAAAGTTTTTTTTTTCAGAGTGACCCACACGCAACTGCTGAAACAAGTCGCGCTCGCCAATCAACCGGAATATCAGTTTCATTGATTTTTTAGAATTTTTCCATTTTTGAACAATTTTTGTCTGTAAATTTTGATATATTTTCAGTCTTTCTCTTCCTTTTTTTGGGTCATAATTTCTAAATTTTCCTATCATTTTCAGCTTTTTTTTGTTTTCGAAAATTTGTGATTTTTAGGATTTTTTGAAATAAGAAATTTCACATTTTTGGGTCATTTTTCATTGATTTTTCGAAAAGTTTTTCGACTTTTTTTGATATCTTTTTTTTATTTATTGATTTTTTTGTCTGGAAATTTCCAGAATTTTCCATTTTTCCAGATGCTCAGAATTCCGATTTCGGTGCTCCGAGGAGCAGCTCCCGGAGCTGCTTCTGCTGCTTCATTCTCGACAGTGGTTCCGGAATTCAGTGCGTTGGGCGGAGCTAAAAAATGGGCGGAGCCTGAATTTTCGAAAAATACAAAAATCGAAATTTTCAAAAATTCCAAATTTTAGAAAAAAAAGTACAGAAAATGACTTAAAATCGTCTGAAATCGGCTGAAATTGTCCCAAATTTTACTGGAAAAAAAATCTGAAAGTGACCCCTGAAAATGGGCGGGGCCTAAATTTTGAGAAAAATTTTTCAAAAAAATAGCCTGAAACTGGCTGAAAAACGCTTAAAATTATCTGAAATTATCCGAAAATTTCGAAAAATGGGCGGAGCCTAAATTTCATTTTCAGAAGACCCAATCGCGGACCAAGCGGAGGCGTTGGTGGCCAGAAAACCGTCGGAAGTCAAGAAGGGACGAGTACAGAGTTGGAGAGCACCGTGAGTCTTTGAAAAATGACTGAAAATGGTTGAAAACTGGAATAAAATAAGCCTAAAATGGCCTCAGATAGGCCTGAATTGCCCTGAATCGGCCTAAAACAGCCCAAAAGTGTCCAAAATCAGCGGAAATAGTCTTAAAATGGTCCCAAATTTGGCTGAAATTAATCTAAAATCGGCCTAAAACTGCCCAAACGTGTGCAAAAGCGTCCAGAATTTGCCTAAAAATGGTCCAAAATCGGACTAAAAAAGGCCTAAAATAAGCCTGAAATGCTTCAAAATTGGCCTAAAATTGGCCTGAATTGGCCTGAAATAGGCATAAAAAAGCTCCAAAATTTGGCTGAAAATTGTCAAAAATTGAAGAAAAACGGCTGAAAACAACTGAAATTTTGAAAATTCTGAAAATTCCAAAAAAAAAATTTTTGAAAATTTCCGAAAAAATCGGAAATTTCAAAAATTCCGAAAAATTTCGAAAAAAAATATTTTTTTGAAAATTTTCGAAAATTCGGAAATTCCGAAAAATTTCGAAAAAAAAATTTTTTTTTTTTCGAAAATTCTGAAAATTCTGAATCCTCAACGTCTTCTAAAAAAATGCCTTCAGAATCTACACGGCTCCCCATCAGCACGTCTTCGAGCAAACGCCCGATTTCTCATTCAAAGACGGCCGCCCAGTCCATGTGACGTCTCAAAAGCAGCTCAACTACAAACTCGATCAGATCCGCCTTGCTGTAAGTGCGCCCCGATGAGAATTTTCGGTTCGGCGGGAATTTGAATTTTTCAAAAAAAAAATTTTTTTTTCGAAAATTTTTTTCAATTTTTTTGAAAATCTAATTTTTGATGATCCGGCGGGAATTCAAATTTTTCAGAAAAAAATTTCGAAATTTAAATTTTTCCAGAAAAAAATGGTGTCACTTCTGAAGGAAACCGACGACGTCGAGGCGGTCTACGCGAGAGAACGAGAGACGAGAGAGCGCAGAGACGCAGAGAAGCAGGCGAGACGACCCATCGCCAAAGGGATCAAGAATATCGATTGATTTATTGATTTTTTTGAAAATTGTTTTTTGTAGTTTGTAGTCTTTCTTTTTTAGAATTTATTGTTGTTAAAAATAAAACAAAATACACAAATCTTTATTTTATCGAATTTTTTAAGTTACTGTAAGTGGGCGGAGCCTATTTTCGGAACGCCACTTTCATCTCCTTCATGATCGTGTCCTGCCAGGAAGAGTGATTCGATTCGATTTCCTTGATTTGGGCGGCCAGGTCGCGCATTCTGAAAATTCAAATTTTTGAAAAAAAAAAATTTTTTTGAAATTTTTTTTTCCAAAAAAATACAACAATTTCGGACTACTGTACCTTCCGCACGCCGCCTCAAACTCCTTCGTCGCCGTATCCAGACGCATCTTGTTGGCGTCCGTTTCGGCGTTGGCAAACTTATCGGCGGCGCCGTCCATATCTAGACGCGTCTTGTTTAGATAGGAAATGTTCTCCTGGTGCAAGCGGCAATCGTTCTGGTAGTACGCCTTGTACTTTTCGCACTCGTTTTGAACCTGGAAATATCGATTTTTAGTGATAAAAAAGATGCAAAAAGGTTTTAGCGAAGGGTGGAGTCGAACCGACAACCCCCCAAAAGCGTTGGAGTGTGAGTGGCGCCATAGACCACTAGGCCGCGCGGGCACTCTGGAGAACAGAGGAGGGAGGGCGTATAAGAAGGGAGAGGGCGCGGCGCCGCGCGGAGAGGAGTGGGTGGCCGAGTGGTGGGGGTGGAGGCGACAAGGAAAATGCTGGCCTAGAAAAAAAAACTCTTCCATCTACCGTACCCCTTTCGCCGAGTCGGTCTCCGCTGAAATCCGCGCGTTGACTGCTTCGATAAACGGCGTCACATTGATCTTGTCGCCTAGACGCGAGTAATTCTCCAACGGTGCCGTGAAATTCGCCTTCTTCTGCCACTTGTACACATCGCTGAGATCGGCCATATGCTTGTGAATATCCTTGACACGTGGCAGCAGATTCTTGAAGTATGTCACCGATTCGTCGACTTCGATGGGGAGGCTGGAATTTAATATAAAAATTTTTTGACATTTTCAGGAGATCGGGAGGTAGGAGAGGTCCTGTGAAAGTCCAGAAAAAATGCGAAAAAAATTAAAAAAGATTTTGACGAAGGGTGGAGTCGAACCAACAACCCCCAGATTACAACCGGCGCCATAGACCACTAGGCTACGAGCGCGCGCGTCGCCGCGAATGGAGGAGGACGTATAAGAGAGAGAGGGAGAAAGCGGCAACGAGGAGAGCGACTTCTTATAGGCCATCCAGGTAAAGTGACTCGTGTGCCTCGATAGCTCAGTTGGGAGAGCGTTAGACTGAAGATCTAAAGGTCACCAGTTCGATCCTGGTTCGGGGCAATTTCTTTTTTTTTCCTTTTTTTTAAAGGGATACCTTGTTGCCTTTGCGCGGCCTGTCTTCTCCTTGACCTTCTGCTTCAGACGTCCGAACATATCCTGAGCGAGTACTATCGATGAGAGATCGAGAAATGGAAACTAAACTAAAGTTATTGATCGAAACTTATCGATTGAAATTTTTGTTCAAATTTCAAACGTGGAGCTCTGAACCCGTTCTGGCACCCCCTTCACCCAATACCCTGATTAAAGGCGCATATAAGCCTCGCACTCCCCGTAGGAAACCCTCATATCATATTCGATAGCGCCAAACATCGAAAATGACGTCTGCTTATTTCGGAGTCGCTGGTGGAGGTAATGCTGGAGCACAATCAGCATATTTCGGTGTCGGTGGAGGACCGCCAGGCGGTGGAGCACCAAAATCAACTGGAGGAGGTGGCGGCGGTGGAGCACAACAGCCAGGAGTCTCGTGTTATCTTGGAGCCGGAGCCGGTGGAGCTGCTGGAGGCGGTGGAGCACAATCTGCATACTTTTCCGTGACACCAACTGGAGCCGGAGCTGCACCATGTGGAGGAGGTGGAGGTGGAGGAATCGCGCCACCATCTAGCGCTGGATCTTATTTCACACCACGTAAGTTTAGTGGGTTGTTGGTGGGTCGCCGATAGGTCGCCGGCGCTTTTTAAGGATCGCCGACGCTTTGTGATGATTGCCGATGATTAAAAATCGTTTGCCGACGCCTCAAATATGATCGCCGACGCTTTTTTAAATTGCAGACGCGTAGAAAATGATCGCCGACGCTCAAAAATTTTGTCAAAATCAATCGCCGTTGATTCGCCGATGTCTAGAAATTTATCGCCGACGCTTGACATAGATTGCCGGAGATCGTTGCTCGATTTTCGACTCTGAAAACTAATTTCCGACGCTGAAAATTGATCGCCGACGCTTAGAAAAAGACCGCAAACGCTTAAAATTGATCGCCGACGCTTAGAAACCAGTTGCCGATGTCTAAAATCGATCGCCAACGCTTTATATTGATTTCGGATAGGTCGCCGACAATTCATATTGATCGCCGACGCTTAGAAACCAATTACCAACAGTGAAAGTTGATTGCCGCCGCTTAGAAGTAATCGCCGACACTTAAAAACAAATCACCGACGCTTCAATTCGATCGACAATAAGTCGCCAACGCTAAAACTTGATTTTCCGACGCTATTAACTGAAATCCGGCGCTGAAAATTGATTCCCGACAGTAAAAATTGATTTCCGCCGTTAAAATATTAATCGCTGGAGAGTCGCCTACTCTTTCTGGTGGTCGGCATAAAGTCGCCGACGCTAGAAGTCAATCGCCGATGATAGAAATTGATTGCCGACGCTTCATAATGATTGCCGACGCTCTTTTTTTGATTGCTGATAGGTCGCCGACACAAAATATTGATCGCCGACGCTTAAAAATTGATCGCCGATGCTTCGAAATTGGTCGCCGAGGCGAAATATTCAGCGCCGATCATCGCCGACGTTTTATATCGATCCCCGACACGATTTTTCAAAATTTAAAGAAAATATTTTTTCAGCAGCCGCTTCCGGAGGTGGAGCCTCAACGATGACCGCAGTCGGCGGTGCACCACGAGGAGCATCGACAATGACGGCAGTCGGCGGAGCCCCAATGGGAGGATCCTCAACCATGACCGCAGTGGGCGGAGCTCCAGCTTCCGGCTCATCTACAATGACGGCAGTAGGCGGAGCACCACGTGGAGCTTCCACCATGACCGCTGTCGGCGGAGCACCAATGGGATCCGGCTCAACGATGACTGCAGTTGGAGGAGCTCCAATGGGAGGATCTTCAACCATGACCGCTGTCGGCGGAGCACCAATGGGCGGAGCCTCTACAATGACCGCTGTCGGAGGAGCTCCACGAGGAGCATCAACTATGACTGCTGTTGGTGGAGCCCCAATGGGAGGAAGTTCGACGATGACGGCTGTCGGAGGAGCGCCACGTGGAGCTTCTACGATGACTGCTGTTGGAGGAGCACCAATGGGAGGATCTAGCACGATGACTGCTGTCGGAGGATCTCAATCGCAGTTCGGAGGAGCGCCAGCACCACCAATGCCGTCTGGATCGTCGATGGGTGGAGGTGGATGTGGAGGTGGTGGTGGCGGTGGAGCCACGTCTGCCTACTTTGGAGTCAGCGGAGGAGCCATGGGTGGTGGTGGAGCTCAATCGGCATACTTTGGAGTTGGTGGAGCACCAGCTGGTAATGGCGGTGGAGCCAGATCTGGAGGTAATTTTTTAGGAAATTCGATAATTAAAATTATTGATTTATCGATTTTTTGCAGGTGGCGGAGGAGGTGGAATCCCCGGACAATCGGTGTACATGGGAGCCGGAGGCGGCGGCGGCGGCGGAGGAGGCGGAGCCACATCGGCGTACTTTGCTCCAAAGTAAACACCAAATCTCTCGTCCTCATCACTTTTTTATTTGAATGAAATAAAGGGATTTTATTATTTTTTGCCGAATTTCAGATTTTCAGATTTTCAGACAAACACAGAAATTCAAGAAATCAAAAATTCAGAAATTCCGAAATTCAGTAGTTCAGAATTCGAAAATTTGGAAATTTTGCGCCTGACATTCAGAAATTGAGCGCCTGACATTCAGAAATTCGGAAATTCCGGAACTCAGAATCTCAGAATTAAGAAATTCGAAAATTCGGAAATTCAGAAATTGAGAAATTCAGAAATTCAGAAATTCAGAAATTCGAAATCTTCGGAATTTCAGAAATTCAGAAATTCAGAAATTCAGAAATTTGAATTTGTTCATTGATTTTCAAAAATCACTGACGAAACAAAAAGTTGTGTTTTGTGGTCGATTTCGTCTAGTCCAAAACCAGTCTAACAATTTTTGGGCTCAAAAATTACTTAATTTTTTATATATTTTTTCCACTTGGCTAAACAAAAAGTGTCCTTCCGCTGTGCTTCCGGTCAAATGACCATATCATATTCTAGAATATTCTTTTTCAAAAAAAAATTTTTTTTCATATTCTTATCAAAAAATGTCCCAAAATCTAACTGATTATTTCAAGAATATCTATCCAATACTATGCCAAAATATTTCTGGAAAATCAAGAAATCTGAAATTTCTGGAATCTAAAGAAAATTTCGTCGATATTTGCCGCTTAATTACACTAATTAGTCTGCCATTTCAGCTAATTGCATTTTATTGTATTCTCAAGAAAACGCCAAAAAGCATGGAATCTGTAAAATCGAGTCTGCTGAATTTAAATTTTTGGTATATGTTAAGTCCTTGGGATCCGGCATTTTGAGCCGGACTAGGAATAGGAATAGGAGTTATAGAATACTAGATTTATTCAGGTACTAAAGATGTACAAGAATACAGGGATAGACGGAGACTGGGGAGAGAGCTGATTGGGGGAAAACTAGGACTAGAGTGAGAAGGGTTTGTCAGCCCCAAAAGAAGAAGGGGTTCTGACCAAGGAAACAACTAGGAAGAAGAGTGCCAGAAAAGGGCGCTCAAAGAAGGAGGGTAGATCACAAATAATTTGGTAGATCAAATATAAAACTAATGGAAGTATGCATAGAATGCAACACCTCCCTTTTTAAGATAAACAATGATAAGGGAAAGGATGATTAAGGATAAGGGAAAGGATGATTAAGGATAAGGGAAAGGATGATTAAGGATGGGGAAACAACTACAAACTTAATCTAGAAATAAAGGGAACAAAAATCAATGATACGACTTTTGATTAGGTTTCATGACAAATCGTGGAGGTTGGTTGGTAATCCGAGTAGACTTCCGGGTTTGCTTGGGCGGTGGAGTCTTCGGCTTAGCTGGAGTGTTCACTGGAGATGGTGTGGAAGGTGTGGAGCTGCTAGGAAGTTGAGTAGCCGTAGGTGTCACATCTATTGTATCCATCGTGTCCAGTGGAACGTCAAATTGGATAGGAGATTCACGTCGTCGAAGCTGATTGGCATGTCGGGTCCAGACGGTGTCGTTGACTGTGACGCGGTACAGTGTTTGTCCGATCCGCTTCTGGATAGTACCTGGAATCCAAGTGGCAGTATTTATGTTGCGGTAGTCTTTAACATAAACCTTTTCTCCAACTTGGTAGCTTCTTGATCGTGCACCATGTTGCTTGTTGAACTGCTTCTCCATCTCTATATCATGCGAGTTGGGAATTTGGTCTTTTGGAAGAAGTTGATCCAGAAATGTTCGGATTTTGCGACCAATGAAGTTCTCAGCTGGTGTAGAGCCATTAGGGCTGGCGGTGCAAGGAGTGGAGCGGTAGCTCTGCAGAAATACATATAAGGCAGTATCTGCGTTTTCCTCCCCTTTTAACTTGCCTAAGCTACGTTTGACAGTGTCCACGAAACGTTCTGCTTGACCATTTGACTGCGGGTGGAATGGTGGTGATCGTGAATGTGTGATTCCTCGATCCTTGCAGAATGTTTCAAAAACAGACGAAGTGAACTGAGTTCCGTTGTCCGTAACCAATGTTTCTGGATCTCCAAATTGAGCAAACATCTTTCTCAAGATGTTGATTGTAGCTGTGGTTGTGATGGAAGTGGTTGGGACAACTTCCGGCCATTTGGAGAATGCGTCCACCACGACCAAGTAGTAGGTTCCATCCAGTGGTCCAGCATAGTCAGCGTGTACCCTTTGCCATGGAGCGGTTGGGATTGGCCAAGAGCACAGAGTATTTTTAATTGGATTCTTAGCGACTGATGCACATTGATCACAACTTCTGACCATATTCTCGATGTCCTTATCGATGGATGGCCAGTATACCAGAGATCGTGCCAACTGCTTCATCCTCACAATTCCAGGATGAGCTCGATGAATCATTTTGAGAACCCTTGCCTTGAGAGAGCTGGGGATGACGATTCTGTCATTGAACATGATGCAGTCGGCGACGAATGACAATTGATCTCTTCGGTTGTGAAAAAAAGAGATTTGTGAGCTTTTATCAGTGATTGGAGGCCACAAACCGGATACAGTATATTTGTAGACTTGACTGAGAAGAGGATCCTTCTTAGATTCAGCTCGGATCATGTCTGCAGTCACGGGTAGTTGCTCGCAGGTTGAAACCAGATTTGTGATGACTTCTGATTCGATTTGAGCAACGACACGATCTTCACACTCCTTTTGCTGGATTTGGTCCGAAATCAATCTTGACAGAGCATCGGCTTGTCCGAAGTGATTGGTGTTGACGTACTCGATGGTGAAGTCGTAGTTGAGAAGTATGATTGCCCAACGTTGGAGACGGTTAGCACTGTAAAGAGGTATACCTTTTTTATCTCCAAATATTGTCAGCAATGGCTTGTGGTCGGTCCTCAGCGTGAAGTGGCGGCCATAAAGGAACTTGTGGAACTTCGTGACAGCGGTGATGAGTCCAAAAGCTTCTTTTTCAATCTGACTGTAGTTCCGTTGTGGGGCAGTGAGAGCTTTGCTGATGTGGTAGATAGCTTTCTCGGAGCCATCTGGAAATCTGTGAGAGATAACTGCTCCGATACCGTATTGCGAGGCATCGGCAGCCACGATGATCGGAAGGTTTGGATCAAAGTGTGTGAGCAATAAATCCGATTGGAGTATCTGCTTGACACGGTCGAATGACTTTTGACATTGAGAAGTCCAGAGGAATTTGGCATCCTTCTTGGTGAGAGCATCCAGTGGTGGGCGGAGCCTGAACAACTCCTTGACAAACGATCCATAGAATTGGATGAATCCAAGGAACGATCGGACTTGGCCGTCGTTGGTAGGTGGTGGCATTTGCTGAACGGCAGCGATCTTTTCTGGATCCGGACGTCTTCCATCTTTGTCTATGATGAATCCAAGGAATGTGATTCTTTCCATCAAGAACGTGCACTTTTCCAGTCGGATCCGGAATCCATAATCATTGATTCGCTTCATCAGTGCCATCAATCTTTGGTTGTGCTCTTCAATTGATGATCCCGAGATGATGACATCATCAAGGTAAGCTGCTGTCCCTTCCAGACCAGTGATCATTGAATCCATGATTTGTTGGAAGGATCCAGGCGCAGACTTGACTCCAAATGCCAGTCGATTGTAGCTGAACAATCCTTTGTGAGTGTTAATGCATAGCATCTTCTTGGCTTGCTCATCCAGTTCAATCTGAAAATAGGCTTCGGCAAGATCTATCTGAGAAAAATACTTCCCACCGTTTAGAGTGACGAAGATGTCGTCAGCGGTTGGCAGTGGATGCTGATGCAGTTGGATGGCGTCATTGAGACCCGTAGAAAAATCTGCACACATCCTCAGCGATCCATTTTTCTTCTTGACCAGTACTATTGGTGCTGCCCACTCGGAATGCTCCACTGGAGAGATGACACCTGCTTGTTGCAGACGATCAAGCTCCTCTGACACAGTAGGCAATGCGGCGAATGGGACTGGTCTAGCTTTACGGAACACTGGTTTGGCATCTGGTTTGAGTAGGAGCGATGCTTTTGTCTTGGTACATCGACCTAGTTCTGGTTTAAACACGTCTGAAAACTCATTATTCAACTCAGCTTTCAGTCTGTTCCGAGTGATGTCCAGGTCGGTGCATGCTGATCCAGCCTCGGAGCTAACTGCGCTGACTTGACTTGGATTGAGGATGTTCCAGAGCTTTTGATCCTTTGAGATCCAGTCTGTTCCCAGAAGAGTTCCAGTTTCAGCAACATGAGCTATTCCAGTTGCTGATGTTCCATTCAGATTGAATTGACATTGGAATGATCCTTTGACGGCTATTGGTTGATGATTAGCCGACTTTACTTGGATAGTGGGTGCCTGTAGAGGTGGACGACCCAATCGATTCCAATCTTTAGTGCTCATCAGTGTGACATCAGCTCCGGTGTCTAACTGCATTTGAATCTTCGTTCCGTTGATGGTCACAATACGGTAGATACGGTTGAGTTGAGAACTGGAAGCTGATCCGACGATGACTGATTTGATTCTGTTGAAGTTGCCTTTTTGTGAGTTTGCTTCCCGTTTCTTGGATCTGCAAAACTTGGCAATATGTCCGTCTTTTTGACACAAAATGCATTTGACCTGTTTCTGACAGTCTCTGGCCCAGTGGTTGCCTCCGCATTTAAAGCAGGGTGAAGGTGGTGGTTTCAATGGTTTATCCCGATTTGATGATTTTTGGTGGATGGCGTTGATCTCATTTGGCTTTGCAACTCTGCACACACTCTTGGAATCGGCTCTCACATCAAGTAGACGTTTGATATCCTTTTCCAGCTCGAGCAGTGTACATTTTGGCTTTGCTTCCATGATCTGGAGTGCTTTTGTACGGATATCCGAGTAGCTGTTGTCTCTTAATCCATTTATCCAGACCATGCAGCACATTTGATCATCAGTCATGGCTTTGAACTCTGATGACGTGAACCGTCGCAACACGAGCCCAGTGTACTCTTCGATGGATGAGCCATCGTATTCTGTGCGAAGGAACTCCTGACGCTTCCGGAAGATCGATGAGGTCGACTTGAACGTCTCCTTGAGCTTCGGAACGAGGTCCTCGAACTTGAGGGAGTTTGGAGTTTCCGGGAGGATACGATTTGCAAAGTGGGAATACTCTTTAGCGTTGAGTTTAGCTAAAACTAACCTTGCTTTGACCTCATCTGTGAGAGTTGCTCCATCCTTGGTGATGACGTCTTCATATCTGCTGTACCACGCATCAAAGGTTAGGTCTTCATCTGGCTCGTAGACGAAGTTTGGAATCCGTGTGGAGATAGACTCTACCAGTTGACTTGTCCCATTGGTGGCAGTTGTTGTTGTTGGAGACTGCTTGACGAGTTCTCCGAAGACGTTGATCAAGGAGGCGATTTGTTGGGTGAGATCAGCCATAGCCTTTGCCTGATCGCCAGTTGTTAAGTCCTTGGGATCCGGCATTTTGAGCCGGACTAGGAATAGGAATAGGAGTTATAGAATACTAGATTTATTCAGGTACTAAAGATGTACAAGAATACAGGGATAGACGGAGACTGGGGAGAGAGCTGATTGGGGGAAAACTAGGACTAGAGTGAGAAGGGTTTGTCAGCCCCAAAAGAAGAAGGGGTTCTGACCAAGGAAACAACTAGGAAGAAGAGTGCCAGAAAAGGGCGCTCAAAGAAGGAGGGTAGATCACAAATAATTTGGTAGATCAAATATAAAACTAATGGAAGTATGCATAGAATGCAACAGTATACAATTTGTGGAATCTATTACTCATTTTTCTCGACACCTTATTTTTTCTATCCGGTTATGGCTGGATTTTTTAATGGAATTTTAAGCAATTTGGGAGTTTCTAATGCTTTCCAATGCTTTTTACAAACTGCCACTAGTTTTTGTAGGTTTTTCGAATTTTCTGAAATTCTGAAAATCCGAATTTATGAAATTCCGGAATTCGGGAATTTCGGAAATCAGAATTTATGAATTCCTGAATTTTTGAAATTCAGAATCTCAAAATCTCAGAATCTCAGAATCTCAGAATTTCAGAATTTCAGAATCTCAGAATCTCAGAATCTCAGAATCTCAGAATCTCAGAATCTCAGAATCTCAGAATCTCAGAATCTCAGAATCTCAGAATCTCAGAATTTCAGAATCTCAGAATCTCAGAATTTCAGAATCTCAGAATCCCAGAATCTCAGAATCTCAGAATCTCAGAATCTCAGAAATTATGAATATCCGAAATTATGAATTTTGGAATTCCGAATTTCCGAAAAATTCCAAAATTCCGAAAGTTCTGAAATTCGGAAATTCTAAAATTCTTCTGAAATTTTCAGCCATGGTCATGTCATTTTTGATTCTATTCGAAAATCGGAGCACATTAATTGTCAATAATATTTTTCGGTTTCAAAATAGTTCTACTAGAAATGTATGGTTGTTTTTCAATATTTTTGGATGTATGGCATTGATGATCCCCATTTTTTTGAATTTTCCAAATTCCGAGGAGGCGAGAATGGTTTTGTTGAAGGTGAGTTCTTTTTCAGAAATCTAGAATTTCTGATTTCCAGAATTTACGATTTTTGAGTTTTTGGGATTTCTCAAGAATTCAGAAATTCAGAAATTCAAAAGTTCCAAAAATGTTCGAGACGAATTCATCTTGCAGTGGTGGCCTAACTTTTGCAAGTATGGTTTTCTAGGCCACCACTTTAAAATTACCTAGAAATGGCCTGACATGAACCTGGTGTGTTTTCTAGGTTATTTTGAAGTGATGGCCTAGAAAACGGAAATTGCAAAAGTTAGGCCAGCACTTCAAAATGACATAGAAAAAACACCAGGGTCATGTTAGGGCATTTTTCATGTCACTTTGAAGTGGTGGCCTAGAAAACCGAAATAGCAAAAGTTAGGCCACCAGTCCACAATTACCTAGAAAACACATCAGGGTCATGTTAGGGTCATTTTTAGGACATTTTGAGGTGGTGGCCTAAGTTTTGCATGTTTGGTTTTCTAGGCCACCATGTTAAAATGGCCTAGTAATCGCCTGACCGGAACCTGGTGTGTTTTCCAGGTCATTTTGAAGTGGTGGCCTAGTAAACCAAAAATGCAAAAGTTAGGCCACCACTTCAAGATGGCCTAGAAAACACAACAGGGTCATTTCAGGGCATACTAGGCCATTTTGGAGTGGTGGCCTAGAAAACCAAATGGGCAAAAGTTAGGCCACCACTTCAAAAACACCTAGAAAACACACAACGGTCATGCAGGGTATTTTTGGGCCATTTTGAAGTGGTGGCCTAGAAAAACGAATTTGCAAAAGTTAGGTCATCACTTCAAAATGACCTAGAAAACACACCAGGGTCATGTTAGGGCATTTTAGGCCATTTTGAAGGTGTGGCCTAACTTTTGCAAGTTTGTTTTTACTAGGCCACCACGTGAAAATGATCTTGAAATGGCCTGACATGAACCTGGTGTGTTTTCTAGGTAATTTTGAAGTGGTGGCCTAGAAAATCAAACTTGCAAAAGTTAGGCCACCACTTCAAAATGACCTAGAAAACACATCTCAAAATCATCCAATTTTCAGACATTCCCTTGCCCTCCTGAATATTTTTTCACTGAAAATGTCATGGTTTACCCTTTGGAAGGATTCTGGAAACTCTACACAAGTGCAATTAACATATTTATCAATGCAATCCTTCTATTTCAAAATTTCTTCTTCGCCGTCTGCTGTCTCTACTATCTCTTCCATTCGAAATCAACTCAAGTGTCTTCTGAAACCCGACGTCTTCAAATTCGTTCATTTTTTGGAATTTTCCTTCAAATCACTATCCCAATTTTCATGCTTATGGTTCCCATGATACTGTTAACTGATTATACGAGTCAAGAGAAATTCGATCAGGCGAAAAATAATTTGACCTATTTACCGGTGATTTTACATAAGGGAATAGCTAGTTTTTGCATTCTTTTTGTACATTTTCCATATCGAAATTTTTTAATTTCATTGATTTTTTGTAAAAAACAGAAGGATGATAAGGTTATCAATGTATCAAGTTCTGCTTCTGTGATGAGATTATAAATCTTTTTTTCTCTTTTTTAATCTGAAAGTTTTCTGAGATTCTGAAATTCTGAAATTCTGAGATTCTGAGATTCTGAGATTCTGAGATTCTGAGATTCTGAGATTCTGAGATTCTGATATTCTGAGATTCTGAAATCCTGAAATTCTGAAATTCTGAAATCCTGAGATTCTGAGATTCTGAGATTCTGAGATTCTGAGATTCTGAGATTCTGAAATTCTGAGATTCTGAGATTCTGATATTCTGAGATTCTGAAATTCTGAAATTCCGAAATTTCGAAATTCTGAGGTTCTGAGATTCCGAGATTCCGAGATTCTAAGATTCTGAGATTCTGGGATTCTGAGATTCTGAAATTCTGAGATTCTGCCATTCTGAGGTTCTGAGATTCCGAGATTCCGAGATTCTAAGATTCTGAGATTCTGAGATTCTGAGATTCTGAGATTCTGAGATTCTGAGATTCTGAGATTCTGAGATTCTGAGATTCTGAGATCCTGAGATTCTAAGATTCTGAGATTCTGAGATTCGAAAAAGAAGGTCCCCTGTAATAGAAGGACCCTCTGTAATAGGAGGACCACCTCTAATAAAAGGGCCCCCTGTAATGGAATGGCCCCTCTAATAGAAGGGCCCTCCGAGAAGGTCTCGGAAAAATAGAAGGGCCCCCGGTAACAGAAGGGTCCTCTGTAATAGGAGGGCCACATCTAATAGAAGGGCCCTCCGAGATGGTGAAAAGCCAACAAAAAAGATTCAAAAATTCAAAACTTTATAATCCCATAATCATAGTTCACAATCTACTCTCCCTTCGACTGTTTCTCATGTCGTTTCTTGAACACTTTCAGCAATTTCTGTTTGGCTCCGCCCCCTTCCAGCGTTCCATTCTCACTCATCACCGCCATTCGATCAAATTCTCCAACTGCCATCGACATACTGGATCGGCGAGCAGCTTCAACGAAAATGAAGTGGTTGAGATACTTTTTGATGGCTTCTGGAGTATTCGAGGGCATTTGAAGGAATTTTGAACCTAGGACATCCGACTTCACGACAGCATTCGACACATTTTCAAATGGTTCTGCACCATCGGCAAAGACTTCGTAGCATGTGATGCCCCAGCTGAAAAATATGCTTTAAGTACTAAATTTTCGTTTTTAAATTTTCAAAAAATGTTGATTTTGAAGCAAGTTACAGTTAGCCAAATTTACGACTTTGTTCTTGAATTTCGAGCTCAACTTTGAGCCAAATTATCTCAATTCCTGTTAGAGTTATCAAAAGGTTGTCAACTGATAAAATGTTTATCATAATATCACCTACATTTCACAAGTTGACAGATTTTCAATATCTCTTTTAGGAACCGAGCTAATTGAGCTCAAAGAAAACTACAGTACCTATAAACATCGGTGGCATAAGTAAAGGTGAGCGTGGACAATGTCTCCGGAGCCAACCATTTTACCGGGAGTTTGCATGTCGTTCTCAACTTGTAACATGGTCCAGTACGGGAAAGACCAAAGTCCGTGATTTTGACAACGTCCTCATGAAGCAGACAGTTGCGAGCGGCGATGTCTCTGAAAAAGTTTTTATGAAAAAAATATTAGAAAAAAATACGAAAAATTCTCTATCTTTTGGTGAAAATTTGACCGTTCTAGCTCATCTGGGAGTCGAGATACAGCCGTTTAAAGTTTCACGAGGTGAGAGAGTGCGGGAAAAGGGGAGAGCGCAGACAGTCTCGTTGTCTGCGCTCTCCTTCCTCTCTTCAATCTCTCGCCTCCAAAACTTCAACGGTTTGTATCTCGAGTTCTAGAAGAGCTAGGAAGTTGGTTTTTGGACAGAAATGTTTAGTTTTCCTATAGCTATTTGATTTTTTTACATTCTTACTGTGATTTCAGATTTTTGAAATTCAATTTTTCGGTTTTGTTTTTACTCAAATTCTCAGAGAAGTTAAATTTTCTGATTTTTCTTAATTTTGCCCTAGTTTTGGTCGAAGAATCAACTTTCTAGCTCATCTGGGAGCCGAGATACAGGCGTTTAAAGCTTCACGTGACGAGAGAGCGCGCGAAAGGAGGAGGGCGCAGACAGTCTCGTCGTCCGCGCGCTCTCCTCTTTTGCTCCACTCTCTCGCCTCAATGGCTTGTATCTCGGCTCTCAGATGAGCTAGAAAGTTGGTTCTTTCACAAAATTGCACAGTTTGAAATGGGAAATCAGAATTTGCATAGAAAACTAGAAAAATTTTAAGACACACCTATGAATACAATGATTCTGATGAAGATAGTCAATGCCTCTTCCAGCGCCAACACAAAACTTGATTCTCTCGGTAATAGTTACCGTAGTCCCATTGGCTTTCGCTTTTTTCATATGATCCTGTAGAGAGCCACCTTTGACGAGCTCCAAAAGGATATACAACGGTTGTTCGTCATGAGCAACACCGTACAAACGGACGACATTCTTGTGATTGAAATTCCGGATGAATCTTGCCTCATTCATCATTTCGCGAATCTTCAGTTTACTCAAAAACGCCGACACTTTTGTCATTTTAATGGCCACCTCTACGGTACTTCCATCCTTGAGTTTCAGTGTTCCAGAACACACTTTTCCAAATGCACCCTCTCCTAAAACCTTCCCGACGGTCACATCCGAATGATGGAATTCCCATGGTTGGAGGAGAATCGGATTCTTGAGTTGAAAAGTGGCCGATGTGCAGGCGCCAGTGTTCTTCGTGTAGTAGGTGATGAGTTCGGTGATCGAGTCGAATGGACGCGTTTGTTCACAATAGAACATGTTGGAGACACGCTTGATGACAACGTTGCGGACCTGGAAATCGGATTTTTCAGTTTTGACAGTCCAAAAAACAAATTTTTAGATCATCTGGGAAATTGTACTTAATTTTCCCAAGATTCTGGTCCAGGAATCATTTCTCTAGCTTGTCTGGGAGCCGAGGTGCAGTCATTCTAAGTTTTCGCGACGAAAGAGCACATGGAGGAGGGAGAGCGCAGACAGCGAGACGGTCTAACTGTCTGCGTCTCCACAAACTTAAAATGCTTGTATCTCGCCTCCCAGATGAGCTAGAAAGATGATTCCTGGACCAAAAGGATGGGAAAAATTGGGCAATTCAGTTAGTATAGGTTTCATGTGAATTTGAGAATACATCTAGCTTCAAAATCGAAGTTTAAAAAATTCTTGATACCAAAAATCTCCCGAAATTCAAGTTTTGGACTTTCCAGCTACTCTAGAACCTGGTCTTTGAAATTGGCCTAATTTAAAATGACTAAAAAAGTCCAACATTATTTTTTCGAAAAAATCAAAAAATTCAAAATCAATATTTCAGTTTGAAAAACAAATTCCCACAAAAAACTGAACAATTCTGTGGAAAAACCATCCTTCCAGCTCATTTGCGAGCCGAGATATAGCCATTTGAAGTTTAGGAGAGACGAAGACAGTTAGAGTGACTAGCCGTCTGCGCTCTCTCACTCTCTCGCATATCCAAACTTCAAATTACTATATTTCGGCTCCCAAACGAGCTAGAAAGATGGTTTTTTAACCAATACATGTGATTTTTTGTCTATTTTCCCGTTAGATAAGATCTTTCAGAAAAGTTTCGGCAAATTCTCTTATACTACCATCTCTTATACTACCATTCTCTTATACTACCGAGTCTCTTTTACTACCACTGTCTCTTATACTACTTTTTCATCATGTGTCTCTCATACTACCAAGTCTCTTTTACTACCAAGGTCTCTTATACTACTTTTTACCACTGAGTCTCTCATACTACCAAAAAAGGGCACCCAAATTTTGGAATTTTGAGCAATTTTTCAGACGTCCTTACAGAAAATGATAAGGCATTTCAGCCTAAGCCTAAAATACAAAACAAGTGGATTTTTTTGGAATGATCCTTTTTTGTTACATATTAGAGGGGCTAGAATGCCTGTTCTCAGATAAGGTGTTTCAGCCTAAGCCTATAATTTGAACATGAAAAACAGAACATTTTGAGAATTCCAGACAAAAAATTGAGAATTTTACTGATTTTCGCTAATATCAGTATTTTTTCGACTCGAGTTTTTTCCCAGAATATTGAGTTTGTTGTATAAAAATATAGGCTTAGGCTGAAACCCTCTTGTTTTTTCGTAGTATGAGAGACTCAGTGGTAAAAAGTAGTATAAGAGACCTTGGTAGTAAAAGAGACTTGGTAGTATGAGAGACACATGATGAAAAAGTAGTATAAGAGACAGTGGTAGTAAAAGAGACTCGGTAGTATAAGAGAATGGTAGTATAAGAGATGGTAGTATAAGAGAATTTGCCAAAAGTTTCTCTAAAATTTCACCTTCTTCTTCTCCTCCTCATCTTTTCCCTCTGCCAACACGGGAATCAACGACAAAATGACTTCTCGCTTAACCTTGGTCTCATCCACCACAATCTCCGAAACACGAAGCAAATAGTCACCAGGATTCTGAAGTGTCGATTGCAAGTCTTCACGTGGCAAGAATCCGTGATAGAAGTTGAATTCTCGAAGCTTCTTTTCCAGCGTTGGGAAATCTTCCTGCTCCTGAGCATTCGACGTTTTCTCCTCGGCTACTGAGCACGAGCCGGCTGACGTGATACGAGTACGACGCTTCTTTTTTTCTTTCTTCTTTTTGTCCCCGCTCTCTGGCGTTTTTCCCAGCAGACTGTTTTCCGTGGCTTGTTGGGTTGTCTGGAAATTGGAAACGTTAAAAATGGGCTTTAAAATGAAACAAGGATGTGCTTCCTAGGATGCCTGGGAGGCGAGATACATCCGTTTCAAGTTTCGAGAGAAGAGAGAGCGTGGGAAAGGAGGAGGGCGCAGACAGCAAGACCCTCTAACTGTCTGCGTCTCTCCAAACTTCAGACGGCTGTATCTCGACTCCCAGACGAGCTAGAGAGATGATTCTTGGACCAAAATATGGAACATTTCTCGGCAATTGAAAATTAAGTTTTCGAAATTTTGAGAAAAAAAAATATTGTCTCATTTTCGCAAGAATGGTACCTCCTGCTGTCTCTCCTTCTCACGACCACGATCCGCCATTGTCTTCTCCTCCTTCTCCTTTCCATCTCTTCTGTTGTCATCCGGCGTCTTCTTAGAAAGCTCACTTCCTCTGGATGGCGTCGTTGCTGGAGATGAAGCTGGGTTTCTGGAAACAGAAAAAATAGCTTTTTTAGGGAAAGGAAACTAAGCATTTCTGCCCAAAAACCAACTTTCTAGCTCTTCTAGAACTTGAGATACAAGCCGTTAAAATCTTCGAGACGAGAGAGTAGAGAAAAAGAGGAGAGCGCGCAGACGACGAGACTGTCTGCGCCCTCCTCCTTCTGCGGGTTCTCTCGCCTCGTGAAACTTTAAACGCTTGTACCTCGGCTCACAGAAGAGCTAGAAAACTGATTTCTGGACCAGAAACTTGGAAAATTTAGGAGAATCAGAATATTGAACTTTCGTAAAAATTTGAAGAAAAATCTTACTCAAATATTGAACTTCAAAAACTCAGAATCACAAAAAGGAAAAGGAAAATCAAAATTTCATGAAAATTAATCATTTCTGTTAAAAAAACCACCTTTCTAGCTCTTCTAGAACTCGAGATATAGCTATTCTAAGTTTTGGAGGCGAGAGAGTGGAGAAAAAGACGAGAGCGCGCAGACGACGAGACTGTCTGCGCCCTCCTCATTCCCTGCGCTCTCTCGCTTCTTGAAACTTTAAACGCCCGTATCTCGGCTTCCAGAAGTCCTAGAGCGCTCAAATTTTCACCAAACTCTCTAGAATTTTGTCTAGAATTTTCTGAATTTATATTTTACCTAGGAAACGACGAATTGGCATTTGGAGCGGATGTCGCTGGCATACTCTTCGGCGCCAAACTCATATTCTCCTTGGACTTTGGTCCGACGGGCGCCGATTGGGCGTACAACGACTGTGTGAACAGCTCCTTCGATCCGATATCTTTCGACCCCATTTTATATGTTTTCGTTCTGGAAAAATCTTCAGAATTTCAGAAAATTTCAGAATTTTTCAATACCTCTTTTAATAGAAATGAATCCTATTTCGACTGGAAGTGGAGAACGAAAAACTCAAGTTGTTTTGCTCGAAAACTGGTTTCTCTAGACGACTCGATTGATTTTATATCCAAGGATTCTGCTGATAAGATCTTTGACACCCTGTTTTCAGAGAGTAGGAGAGCACGGCAAAAATGTTAAAGTTTTGGGAAAATAGGAAAGTAAAAACCCTTCCAAATGACCTAATTTTCACGTTTCTAGCTTGTCTAGGAGCCGAGATACAGGAGTTTTAAGTTCGGAGAGACGCAGACAGTAAGAGTGTCTCGTTGTCTGCGGCCTCTCCTTTTCGCAAATTCTCTTACTTCCGCCCATTGTATTTCAGCTCCTAGACTAGCTGGAAAATCGGTTTTTGGACTAGAATGTGCCGTTTTTGATAGAAATTTAGATTTTCAACATTTTTTGTTGGGATTCTAGATTTTTGAAATGCATTCTTTGAGCAAGATTTTTTTTTCAAATTCTCACGGAACTCATATTCTCTGAAATTGTGGAGGGGTCGACATAAGTGGGCGTGTTGGAGACCCGTCGAAACTCCGAATGACAAGCTACTTTTCCAGTGTAATTTAGAGGTTAAAAGAGGTTCAAAAAGGGGTAGAATGGCAAGGATTCTAGTGGTGTCTGTACGCTATGAAGTGGACGAATGCGGGCAGATGAGCGGTGTAAAACAGTAAAAACAAGTGTTAAAGCAGTGACCCATTTATTGGCAAGGATTTTATGGTAAATCAAAGACAAAAATGGCGAAATCCATCGGAGTGGTAGAGTGGTTGACAACATCGAATAGGAAGATACACTGCTTTTGACGAAATGAGTGGGAGAAAACCTCAATAGAGGAAAACCCACGAATAGTTTAGAGGGAAAAAGTCCTAAGTGTTTTAGGACAAAAACCTCAAGTTTTGACAAGGAAAACCTAGTGTATAGGTGAAAAACCTTGTCTGAGAAAAAGTGTTCCTTTTCTCATGAAAAAAGAGTGGTATCTTTCCATATTCAAGCGCAACAAAACACACACAAAACTCCAACGGATGAAACACTGAACACACTAAAAAACGAACGTGCGACAGGTTCACTGCATCAAGACTGACTAAAAACTTGTGTTTTTAGGCCAAGAAATTTCCGTTTTATAAAGGAGCAGAGTGTATTTCGCTGCCGCCGCTGCGAGACCCAAAGTCTGGGAGCGCACTTGCTGTGGAGAAATGCGCGCGGCGTTTGAATATGGGTTTTTGATGAATTGATGGAAAACAAAGGAAATTAACGGGAAAAAAGGTAAAAATGGAGAGGTTTCTGAGGAATAAGCACAGTGGGCTGGGCCTAGAGATCCTCAGAATACCTTTTAGTTGACAAGTCACTGTATTGTTACAGGGACTCGTCAACATTCCCGGGCGGGGGAGTGCCAGAGAGTTCAGCGGTCAGGGCATAGTCGATCGGTTTGGCTTTTGAGACTCTTTTAAGGTACTCTCTGGCACGAACCGAAAACTGTCTTAAGTGTCCATGTTCTGGGACGACAGTAGTGCACGTGTGATGCGCCTGATCTATGCTTGTCTGATCATCTAGACTCAGTGGTTCCCCGGCCTCATTTCCGATGTTACCAAAGGTGTTGTGAACCAGTGTTTGATTCAGAGGTGGTATATATGACATTCTTTTATGCTTCAAGAATTTTGGGCATAGTATTTGGTGGAAATAGTTCTGGCAGTATCGAATGTCTTGGTACAATACAGCTGGTGTTGGTAGTTTGGTAGTGGTATGTGTCTCGAAAGTTTTCCTCATTTTAGAAGGGTGGTTCAGTGGATTTTCTTTCAGAGGTTCGAGCTGGTATACTACTATGGAGTGTGTTACTCCACTACAACGTGGTGCTGTTTGGAATTGCCTTTCAATGACGGATTCCTGTATTTTGACAATGATTTCCAGTGGCCATTCCTGTCTTGTGACCATTTTGATGACAAGTATGACTACATCTCCGACGTCAGACTCAAGTAGACAACAACGTTTCTCCCTGTGAATGCGTTCTCTTAATTGAGTCACGTATCCAAGGGTCCTCAACTTCAGTTGCTCCATTGCCGAGTTTATTACAACCAAGTGGTTTCTAACAGCGGTCTCCGTATATATTGGGACAAGGTTGCTGTTGAACTCAAGTGGTATCTCAGTTAGAACAGGTCGAGGGGTCTTAGAGCGGTTGTGCCTCCGGGGCTTCAGGTATGGAGTTAGTGGTATACTGTTATCCATGCTGTTATGGCTGGAAACAATGTACATCAATGAGTGGTAGTCATAGACGCTGGTCTTTGGATTGCCCGATAGAGACAAGCCTGGGGTTTCCAACGTGGCATTCTGTTCACATATTATCACCAGACTAGCCACGCCTTGCTGGTGGATTTGAGACTTTGTAAACAGTAGCGTGATGTCAGATTTCCAGGTCTTGCTCTTTATGAAGCAGAATGTATGTAGGAGGTATATGCGACATAACTTCGACAGAGAATCTGTGCACTCTAGTGGTATCAGTTCCATCGTGGGAATAGACCAGTTCAAGTTTGTAGATGATCGAATATTGGTCTTGGAAGTGGTTAGACTAGTGACTGGGTTTATATTGAGGTACTTGAAGTACCCGTACGCTTCTGCACCGTTTTGAAACGCATCTGAGAAGATCAGCATATGGATTTCGGAGTGGTTATAATCATTTCTGAGTGGTTTTGCACAGCAGATTTCCGTGTCCATAAATGCTTTCTGGAGTAGTCTCCAGTCTTTCAGAGCTTCTGGTGGCCGTTTAGCGTTCCAGTCAATTTCCATTCCCCAATTTTTCTGTGTCAATCTTGTGATAGGCACATTAATCGATGTCAGGAATCCAAGAGGATCGAACGTCTCTGTGAGTTTCGAAGTTTTGTGTCTTCTGACCTGTTGGTCAGTGGTAGATAAGTGGTTTGGTAGAACAGGTTTGGATGCCAAAGAGGTATCTTCAGAGGTGTTAAGACAGTTAGTGGTCAATTTAGTGGGATTAGAAACAATATCAGTATCAACAGCGGTAGTGGGTGTAGTTGGCAAGTCTACGTTTAGCACAGATTCGTGATCTGCACCTGCCATGATGCTGTTTTGGTTACTGTGACTGAGTGGTCTTGTTTCTCCCACAAAAAAGAGTTTGTCTTGGAGCGGCATCAGCTGGATAGTTGGCCAAATCTCTGTAGAATTCCTTCTGTGGACATCCACCAGTGTGATGCATTCCTCCACAATAGATGCATGATCTGGCTGACGTGCAGCTCTCGATGGCATGGTTTTGTGAGAGGCAGAGTGGACAGAGTTTCTTTCTTTCAACCTTTCTTCTGAACTCGGAACTCGAGTCTGGGCAGCGAAGGGGACTATGCCCTTCTGTCGTGCATGCTGCGCAGGTGTGAGGTTCTTTGTTTTCGAAGGGGAACGTAACCGGTATTGATTTGATGTTCAAACCATTTCCTGGGGCTTGAAATCCCGGGAGAGTTGTTTTGGTTACGTGGTCTAAGAAAGTCGTCTTGACTCTTTCAGCATTATATACTGGTTTAGTGGTTTTGTTTCCACCGGATGGTCTACCATTGATTGTTGGATTTTCATTAAGTGGTGTATTAGCTCTAAGTCCGTCCAACTCCTGCTCCAATTCCAATAGACGGATATCACCAGACGCCCTTTTTAGGATGTCTCCGATAGTGGTAAGGTCTCGCTTCTTTTGCAAAATTTTCCTTGCGCCTTCTTGAAGAAGGAGTGGGAATTTGCTGGCTACACCTTTGGTGAGTCTATCGTCAGAGTCGGATACGCCCTTCTCTTTCAGCAACATATGGATATTGGCGATACGTGCCATATCCTGTCGCATCAGGTCAGGATCGCTCTGATGGAACGGTAGTTGGGCGAGCTTTTGCAGTAGCTTATCCTTCGTGAGGCATTGGCTGTATACACTCTTAATGTTTTTGAAAGTCGCTTCAATCGCGGCTGAGTGATCCTTGGATTTTGCTACACAATACTTGGCGGAACCGATTAGGTGGTCTTTCAAGATTTTGAACTTGTGAGCTGTCCGGATATCATCTCTGCTCATGATATCAGCATTGAATGTTTCGATAAATTCCTCCCAATCACCATTTCCATCAAATTGTGGTAACAGTGATAGCACTGTTGTAAGCTTTAGTGGTACAGAAGTCTTTGTTGGATTTCTAGTGGTTGTTTTAGTATGACGTGGATGACGATACTCATCATCGCTTTCGATCTCACTGCCACTGGGGCCGATACGAGATTTCTCGTCGTCACTGTAGTCACTAGATACCAACTCCGATTCTTCAGACCGAGTGGTTGTTATTGGCTTACTGAGCGGTCTTGGAGCTCTTGATGGGATTCTGGTATCATGGTTGGAATTTCTAGCTACTTCTATGTCCCATTCCTCTTTCTTGTTGGCATTAATCTTTTGCTGATCCAGCTGTTGCTGTAATCTCGAGATCGTAGCCATGATAAAATTCAAGTCAGAAGTAGGGATAGTGGTAGCTAGTTGTGTACTAGAGATGTCTTTTGTTGTAAGTGGTAAAATCTCTCGAACAATCGCCTCAACTTGTCCAGTTTGTACTGGCACAGGAGCAATTGCGGTTAGCTCTGGGATGCTACGATTGTGTAGAATCGGTCTTGGTTCGATGATACTCCTTGGAGCACCAATCGAGGCCTTCCGCTCATGCTGACCTTCATTAGCTCTGTTGAGTTCATTTTGCAATGAGTTCTCTTGGAGCAGCTGATGGTTCAAGTGGGCAATTTGCTCTTTGAGATGATACAGTTCTTGTTGGTGAAGACGATCTCGTTCCACGACTTCGAGCCAAGCACGTTGGGCCTCAGCACGGAGTGCACCAGTATGGGTGTCAATAAGAGCGGTAACATTATGCTCCGTTTGTGACTTAACATACACCATACTGGATTGTCCAGATGCTCTGAAGCTGCCTGAAGAGTTAGAGGTTGGGTAACTAGGACGTCTAGGCGACGTCTCAATAACCGTCTCAGTTCCTTCGTTGGTGGTCTTACTAACTTCAGTGGTCTCTTCCGCACTTGGTACGAAGTCGGTGGTTTCGCGTCCACGTTCGCGTAACATGATCTTGAGATTCCCGAGAGCTTCATGGAGCTTCAGTCTTTTCTCCTCGATGTTACGCTCCTCGTAATGTTTTACAAGGTCTTCGTGGATTTGGAACCTGTTCTCGTCTTGAGCGATAGCTGGAATTTCCATAGTCTTAACGATGGCACCGGATAGAGTCTCCAACTCATGGATATCTTCGTAAGCTTTCAGCATGTGGCTGTCGGCCTGGTAAAATAGCTCATCGTCAATGACAGTGGTCCTTCCAACCTGCTCCGTCAGAGAGACAATAGTGGTAAGAGAGGCTAGAGCGGAGTTCGCCCTAGCACTCATCTTGCGTTTGAGTGGTTCAATGAACGGGTGTTCAATGGACACAAGTCGTTGAGCCGAGGTTTGAGAGTCATGAAAGGTTTGCTCGTTGGAAGGTATCGAAGGGTGACTCTCGTCCCTTGGACCTTGGTTTACATGAGCTGGTTTGGCTTGGTTAGAGCCGTTAGTGGTAGACATAACTTTTGAGCACAGTCGATATCGACGTATTCCCAGGTAACTGCAATATAGAGAGGTTGAACTGGTTTCTAAATAAGGCAGTCTAAAAGTGGTCTTGCTCTGCTTTTAGGGGAATCATGGTACTCAGTCTACTTGTTGACCGGCCTTGATCTTATAAACCAATGTGTGATTGGCTTAACGTATCAACTTCGGAAAACGATATCATGACCTCAGCCGCTCTTCTCCAAATGTGGATCCGAGGTGGAGGTATGACGCCTGTTATCCTCTGTAGTCAATGCGCCTTGGGGTGACGTATTCTAACAGAAGCTATCAGGTCTTTTGATGTCACGCTCTTGTGCCTTCGCAAACAAGAGGATCTTGGTTGAGATATATTTCCCGATGCTAATAGCTTGTGACACATCTCGGTTCTTCCTTATAGGATTAGCTAAGTCCTCGGTTGAACGTTGACTTCACGAAGGGGACCCACGCCCTGAACAGTGTGCCGTAGGGACTTAATACGCTGCGGCCCGAACAGTATATCGTTCGTTTGAACACCATCGTGATAGAGGTATGTTACAAGGTGTCAGGAACATCGTTTGGGAATACAAGGGTATCAATCAGTGGTGTCTGTCATGAGTATCTCATGAGTATCTTTTTCATATAACCACTTTCAGTAGTTGCTTTTGGATGTTAAGAGAACATAGTGGTACACAATTTGAGTAACCAAGTTTTGATCTGTCGAAGCTCTTCTCCACTACAGTGTATTCCATGTTATGGAAAGCAGTGGTGATCGGGTTGCAGATCCTCTGGTACGTTAGTATCTTTGGCTGGGTCCCTAGTCCATCTACCTGTTGGTATTTGGCCTGGGATTATCCAGTTGCATCCTTTTAGTGGTATCCATCTTATTCCGGGTGTTTAGGAGAGGTTTCGAGCGATAAGCTTTTGGTGAATGAAATCATTCCGTTATCTAGCCTTTCCGAGTACCGAAGTTTAAGAGGTTAGGATTGAGTTTGTGCGTAACCAGATAGATCTGTTCCTCTCTTGAGAGTTTCAACGACAAATGTAAACTTGGATCTGTTCCATGTTATAGCCGCAAATATAGTGGTGTACTCGTGTTCGTCGATGTGGATGTCAACCGAGAGTTTGACCTCTCAGTCTGTTTCCTCACGTCCCATAGGAGTATCAAGTGATGTTCTTGAAGAATTTCCCATTAGAACGACGTACGAGATGGCTGGTGCCAATATACATCACTTCTCTGCGCCACATTCAATCACTTTTCATCACTACTTTTCCTTTCACCGTTCCATCTTCTCTTTGACCTCCACTAGGCGTTCGCCTTGCGGGTATATATCAGAGTGGTATAAGATGGTATATGGGTGGCAGGTATGGTAGCGTATATAGCGGAAAAGATGCATGAATACTCGGAGTTGCTGTCCTGAGCTCATGACTCAGAATTTTTGATAGCTCTTCCAAGTAGTGGTAAGCCTTTATGGAATAGACGACATGGATGTGCGGTAGCCCACAATTCCGATGTCTTACTTGGATTATGTATACTCCAACCGTGTGGGTTGGCGATATCTGAATAGTTACCGTGGGTGAACACGTGTGGTGTTCTGATAACATATTCAGTACCGTGTTCTTGATGAAAGCATGGATTACCTTAGCCTGTCAGAATTGTTCCTGTGACTAAGGGTTCCAGCTACTGAATGAGTGGTATATATGGACGATAACAAGGTTGCTGGTTCATGGATTAGAACTAGACTTGTCACGTCAGAATTCAAGAGGTGTTGTTTCAGACACTGGTGTTAGCTGTGATTGATATCAATCAGCGCGGTCTGTCCCAATAAGTCTATATCTGGTTATCCAGCAGTTTTCCCACTGTTTTAGCCTTCTGCGGTTAGCGTGCGGCATTGGTATAGTATCATGGTCTGGGTCCCCACCCAGACTTCTGATGTCGTGTCGCTTCCGATCACCTTAACGTCCACCTTACTGCGATTTGTCCATGAATAATCACGGCTGTCGTCACATGAGGTAGTCATCAGGTTCTCAGATAACGAGAGTTGGGGATCTCACGTTGATACGGTTGCCTCAGACTGATAAGCAAGTGGTACGACTACTGGAGTGTTCCAGGAGACGAAGTGGTAGGATTCACGCTTCAACCGTTATTGCTAAGGGTTTCCATCTAGTGATCTAGATTTACTCTTTCTCAGCTGGTATCGGCTTGTTCCTTAGAATTATTCTCCGAGTGGTATAATATCCGATATTACGGAGTCGTGGTCTCCTCACTCTTCACCATGTGTGGCGCAGAGCTCAGAATTTACGACACTGATATGCCTGTATTGGACACGGTATACTGTGTCAATCTATACAGCATTTATCAGCATTCTCCGCGGATTGTTTATTCCACTCGTTACGTTTACAATTCCTGAGTCATGTTACAGGTCTTGTAGTACTGCTGGGTCTGGAAGCCAGTAGTGGTCACTCAAGAATCACACAACTTCAAGAGCTCTCTACTGGAAGAACTATTCCAGTGGCAATCCATCTTCTCACAACCATGTATATTGTAACTATGATTAGTCACTGTGACTGTAGATTGGTCACTGATTGAGAGTGGTACATAAGATAGATAGCCTCTATTCACAGCTTTGCCAGTGGTACAGATAGCCAACAAGCATTGCTAATCCAAGTGAATAGCGGGCCTAGATACTATAATCTAGGTCTTTTGCCAAGAGTGAATCTCTGGGACTTCGTATAGTTTGCCTAAGAATTTGTGTCTTAGGTCTTGTATACATTGCTTTCAGAATGATTTATCTGAAGTGTGACAGTTGCTCAGTTGCCTATCCACAAGTGTACCCGTAGGGCTTGCGGATAAACATGAGGCATTGTTTTGACTCTACTGTTGCTTGTCAAAAATGACTTATCTCGACTAGTAGAGTGGTGCCAAGATGTAAATATCTAGGTCTTGTAATACTGACTCCAGAATTATGTGTCTGAAGCTTTTGGATCTCGTCTGTCTACAAGCGTACCCATAGGGCTGATAAACATTCTTGATCCTCAATCTCTACAACTGGTTGTCAAGAATTATATTACTCGACTAGTAGAGGGGTGCCAAGAAAAGCCTATCTAGGTTGTCTATCTATAAATGTAACCTTAGGGTTTGTAGATAGTCGCCCAGAAGGTTATCGAGGTCTTTTGTTACGTTGCCTAGAAATATCCATCTAGGTCTTGAGAACATTGCCTGGAAAACTATCCAGGTCTTTTTATTGTTTGCCTGGAAATGACTATCCAGGTCTTGTATGGTTGCCTGGAATGATTCCCAGGTCTTTTTATAATTGCCCGGAGTGAATCTCTAGGACTTGAGTGGGAAAATCAGATAACAATTTATGTCTGAGACATAAAACAACTAGTCACTGTGGACCAAGTACCAATTCCGTATCAGAGCAAGGGGTAAGGGTTGAGAGGATAAAGAGGTATTAAGAGTATATGAACTCTCAGAAATTAACCGCATATATGGGTTGTGTCCTACTCAAAACAAGGTTTACTCGTGATAGAAATAGGGTTGGCATGGTAAGTGATGGGATTACAGGAGAGCTTTTTGTTGAGCCGGTGGTTATAGGGTTACAACAGAGGTAGAAGTATTTAGAATACAGTGGTATAATAGGATTAAGTCAAGGTGAGATGTTGGTTGAGTGGTCTCATGGACGTCCAAATGATGATGGTCTCGGTCCTTTTTCCTATCAGTTATCACTGATGATACTTCGAGAACGTGTCGTTCCTGTGTGGCACTTGTGTGCTCCTGTAAAACCCAATAGTTGAGTTATGCTCGATATGTCAATGAGAACTTACAGTGGTCTCGTCCAAGGTGAGTCCTTGGTTAGCTTGCTGCTTGAGTGGTATTCCCTTGCAGAGCTTGGAGAAGTCTCTTGTTAATGTCAGTGTTCTCTTTAAAACGCTTTAGCCATCATTTTAGTATTTCCATCCCACGATTCTGTGAGCGGTATGAGACTGACTTTGCTTGAGAGCAGTGGTAGACACGTTACAAGAGGTGCTCCTCCTCGAGACAGCCTGAAATTAGGTGTTCTAACTTCAGGAGTTCATCATATAAATACTCACGCTGATGTAAGCTTTGTTAAGGAACAATATCGTGTGATGTTAGCGGTATACTTCAATCCTCAGTGGTAGTTCGTTTACTTCCATGAGTGGTCTACTGCTTAGCTCATCCAGCAGACGAGTGAACGCCTTCAGGATTAGAGTGAGCCTTACAGAAAACCTTTCTCATGTTTAGCGGTGTCTTTCAAGTGGTATGTTAGACGTTCGCCATGAAGTGGTATGAACTGTTGTTGTCACTTCGGAATACGAATCCGTGATGGTTCAGCAGATTCTGAAGTAAATCGATATGATTACGGTTATATTTGAGCGAATTCTTACCGTAGAGGTATCTCGTCACGCATCAAATCGTGTTGATGTATTAAGAGGTCTCTTGTTCGGTGTGTCAGCTACAGAAGACGTGTGTCAACTGAAAGTTGGAATTCATTAACTTCAATTATATGCTTCGCACGGTCTTACCGTCTTCAACGAAAGTGGTCACTTCTTTAGAGGTCTTCTTGTGGTCCTGGCTCCGTGTCGGAGAGGTACAAGTGGTATGAAGTGGTTTCACTCGCTATCGAAGTGGTGTTGACTGCGTGGACTGGCGTCTGAACTACAAGTATATTTGTAATTTGCAGAAACCAGTCACATAAAATTTTCAGTCAATAGCTCAAATTATTGATTTTTTCCTAGCGATAGCGGGTTGGATCAGTCTGGAGAGAAAAACGTAAAGATATGCTCGGTTCGCCTAACTATTGCGCAATATTGCGAAATAGGCGAGCCGCGACGCATACGCGACGCGTCCCTTTGGTGTCACCTTACATCTCTAAGACGAGTTTCTGGAGAAAGCTCCTTGGGAATTAGATATTCAGTGGTATTTGGCTAGAATCTAGCATAAATTCAGTGGTTTTTAGGCCAAAGAATCACAAAAACCTAGAACCGACAGTTCCCTTACATAAATGCTATACGCTCGAATGTTAATCAATTAACCGAAATTATCGATTTTTCGCTAAAATCGCACTAAATATTGTCCTTTTATGAGTAATTTGACAAATATCGAGTGGTTTTTAGACATAGATTGCGAGAAAATAGCGAATTTTCGAAAAATTTTCGGGCATGAATTTCCCTATTTTCTACTTTTCTTCACTAAATTTCTCTAATTATCCGATTTTTCAAGCTTAAAACTCACTTTAGAGCCTTGTAGTCCTCTAAAAGTGGTCAAATTTCCATCGCCGATCGTCAAGAAGTGGTTGGCGGCAGCACGTGGCTGCTGTAGTGGTATTACGTCTTGATAGCCGACTTGAGTGGTTTCCGACATTCTCCTCTGAAAATATTTTCATAAATTTGTGTAAAATTTACGAAATTCAGAGAAAAAATTACGAAATTTAGGCCAAAATAGGTAAAAATGCAAGAATGATGCAAGTTTCCCATGCCTAGGTCAAGTCTGCATGCGCAAGTCCGCAAACACCACCGCCTACCGTACCGCCCTCACGCGCAAAAGTCAATTAATTATTTTTCGCAATATCTGACTGATATTGGACGAAAATATTGAAATTTGACGGGGGAAATGACGATTTTTGATGGAATTTAAGCTTTTCAGACAATTACGGAGGGGTTTTGACCAGAAAGAACCGGGATTTCACCGATTGAGCGGATTTTTAGCACAAAATGGCCGATTTTAGCGTTTTTAGGGCTATTTTGCTCGTTTTTTCGATGAAACTCGGGTTTCTGATGGCGATACGCCAGCAAAAGTTCCTGTGTAAGGATCCAATTGCCCAACAATAGCATTATTCACTATTGCTCCGATAGTTTTACAGTTTTCGGCCCATACAGTGAGTGACTTTGCACTCAAAGGGTACCGAGAGCTGTATAGTGGTTATTTTGGGAATTTCTCCAACTTTGGTGGGGAGATCTTCCACAAAATAGTATATTTAGAGTTTTACCTACTGCACAATGATCGGCTGACCCCAAAGAATCGATATCGGAGCTGGTTTTGGCTCGCCGACACGATTTTGAAGCCTAATCCGACCTGCCAAGCTCTCAATCGTGGAGAATCTCGACACGCTTAGACGAAACACAACAAAGCGGTACAGACAAGTAATTTGGAAGAAAAAGGAACATAAAAAACAAAGGAAAAAGTCCAACACGGGTTCTTACTCACTGAGACTCGAAAAATCGATAATTTGGCATTTACGGCCAAACTAAGCGGGTTTTCCGGCCCAGCGAGCCCAATCATTTCAGATTCTCCCAGTGTTTGGGGTCCTCTTACTATTCCCGGTCGATGCACCATGTGGAGGGGTCGACATAAGTGGGCGTGTTGGAGACCCGTCGAAACTCCGAATGACAAGCTACTTTTCCAGTGTAATTTAGAGGTTAAAAGAGGTTCAAAAAGGGGTAGAATGGCAAGGATTCTAGTGGTGTCTGTACGCTATGAAGTGGACGAATGCGGGCAGATGAGCGGTGTAAAACAGTAAAAACAAGTGTTAAAGCAGTGACCCATTTATTGGCAAGGATTTTATGGTAAATCAAAGACAAAAATGGCGAAATCCATCGGAGTGGTAGAGTGGTTGACAACATCGAATAGGAAGATACACTGCTTTTGACGAAATGAGTGGGAGAAAACCTCAATAGAGGAAAACCCACGAATAGTTTAGAGGGAAAAAGTCCTAAGTGTTTTAGGACAAAAACCTCAAGTTTTGACAAGGAAAACCTAGTGTATAGGTGAAAAACCTTGTCTGAGAAAAAGTGTTCCTTTTCTCATGAAAAAAGAGTGGTATCTTTCCATATTCAAGCGCAACAAAACACACACAAAACTCCAACGGATGAAACACTGAACACACTAAAAAACGAACGTGCGACAGGTTCACTGCATCAAGACTGACTAAAAACTTGTGTTTTTAGGCCAAGAAATTTCCGTTTTATAAAGGAGCAGAGTGTATTTCGCTGCCGCCGCTGCGAGACCCAAAGTCTGGGAGCGCACTTGCTGTGGAGAAATGCGCGCGGCGTTTGAATATGGGTTTTTGATGAATTGATGGAAAACAAAGGAAATTAACGGGAAAAAAGGTAAAAATGGAGAGGTTTCTGAGGAATAAGCACAGTGGGCTGGGCCTAGAGATCCTCAGAATACCTTTTAGTTGACAAGTCACTGTATTGTTACAGGGACTCGTCAACAGAAATACCCGAAATTTTCCAAAATTGTGGTCCAGGTATCATCTCTCTAGCTTGTCTAGAAGCCGAGATACAGTCCTTTAAAGTTTAGCGAGAGACGCAGACAGTTAGAGTGTCTCGTTGTCTGCTTCCTCCTCTTTTCGTGTGCTCTTTCGTCAACAAAACTTAAAATAGCTGTATCTCAGCTCCCAGATGACCTAGAAAGTTAATTTTTGTACCTGAAGATGTAAAATTAAATCAGAATTTTCAATTTTCTGAAAATCTGAAAATAAAAATTCAAAAATTCAAAATATCCCTCGATCCTTGAAGACCTGTGCCTGGACTAGAGGAATTCTGTATCCACTCGTCATCTTGTCCAAAAGTAAGAAGAAACGTGAGCCTTGTTAGACAAGTAATTTGGAGAAGATTCTGGAAATTGGATCCCAAAATTTTCTTTCTCCGGAGGCATTAATTCAGATGGCGGAGGCGGGGTGTTAATTAGTGGATATGGGATGGATTTCTTTGGAAAAAAGTTTTGAGAATGCATTTTTTTTCGGAGATTCGTAGAATACAAAGTTTAAGTTTTTGAAATTTTCAGGGTTTCTAGAATTCATGACGATTTTTGGATTCTCTATTTTCCAAAATTCGAAATCTTTCTACAGTAATCCCCTCTAATCTACATCCTTAAAAAATGTCTGGAGAAAAAATGCAAAAATCCAAGAAAACAGAAAAAAGGAATTCATTAAGATTCTTCACTCATTTTTTTCTGGTTTTGTTCTGGTGGACCAGGAATTCGGAATATGTAATTAGAGAGGTTTTTGTTTTTTTTTTGGATTTTTTGAGGCTGAAAAAAATTTGCAGGAAAAATACTGTAAAACCTGTAATAAAAGAGCCCCCATACTGTCAAATTTGAGCTCAGTTATCTCGATTTTGTGAAAGATATCAAAAGTTTGTCAACTGATAAATTATTTATCATAATATCACTGGTATTTTATCAGTTGACAGATTTTGGATATCTCTCATAGAAGCCGAGATAAATAAGCGCAAAGTGGACAATGCGGGAGCCCTTCTATTAGAGGTTTTTCAGTAATTGAAAATTCTAAAAATTCCAATAGTAAAAAAAGTTTGGGACCTAAAAACTTGGAAAAAAGAACTTCTGAAATTCAGAAATTCAGAAATTCAGAAATTCAGAAATTCAGAAATTCGGAAATTCAGAATTTCGAATATTCCGAAAAATTCCAATTCTAATTTTTGATCTCCTCTATTTTTCATTTTTCCGGTCACTACTTTTTCCTGCAAATCTCTGATCTATACAAATCCAAATTTTCTCTTTTCTTTTCTTCTATTCTCACCCATTTTTATCATTGTATTCAATCTAGGAGACTCCCTAGAGACTCCTCCCCCTTTTCCCCTTTTTTTCCTTTATTTCTGACGTATACTTATGTATATTCCGGAAAAAAAAGGGCGGGGCTTATGGAGCCCCGCAAAGAGCTCATTAGCTCGTTTTCCGCAGTGGAAAATGAGACAAAACTAATAAGTTTTCCCCATTTTTCTATACTTTTCCCGACTAATTTTTAGTCGGTTAAAGTCGAAAAAAATGTGTTTTGGTGGTTTTTTGAATTTTCAAAAGTTTCTGGGAATTACCCGACAAGCTAAAAATAAATGCGAAAATTCAGAAGTTTAGAAATTTAGAAAGTTGGATTTTTAGGTTTTGCAAAAATAGTAAAATGAAAACCCTTCAAAATGACCTCAATTTCACTTTTCTAGCTCATGTGGGAGCCGAGATACAGTCCTTCAAAGTTTGTGAAGACGCAGACAGTTAGAGTGTCTCGCTGTCTGCACACTCTCTTTTCCTTGTGCTATTTCGTCCGCAAAACGTAAAATCGCTGTATCTCAGCTCCTAAACTAGCTGTAAAGTCAATTTTTGACCTAAAATGTGTAGTTTTCTATAGAAATTGTATTTTCTGCATTTTCAGTTATTTTGAGCTTTTTAAAAGTTCAATTTTTGAGCTAGTTTTTTTCTCAAATTTTCACAAAACTTATATTTCCTGATTTTCCCGAGTTTTGACATAGGTTTGGTCCAAGAATCATAATTTTAGCTTGTCTAGGAGCCGAAATACAGTCCCATGGAGTATAGTGAGAGACGCAGACGGTTAGAGGGTCTCGTTGTCTGCGTCTCCTCCTCTCTTTCCACCTAAATCTTAAACAGCTTGTATCTCATCTTCTAGATATGCTAGAAAGCCGGTTTTTTTTTGGATTTCAGCATTCAGAAATTCAGAAATTCGAAAATTCAAAAATAGTTATTCTGAATTCTGACGTCATCTGAAAACCTGAAATTGCTAAAAATCGTACTATTTCTGTCTGATTGTTTTCCATTCCATTCTGGAATCTCTCAAGGGTATCATGAAAAGGAGGAAACTACTAGAAGACCCCACGTCTTCTGGTTTTTAATTCCAGTTAATTCCTCATGGAATTCTTTCCTCGGGACCCTTTAGTCATTCTATTTGGTCAAAAACATGGATTTTCGATGTTTTCCCTTGTCTGCAAATTTTGATGTTCGTGGATTTCTGAATTTCTGAATTTCTGAATTTCTGGGATTTCTGGATTTCTGAATTTCTGTATCTCTGAATTTCTGAATTTCTGAATTTCTGAATTTCTGTATCTCTGAATTTCTGAATTTCTGAATTTCTGGGATTTCTGAATTTCTGAATTTCTGAACTTCTGAATTTCTGAATTTCTGAATTTCTGGATTTCTGAATTTCTGTATCTCTGAATTTCTGAATTTCTGAATTTCTGAATTTCTGAATTTCTGAATTTCTGAATTTCTGAATTTCTGAATTTCTGAATTTCTGAATTTCTGAATTTCTGAATTTCTGAATTTCTGAATTTCTGAATTTCTGAATTTCTGAATTTCTGAATTTCTGAATTTCTGAATTTCTGTATCTCTGAATTTCTGGATTTCTGAATTTCTGGATTTCTGAATTTCTTTTCCTCTTGTCTGTTTGTCCGGATGTCTAATTTTCAATTTTCCCAAATTTTCATTTTTCAGGGTCACCAAAAAAACGCAGGAAAATGCAACTCCTTCACTTTTTTGTTGGTAAGTGATTCTCTTTTTTTGGCTTCTGACAACATTTTTTAAACTCTTTTGGGAATTTTCAGAAGGACCAAAAAGATACATTTTGTTCCTTTCCAAACAAAAAAGATCCAAAAAGTGAAAAAAAAGAATTTATTATCAAAAAGAACCAGTGGTCATATGTGTGACCGTACCCAAGGGATATGTCTGGGAAATAGTTTTTTTTTTGGTTTTTCGAAAAAATGTATTCTGGGATCATTTTAAATTCATAGAAAATAATCCAAGAATCACTGAAATTGGTCCAAAAATCGCAAAAAACCATCAGAAAAATCATCGAAAATAGTCCGAAAATCACTGAAAACGATCAAAACTAGCTAAAAATAGCTCAAAAATTTCTGAATGTTGTCCAAATTTGACAAAAAATGGGTCAAATTCTATTAGGAATATTAAAACATAACGAAAACTAACTAAAATTGGTCCAAAAACCACTGAAAAAGACAAAAAAAATCAGTGAAAATGGTACAAAAATCACTAAAGATGATTAAAATTGATAAAAAAGATAAAAAACTATCCAAAATTGTTTCAGGATTGTCGATTCTGATTTCTGTCTGCCTGTCTGCGTCTGCCGACGAGCGTATGATGGGCTGGAATAAAGCTCATGGCCTGTGGGGAAAACGATCCGTTCAGGAATCAGCGGTTGGTTTTTTTTTCACTTTTTTCAAAGGTGGCCTAGGTTTTTTTCTAGGCCAAGCTTTAGAAGACTCTAGAAGCCCACGAAAAACCTTCAACTTTGAGCTCAATTATCTCGGTTCCTGTAAAAGATATCAAAAAGTGGTCAACTGATAAAATGTTTATCATAATATCACTAATATTTTATTAGTTGACCAATTTTTGATATCTTGTATAGGAAATGAGATAATTGAGCTCAAAGATAACTTTTTTTAACTGAGCCACTTCACTTTTTTAGCATTCGAATGCCTGAAAATTTTGCTGGCCTAGAAAAAGTTCGGCCACCGAAATTTCGAAATTTTAAATTTTCAGCAAGACAAACGGACGCCTCAAAACTGGAACAAACTGAATAGTTTGTGGGGAAAACGGTCATCCGCCTCGTTTGACGACGACTATTCAATGGACAACGGAGAAGAAGATGTGGCTTTGGTTCTGAAAAGGTTGGGCAGGAATTTGAATTTCTGATTTTGAGTTTCCCAACAAAATTGTGCGGATTTTTGTGCATTTTTCAGCAAATTTCGATTTTTCCATCAAAAAAAGTCCATAAAGTTTTCAGAGGCCGAATTAACCCGAGATTCCTTGCTGGAAGAATATTTGCCAGAGTTTCAAAGTTGTAAAAAAATTTAAAATTTTTATGGAATGTACTTTATTGAAATTTTGCATTTTTTACATTGCTCAGCTTTAATTTTCTGTTCGTGGGATTTATATTATAAATTCAGAAATTCAGAAATTCAGAAATTCAGAAATTCAGAAATTCAGAAATTCAGAAATTCAGAAATTCAGAAATTCAGAAATTCAGAAATTCAGAAATTCAGAAATTCAGAAATTCAGAAATTCAGAAATTCAGAAATTCAGAAATTCAGAAATTCAGAAATTCAGAAATTCAGAAATTCAGAAATTCAGAAATTCAGAAATTCAGAAATTCAGAAATTCAGAAATTCAGAAATTCAGAAATTCAGAAATTCAGAAATTCAGAAATTCAGAAATTCAGAAATTCAGAAATTCAGAAATTCAGAAATTCAGAAATTCAGAAATTCAGAAATTCAGAAATTCAGAAATTCAGAAATTCAGAAATTCAGAAATTCAGAAATTCAGAAATTCAGAAATTCAGAAATTCAGAAATTCAGAAATTCAGAAATTCAGAAATTCAGAAATTCAGAAATTCAGAAATTCAGAAATTCAGAAATTCAGAAATTCAGAAATTCAGAAATTCAGAAATTCAGAAATTCAGAAATTCAGAAATTCAGAAATTCAGAAATTCAGAAATTCAGAAATTCAGAAATTCAGAAATTCAGAAATTCAGAAATTCAGAAATTCAGAAATTCAGAAATTCAGAAATTCAGAAATTCAGAAATTCAGAAATTCAGAAATTCAGAAATTCAGAAATTCAGAAGTTCAGAAATTCAGAAATTCAGAAATTCAGAAATTCAGAAATTCAGAAATTCAGAAATTCAGAAATTCAGAAATTCAGAAATTCAGAAATTCAGAAATTCAGAAATTCAGAAATTCAGAAATTCAGAAATTCAGAAATTCTGATTCCGAAATTCAGAAACTCCGAAATTCAGAAATTCTGAAATTCAGAAATTCAGAAGTTCAGAAATTCAGAAATTCAGAAATTCTGAGACTCTGAAATTCTGAAATTCTGAAATTCTGAAATTCTGAAATTCAGAAATTCTGAAATTCAGAAATTCAGAAATTCTTCGGCTCCGCGACTTTTGATTTTCTGAACTTCTGAAATCGGAATAATCTAAAAATTTCGAAAATTTTCAAAGTTCAAACTCGAAAATCAGAAAATTATAAAAACTCAAAAATCCCAATATTTGCAATTTTTGCCTTTTCAATTTTCCAATTCCTTTTTTCCAAAAATTTAACTTTTTTCAATTTTTTCAGATCACCAGCTCAATGGCAACGTGCCAACGGTCTTTGGGGAAGATAATTTTTTTCGAAAATTTCAAATTTTTTGAAGTTTTGAACCCCCTCTGTTCCAACTACTTCCCCAAAAACTGTACTTTATTCGAAGAAGCAAAATGTGTCGTTGTATTTATATTCATAAAATTTCAAATTTCAACTTTTACCGCCAAAATTTTCAAAAATCGGTTTCCCTGTGCTTCCCCCTTTCCCCCTCTTTTATCAATTGATTGATTCGTCTTTTGTGCCCAAAAAAATTGTTTAATCTCAAAATTTTTTTTACAAGATCTGCTTTTTATTATTCTCGAATTTTAATTATAATTTTATCAATTTTTGTCAAAAGAAGATTTTTATTTGCCGTTCAAAAAAGAATGAATCGTTTTTTGTTAACTTTTTTTCAAATTGCAAATGACAAGTTATTCAAAAATGCAGAATTTCAAAAATTCTGAATTTCTGGGATTCTGAAATTCTGAATTTCTGAGATTCTGAAATTCTGAGATTCAGAGATTCTGAGGTTCTGAGATTCTGAAATTCTGAAATTCTGAGATTCTAAAATTCTGAGATTCTGAAATTCTGAAATTCTGAAATTCCGAAATTCTGAAATTTTGAAATTCTGAAATTCTGAAATTCTAAAATTCTGAGATTCTGAAATTCTGAAATTCTAAAATTCTAAAATTTTAAAATTCCAAAATTATGAAATTCTGAAATTCTGAAATTCTGAAATTCTGAGATTCTGAAATTCTGAAATTCCGAAATTCTGAGATTCTGAGACTTTGAGATTCCGAAATTCTGAAATTCTGAAATTCTGAAATTCTGAAATTCTGAGATTCTGAGATTCTGAGTTTCTGAAATTCTGAAATTCGGAAATTCTGAAATTCAGAGATTCTGAAATTCTGAAATTCTAAAATTCTAAAATTTTAAAATTCCAAAATTCTGAAATTCTGAAATTCTGAAATTCTGAAATTCTGAATTTCTGAATTTCTGAGAATCTGAAATTCTGAAATTCTGAAGTTCTGAAATTCTGAGATTCTGAGATTCTGAGGATCTGAGATTCTGAGATTCTGAGATTCTGAGATTCTGAGATTCTGAGATTCTGAAATTCTGAAATTCTGAAATTCTGAAATTCTGAAATTCTGAAATTCTGAAATTCTGAAATTCTGTAATTCTGAAATTCTGAAATTCTGAAATTTTGAAATTCTGAAATTCTGAAATTCTGAAATTCTGAAATTCTGAAATTCTGAAATTCTGAAATTCTGAAATTCTGAAATTCTGAAATTCTGTAATCCTGAAATTCTGAAATTTTGAAATTCTGAAATTCTGAAATTCTAAAAATCTGAAATTCAGGGACGTGAGCCACTTAAAATTTTTTTTTCGAATTTCAAAATGATGACTAAAACTTTTTTAAAAGTTTACAATCTTTCTGGATTTCACTTTTTTACAATTTTCTAAATTCTATAACAATAATAAAAAATGGCTAACAGTAGCGGCTCGGAATCCCGGACATATACTGAGGTAAGATTTAAAAAAATTAGAAAATGGAAAATTAAAACTTTGAAGTTTATTGTTAATAAATTTCAGGAAACACTAAACCCGAAACTCCCCCCGGAAATAAATAAATTCGATTGGTCTGGTGAATGGGAGAAGTTTCAAAAGGGAAAGCTGGTTTTCAGAATTCCAGCAAAACGATTTCAGAAGTTTGAATTAAAAAACATCTCCAAAAACGCCAATAAATACCAAGTACGCCTTCATTCGGCCAGATTTGAGATTCCAGGAACCTATGAAGTCCCCGAGTACTGGGACGGTCATTGTCCGGATAGCTGGGAGTTCAGAACGGACCTTCTTCCAGGCCATTCTGTCATTTTTACCATAAAAGACAGAATTCGTCCAGTGGAATTTAGTGTTTTGGAATATTTTGAAGGTTATATTAGAGTCGCCTACAAGCCAGTTGGTGACCAAGGTTGGTTTCTTTTTTTTCTGAAAACTGACAACAAAAATTGCACGAGAAATGCGTCATGGCACCGAAAATGCGCCATGACACAAAAATTGCATCAAGGAACTGGAATCGTGTCAAGGCACGAAAAGTGCGTCAAGGCGCCGAAAATGGACCAAGGCACTAAAAGAGTTGAAGTCACCGAAAATGCGTTAACTTGGAATCCAGTTTTGACGCCTTTTCGGATCCTAGGTGCGTTTTTCGTGCCTTCTAAAGTTTTCGTCAATTGTACGGAAAACAAGTCAAGTCACCGAAATTGCGCCAAGTAAGAAAAGCCGGTCAAGGCGTCGGGTGAAGACGCTAAACCACCGTATTTTGTGCCTTGACGCGTTTTTCGTGCCTTGACGTATTTTCAGAGATTTGATGCATTTTCAGGGCCTTGACTCTTCACTGGTGCCTTCACGACTTTTCAGTACCTTGACGTATTTTTATTGCCTTGACGCATTCTTAGTGCCGTGACGCATTTTTCGGCCCATGACGCATTTTTTTGTGACTTGACGCATTTTTAGTGCCTTGACGCATTTTTAGTGCCTTGACGCATTTTTAGTGCCTTGACGTATTTTTGGAGCCTTGACGCGTTTTTCGTTTTCTGACGCATTTTGAGTGACTTGACGCGTTTCACGTGCCTTGACGCACTTCTGGTGTATTGACCTATTCTCCGTGTTTTGACGCATTTTCGGAGCCTTGACGGGTATTTCCATTCAGATATTCCGAAAAAATCCAAAATTCAAAAAACTCAGAAATTCGAATATTCAAAAATCTCAAAAAATCGAAATTTTCAAAACTCCCAAATATTCGAAACTTCATTAAAAATCCCAAAAAATCAGGAATATTTGAAATCCTCAAAATTCGAAATCCTCAAAATTCGAAAATTTCAAAAATCCTGAAAATTATTTCTTGTAACTTTGTTCATAGACAATCTACAGTATTCCAAATAGTATCATTTTGTAGAATTTTTAAATTTCTAATTTTTCCATATTATTTGAACCAGAGATATTGATTCTAAAAAAACGTTGGCCGGCAAAAGCCTGGCCAAGACCCGGTTCACAAGAATGACCGTAACTCGCATTAAAATCAAAACTCAAAAACGATTTTTATTGCAAATTGAAGGCCTTGAAAAGGGCTTTCAAACGATAAACAACACAAACACACAAAAGTTTGAATTCCAGAATACTGGCGCGTTGTTTCCGACTTCATCCTCGATCTCGATCCACCAAGTGAATCCTATCGTGAAACTCGACGAAAAAAGAATTCAAAAGTCAGAGGACCAGTACAATTTTGCGATTTGAATGAACCAAAAAACGAGCATTTTTCACTAGAGCCATTCGATGAAAAGAAATACGAGAAGCTTCCAGAAACTATCACAATACTTCCGTTGGAATCGAAATCTGAGGAAAAGAAAGTGAAAATTCCAGAAATTCCAAAGAAGAATGATACAAAGAAAAATCAAGAAAAGAAAATGAAGAGAAAGAAGAAGTGCACCATTTTGTGAACTTTTTATTTGCAAATTAAACATTTTATTTTTCAAAAAAATATTCAAATTCCAATATTCTTTATTCCACCTAATGAAAAAATCACAAGTAATGAGAGCCTCCAATTATTCAGACCAAGTAGGAATATGAGCAATCTCGCACACCCTTGATATTTGGAAGTTTCTGGTGTCCGTTATCGCGATATACGTCGTCCTGAAAAAATACACAATTTAAGGGTACTGTAACCAGAAATGCGTCAAGGCACCGAAAAAGCGCCATAGCACGAAAATGACGCCAAGGCACGAGAAATGCGCCAAGGCACTAAAATTGTGTAAAGTCACAAGAAATGCGTCTATTCACTATAATTGCGTCAAGGCACAAAAAGTGCGTCAAGAATTCAAAATTTTAAGGCTTGACGCATTTCTAGTGCTTTGACGCATTTTCAGGGGTGTACGGCTTGACGCAATTTCCGTTTTTGATGTGTTTCTGGCGCTTCGCTGTTATTTTAGTTTGAAAACACTAAGAATGCGCCAAGGCACGAAAATTGCGTCAAGTCACGAAAAATGCGTCAAGGCACTAAAACTGCGTCAAGAATTTACAATTTTGAGGCTTGACGCATTTCTAGTGCTTTGACGCATTTTCTGGGGTGTAAGGCTTGACGCAATTTCCGTTTTTGACGTGTTTCTGGTTTTTTCTTTAAAAATCACCAATATTGCGCCAAGGCCCAAGAAATGCGCCAAGCCACGGAAAACTCGTCAAGACACCAAAAAAGCGCCATAGCCCTTGCATTCAAGAATCCGAAATAGGTTTTTTAACGTCTGAAACATTCCTTGACGCATATCTAGTGCCTTGACGTATTTTTCGTTCCTTGACGCGTTTCTCGTGCAACTTACAAGAACAATATTCGATTCGCATCTCGGAGAACGGATCATATGAAGTCGGAAGTTCTTTTTTCCAAATTCCTTGGATTTGAAAAATTGATGGAACAAGTACTTGTCATTGACATTTCCAAACGCGAATTCAATCTGAAAAAATCGATAAATCGATAATTTTTGAGAAAAAAATTCAATACGGACCAATTCATGATCATCCAATTTCGTCGGGTCACCATCGCTGAAAATCGATAATTTGATTTTATTCATCAGCTGAGCATCTGGAAGTGGAAGTGCTTCATCTGAATCTGGTGGAAGATAGAATCCTTCTTGAATGAAAATGTCCAATGTGTGTTCGGGTTTCATTTGTGTCGCGTAGTCAGCCATTGTGACACTGTCCTCAGTTGCCCAGAAACGAATCCTGAAACACGTGAAATGCGTCAAGGCACGGAAGATGCGCCAAAGCACAAAATTTGCGTCAAGGCACCAAAAATGCGCCAAGACCCGTGAAATGCGTCAAGTCACAAAAACTGTGTAAGGGTCACGAAAAGTTTAGGCATCTGGAACGCGCCAAGACACTAAAAACACGGCAAGGCTCTAAAAATGCGTCAAAGCACTAAAAATGCGTCAAGACACTAAAAACACTTCAAGGCACAAAAAATGCGTCAAAGAACTAGAAATGGGTCAAAGCACGAAAATTGCGTCTTGGCACTAGAAATACGCCAAGGCACGCAAAATACGTGAAGGCACTAGAAATGCGCCAAAGCACTAAATTTGCGCCAAGGCATTGAAAACACGTCAAGGCACTAGAAATGCGTCAAAGCAAAAAATTTTCGTCAGGGTCACAAAAAAATGCGCCAAGGCACGAGAAACGCGTCAAGACCCTAAAAATACGCCAAGTCAGCAAAAAACGTCAAGGCTCTAGAACTACGCCAAGGCACAAATAATACGTCAAGGATTGAAAATTTTTTTAAGACACGTAAACTGCGCCAAGGTACGAAAAACGCGTCAAAGTACTAGAAACGCGTCAAGGCACAAAAATGCGTCAAATGACCAACTCGTTCCTTGACGTTTTTCTCGTGGCCTTGACGCACTTCTAGCTCCCTTGACACGTTTCCCGTGCCTTGACGCATTTTTCGTTCATCGGCGCATTTTCGGTTTCTTGACGCGTTTCTCGTGATTTGGCACAAATCGTGCCCCTTGACGTTTATCTATTAATCTTGACGTACTTTTAGTGCCCTTGACACATTTTTCGTGCCTTGACGCATTTCGCGTGCAACCTCATTTTTCACCTACCATTGACAATTGCTCAGCTCAAACTCCAATTTTTGAACATATCCGCTGGTCACAACCATCGATGGTTGGAATAGACCATAAGAAGCAGTTGAAATGTACGGAGAATGCTCATAAACCGGTTTACGTGCTCCAAAAACGCCAACTTTCTCATAATTCGAACAGTGCTGCTCGACGTTTTGCAGTTTATTCGCTTGCACTTTCAACGTTTTGAGATACTGTAACATTTAACTAGGTTACTTTGAAAAGGATTACTGTAACCTACATCCAAAAGATCCGTAGTTTTTGTTGAGCCACCTGTCGATGCCATACTGTAGGTGGGAATTGCTTTATCCTGTGCGTCATTCGGCAACCATTTTGGCCATTTTTGGTCGGCCTCAGGTTGCGAATTTTCATGGTCGAAAATTGGCAAAAAGTCGCCGATTCCTGGCTTGTTGACCTCGCACATTCGGCTGGAAATTTTCAATATTGCCAAAAATGCGTCAACGCACTAAAAGTGTGCCAACGCACCAAAAATGCGCCAAGACACCAAAAATGGGTCAAGGCATCAAAAATTGGGTTAGATCCAGGTTTGACGCTCTTTTCGGGCCTTGGCGCTTTTCTCGTGCCTTGACGAATTTTCTGTGTTCGTTTCACGAGAAAAGCGCCAAGGCACCCAAAATACGCCAAGTCACCGAAAGTGCGTCAAGTCACGAAAAATGTGTCAATGCATCGAAAATTGGGTTAGATCCAGGTTTGACGCCTTTTTCGTGCCTTGGCGCATTTTTCGTGCCTTGACGTCCTTTTCGTGCCTTGGTGTCATTTTGGGTGTTTAAAAACGAAAAGAGCACCAAAGCATCGAAAAACGCGTCAACGTCACTCCCTGGCGTACTTCCCGTGTCTTGACGCGTTTCTCGATCTCTGGCTCACCTATTGGTCAAAATGAGCAATTCTTTTCCAGTCAAATCCCAAATCAAATCCTGATATTTTGAAGGATCCGCCAGAATTGCCTTCCAAGATTCTTGGTTTCTGGGCTCTTCGTTCAAAACTCGAATCTGGAATTTTTCATCTCCATCTCTTCTCTGGAATTGCAGTGCAGGTTCGACGTAGAATGCGTCAGTTTCCGTTGTAGCTGCGTCGGGTTCTGCAAAAAATAAATTTTGTAGCGAAAAACCACGTTGCACGGGAAATGCGTCAAGGCACCGAAAATGCGTCAAGTCATGGAAACACGGCTAAATCGTCGAAAACTGGGTTAGAACTCGGTCGTGACTCATTTTTCAGGCCTTGACGCATTTCCCGTGCCTTGACGCACTTCTCGTGCCCTGACGCGTTTTCAGTGCTGAGGAACATAAAGTACGTCAAGTCGCTAAAACAGCGTCAAATCATGAAAAATACGTCTATTGACAAAGTATCGTGTGCCTTGACGTATGTTTCGTGCCTTGACGCATTTCTTGTGCCTTTGCGCATTTTCCGTGCCCAAACTTACTGAAAAGAATCTTCCGAATATGAGGATAGAACTTGATATAAGAACTATCACAATCAAATTCATCAAATACGTTCTTTCCATCATACGTCTTCTGATTAACAGCGCACAAATGGATTCTGAAAACATTCTTGACGCATTTCTCGTGCGCTGACGCGTTTTCAGTGCACTCACGCGTGACAGTATTTCGGTGGCCAAAAATAGACGGCAAACTGTCTCTCGGCACTGCTCACTGGCCAAACCGACGCGATTCCTGGGCGACCCTTGTCACTGAAAATTCGATTATCGATTTATTGATTTTTCAATAATTCTTACTGTGTCGTGACTCGTAGACTGTAAGATCCATGAATATCAGTGAGCGGACCTTCGAAATTATATTGCGCCAATTTTGGCGGAGGCGGCGGTGGAGATGGAGTTGTTGTAGTTGGCTCCGTTACTGTAGTTGGCTCCGTCGGAGTTTCTTGGGTTACTGTAGTTGAATCTGTTGGGGCTTGCGCAGAAATCAATGGGACAAGAAGCAGGAGCAAGAGGAGCTGAAAAATTCAAGATTGGTGTTTAAGTGCACAAAATGCTTCAAGTCACCTAAAATGCGCCAACGCCCAAAAAGTGCGTCAAGTCACCAGAAATGCGTCAAATCACAACAAATGGGTCAAGTCACAAAAAGTGCGTCAAAGCATCTAAAATTGCGTTAGAATCAGGTTTTGACACTTTTCTCGTGTCTTGGCGCTTTCCTCGTGCTTCTCAAATTTTTCGTCAATTGGTGTACGCAAAACGCGCCAAGCCACCGAAAATGTGTCAATTCACCTAAAATACGTCAAGTCATCAAAAATGCGTCTAGGCACCGAAAATGCGTCAATTCACCTAAAATGCGTCAAGTCATCGAAAATGCGTCAAGGCACCGAAAATGTGTCAGCGCACCGAAAACGCGCCAATAAACGAAAAGTGCACCTTATCACTACCCTAGCGATTTTCTCCTGCATTGACGCATTCCTAGCCCCTTGACGCGTTTCTGGTGCACCGGCGCACTTTCGGTGCTTTGCCGCATTTTTTGTGGCTTGACGCACTTTCGGTGCCTTTGCGCATTTCTCGTGCCTACCGTACCTTTGCTCCTTTCTTATTCGTCGTCATCATCTCGTGCTCGATTGGATGATAATGATGGCAATCGTTTGCTGTGATTTTCGCGCCAAAAAGTAGTTCGAATTTTCGGGAAAATCGAAAATAATAATCGGCCGAATCGAAAAATCACAGGCGGGAGATGGTTTTGGATGAGGGAAATTGAATTTTCTGATTTCTCGCTGGATTTTTGGATCTTTTATGGGGAAATGTTTTTTGGATTTTCGTGGTCCACGTGGAGAGGTCCAAGAGTTACTAGGCAAATGGAGTAGGTTCAAATGTTGAGAAAAAATAATAATCGTAAATTTTTTTGCAGAACAATAACCTGGAAATTGGCTAGAGCTTTTAAAAATCACTCTGAAATTTTTTGTTTTTTTTATTAATAAAGATTTCTAACATAATTTTTTTTCAGAAATTCAGAAATTCTCGAAATTCAAAAGTTCTGCCAAAAATCAATTGTCAGCTCAATTAAAGCTTTAGATGCAGTCGTTTAGACCGCAGAGACGCATACAAGCAGAGAGTCTGCTCGTCTGCGCTCTCTCACTTCCTCACACTATCTCCCCTTTAAACTTCATTTAGCTGTATCTCAGCTCCCAGCAGAGCTAGAATCATAATTTTTGCTTCAAATTACAGGTTGAAACTTGTTCTTTCAAAAAATTCAAAAAATTTCACACATTTCAGTGAAAATTTCATTGTTCGAGGTCTTCTAGGAGCTGAGATACAGCGATTCGAAGTTAGAGCGCCAGACAACCAGCGTCTCCGTGTCTAGACCCTCCACCAATTCCCACACTATTTCTTCTGACCAAAACACACAAATAAGCTCCGCCCCTTTTTCTCTCTCTGCAGACAAAAACACACATAAAACGAACGTCTTTCTACAGAAATCCTAAGCTCCGCCCCATTTGTTTGTGAGGTGCTTTTCTGGTGCTAATTTTATTGTTTGTTTTCCAGTAATTGCTTTTTGGATTTCTAGATCATCAGCCTAGGCCATCCCTCTTCAATGCTCTCAATTATCATGGCTAGTGAGAGACGCAGACAGTTATTGTGTCTGGTTGTCTGCACTCTAACCTCGCATCGCTGTTCTTACAAGACCTGGAACAAGGAAATTTGCATCAAATTATCAAAATTTCTGATAAAATTCTAAAAATACTCGATATTTTACATATTCCTGTTTAAAAATCAAAGTCCTAGCTCTTCTAGAACCTGAGATACATCGATTTGAAGTTTAGGCAGCTAGAGAGTGTGTGGAAGGGAGAGAGCGCAGACAGCAAGACACTCTAACTGTCTGCGTCTCTCTTAACTTTTAAATAGCAATATCTCGGGTTCTAGATAAGCTGGCGAAATGAAATTTGGACCATTTTGTGGGATTTTCGATCGTTTTCAGACTTTTCAGAAATTTTCGAAAGTTTCGAAATTCCTATTACTATTTGCCTAAAATTATCTTAAATTTTTTGATTCATCTTCCAAATCAAAATCAGTTTTTAGCTCGATTAGAACTTGAGATACATTCGTTTGAAGTTCAGAAGAGACACAGACAATCATAAAGTCTGCTCGTCTGCGCACTCTCACTTCCCTACACTCTCTCCCCCTTGGAACTTCATTTGACTGTATCTCAGCTCCTGGAATAGCTAGAATCATAATTTTTAATTGTAATTGTAATTCGAAACTTGTTATTTCTGAAAAAACAAAAAGTTTTACAAAATTTGGTAGGAATTTCATTGTTCCAGGTCTTCTAAGAGCCGAGCTACAGCGATTTGAATTTTAGAGGCGAGAGAGTGGGAGAGCGCAGACAACCAGACACTCTGATTCACTGCGCCTCTTCAAACTTTTTATTGGCTATATCTCTCGTTCCTAGAAAAGCTAGAATTATGATTTTGGGTATACCATAATTGGGATTCTGTAGAACATGACCAAATAAATGATCTAGCCCTCTAGTATCAAAACTACAGTATCCCAGCCGGCCGTCATAGATCAAAAGAGACTTAAAGAGATGACTAGTTTCTTTTTTCACATAGACAATTTTTTATAAAAGGTCAAAATTGCGAAATTTGCACCTCAAAAAGGGACCGCGCTTATTGCGCAATACCATATACCCTGGGATTTAAGAAATGCCTTGTTTTACGCGCCAATCCATAACTTGCTTCATTCTTAACTGTTTGAATTGATTTAAACTGGAAAATGTAGATCTTAAAAAGTTCTACAAAATGATATAAAATTCCAATATGAACAAATTTTGCATTTTTTCGGAGGAGCTACTGAATTGAGCTCTGTGTTTAGATTGTAACTGTTTTCCTGAACTTCCAGGGCTACTGTAAAAAACCGCTAGTTTTCAAAAAAGTTCAAAATTTATGTCATTTTATAGAGCTTTTCTAGCTCTACATTTCTCAATTCATTTTCACAAAAAATTCAGAATTTGAAGATAGTTACACACGATTTCCCAAGGGTCCCTAACTTTCCGCCCCCTCACATTCAATCTTCCCCCATATTTTTCCCATGTCTCCCTTTTTTCAAATTTAACGATATTTTCCTCATTTTTCTATTTTTTTCAATCTTTAATGGTCATATTTTACTTCGCTTTTCTGTTTACCTTTTCCATTAGAAATGCCATTTTTCTCGCAGTTAGAAATTTTGAAAGGTTTTCTTATTTTGCAGGATTTTTGGCTCATTTACTGATTCCACAAGCCTACCGTAATCCTGTCTGGCTACTGTAGAATCATTACAGTAATTGTTTTTTGAGGATACTGGAAATCTACATGACTATCGTAGCCATGTCTAGGTACTGTAGAGTTTTTGGATATCTTTTATAGGAAACGAGATACTGTAATCACTCTAATAGATTCCACCCCTTTTCAACTTTTAACTTTCAGCCAATTTATCTCGCTTTCTGTAAAAGATATTTAAAAGTAGTCAACTGATAAAATGTTTATCATTTTTTGTTCTATATATTCTTGAAATTTTTAGAATGATTTCTCAAGTTTTGACTACTTTTGTAGGGGCTTAAAGTTGGTAGATCCAGGCGAAGGGCTGTAACAAGAGCCCTAGGCTTACTTTCGGAGGATACTGTAATTCGAAAAACCTACCGTAATCTTGTCTGACTACTGTAGTTTCTTTAAACAATGGAGAGAGAGAGACCATAGTTAAGATATCCATGCCACAGATCTTACTGTAACTTTCAAAAATTCAAAAAAAAACTGCTAATCGATAAAAAATTTCTTTATTAAAGCTATCATTATGGAACGTTGAGCAGAGAATGTGGTACAATACCGGAAAACGAGAAACCGTTTTAGAAATACCAAAATAATTAAAGCAATTTGAGAAAGTTTGGCAAAGGAAATATGAAAGAATTGGGGATTTTTCTCAAATGATACAATAAAACCTTTAAGAGGTCGGCGGTATTTGTGGGCGGGTCTTCAGTGGTGCCATGTGCGCAACAACGTTGCACGATGAGCTTCTCCGATGGGGCAAGTATTGGGGTCGAATTTGATCTGAAAATAATATAATTTTTTATATGTATTTGTTATGGGTTTTTAAGAATTTCAAGGCAATTTCTTGTATTTCTCCATCGCTGACTGAGCTTAGACCCTCTGCCAATATTTCCCAACTTTGAGCCCCTACAAAAGTTGTCAAAACCTGTGGAGTCGTTCTGAAAATTTCAGAATATATAAAACTAAACTAGAGCTTTAATTTTGTAAATGACACCTTTTTTGGAAAATTTGAGCCTGATGAGATATGCCACGTTGAAGTGACAAAAGTCTCAGGAAGCACAAGGGGGAGGGGGCATGTCGTCTACTTTGACTGAATTTAACTCTGTTTCCGTAAAAGATATCAGGAAGTAATAAACTGATAAAATGTTGCTGATATTATGATAAGAATTTTGTCAGTTGACCACTTTTTGATATCTTTCACAGTAACCGAGATAAATTGACTCAAACTTGACATAGAGGAGGGGAGGGGTGGATTTTATTATGGGGTTTACGGTAAATTGAGCCTTGAGCTCATATTTTATGGCGTTTCACTTTTCCTAAGCCACTAGACATCCAATAATTTCAAAAGGGCAAAGTGCAAAGATGTTTTTCAAAGGGGGTGTGTGGCAAGAGGGATACTGTAGGTCGTCTGGGGTATTCCCCCGGGGTCTAGACTCCGCCCCCTACCACGTGACTGTCTGGCATGGGTGAGTAACCAGTATAAATGTCCTTTGCAAACGAAAAACAAACAGAATGTGATCATTCTTTAAAGGTCGGGTACCATTTTTTAGGGATGTCATTTTTTAAGATTCCTGTATTTTCACATCAATTTTTTCTCTTTTCATTTAATCCGCCTAGCTTTTCTTATCCATTTTTATCTACTCGCACTCTCAGCTCAATCATCTTCGTTCCTTTAAGAGCTATCAAAAATTGGTCAACTAATAAAGTGTTACTAATATCATGATAAGTATTTTTCTAGTTGGCCACTTTTTGATACCTCTTACAGTAAGCAAGATAATAGAGCTCAAAGCGCACTGGCCTGCTGCAACTGCGTAGTAGTCGATAGCTAGCTCTTTGAGCTCAATTATCTCGATTCCTCTAATTGTAAGAGATATCAAAAATTGGTCAACTGATAAAGTGTTACTGATATTATGATAAGAATTTTTCTAATTGACCACTTTTTGATATCTCTCATAGGAACTGAGATAATTGAGCTCAGAATCTCAAGATTCCAGAATCCCGTCTCTCACCTGCTTGACACCAGATCCAGATCCCGAAGCCTCCGTTGATCCTCCAATTTTCTTCTTCTCATCTGTGTAGACGGCTACGACTTCTAGCCCAAGTTGTGCGGCGGCGACTGGCAGTCCACGAGTGTTCGGCCATTCTGGACGTGGCTTATTTGGAATCGGGATCGGCTTCGACTTTGCCGACGACTTCCAATGCGCTTCTTCGTGATGATCCTCTTCGCAATGATCTTGCTCTTTGCCACGATCTTCCTTCTGAACCTTAGCTGATGGTGGTGGTGCTGAAATCGGAACTGACTCCAAATCTAGAGGAAACGTCTCCAAGAGTTCCAGCCCGAACTTCCGAATGGTAGGCCTCGGGGTCCAGAAAACTGTGTCGTCTCCGCATCCATCGAAGAAGTTGCTGCTCTCGCTGTTGGAATCCGTCGATCCGAAAACACCGTAGCCGAAGAGGCGGATCTCATGGTCTATTGGGGCTTGGTTTTCTTGTCGGACCACCTCCATTTTTTTTTCCGGAATTGGCCGACTGGAACAGAGGTTACCTGGAACATGTGAGTTTTTTAAAAATTGGAAATTTGTGGGAGTAAGATTTGGAAGTTATAGAAATAGAAAGAAATAAAAAGGAGGCTTGGAAATTATCAGTGATATGAAAAATGAGTCTAGTTCCAAACATTTCTAGAGTTTTCAGATTCGAAATCTAGACTTCAAATTTTGAATTCTAAAAACTTGAAATTCCGATGTTCTGAAATTCCCAGATTTTCAAGCTTTTGAAGTTCATAGGTAGGTATTTGAAACAGTTTCTGATTTCTAGTAAATTCCGAAATGGGTTTTTGCTTGTAGCTTTCAAGCTCATAACTTACATCGTTCTTTACAAGCTTGTAGTGTACAAGCTCATAGCTTGCAGGCTCATAGCTTATATTATAGCTTACAAGGTCATAGCTTACAAGCGCATAGCTTACATTATAGCTTACAAAGTCATAGCTTACAGACTCATAGCTTACAAGCTCATGGCTTACAGACTCAAAGCTTACTGGCTCATAGCTTACGTCATAGATTACATCATCGCTCACAAGTTTGTAGCTTACAAGCTTATAGCTTACTAGCTCATAGCTTACAAGGCCATAGCTTACAGGTTCATAGCTTACAATCATATAGTTATTCTAAAGGCTTACAAGCTTATAGCCTACAAGGTCATAGCTTACACCATTGCTTACAGACTCATAGCTTACATTATAGCGTTCAAGCTCTCAGCTTACGTCATAGCTTACATCATAGCTTACATCATTGCTTACAAGGTTATAGCTAACCAGTTTATAGCTTACGAGCTTATAGCTTACAAGCTCATATCTTACCAGCTCAGAGCTTACAAGCTCATAACTCACGGCATAGCTTACAAGCTCAAATCTCACAGGCTCATAGCTTACAAGCTCATAGCTTACAAGCACCTAGCTTACAACCTCATAGCTTACAAGGTCATAGCTTACATTATAGATTACAAGCTCATGGCTTACATCATATTTTACTAGCTCATAGCATGCATTCTTATAGCTCACATCGTAGCTTACCTCATAGCTTACATAATTGCTTACAAGCATGTAGCTGACAAGCTCATAGCTTACAAGTTTATAGCTTACATCATAGCTTACAAGCTTATAGCTTACCAGCTCATAGCTTACAAGGTCATAGCTTACCGACTCATAGCTTACAGGCTCATAGCTTACATTATAGATTACAAACCTATAGCTTACCAGCTCATAACTTACAAACTCGTAGCTTTTAAACTCATAGCTTACAGGCTCAAAGCTTACATCATAGGGAACTGAAGTGCTTTCACTTACAAATAGATCGAAATATTTATAGCTTACCAACACATAGCTTATAAGCTCATAGATCACACTATAGCTTACAAGCTCATAGTTTACAAGTTTAAAGCTTGCAAACTCGTAGCTTACAAACACCTAGCTTACAGGCTTTTAGCTTACAAGATTATAGCTTACAAGCTTATTGCTTACTTTTTATCTTACAAGCACGTAGCTTACAAACTCATAGCTTACAAGTTCATAGCTTACATCATTGCTTACAAGCGCATAGCTTACAAGCTCATAGGTTACATCATAGCTTACAAGGTCATAGCTTACAAGCACATAGCTTGAATACAGCTTACAAGCTCATAGCTTACAAGCACATAGCTTGATTACGGCCTACAGGCTCATAGCTCATTAAAGGGAACTGTACTCCGTTCACTCAAAAATATATCGAAAATATTCATGACTTACAAACTCGTAGCTTACTAGCTCATAGCTTACAAGGTCATAGCTTACAAACTCATAGCTTAAAAGCTCACAGCTTACATTATAGCTTACAAGCTCATAGCTTATAAGATCATAGCTTACACGCTCATAGCTCACATTATAGGGAACTGAAATAAGTTTGCTAAAAATATATCGAAAATATTTATATCTTACAAGCTCGTAGCTTTCTAGCTCATAGCTTACAAGCTCATCATAGCTTACAAGCCTATAGCTTCCAAGCTCATAGCTTACAATTTCATAGGTTACCAGCTTATAGCTTACAAACTCATATCTTACAACCATATAGCTTACCTTACAGCTTGCAAGCCTACAGTTTTTAAGCTCGTAGCTTACAAGGCCAAAGCGCATAGCTTACAAGCTACAAGCTCATAGCTTACAGCATAGCTTACAAGCTTCAAGTTTACAGCTTACACTATAGTCACAAGCCTAAAAAAATGACCGCTTTATACTCAAGATACAAATTTCAGGTTACTGCGGGAATCAATGAAATGCTGACAACAGATATTCAAAGAGATCAGTTTTGCATCAGAAGGAGCAATTGTGAGTCATACTGTAACTAATGAATAAAGAGAAAATCAAAAAATTGTGAAATTTTGTACACTATTATTATTATTATTATTGTCAGGCGGCGATGAACCTCGCATTGCTAGTCCTTATGCGAAAACAGCTACGATTTTGACAAAAAAAAAACACATGCGCCTTTGATACAGTACTCAGAAATCAATCAGCTGAATCTCCTCATAAAGTAGAAACAACAATTAGTACTGTACAATTAAAGGCGCATGCATTTATTTCAAAAAACCGTAGCTGTTTTCGCTTCAGGACCAGCAATGCACCGTTCACCGCCACTGGACAAGAATGATATATCCGGAAGTGAATGACTGTATCAAGGGGGGGGGGGGTGTGGTCTCTGAGGCATATTCGTAATTTTTTTTGTTTCCCAAGACACGAGAGAGTGACTCGAATGAGATAGAATAGCATATTTGTCACATCGACTGTTTTTGTGTGGACATAAGGACAAAAAAAAAGAAAATTATTTGATGCAGGAGTCATGTACGCTGGAAAGAGAGAGAGAGAGAGAGAGAGAGAGAGAGAGAGAGAGAGAGAGAGAGAGAGAGAGAGAGAGAGAGAGAGAGAGAGAAGGAAAGAAGGCATTGACATTTTGTATTGGTTCTCGAAATTGATTGCTCATCATAAACCTAGAAGACCAGAAACCGGAGAAGAAGAAAACAGAGAAAATCAACTATAGAGAGCTTGATAGTATTTTCCTAACATTTCAAAGCAAGAATTTGATTTTGCATCAGCATTATTCTTGTCTCCGGCGAGGCTGAACCTTGTGGATGAGGTTATATTTAAAGGCGCATCGTCGGACCAACAACTTCTATGCGCCTTTAAAGCTTCTAGAAGCCTATAATCACTAGGTTCTGTATGTGCTTAGGTATGTCGCGCGCCTTTACACCCATTCAAAGTTAACCAATTGAGGTGAAACCTGGACAGATAGATCAGAAATGTGTCTTAGTTGATGCCCGAACTTTCCGTTTTTCGAAATTTTGATTTTGACGTCTTCTGAATTCAGAATTCAGAAACCGCAAAATTCTGGATATAGGCAATATGGGTATCAAAATGACGGGAATTTATTGGAAAACAACTTTGACGATACCAAAACTTCTGAAAATGATTCTGGAAGAACCGGAGGGGCGTAAACCGACTGGTTTTTTATGCTATAGAAAATGACAAAAAATTAAGGGTAAAAAAGCTATAAAATGGTGGAAAATCGGGAAAATAAGCTTGAAATAACTAAATCTATTTAGTATACTAAAAAATAGGAAATTTCAAAGAATGCCTGACACTCCAAAAACTCCCGGTCCCTCAAAAAATCTAAGAGAGCCTAAGCATAATTGCCTCGAGACATGCGACCGCATAGATTCCCCAATGCCCCTGCTTCTCTATAAAAGTGGGCGGGGCCCCTACAGCAGCTTCTCTCACTCTCTCGTCGTCTATCTCTCTTTCTGACTGTCTGCGCTCTCTAAAAACTACACACTATTTCTCTAGAATTTTGGGACAGTCATCACTCTTGCAGCAACATCTGCGAGAAGCGCCATAGGAAAAGACGCAGACACCAAAACAAAATAAATCGATAGGATCCATTGGGAAATTTCGAGATTCTAGACTCCGCCCCTTTTTGCAGGCCCCGCCCCTTGATAACGATTGAAGGAGTCGAATAGAGGATCGAAGGCGATGAGAGGGTCGGCAAGACAAAGGGAGCGGGGATTCTGGAGATGTGGTATGTTTTTAAAACATAAGATATCGAGAAAAAGGGTGCCGCCTGAAGAAGAATAGTCAAGAAAAGAGGGAAATTACCGAAAACAATACATTTGGCCCAAACTTCGAAACTTTCTTATCCTTGGTTCCTAAAAGAGATTTTTCAAGTTTTTTCCTTTGAAAATGAGTACAGTAGAACCTACAGTAATCTAGACTACAGAATATTGCTGGAATACAGACTATCGTTAATTTTCAATGGATTTGATCTACGGGAAACTTGTAGAATTTGTAGATCTTAGAAAATCTAATAGTAAGAATCTCAAAAAAAGTGTCAATTTCTCAGGATTTTGACACAATTTTTTGATCAAATTTGTCTTGCTTCTTGTAAGAGTTATCAAAAATTGGTCAACTAACAAAATGTTAATCTCTTTATCAGCAACATTTTATCAATTGATACCTTTTTGATATCTTTCAAAGAAATCTAGATAAATGGGCTTAAATTGCGCTCAGTTGGGTCGTCGTCGCACGCTTGAGGCTGATCGCGTTCCCTATAATTGTAGCTCGATTATCTTGCTTCTTGTAAGAGTTATCAAATATTGGTCAGCTGATAAAGGACTTATCATAATATCAGCAGCATTTCATTAGTTGACAAATTTTTGATATCTTTTAGGAATCTGGATAAATTGACTCAAAGTGGACTGCCGGGATTACGGTATGTCGTTACTGCAGTTTCTGAATCAGAAGTTCTAACGGTTACATCTTTTTTTAGTTTTTCGAGTCTCTGCTAGATTTTCGAAAGATTACAAATTACCGTACCGTATTGCTAAACATACCAAGGAGAGAAAAAGAGGGAAAAGTGAGGAAAATGTAGAGAAAAGGAACAGGCAGGGAGTCTTCATGCACAGTGTAATAATGGAAAAAATAGGGGGAAAACAGGGGAAACGGAAATAGAAGAAGAAGTGATTACGAAATTTAGGCGAAAAAATAGAAAGAGTTGGAGACGATGAGACAGCGCGGAAAGGGAGAAGACTGGACGATTGGTAGAAAAATTGGTCAGAAGGGATTACTGTAATCAACTACAGTAATCTGAAAGAGCCTGAAAGTAAGCCTAAGGATGAGATTTCTAGATCTACTTCAGAATTCTGTAATTTTTTAAAGAATTTCTGAATTTCTGAATTTCTGAATTTCTGAATTTCTGAATTTCTGAATTTCTGAATTTCTGAATTTCTGAATTTCTGAATTTCTGAATTTCTGAATTTCTGAATTTCTGAATTTCTGAATTTCTGAATTTCTGAATTTCTGAATTTCTGAATTTCTGAATTTCTGAATTTCTGAATTTCTGAATTTCTGAATTTCTGAATTTCTGAATTTCTGAAATTCTGAAGTTCTGAATTACTGAATTTCTGAATTTCTGAATTTCTGAATTTCTGAATTTCTGAATTTCTGAATTTCCTGGAATTTCTGAATTTCCTGGAATTTCTGAATTTCTGAATTTCTGAATTTCTGAATTTCTGAATTTCTGAATTTCTGAATTTCTGAATTTCTGAATTTCTGAATTTCGGAATTTCTGAATTTCTGAATTTGGATTCCCTATTTTTTCTCCTAAAAATCTCTCTAACTGTCTGCGCCTCTCCCCCATTCCATACTATTTCTCCCAATTTTCACCAAAAAAAAGTGGGCGGAGCCAATTCTGCGAACACTCCGGCCAATCGAAAACCATTCAGTTAGAGAAAAACGGAGAATTCGACAAGACACAGAAATCGAATGTTTGTTTTGTAAAGGATCATTGTTCTATTATTTTTTAGGCCAAAAAATTAGAATTTCCTAAAATTTCGATTTTTTCAGAATGAGCAAGCTCCTCGTGATTGTTGCGGACATTTTTTGGAAGGCTTCGAGACGCTTCCGAGGAAATGGACAACAAGAAGAAAGTGAGTTTTGTACAGAATTAATAGAAAAAATTGGGGAAAAATAGGGAAAAAATTATAGAGATTGTCAAAAATGCACTAAAACACACTTTGCTCTTTGAGCTCAATTATCTCGGCTTCTATGAGATATATCAAAAAGTGGTCAACTGATAAAATGTAACTGATATTGTGATGAACATTTTACTAGTTGACAAGTTTTTATATCTCTTATAGGGACAGAGATATTTGAGCTTGAATAGCCGGAGGTTCTGTCGGCGCCGCGGGCTGTCGGTTGGTTGCTTCCCTACCTTTAAGCTCAGTTATCTCGGCTTCTCTAAGAGATATCAAAAATCTGTCAACTAATGAAATGAAGCTTATAATCTGATAAATATTTTATCAGTTTATCAAATTTTGATATCTTTTACAAAAACCGAGATAATCGAGCTCAAATACAGAGAATGCTGAAGTTTCAGCTAGAAAACAAAAAATAAGAGTTATGTCTCATTTTACCTCTTGTTTTCTAATAATCTAGTTAAAAAAACTAACTTTAATTCATTCTGCCCCCAAAAAATCACATTTTCATCCTTTGGCCTAGAGACGCAGACAGCGAGACACACTAACTGTCTGCGTCTCTCTCATTCACTAGGTTATGGCTATTTTAAAGCTGTATTTCCTTATCAACAAGTGATTGTACAAAAAAGTTGTCAATTAGAAAAATGAAGCTCTATTTTTGTTTCATGTTATGTAAAAATTTCAGACAAATCGGATAAATGGAAAATGCTTTCGTAAGCACCTAAATAGTGGATATTGAAATCGTCATTTTTTGGATTTTTTTTTCTTTTTTTCCAGTATACTGTAGGTCATCAAACAATGACTAATATGATTGACTCCCTTCTTTTTTTTCGTCGATACAGGCAAAAAAAAAAAGAAAAAAATTGCATAGAATTGACCAGTCTCAATGGAGAATGATGATGACTCAAATGGCTGTGAGTGGATGGAAATAGAAAAAAGAAGAAAAATGGAGTACTGTAGGTTCCAACTTCGAATCAGTTTATCTCGATACCTGTAAAAGATATTGAAAATTGGTCAACTAATAAAATATAGCTAATAGTGTGATAATTATTTTACAAGTTGACCATTTTTTTATATCTTTTACAGAAAATGAGATATATAGGCTCGAAGTTGACGGTAATCCTTGTTTGATTATCTACAGTAGTCAGCAAAAAATTCGATTTCTGTTGAATATGGCCATTTTTAGGTGCCTAGAAAAACACTTCATATTTGCCAGCCTAATTTGAAATTTGTAGAGAATATAATACAAAAATAGAGCTCCATTTTTTTAACTAATTCCTTTTTTGTAAAATTACTTGTTGAAGAGAAAAAACAGCTTCAAAATAAACATAGCCAAATTCGTGAATACGAGAGACGCAGGCAGTTAGAGTGTCTCGCTGTCTGCGTCTCTAGCCCGCTAGACTAAAAATGGGATTTCTGTAGAGAGATGATTCAAATTTCGGTATTTTTGCACTAGTTTTTTTTTTTTGAAAAAAATACCGTAAAAACTGTATTAGAAGCCGGCCCTTCTATTTTTCCACGGCACCTCTGGAGGGCCCTTCTATTACAGGGGCGCTTCAATTAGAGAGGGGGCCCTTTTGTTTTTCCGGTCATTTTTTTGAATTTTTCAATCAAAAATTCGACAAATTTTTGTTCAAACTTCATGAAATTTTGTCAATTTCACCAAAACTAAGCTAATTTTTCTTCAAAAAATGTGTTTTAGAGAAATTCTATTAAAATGTGAAATTCTCGGAATATTTTTCACTAAAAGCGTACCGAATTTTTTTAATTCCAAGACAACTTTTGGAGATTTCCTTCTTTACAAGGGGTCCTTCTATTACAGGGGGCCCTTCTATTTTTCCAGACCCCTCTCGGAGGGCCCTTCGAATAGAATTTAGCATTCACTGTACTTGAGCTCATTTATCTCGCTTCCTGTAAAAGATATCAAAAATTTGTCAACAGATTAAATATTGGTGATATTATGATAAACATTTTATCAGTTGACAAAATTTTGATATCTCTCATAGGAATCGAGATAATTAAGCTCTTATTAGGATCCACGCATGGCGGCAATGATCAAAGACAACTCTCGGAGGTTCTGTCCTTTTTTCTTCGGGTATATATTTCAAAACATACCAACTAGCACCTCTTGAAAAATATTTTTTGGGTCCCTTTTTCTTTTTTGCCGATAACCTTTGTTTACATATTCTGAAGGAGCGGAGAGATAGAGGGGCGGCTTTTCCACTGTTTTAATTTTTGGTGGGAGGTACAGTAATCCATGGATATCGGGAAGAAAAGCTTTTAGAAGGTTTAAAGGAATTTAGAATTGGAAATTAGGAAAATATAAAATCAGAGTTCGAATTTCAGAACTTTCTATTTTCAGAAAACTAAAATTCATTTCACGACTGAATGTTCCCGCAAATTTAGTGATAAGAGAACTGCTAGACAGACAACTAGACGGCAATTTTCGAAAACAGATTTCATTAATAACTTCCTCAGCTTGGTACCAGCTTGTACTACCGAAAATTTCACAATTATGTTTTTCTTGTTTTTCTCGCAAAAAACAACACATACCGTAAATGCTCTCCTAGAACCCCTTGTACTTTGAGCTCTATTATCTCGATTCCTTTAAGAGATATCGGAAAGTGACTAACTAATAAAATGTTTGTCATAACATCAGTAACATTTTATTAATTGACAATTTTTTGACATATCTTACAGAAGGCGAGATAATTAGGCTCAAAGTGCAAGTATTAGAGCTTTACGGTAGTTCTCTGCGTCGTCTCCCTCTCTCTCTCTCTCTCTCTCTCTCTCTCTCTCTCTCTCTCTCTCTCTCTCTCTCTCTCTCTCTCTCTTCCGAGAAATGCACTATGACACAGAAAATGAGATGAGCAATGGTTTCTTTCCACCAGAAAATGAGAAAAAATGTCGGTATGAGTCAATTTCCCGTAAGTATAGATAGACACCACAACTGACAAATATAAGCGAAAAAGAGAGAAAATGATAAATGAGTACTGTATCTTTATATCCAATAAATGTCATTGAGAAATAAAGAGATGGAAAAGAGCTTCAAAATGATTCAAAACTTGCCTAATTTCGTTCAAATTACTGTAGATTCAAATTCCATGGAAGATCAGCCAACTTTAAGAAGTCCCTGCTAACTGGAAACTTGCCATTTCTGAAAAAAATTTATTACAAAAATGTAGGCATTTAAAAGTTCTACAAAATTATAAAGAAAATTCGAAAAGTTTCGTTTCAGCAACTCGAAAAATCTGAATTTTCAGAAATTTCAATTTCAAAATTAATTTTTCAAATTTTCGGTAAATTATTGTTCTTAAACTGCAATGTCTCCATTCTGTCTCTTCCCATTTTTAGCTGTTAGCAATCACTTCAAGAATTTCAACACTCTTTGAGGTCTTATCAGTAAATTTATCAGTTCTCCATACTGAAAAAAAAAACACAGAAAAGCCCCGCCCGTTCTCATTGTGACTCAATCGTTCTTTCTGCTCACTTCCCAAACTTTTCTTCCTGAAAAATGTCGAAAACGACTAAAATTAAAAATCTAAAAGCTAATAATACTCTGACTAAACTATTCACCAAACTTTGGCATACTGTAACTGGCGGTTTTTGTTCAAAAAAGAAGATAAAAGAAGATGTAACCAATAAAGGTATGATTATTCTGAATTCTGAATTTTTGTAATTCTGGATTTCTGGGTTTCCGAATTCCTGAATGTCTTATTTTTTGAATTTTTCAAATTTTCGAGATGTAAATTTCTTGAATTTTTCATTTTCAGAAGCTCGGAATTTTTGAATTTGTCTGAAAATTTCAGAATTTAGTAATTTTTGAAATTAGAATTTTCGTTTTTTCGGATTTTTCAGCTTTTCCAAACTTTTGAGTTCTGAAATTTCGTAGAGTTTCGTAATTGAATGTTTTATTGTGAAATCAACTTATTTGAAAATCTGGAAAAGCAAAAACAACTGATAAGACAACAATTTCGATTTCCAAAAGTTTCAAAATATGTTTCAAAATTTTTTTTCTAGTCAAAAATCATGTTAAGGGGTTGCCCAATTTCAGATCAATTATCTCAGTTCCTATAAGTGTTACCAAAAGTTTGTCAACTGATAAAATGTAGCTGATATTATGATAAACATTTTATCAGTCGACAAATTTTTGATATCTTTAACAGGAGCCGAGATAATTAAGCTCGGACATGCAGTTTGGTGGTGACGCAAGCAGCCGACAGCACGCGGCGCCGACCGACCTGCGCGCACTTTGAGCTTAATTATCTCGATTCCTGTGAAAGATATCAAAATAGTGTCAACAGATAAAATGTTTAACATAATATCACCAATATTTTATCAGTTGACAGATTTTTGATATTTCTAACAGGAACCGAGACAATTGAGGTCAAAGTAAAGCTACCGGCGGAGCCACGCGGTTGGTCCGTTTTTGATCCGTTTTTGATCCGTTCAACTCGTATCTTCTATAGTTTTCAATGGATTCCGATGATTTTGATATCAAAATTTAGGAAATTTCAATAACTATAATTTTGGGTAAAACACATTAAATAAGATAGTTGAGCTCAAAGAGGGCAAGTCTGGTGGTGACGCAACCAGCGGCGCCGACCGAACTGCGAGCAATTGAAGCTCAATTATCTCGGTTCCTGTAAGAGATATCAAAAATCTGTCAACTAATAAATTTTTTGTCATCTCATCGCCAATATTTTGTCAGTTGACAGATTTTTGATATCTCTCATAGGAAGCAAGATAATTGAGGTCAAAGTAAAGCCACCGGCGGAGCTACGCGGTTGGTCCGTTTTTGATCCGTTCTACTCATATCTTCTATAGTTTTTAATGGATTCTGATGACTTTGATAACAAAAATTTAGGAAATTTCAATAGCTATAATTTCGGGTAAAATACATTATTCAATACTTTCCAGATCCCTCCACCTCGACCAGCGCCCCATCCACCTCCGATCCCACCACAACTCCTGAACATCCCCTCTTCACCTCCTATCAGTTCTTCCAAGTGGAGGATTCTCCATTCAGTGAGGATCATGCCACCCCATGGGATGTTCAGGCGGTACTTCAGAAGAACAAGCCGATGGAAGAGGATTCAGAAGGATCTAAAGAAGCCCAACGCCGTCTGGGACCAGCGACGAACGTGGAGGCTGGAGATTCGAGAGCTAACCATTCGATGTGGTATCATCGGGTCGAGCCGAAGGACCGATTCCAGTGGAGCGGGAGATTGGAATATACCGACGATTTGGTAGATTACGAATTCGAAGAAATCGGAGGAAAATGGACTGAAATCGAGGAGTACAAGATGCGAAGAGCAGAGGTGAGCGGGCGGGAATTTGAATTTTCGAATTTTCAAATGTTCTGAATTTCTAAATTTTTGAATTTCTGGTTCTTTAAATTTTCCTGGAATTTATCAATTTTCTTTAATTTCAAAATTTTCCAGAATCTGGCTCAACTGGAAGCAAAGCGGGAGAAGGAGATGAAGGAAAAGCTGACTAGACAGCTAAAGTCCATGAAAATGGACTAAAAACCTCGATTTCTTTCATTTTTATCATTTTTATCATATTCTTTAATTAATTAATTAATTACTTTTTATTCATTTTTCCCTCTTTCCCCTAGATTTTTTGTTAGCTCCACACCCTCTCTTTTTATGGTAAATTCCATGTGATTTCTTTAATATTTTCCGGTATTTTATGACTCTCCCTGTTTTTTTTTCGCCATAATTTGCTCCTAAAATCCCTTTAAAGTCTCAATAAATTTGTCTAAAAAATAAATCAAGAAAACCCCAACTCCCTGCCGCAGGGTTGCAAAAACCGCGCGCGCCGCTTGCAAAAGTGGGCGGAGCGTCGTTTCGTCACGGCTCTCGCTCGTTTTTCAGCGTTTTTCATCGATTTTTGACTGAAATTTTCGCGATTTTTCGAGAAATTCCGCCATGGGAGCCGACGGAGGAACTATCCCGAAACGGTGAGTGTTTATTAAGCTTGATTGGGGCGAGAAAATGCCTTGAAAAGTTAAATTTTCGAAAAGTTCGAAAAAAAAGACTTTTAAAGCGTGTTGAAGCGGTTTTGAGCATTAAAAACGTTTTTTAGCTACAAAAAATAGCCCAAAAATCGAAAAATTCGGTCGAAAAGCCCAAAAAATAAATATATTTCGGCCAAAGTTTCCAAAATTCGAAAAAAATGGGTTTTGAGATTTTTGGCTATTTTTAAAACAGATTTTTGCGTTCTAAACGATTTCAAACCCCAATTTTCATAAAAAATGAAGAATTATTCTCAAAATTCGAGGTTTCCATGAGAAATTTCGGGAAAAATGACCCAAAATCAGTTTCTGACAAAAATCACTTTTAAAAAACTTTTTTAGCTGCATATAGCCGAAATTTATTGATTTTTCATGGTTTTGAACCTATTATTCAGCTATTTCGACCCTAAAAATTGAGTTTTAGGCCTATTTTGGCCTATTCCGAGCTTCTAGACGATTTTAAGCTATTTAGGCTCATTTTCAACCGATTTTTCCCAATTTTCCCTTCAAAAATCTCATGTTTCCGGCAGTTTATAAGCTTTTTCTGGCGGAAATTCTGAAAATTTGACCCATCTTTTGCTATTTTAGTGCTAAAATTCAAGTTTTGAGGACTTTAAGCTATTTCGGCTCATTTTCAGCCGATGTTTCCCAATTTTCCCTCTAAAAACCCCCATTTTCCAGATGCGAGCTCGTGCAACAGAAGAAAAAGAAGGAGAAGCTCGACAAGCACGTGAAAAATGCCACAAAATGGAGGAATTGTCAACTGACCCAATTGCCACTCAAAAAACCCGTCATCGCATGCCGATTCGGAAAGCTCTACAACAAAGAAGACGTGATCAACGCGATTCTGAATAAAACCATCTCCAAATCTGCCGCTGCGAGCCATATCAAGGGCCCCCGCGACTTTGTAGAGCTCAAATTGACTGAAAATAAGGATTTCAAGCGTGGCGACGTCAAGGGCGACGACTACAATGATGTGAATCAGACCGAGTTCCTTTGTCCCATTACGAATGTGCCCATGAACGGAATTCAGAGTTTTCTGGTAAATTGGCAGTGTGGATGTGTGTATTCTGAGAAGGCTCAACAAGAAGTCAAGTCGGAGAACTGCCACGTGTGTGGAGGACCGTACGACGCCACTAAGATGGTGATTCTGAATCCGGAGGATGAGCAATTGGAACTGTACAAATTGAAATGGGAGGCGGAGAAGGCTGAGAAGGCTGCGGCGAAGAAGGAGAAGGCTAAGAAGACGGCGGAGAAGATGGAAGCGGCTGCAGCAGTGGCTTCGGAGGGACCATCGACGTCTTCAGATGCTCCAGGAGCCAGTGCGCCGGGGCCTAGTGGGATGACTAGTGTTGGAAAGAGTGGTAAGGGTTTATTTGGTTAAAAATTCAAATATTGTGCTAAATATTGGATCAAACTGGGTCTCTTTGGACCCTGATATATTGCAATTTTCAGAAATTTTTCGGAATTTCCTGAAAATTTAGAAATCTGAAAGATAGAAAATTCTGATAAATTCCAGTTTTTAGCCTGTTTGAGACCATTTTTCAGCGATTTCAAGTCATTTTTGGCTTATTTTCAGCCCAAAAAATTGAAAAAATCTCGAAAATTCGCTTCAAAAGGGGGTTTTAGGCTCTTTTTGGACGCATTTTTAGCCTATTTTCGAGCCATTTTTAGGTACTTTTTACCCAGTTTTATCATTTTCGAGCCGTTTCAAGCCTTTTTTGACCCATTTTTAGCCTATTTTGAGCCTATTTTCAGTCCCTTTGATCCGTTTTTAGTCAATTTCCACCTATTTTCTGCCGACGTTGAGTGATTTTAAGGCTTTTTTGGCCTATTTTCAGCTTTAAAAATTGAAAAAAAAATCTCGAAAAATCGGAATTTTATTCTAATTTTCGGCGAAATTTTTAGCTCTTTTAAGGTTTTTCAGCTGTTTTCAACGATCCTTTTCGATTTTTCCAGTTTTTTCTGTCTGAAATTTGACTAGAATGAAGCTTGATTACTGTAGATTACTATATGAAACCTATAATTTTGTAGTTTGAACGACATCCACGTGATTGTGTTTGCCAAAAATAACTACAAAATTCTAGGTTTTCTACAGTAACCTACAGTAATCAAACATCGTTCTAGTCAGATTTCAGACAGAAAAAACTAGAGTAATCGAATGAGGATCGTTTGAAATAGCTGAAAAACCTAAAAAGATCTGAAAATTTTACCGAATTAAGCGATTTTTCGAGATTTTTTTTCAATTTTTGAAGCTGAAAATAAGCCAAAAATGCCTTAAAATCGCTAAAAATTACCATTGAAAAAAAAATTACCACTAGAAAAATGGTATTTAATCAGGAGTTTAGTGCGGGAAATGACTGAAAATGACCAAAAATAGGCTCAAAATAGAATAAAATAAGCTCAAAATGGCTCAAAAATGAGTCAAAACCTGCTGAAAATGACTAAAAACGGATCAAAGGGACTGAAAATAGACTCTAGAGAGCCAAAAATGAAATTAAAAATTACCCTAGATTCACTCGAAAAATTGTCTTAAACAGGCTATAAAATGCGGAATTTATAAGAATTTTTGATTTTTCGGATTTCTAAGTTTTTAGAAATTTCTGGAATTTTTGGAATCTCTGAACTTTCAGACGATAGTTACTGGTTTCCTAGAATCCGAAATTCTCTGAAAATTGAACTAAAAATATCCTCTCTTTTTTTTTCAGCGGATCTCAAGAAAAAGCTGGAAATCGCCAAGCTCGGAGCATCTGGAGCCTCAGACCGGAAAGCCGACAAGCGAAAAGCACCATCGACGTCTTCAGATATTCAATCAGATCCAACGAAATCGGATACCTATAAGAAGTTGTTTACCACTTGTGAAGCAGCCAAAAAGAAGCCAGATGGACATTGGGTCACTTATAATCCACTGTATTATTGATTTCTTGATTTTTTGTGTCATTTTCCATGTTTTTTGGCTGAAAATTGGGACTTTTTGGGGTTAATTTTGGTGAAAAATGAGTTAACATAGCTTTAAAATGGCCTACAAGGTTTGAAATTGGCTCAAAATTGTCTAAAAAAAGCTCTAGAAAGGGTCAACTATAATCTTTTTTGTGTCATTTTCCCTGTTTTTTTTTTTGGCTGAAAATTGGGAATTTTAGGCTCAAAATGGTCTAAAATCTCGAATTTTAGCTCGAAAAATCATCAAAAATGGAAAAATTAGGCCCAAAAATGACCTAAAAAGTCTGAAAATAGCTTGAATCCCGTATTTTTATGACATTTTTCCATTTTTTTTGGCAGAAAATTGGTAATTTCTGGGGTAAATTTTGGTGCAAAATGAGCCAAAAATGATCTAAAAACTCGAATCTTAGCTCGAAAAATCTGCAAAAATGACCTTAAAAGCTCTAAAAATGACCTGATAGGACCTAAAAACTGCCTAAATTTGCTGAAAATTGACTTTAAAATGACCTGAAAATAGCCTAAATTTCACCTGAAATCCCCAATTTTCAGCCATTTTTCCCTGTAAATTCTCCTCCTTTTTCTGTATCTATCCGTCTTTTTTTCCAAATATTAATACAGTAATCATTCCATTTCTCAACCTTTTTTTTTCAATTTTTTCTCAAAAATTTGGTTTTCGCCGATTTTTCTCTGCTTTTTTTTGAAAGTTTTTTTGTCTGAAAATTTCAGATTTTCCCCCCAATTTTTATAGAAAATTCCAGATTTTCCAATCCCATTTTTCCAGAATCTTCCAGAAGAATGCTGTCCGTTCCAATGCGAACGGCTGCTTCTCGTTGCCTGACGACGTCAGGATCCCTCCGACACCTTCGTCTTCATCTGAATCCAGTCTTCGTTGCCACGTGTCAAACCCGAAACATCTCCTCTGCTGACGTCTTCAAATTCACAGAATCCGCGGCGACGTCATCTGAACTGCCGCCACTGCCGACGCCACCGGCACCCGGCCTATCGTTGGATGAAATTATCGCTTCTGGAGAATCAGTGTTGGAGGAGCTCGGGCTCTGGTCGTGGTGGAAACCATCGTCATATTTTAGATGGGCACTTGAGAGTAAGGGTTTCTTTGGAGATTTTTGAGGAAAATTTTGATATTTTCAGTCTATTTTTTAAAAATTTCGATTTTCCGAATTTTAATGAAATTTCGAATTTTCCAAAATTTTGATTTTTCCGATTTTTCTGTCTTCCTGTACCTTTAAATTCCCCATCTTTTTCAGGCATGCACGTGCACCTGGACATTCCCTGGTGGCTGACCATCGTCGCAGCTACCATAACCCTGCGTGCCCTTCTAATAGGGGTACCAGTGATGTCTCAAAAACTAGTCGCCAAACAATCAATGTATCGAAAAGAGATGAATGAGTTTCGTGATCGAATTGACGAGGCGAGAAAGGAGAATAATCAACTACTCCAGCAGCAGATTCTTCTGGAGCAGAGGGACTTTTTGAGGTCTAAAGACATCCGATTGGGACGTCAATTTGTGGTTATGGCAGCGAACGGAGCCGTTTTTGCCACACAGTTCTTTGCTATTAAGGTCAGGGATTACGGTAATTTTAGCTGATTTACAGTTCGAAATTATGCTAAAAATCCCGGGAAAAATTGATTATTTTCAGCCAAAAATTGAAGAAAAAGTTCTATTTTTCGGACCATTTCGGCCCAATTTCGATATATTTCGGTCAGAAAATAGTGACTTTTCGGCTTATTTCAGCTCAAAATTAGGTTAGAATTGAGAAATATTATGCTGATAATCTAGGAAAAATCGATATTTTGAGAGAAAAAAATAGGAATTTTCACCGGAAAAAATTTTTTCAGCCCAAAATAGCGGATTTTAAGCCAAAAATAACGAATTTTCAGTCAAAAATGACAATTTTTCAGTCAAAAATAACGAATTTTCAGCCAAACATAACAAAGTAGCCATTTTCGGCTGAAATTTTGCTATTTCTAACTGAAAAATTGATATTTTCCGCTGACAATTTGTTATTTTTTTGGCTGAAATTTTGCTATTTTTGACTGAAATTTTCGGAAAATTCGCTAGGTTTTCATCGATTTAGGCCTTAAAATTTTTTCGGACGATTTAGACCATTTCTAGGCTTTTTAGGTCGATTCTAGGAGGAAAATTGCCGAATTTTTAGTATAAATTGTGCAAAATGGACCATCTCCGACCCATTTTAACCCTAAAAATCCCAAATTTGCAGAAAATGGTAGCTGTCAACTATCCGGGACTTTCGGAAGGCGGTGCCCTTTGGTTCACAGATCTCACAGCCACCGACCCCTACTACGCTCTCCCATTCATTTCTGCGGCCACAATGGCACTCGTCACGAAGGTTGGAATCGAAATGGGCACGACGGCTGATCAGATGCCACCTGTGATGAGAGCATTTATGAGTTACGGACTCCCGGTGGTCATTTTTGGAGTCTCTTCGCAGTTTGCTACGGTAAGTATGGGGGAGGGGTACTGTAGTTTAAGAGCCTTGGAATTCTGATGGCTTTCGGACGATTTTCAGTTTAAAATATGAATGTAAGTGGAGGATTACTGTAGAGTCCTACTTTTTGGGTTTTTTGAAATTTTTAAAAATCGTCGAAAAACGACTGAAAACGAATGAGAATCAAGTGACACTGGGATTACTGTAGAAATATTCAGTAACCCAAAAATCGACAAAAAGATCAGTCTCAATCTCTAGAATGATGAATTAGAAGATTAGGAGATTTTGAATTTCCTGAAATTTGAAATTTTTGAGATTCTAAGAATTTAAGATTTTTAACTGGTTGCAGGATTACTGTAGGTTACTGTAAGCATACTGTAGATAGCATTTCAGTAGGCGCTAAGATTACTGTATCCCGAATTTGGAGATTTTCCAGTTACTGAGTTTCAGAAGATTTTCCAAAATATTTTGAAGGACTGGGACTATGAAATTTCTAGATTTTCGATATTCCGAGATTCTGAAATTCTGAGATTTTGGAATTCTGAAAATTTGAAATCCTGAAATTCAGAATTTTCTAAAATCTGCGGTTGTGAAAATCTAAAATTTGTGAAATCTCGAAATTCCGAAATGTTAGATTTCCAGATTCTGAGATTCTGAGATCCTGAGATTCCTAGATCCTGAAATTTTGATAATCCGAAAATCTCCGAAAAAGCCTTTCTGAACATCCCCGAAGTAGCGGTTTGGATTACTGTAGAATACTACTTTTTGAAAAAAATCTGAAAATCGTCTGAAAATCATCAGAATTTCACAGATTCTCAAATTAGACGATGTTCGGGGTTTTGGATTTTTCTGAAATTCTTTAAAATATGAGATTCTGGTAGTAAGATTACTGTAGAAGCTGCTTAGACTCTGAGATTCTGAGACTGTATGGGGTAGGATTACTGTAGAATTCTACTTTTTGGATTTTTCGATAAAATCTGAAAATCACCCAAAAACCCGCTGAAACATAGATAAATGTCATCAGAATCCCGATAATTTTTGAATTAGAAAAGATTTCTAAGATTCTAAAAAATTAAGATTTTAATTCAGCAAGTGGCACTAGGATTACTGTAGATTACTGTAAGCTTACTGTAGGTAGCATTTTTATACGCGCTAAGATTACTGTATCCTGAAATTCGAAAACATTGTAAAAACCCGGAATTCTGAGATTCTGAAATTCTGAGATTCTGAGATTTTGAAATTCTGAGATTCTTAGATTCTGAAATTCTGGAATTCTGAGATTCTGATATTCGCTTCCCCAACTCCCCAAATCCTAAATTTTTCCAGGGTCTGTGTGTGTATTGGACTGCTTCCAATGCCGTTTCTCTCATCTACGCAGCCGCCTTCAAAGTCGACGCGATTCGTAATATTTTTGGAATTCCACCAGTCGTCCCAATGCCAAAAACCGCCGTACAAAAGTCGGCATTCTCACAGGTTCTCAAATCGTATAAAGGTGAGATTAGACTGAAAATGACCAAAATTTGACTGAAATTGGTCAACATTTGACTTTAAATTACCGAAATCTGGTGAAAAATGGCCTAAATTTCACTAACAATAGCCCGAATTTCACTAAAAATGACCATAATTTGACTGAAAATGACCTAAACTTGACTAAAAACGACCTAAATTTGACTAAAAATGACCTAAATTTGACTGAAAATGACCTAAATTTGACTAGAAATGACCTAAATTTGACTAAAAATGACCTAAATTTGACTGAAAATGACCTAAATTTGACTTGAAATCACCGAAATTTGGAAATTTCGATTGCTCAGCTTTAATTTTTCAGCTCAAAACTACTCAAAATTGATCGTTTTGGACCAAATTTCTTCCAAATGTTTATCTTTTGGTCCCCTAAAATTTAACTATTTCCAGACAACAAATCGATTCCACCGTCGATCGCCGATCTCCGACAACGCGACGCGACGTCGTTCAAAAAAGCGGGACGTGGCAAACCGATCACATAATCATTTTAAGCGATTTTCAGCTTTGTAGTTTGTAGTTTTAAGGTAGAAAATTCCTTCTTTTTTTGTTATTTTTTGGCTTTTTTGTTATCATTATCTCTCTTTTTTTTTTTGAAAATTGTATCGGTTCGATTTTTAATATGAATTTGAATTTTTTTTTTGATTTTTTGAAATTCTTTGATTTTCTCAATTTTTGTGATTTTACGAATTTTCTTTAAATTGAAAATTTCGATCTTAATGATTTTTGAATTACCCAATCATATTATTCATCAGTCAACACACCCCATTTCGCAACCCTGATGATTCACCATCCCAATAGAACGAGAGACCACAAGAAAAGAGGAGGGGGAAAAGAAAGAGAGAAAAAAGGGGACACAAACACAATGATGTGGTTGTGTGAGGAAATTCTCTTCTCTTGCTTTTTTGTTTTTTTTCTAGAAATTTGAAAACATATCATTATATTCTTCAGCCTGAAAAATCGATATTATGCTTGTCTGAGAAAAAAAAGGTTAGAGAGTATTCTTTGCAGTCTAAATACGGTAGCGGTCTCGAAGCGGAGAGCCTAAATAGCACACTAAGTAAAGTGGAGACGCAGACACTTTTTTGTCTGCGTCTAAACCTTTTTTTTCTCAGACAAGCATAATATTCTGCCGATTTTTAGCCCGAAAAATCGCTTTTTCCCCAAAAAATTATGTTTTCAGGTTTCAATTTTTCCTTTTTTCCTGAATTTTTATTGAATTTTCATATTTTTCTATGAATTTTATCTTTTTTAAACCTAAAAATCTTGAATTTTTCTGATTTTTTAAACCTCGAATTTTGCTTTTTAATTTCAACTTTCCGCCGATTTTCATAATTTTTTTTTCCAGAAACTCCTCAAAAACCACCTAAAAAAGCAGAATGAATTTCTTCAATAAACCGGATCCAAAGGGTGAGATTTTTAAATTTAAATTTTAGCAAAAAATGGCTGAAAATTTGAAATTTGCAAAAAACCCAAAAAATCGATGGAAAATGACATACTTTAGTGTAAATTGAGTGAAAAATACCGAAATTTTCACTAAAATTTCGAAAATCGCAAAAAACAAGGCGAAAATCTGGATTTTCGAGGAAAAACCTGAAAGTGGGCTCATTACCGTATTCTAATCCATAAAAAACAAATATAGGCTCCGCACACTTTTACCGGAAGATCAGTTTTTTTCACCGATAAAAAATCGCAAGACTCCGCTCACAAAGTCCGGTCAAACCCCTTAAAAATGGGTTTATGCTGAAAAAAGCTAAAAAGAGCCGCAAAATTGCTCAAATACAAAAAAAGGCCTGAAACTGCCTAAAACCATCAAAAATCGCTAACAAGGCCAAAAAATCCCACTAAAATAGCTAAAAAACGCTAAAAACTTCCATTTTTCTCCCAGAACTCGAGCGAGCCAACAAACGAGAACTCCGAAAAACAAATCGCGACTTGGAATCGGATCGTCGTCAGATGGACCGTCGGGAGAAGGAGCTGGAGCAGGAAATCAAGAAATTGGCGGCAAAAGGGCATAACGATGCGGCACGTCATCTGGCGAAACAACTGATTCAGTTGAGGAATCAGAAGACGAAATCCGTTGGAATGAGTGCCCGGATTAGTGGAATTCAGGCACAGAATTCGTGAGTTTTACACTATTTTTAGGATAATATCGGCTTTTTTAGCCCTTCAGAGCTATTTGTGACATTCTTTATACATTTTGAGGCTATTTAAAGAAGTAATTACGTTTTTAGATCATTTTGAGCCATTTTTGACTGTTTTAAGCTTAATTTTCTGCTTATTTACGCTATTTTCGGCTATTTTCGAACTTTCTTGCCAATTTTCAAACCTAATTTGGACCATTTTTTCAGACATATGCAATCGATGGCAAAAATGGGATCGGCAATGGGAACTACTGTGAAAACGATGAAAGAAATGAACAAGCAAATGCCGTTGGAGAAAGTGGCAGCGAATATGCGAGAATTCCAAATGGCACAGGAGAAAATGGGTCTTACGGAGGAGGTTTGTCGTTTAGCTCTATTTTTAGGGATTTTGAGCTTTTGAGCTACATATTTTCGAAAAATTTGAAAGTCCGCCGAAAATTCGAAAATTTCGAAAATTCAAAAATCCGCCAAATCTTAAAATATAAATTTTCCAGATGATGAACGACACGCTGGACTCGATTCTCGACGCTCCGGGCGACGCCGATGAGCAAGACGCAATTGTGGCTCAGGTGCTCGATGAGATTGGCATTGAGATGAATTCAAAGGTAAGGGACATCTGGACACACAGATTGACAGAAAAGTGGAAAATTTGTCAATTTTAACCGATTTTAACCCGTTTTATGGCATTTTTAGACCAATTTTTGTTAATTTTCACTCATTTTTGAGCCAATTTTTCGGATATTTTCAGCTCGCCAACGTGCCAACCATTCCGACTCGTGTCGGCGCCGCTAGCTCCGCGACACCCGACGATTTGGAGGATCTCGAAGCGAAGCTGGCCAAATTGAGAAGCTAAACTATTCCTTTCCTTTTTTTCTGTGGAATTTTTATTTACTGTAAATATTCGTGTGAATTTATTTGTGTATGAAAGAAAACAATGAATGAATTGAAATGAAATTGGTGAATTTGTGGAATTTCAGACAAAAATTAAAGAGAATCTTGAGAAGAATTAAGGTATAGATCAAATGCGATGATTTGCGGTGGCGATGGGGGGAAGGATCGATATTTTGACATGAAATTGATGAAATTTCAGCATAAAAAAGGGCAGTGTAACATAGAAATGATAAAAAAGACAAAGTGATTTTTTCCGGAACGATTTTTTGCAGTTATCGGGGTTTGGCGGATTTTTGAATTTTCGATTTTTGCCGATTTTTCGAAACAAAATTTTTTCTCGCACGTTTTTTTGTGTATTGCGACTCATCAGTTCAATTTAAAGCTTTCTTACCGTATTATTACGGTATATTGACGTTTGAGCGCATTTAATGCCTATTTTTGCCGATTTTGAACCGATTTTCTTGATATTTTTTCGATTTTTAAAGATAATTTTGTGTGTAACGGACGAACATCGACAAAAACCACAGAAAAATTGAGAAAATTTAGTAAAAATCGTCCCGAAAGCGCTGATTATAACGTCCCGAAAAAATCACCGCGCTTGAGAAAGATCAGTGTCACATAGAAATGATAAAAAAAAAGTGATGAGGATTTTTCTAGAAAATTCTGTTGAAAACTACAAAAGTGGGGGATGTTCTAGAAGAATCAATTGGGGAAAGCACAAGAAAAACAACAGTAAGACAACATATTTGAAAATTCGAAGCGGGGGAACAAAATGAACGGTGAGGTTGAAAATTGGGGAAACATCAAGTTTGAATGCTAGGATGAGAAGAAATACTGCAAGGAATACTGTAATAACGGGAATTTGGGAAGAAAAATGCAGATTTTTGGGGTTTTTGGCGATATTTTGGCGGAAAATTCGGTGAAATGTCTTTTTGGATTTTTGCGAAGATTGACCTGAAAAATACTAGGTCAGTTTTTGCGAAAAATCAATTTTGGGTAAACTCACATTTTGAAGAAAATTGCTCTTTTAATATTCGGGACTGCCGCCTTGAGATGGTTGTTGGGTCGACGATCCAGGGAGATCTGGAAAAACTGAAGATAATGAAAATTTAAATTTTCTGATTTTCAAGATTTTCAGCATCAAAATGCGCTAAATATCATAAAAATCTGTTAATTTAGAGCCGAGATACAGCCATTTGAAGATTAGAAGAGAGACGCAGAGAAACGAGAGTGCTCTGCGTCTCTCCACTCAACTTCAAAGGCTCATAACTCGCTTCAACTGCAACCAAAATGAACGAAAGTTTAACGGGGTTGAAGGAAATTTCGAGGGCTTTTCAACTAAATGAAAAACCTATGAAATTGCCTAACAGACTCACTTCTTCCGGCGGCCATAATCCGCTCCAATGCAGAAGAGTAAGCAATTGTTGTGGGTGTATTAATGGTGATTGCTGTGGAACTGCCGTTTCCGTAGTAGGACATTGATCCAACGAATGGAATAGTCGATGCTGGGAGGGTTGCCGGAACTACAAAAATTTGAGATTCGCTGGATTTAAAGGTACAAGGCTTCGTTTACCGTAGTTTTGCTCAACTCGAACTGCAGTCACTGGTTCCTGAGCTGTCTGCGGAGCATTTGGGGACTGTCCAGTAGACGTTGGAAGCTGAGATCCATTTCTTGGGGAGATTGGCACAGCTGCCATCGGTTCATCATTCACAGGTGTGCCATATCCTCCTTTTTCGGTTGACACCGATCTTGGGGTACCTGGAAAACATCAAGTGTACGGTGCTAGGAAATTCAGCTCACTTATATAGCTTCCTGGCAGAGATATTAAAAATGTGTCAACTGATAAAATGTAGGTGATATTATGATGAACATTTTATCAGTTAACAAAATTCTAATATCTCTTATGGGAATCCAGATAATTGAGCTCAAATCACACGACTTACTGTTGCCAGTTCCAGCAGCTGGAGACGTTGGATTCCCTGGATCTTCTGTCTCCGATGCCTGAGCTCTGGTGGTTCTGGCAGTACTTGGAACATCTTCTTCTTCTTCTTCCTGGTCTTCCGCTGTTGGCTGCTGAGGAATCATGTTCGGAGTCTGTTGAGCTGCTTCTGATCCTCCGGGAAGATACCCAAGGTGATTCTGAGGGACCGAAGCTTCGCCTTCCATTGGGCTAGTCGCATGTGTAGTTTGGAATGGGTTTCCGGCCCAAAGAGGATCGGAAGAGGTACCCTGCCCATAAATATCAGCATATTGAGGCTCATAATGCTGCTGCTGCTCATACGGAGTTGTTGGGAATCCAGAGGGTCCATGATAGTAGTGGTGGCTTGGTGGAGGTGAATTGAATGAAGCCTGTAGATAATCTTGGACAGCATTCGGACCCGGAGAAAATTGAGGAGGTTCATAGGAATAGCCATTTCCATTTCCATAGCCAGAAGGATCGGAACCCGGATTTCCATACCCTGGTGCATGAGCGGGACTGAAGACCTGTTGCTGATAAGCTGGGTCCGGCATCTGAGAATCTACTGGAAGCTGATCTTCTGGCTGTTGAACTTTCTGAGGCTCTTGAGTCTTGCGCTTCCTGGACCTAGATCTTGTTGGTGTTCTCTTGAGAACCAAAGTTGGCTCGGGGCGTTTACGCAAGCTTCTCTTGCCGGGTTCATCAGCTGGCGGCGGAGCACTAGGTTCTTCTTCGGGATCTTGAACTTGAGGCTCTTGATCTTGATGCACTTGATCTTGGGGCTCCTGAAGATCAGTAGCCGGCTTTCTAGACTTCGAGGACCTCGAACGATTGGTGCTTCCAAGAGGGCGTCCACGTTTCTCACCCTCTTTTCTTTGACTCTGTCTGGATCGTTTAGGAGTTTCTGAAAAAAGTCATTTTTTGAAGTCGCAGGGACCACCATCAATTTGAACGCCCCGCCCACTTCAAGCTCAATTATCTCGGCTCCTATATAACATAACAAAACTTTATCAACTGATAAAATGTTCATCATAATATTACCTATAATTTTGTAGTTTTCAAATTCTTGATATCTCTTATAGGATCCGAGATACGGCCGTTCAAAGTGACCAAGGGCGCGTCGGCGCGGGAAAAGAGCACCGAAGCTGGCTTGGTTACTTTGAGCTCAATTATCTCAGTTCCTATACAAGATATCAAAACTTTTTCAATTGATAAAATGTTTGTCATAATAGCACCTATATTTTTGTAGTTAACGGATTTTTGATACCACTTATGGGAAGCAAGATAATTAAGTCCAAAGTGAACGTATAGAGATTTTATTAGCGAAAATATGGTAAATTGCTCGCCCCACTTTAAGCCTGATTATCTCGGCTCCCATAAAAGATCTATAAAATTTGCAAACTGAAAAATGATAACCAGGAAATTTTTAAAATTCTGCCAGTTGACCTATTTCTGATGTGTCTTTTGGGAAGCGAGATATGTACAGTGGCGAACGTTAGTGAGTGTCACTCCATACTTTTGTTCATAACTTTGCTCAAACTTGTCCAATCATTCAAAACTTTTTTGTTAAATGTAGCTGGATTTCCAACAAAACGTTGTATAAGTTTTTTGAAACTCAGTCATTCTTTGTGTCTTCTGAATCTTCACAGACGTGACGATGACTCCAGATGAAAAAAAATAATTTTCCGTCAGAATTTTTTAAAGATTGGCTTTGTAGTGAAAAATGTTAGAGGTAGATCAAATATATACAGAAAAAAGTTTGAAGCGGTTTGGAACACTTGCTCTTGAGATATGCTCACTGGAGCATAAAAGGTATGGTTCAGGAGTTTTGCTATGACTCGGCTCAAAATGATTCAAAATTGTTCAAATGTTGAGAGAATGTGTGTATTTAATTGCTCTACAATATACATACAAAACTTTTTGTTTTGGGACCAAAAAATTTTTTTCCTAATACATAGCTCGTCTTCGGATCACAAAAATTAAAAAATAATGAAAATTTTTTGTTCCCAAAACAAAAAGTTTTGTATGTATATTGTAGAGCAATTAAATACACACATTCTCTCAACATTTGAACAATTTTGAATCATTTTGAGCCGAGTCATAGCAAAACTCCTGAACCATACCTTTTATGCTCCAGTGAGCATATCTCAAGAGCAAGTGTTCCAAACCGCTTCAAACTTTTTTCTGTATATATTTGATCTACCTCTAACATTTTTCACTACAAAGCCAATCTTTAAAAAATTCTGACGGAAAATTATTTTTTTTTCATCTGGAGTCATCGTCACGTCTGTGAAGATTCAGAAGACACAAAGAATGACTGAGTTTCAAAAAACTTATACAACGTTTTGTTGGAAATCCAGCTACATTTAACAAAAAAGTTTTGAATGATTGGACAAGTTTGAGCAAAGTTATGAACAAAAGTATGGAGTGACACTCACTAACGTTCGCCACTGTAACTTCAAACATAGCGCAAGGACGCCTCCGCGCGGGGAGAGAGTGCGCCAAGGAGCCTGGTTACTGTAAGCTCAATTATCTCGGTTCCTATCAAAGATATCAAAAATCTGTCAACTGATAAAATGTTTGTCATGATATCACCTATATCTTTGTAATTTGTAAATTCTTGATATCTTTCATAGGATCCGAGGTACGCCCGTTCAAAGTGACCAAGGGCGCGTCGGCGCCGGAAAAGAGCACTGAAGCTGGCTTGGTTACTTTGAGCTTAGTTATCTCAGATCCTATACAAGATATCAAAATTTTGTCTACTGATAAAATGTTCATCATAATATTATCTATATTTTAGTAGTTCACAGATTCTTGGCACCTCTTATGGGAAGCCAGATAATTGAGTTTTAACGGCTCGGTCGACGCCGCTAGTCACCCCCATACTTGGAAGGCAAAAAGGTTGGTCGCTTGAGCTCTATTATCTTGCTTCCTATGAGAGATACCAAAAATATGTCAACTGATAAATTACTTGTCATGATATTGCCTATATTTCATCAGTTTATCAGTTTTTGATATAGTCTACAAGAAACGAGATAATTGAGCTCAAAATAACCAAGGGCACCTCGGAGTGGGAAGAATTGGGAGGTGAAGGTAAATTTCATACTTTGAGCCTATTTATCTCGTTTCTTATGAGAGATATTGAAAATTTGTAAACTGATAAAATTTTACTGATTTTATGATAAACATTTCATTAATTGGCCACTTCTTGATATCTTCTAGAGCAAACGAGATAATCGAGCTCAAAGTAAAGGATCTGACTAAACGCTAACCTGGCTTCGGCTCCTTATCTGTCTCTCCAGCAACAATTGCAACCTTCTTGTTGGCATTCTTTTCTTGATTGGACCGTCTTCTCTTCGCTACTTCCTCCTTGTGCTTCTCGTCGTAGACACACTTGAAGAGCTGATAAGGATAACCTCTGAGTTCTTCAAGCTTTTCCATGTATGTTCGATCCGCATCAATGACATCTTCCTCTCTTGCATCCGATGCTTCACTGTCTTGATTCATCACTCGAACTGGAACGTTTGTAACCTCTTCGTAGTGCTTCGTGTCTCTATTCAGCTTCTTGACAATCAAAATGAGACCTTCCTTGGACACTTGAATTCCGTTTTCGATGAAGAGCACGCCAATGTCTTTGTGGATGACGAGCGTCGGATCGTACAAAAGCTCAGGAAGGAACACTTGCTTCAAAGCTATTCTTTGGGAATCCAGGACGTACTGTTCTATTGTTTCGAAAATCTCGTTCCTGCAAAACAGAACATGTTTGAATCCGTCCAGCTTCACAGAGTATTTGGGGATCAACGATTCCGGAGTCACTTCCTTTGAGCATGACTGGCATTCGGGGGATCGACGCATGCTCCCATTCTCAAAATGATAATCCAGATAGCTGTTGGAGTTGGGAACCTTGACGCGGACATTCATCAAGTATTGAACATTGCAATACCAGGCCTTGAAAATTGGGAGGCTGGCGAGGTAGTCCTGGAAGTGGCCCACTAGTCCCACATCTATTTCGATGGTCTCCACGTCATCGTCGTGCTCGGTTAAGTCAATTTTTTTGACTGGGGCATCGGGTAGTGGCACTTTTTTGGCGTCTCGTTGAACTCGCATTTTCGTCAATCCGCCCGACGATCTTGAGATTGCGACATGGTCTCCATCATTAACAGCACAATAAGCAATTGGGTTCGTATTGTCTTCCTCTTCTTGAAACTTCAGCTCTGGTCGGAACACTTGAACCAGATTCTCTGTTTCCTGATTTACGATGTATTGTTCGTTCTTCTCATTCAACGAATTCTTACAATGAATCACAAGCCCTTTTAGATCTTCACACCATTCCGCATACAATGGATTCAAGTCGGACTCCATGGTTGGAGTCTGACAGGCACAGCTGTGCTCCTTGAAGCCTCTCCGAACGTTGCTGTATTCAAACTTCAAATATCGAGCCTCTTTTCGATGAACTCCGAGTAGGAGTACTTCAGAGTTCTTGGAGCATTTGAATACCACAAACTGGATGGGTTGGTTTTCGGGGACTTCGAGAGAGACTTTCATTCTTTCGAGTTGGTTCTCGTATCCTGGGAGAACGGTGAACGTCGATGGAGAATCCGGGATGTCCACAGAGGCCATTGGTTGAGATAGAGCAGATGATGAAGAGGGAGTGGTCATCTCTGAAAATAAAATATTATTTTAAAAAGAGAAATCAAAAAGTGAGAAGCAAAACGACGAAAACGCACCGATGGCGCGCCAGATAGGCTAGTAAAAATTTTAAAATAATGATAAAAACATTACAGGATTTCAAACTCTAACTTTCAGGTTTAAGGACATTAAAAAACTACCACTAAAATCTGGAAAAAAAATCTGAAAAACAATTTTCCATTTAAAAATCAGAAATTCGAATACGAAGATGTAGAAAATTGAAGATTTTCTGAACTTTCAAATTCGTAGGGTTTCGAGAATTGAAATTTTCAAAATTTGGATATTCGGAACTTAGAACGTTTTTAGAAATTCAAAAAATTAAAACTATAAAAGAAATTATAAATATTTGTAAAATTCCGAAAAAAAAATTCTTGAAAATTCAGAAAATTCGAAAGAATCTGATGTGAGGTTTCCAAGAAACAGAAATTCCGAAAATCCCTGAAAAACAAGAAATTCGAATAAAAAATTCAGAAAATCCATAATCAACTTCCAGGAAATTCAGCAAATTCAAAAAAATTTATTAAAATTCGCAAAAAAAAAAACTCGGAAAACCTCGGCATTCCTAAAATTTCCTAGAACGTTAAAAAACCAATGAAAAATTCACACTACAATTTTGAGCTATCAATGTTGAGCTACAGTAACCCTGGACCATTCTACAGTATCCTATGCCATTAAAATACAGTATCACATGCTTTCATCTACGGTTTCCAATACCATTATCCCTCCATTATCCCTTCTAGAATGACCCGATAAAATACAGTATCCTATCCCATTAATTTTCCCAATTACAGTATCCCAACTCATAAAAATCTCATTCATTTTCGCAATTTCTATGATTTCCATGATACTGTAATCCAATAAAAATTCAAAAAAGTTATTTGAAAAAAGTGCAACAGGTGCATATGAATCTAAACAACATGGGGCAGATGGCGTCAAACGTAAACATAATCGAGAGAGCGAGAGACGCAGAGGTGCAGACAAAAAAAAAAAGAAAAAAAAAGAAGAATCGTTCTCGTGGCTATCGAGAACTTAAGAAAGAAATATTGTGAAAAATGAAGAGAACAAGAAAAAAAGGATATTCCTTTTTTTGCAAAAGGGGAGATGGAGGAAATCGGGAAGAAGAAGGAGTATAATTTGAATAAAAGGAGCAAGAAGGAGCAAAAGGGGGCGGAGCAAGACGGGCGCCGCCTGGCTCCGAGATGTCGGAGCGCGGATTTTTAATCTAGGGGTATATAGCATGAGATTGATTGGAAGTGACTTTTTAGGACTACAAAAACTAGAGTCGAACTGGAAAAAATAGGTTTAGTATGTCTGGAAAAGCTCGTAGACCCCGAAAAATGAAAAGCGGGGTCGAAAATGTTGGAGAAACCTGGAAATGGGGAAGTTAGAATCTTGAAATTTCCTAAAGAAGCATTCTGTCGCCTCCACAGAACCAGGAGAGGGTTATTACCCACACACCTTACTCCGGCATCTTCAACTAACTACAAAAGAGGTATATCCTTTTCGGATTTTGCTGAAATTTTTAGAATATATTAAACAAAACTAGAGCTTCATTTTTGTAGTTGACAACTTTTTTGTGCCAATATTTTGAAAGCTAGATTTGCGACGTTGAAGTCAGGGAGGCTAGAATAACGAGGGAATCCTAAGCCAGCCCACCGGAAGAGTCATAACTCGCTTCAAAATGGGAATTTTTGTTTGAATCAAAAAGTAAAATGTAGATCTTAAGTAGATCTACCAAGCAATATTAAAAGTAAATACAATAAAATACGAAGTTTTCCACTAGAGAACGCGAAAAAAGGAGTCAATCAGTTTTGGCATCACTTCGGCCTATCGGCCAGAGGATGTGTTTCAAAATTCTAAAAGTTCCGAAAAACTCCAAAAATGAACACAGGCAAGTTTAATATCGTTTTGTAGGTCTAAAAAAGATCTATCTTTTACTTTTTGATTTAATCAAAAATTCTAATTTTGAGGCGAGTTATGACCCTCCCGGTGGCTCGGCCAGGATCGCACACCTTCCAAATTCTAGACTCCCTGTCTTCCACATGGTCTCTAGCTCAAACTTCTTCAACTTGTCTGAAAACTTCAGACTATACTAAACAAAGCTAGAGCTTCATTTTTGTAGTTGACAACTTTTTTGAAAAATCAAGTCCTGGGGAGATTTACCCCTTCTTCCAGCGCAATGGTACAAGGGCGCTCGGCATCTACCTCTCCGGGTAAGGGGCGTTCCACGTGGCGTATCTCCCTAGGACTTGATTTTTTTAAAAAGTTGTTAACTACAAAATTGGAGCTCTAATTTTGATTAGTATAGTCTGAAATTTACAGACAAATTGAAAAAATTTGAGCTAGATTTTCAGGGAACCTAAAAAGAGCAATTTTTGACCCATTATGCAAATTTTTGACGTATGTTGGAAATTGTGCTATATCTCTGGGACCAGATTTTTTGAAGAAGTTGTTAACTACAAAAATGAAGCTCTGTTTTTACTTCATATTTTCTGAAATTTTCAGAAAAATCCAAAAAAAATGAACCGTTTTTGTAGGGGCTTAAAAACGACTAAATGCCGGTTCAAGACTTTCGAATTTCCAAAAGAGATGAACTAGGTGATGATGAAACGGTGTCAAGAAAAGTTTATGAATCTTTTGTTCAGATTGTTCTCAAAAGTGTAATCCATTTTTTTCTGCCCTTTTTGTGTCGATTTTCTTTTCGTTATTCGTGAGAATGGGAGAAAAAAAGAAGGAAAAGAAGAGGAAGAAGATGGGAACTATTACACATCATTCTTATAATAAATAAATGAAGTTGCGTCTCTTTCTCTGTGGATCTGTCCGCACATTTTTGAAAAGCTCGAAAATTAAATATAATTTGACGTGACTTTCAAAAAAAAAGATTGAGGAGCGAAGCGACGAACAAAATGAAAATAGGTGAAATCGCGCCGAAGGCGCACCAGCCAGCTGTTTGAAGCGCCGGAGGCGCGGCGAACAGGCTGGTAATACAAAAATTTATTGTCGTAACAGTAAAAGAAACCGAAAAGTGGGAAAAAGTGAAATGGATGGAAAAGTGTGAATCACGAGATATGAGAGAGAGAGAGAGAGAGAGAGAGAGAGAGAGAGAGAGAGAGAGAGAGAGAGAGAGAGAGAGAGAAACTTCGAAAGCCAGTAAGGATTCAAGATTGTCTCAGGGCCATCCAGAAGCCTGGAGCTTCTGGAATCTTCTAGAATCTTCCAGAACATTCTGGACTGCTGTATCCGTACCTCAAGAATCTTACTGTAGAGCCCTTGCAACCTTCCAGAATCCTTCAGAATCCTTCCAGGACCTCCCAGAATTCTTCTAGAGCCTAGGACTCCAGGAATCTTACTGTAGGATCCTAGGAACCTTCTGGAACCTTCCAGAACCTTTCAGAATCCTTTTAGATCCCCTCGAACATATGTTCCAAAATAGCCCAGCTGGCATTTTTTTGCAAAAAGAAGAACGAATGCATAATCGAAAAAGAGTGAGGGAGGCTGTCCTTTTTTTGAGGGCAACACACACGAAAAACAGAGAGAGTGAGTGGGGGCAGAGAAAAAGAGGGGGTCCCTGCTCCCCTCTCCAACACACACGAGGGCTTTCTGATTCTGCCCGTGTGTGCTTGGTAGTGCTTGATGTTCTTTTTTGTTTTTATGTCTGCGTCTCTCGGCTAGAGAGAGAAAGAAGGGGAGGAGTCAGAAGTGGGAGGAGTCTGGATGTTCGAGAAGACGTTTAATAAAATTGCGATAAGATTTTGGGGAACGGAAGGTTCTGGAGGATTCTGGAAGATCTTGAGGGTCCTAGGCTGACGTCATGGGAAGATTTTAAAGGGGCATTTTCAGGCGTCAGGGTTCAGAGGGTCGTGGAATCTAACGGCCCATAACTCCTTTCGGACTCAATATTTTTTGACCGGCTGAAATGAATCAAATAAAACTAGAGAAGAGCTACAAGATGATACTATTAACAAAATTGTAGCAAACCTATGAAAAAAGTTATAGACCAGACCGTAGAGCTTGTTTAAAACTCAAAGTAAGCCACTGGAAAAATTCCAATTTTTCAAAACAGTGTTCAAATACTTCAAAAGATAACATTTTTGAATTTTAACGATTTTCAGCATCAAAATGAGCTAAAAATTATACAAATCGGTTGATTTCGTGCCTAGATACAGCCAATTAAAGTTTAGATGAAGCTTCTATTGAAGGTTTCACGGTACCTTCTTTGAGGTTTCCTTCACTTTATGATTATTAAATTTTGGCACTGTTCCAACTAGGGCCCGCCTAAAAGAATCTTTTTTTGTAAGCCAAGTCGGCATCGTAAAACGCCTCTAGGGAAAGAAAACAGGCACAAGTTTTTTTTCGGGTCTGCTTTTGACTGTTTTTATGGTCCTGAGCTTTTGATCAAAATTAGCGTGAGGTTTGTTGATCTTATCATGAACGAAGGAGATTTACGACTTGACAAATGAAGATGAAAGATATTATAAAAGTATCAGATTACATAAAGAAACATCTGGCGAAAAGTACAGAAATCTTGATTTAGATAACCATAGATAAGCTAATGCTTCCAGGCAGAAAAAGTGGTCAAAAAAATTCAAAAATCTGGACAAACAGAATGTCAAAAACACTACATAATTACCATAAAACCTGTAATAGGGCTGCTCAAAACTTTCTGGGGTCTTTAAATGAACATCTGAAAAATGTCTAGCGGCTCATTGACGGATCAAAATGTGATATTAAAATTTGGTGTTTTTTTCGGCGTTGAAAAATCTTGGAGAGCTAGAACGTACGAATTCACTCTTGGAATACAGGATGGCGGATGTTCGAATCTACTCTCTGCCAACAACCAAAATCTAAAATATGCGGAAGATTGCCTGTTTGCATTCATCTGACGTCTCAGTGCTGTTCTGGACAGCTGGTAGCTAAGCTTTTGATCGTTTGTAGAACTCCATTGACCAATTATCCCGTTCTGTTCGATACTCAGCTTAGTGATCCAAGACCGCTACCTATCCCATAAGCACGCTCATTAGGAAATTTCGCCTGCAGGTGGTTGCTCCATGGCTCATGATGCCCCCAAAAAACCCAAAAACGGACCATCAGCGTTCTCCAGGGGGCTGATTATTTGTCGGTATTTTTAAAAATCGTTTAATCTGCACCAGATTATGAACGGATATGTAGCGTCTCATTGGTGGCTCAGGAAAATGTCTGGAAGATTCAAAAATGGACGAACGACGGCTCAAAGAGAGACCAATGATAATTAGAGATGGAATTCAAAAATTATGATTTTCTAATTCTTAAAACAAAGTTTCGGAAATTCAGATTCTAATTTTTCTTTTTTTTCAGATTTTGATGTTTCTGGCAATGTTGTTTGGAATTTGAAAAACCGAAATTTTCAATATTCCCAAATTATCTAAGAAAGCTGAAAAATTTTGAATTCCAGATCATTCCAAATCGCAAGTTTTATCACTGTAAAACCTGTGTCGCTTCACCCTTTCAAGTTCGAGCTCAATTATCTCAATTCCTGTGTAAGATATCAAAAATTTGTCAACTGATAAAATATTTATCATAATGTCAGCAATATTTTATCAATTGACAGAATTGTTATATCTCTCATAGGAAGCGAGATAATTGAGCTTAAAGTTAATAGTTAGTTTTATTACAGGTTTACGGTATTTTCTATAATACGGACGGTTTGGTCCACGGCGACCTACTAACGGTCAATGGTCCGCGGCTGGCCCAGATCCTATCCATAACTCAAATTTCCCTCCAATTCCTTCTCTGCGTCTCTTTGCTCTTCTTCTCCCTCTCTTCCCGACCCATCGCACATCCCCATGCCTTTTCCCTCTCTTCATTTTCACTATTATCTCTCTCCTCCACTTGTCCATTTACTCCCCTCTCTCTGTCTGCGTCTCTTCTCACCTCTTTTTCGTGTCGAGACCCACCGGACATTTTTCGACGAATCGTTCGTCGGGCCGTTTATTACTACTACTACACACTCTGCGTATCTTATCTCTCGCGTTCGATTTTTTTTTGTTTGATTTTTTTATTGGAAGATTTTATTGATTTTTGGACCTAAAAAGGGGACCAAAAAAGAGAGAATTGGGTTGTTTTCTATCGATTTTTGAACCCTTTTTGCCGGTTTTGGACCCTATTTTTGGTTAAATTTCACAATTTTTAAACCATTTTTTCTTGAAAGTGTTTCCCGTCGATTTTCTTGTATTTTTTTTCGTCTATATTTTAAGCTGAGCAATCGGAATGTTTTCAGAAATGGCCGCCGAATCGGCAACGACTGAAACTGTGGATAAGAATGGAACTGCCGACGAATCGACGGTCGAAGTTAAAGGAAATGGGGAAACGGTAATGCGCCTTTAAATTTTAAATTTTGAATAATGGATTACTGTAGAGAGACCTGAAAAATGAAAACTTACTGTGAAAAAGAAACAAATGCAAAAAAAATCCGAAAAATCTCAAAATTCAATTTTTTCAAAAATCTCAAAAGTTTTAATTTTCCACTCAAATTCTCGGAATTTTCAAATTTTTTCAAAATCCAAGGATTACTGTATCTCAATTTTCCTCATTTTCCAAAGATAAAAAATCGAAAATTGAAGAATTTTTGCTCTGAAATTCAAATTTTCCAACCAAATCCATTTTTGGGCTACTGTAGATTTCATAGGTCAAGGATAACTGAAGCTTACTGTAGCTTTTCTAACTGAAAAACTACTGTACTTCATTGCAGGACTACTGTAGTTTTATTTCAGTTTTGATTTTTGGGTTACTGTAGCGGTTATAGTGCATTGTAGGACTACTGTAGGCTACGGTAACCTTAAGTTCCTTCAGGATTACTGTAGCTATAGCTATACTACTGTACCTATGCTTTGGATTACTGTACCTAACAATTTTCCAGACCTCTCCACCTCAAACAAACACCGCCAAAGCGTCTCCAGAAGAGGAAGATGAGGATCTAACACCGGCCAAGAAGCGAACTGGTGGTTCGACGGATGAGAAAACTGAAAGTCAAGGTGAGAAAATATGGATTATTGTAGAATATTTTTTGCCAGGCTTTGACAAGCAAAATGAGCCAAAATTCGGAAAAATTGGTTCTATAGAAAGGTTTTTATGATTTTTTGAAAAAATATTTTTTTTTGGAATTAATTTTTTTCAAAAACTTGGTTTTGTTAGCTCAACACTATAGCTCAGCTGTAGCTCAACTGTAGCTCAACATTTCAAAATTATATATTTAGATGCTGAAATTGGATTTTCAGAAAAAAAAAAGTTAAAATTTTGAAAAAAAAAATGCGAAAAAATTTTTTGTCTGAAATTCAAGTTTTCAGCCGCTCCAGATGAGGATGAATCAGAGAACGACGATGATGAGGAGGATCGAAAATCGAATTTGGACGACGATCAAAATGTGGAAAATCCGGCGTATATTCCAAAAACTGGGAGGTTTTATATGCATGACGATGGTCGGAGAGTTGATGTGAATTCGCAGGATGATGGGTACGGTTTTTTGGGGTTACTGTAGATTATGTCGACAAGGATTACTGTAGTTTTAGAAGTTGCAAGGTACTAGAAAAACTGTACATTTCGGTGTGAAAATCAGCTTGAAATCTTGAAAACTGGCCCGAGTTACGGTATTTTGAATTTTTAGAATTTTCGAAAATTTTGAAATTTTGAGAATCTCAGTTTTTTCAGATTTTCAGAATCTCAGAATCTCAGAATTTCAGAATCTCAGATTTTCAGAATCTCAGAATCTCAGAATCTCAGAATTTCAGAATCTCAGAATCGCAGAATCTCAGAATCTCAGAATTTCGGAATCTCAGAATTTTAGAATCTCAGAATCTCAGAATCTCAGAATCTCAGAATCTCAGAATCTCAGAATCTCAGAATCTCAGAATCTCAGAATCTCAGAATTTTAAAATCTCAAAATCTCAGAATCACAGAATCTCAGAATCTCAGAATCTCAGAATCTCAGAATCTCAGAATCTCAGAATCTCAGAATCTCAGAATCTCAGAATCTCAGAATTTCGGAATCTCAAAATCACAGAATCTCAGAATCTCAGAATCTCAGAATCTCAGAATCTCAGAATCTCAGAATTTCAGAATCTCAGATTCCCAGAATCTCAGAATCTCAGAATCTCAGAATCTCAGAATTTTAAAATCTCAAAATCTCAGAATCACAGAATCTCAGAATCTCAGAATCTCAGAATCTCAGAATCTCAGAATCTCAGAATCTCAGAATCTCAGAATCTCAGAATCTCAGAATCTCAGAATTTCGGAATCTCAAAATCACAGAATCTCAGAATCTCAGAATCTCAGAATCTCAGAATCTCAGAATCTCAGAATTTCAGAATCTCAGATTCCCAGAATCTCAGAATTTCAGAACCCTTGGAATTTTAGATTTCTAGTCACAAAAATCCTGATCTCAGAATCTGAATTCTAAATCTCAGGTCGCCAAAAATTCAATAATACTAGGATTACTGTAGGATTACATTTTTTTTCCCAGTTTCAAAAAGATTACTGTACTTTTTTATTTTCAGCGATGATCGTCGAAATTCGAAAAAGTCCCGAGCGGACGGTGACTGGAAACACGACCGCTTCGATGAGAAATTCCAGCGACCCAAGACCAAAAAACAAATTGTGACGAAATATGGATTCGATATTCGAATTAAAGAAGGCGAGACTCCAGATGACAAAGAGACGACAGCTCCAGAATCCACAGAAGACGATTCGTCAGATGCACGTCATCTGAAACAGAAGCCACGAAGAGTAACGTCTTCTGGTGCAAACCGGGGGTCTTCTTCTGGACCAACACGTGGTGGTGGTTCGAGGGGTACTGTAGGACGACGTCCCATGAAGCAGCGAGAACGAGAGGATACTGTAGATGAGTCGGAAGGAAAGGGAGATGAGGAAGAAGAAGCGCGGCCAGCACAGAAGCGGAATGTAAAGCAAGTGGAGAAGCCGAGGAAAAGTAGTGAGTGTTTTTTTGGTGGGCGGGGCTTGGGTGAGATACTGTAGGTCTCAAAAAGACAAACAATAAGAAAAATGAGTGTTGGAGTCGAACCAACAACCCCAAAATCCTAGTGGATTGAAAGTCTAGCGCGCTACCACTACACCACGAGCGCACACAGGAGAAGCAGAGGCGCATGGCGTATAGAAAGGGAGTGGTGGGTGGCGCGCCCCTGGGACCCACTGGAGTGGTGAACATCTATATCGTAAAACCACTGCCAACTTTAAGCTCAAATATCTCGGCTCCTGTGCAAGATATCAAAATTGTGTCAACTGATAAAATATTTGTGATTTTATGATAAACAATTTATCAGTTGACAACTTTTCAATATCTTTGACAGAAACCGAGATACGTTGGCTCAAAGTTGAGAGTTTGTATTCTAAGATTCCGAGATCCCTAAAATTTGCAAATTTCCAGAACCCGCTCCACCGCAATCCAGCGAGGACAATGAAGAGGAAGAAGATGATGAGGATCAAGGTGTTCGTCGTGGTCAACGTCGAGCAGTCCCCCTACGTCGTGGCGCTTCTGGAGCGTCACGTCTTCGCGGTCGAATGAATCAAGGACCCCCTCGTCGGCATTCTGGATCCCAAATGACGTCTTCTAGACAATCTCCACGTGGAAACGATAGATTCTCGCCGCGAGGAGAGTCTCGTGGTGGAGGATCTCGCTACAGTAATCCGGTAGATCGGAATGACGATCGATTTGAGAATCATCGACGAGGAGTGATTCGTGGAGCTTCTAGAGGGACGTCTGGAATTGCGACACGTGGATTCTCTGGACGAGGAGGATCAGCAATTAGGGGCGGAGTCAGAGGATCGACAGCGCCGAGATATGGTTCTGGTGTTAGACGGACGGATACATCGGAACAGAGTGAAGGATATCATAGAGGAGCTGGATCTGGTAAGTCAGATTTTTGAACTACAGTAATCAAAAAAAGGTACAGTACTCCGAAAATTGAGCACAGTAGTCTAGTAATAGCTACAGTAATCCTGAATATACTAAAAATGAAGTCGAAGAGGTTACCGTAACCTCATGGCTACAGTAGTCCTACAATGACCACTAAAAAAAGAAGCTACCGTAACTCTTTAAGTCTTCAGTAATTAAAGTAGTGAAAACTACAGTAATCCGAAAGTTAAGTGCAGTAGACTAGTAATAGCTACAGTAATCTTAAAGGAACTGAAAATGAAATCAAAACGGCTACCGTAACCTTATCACTATAGTAGTCCTACAGTAACCAACAAAAACTACAGTAACCCAAAAAAAATGCAAACTACAGTAACCCAACAAGAAGGTTCAGTAGTTCTACAATACCCTAGGAAAACTACAGTTCCCCAATCATCGCAAAACGAGAAAGGTACCGTAACCCTTTAGGCATTCCTTTCGGTTTACAGTAATCCAAGGAATAAGTAACACAGTATGGTAGTAGCTACCGTAGTCTTACAGCACCCTTTGAAAGCTACAGTAACCCAAAAAAATTTCCCATTTTCCAGGCACCGACTATTCATCGCCCCGCCCACATTCTGGGCAGAATCAGCGTCCACCACAACAACGTCAGCAACCACCCCAAGCTCAGTCTCCGCCCACGCGTCCCAATAATTATTCTCAAAATAATAATTCTTATCGAGGAAGCTCCGCCCCCGTTCATCATCCCCATCCATCAGCCAATGTCTATCCATCGACACGCGGCAATTATTCTGGAAATCATGGACCAGTGGAGTTTGTTCCACGTGGCGGACATCATGGAGGACATCATGGTGGAGGATACCATGGACCACCGCAGGGGCACCATCAACAACAACAAAAGCGATTTGTTCAAGGACCACCCATGGTGGCTGTCGGGGTGGTCCCGCCGCCTCAAATGACACGTGGCACGACTTCTGGTCATGGAGGACAACAGAATAATAATCAGGGAGGAGGACAGAGAATCCGGCAACCCACTGATGTTGTTTATTTTGATCCACAACAACAACAGGTGAGAAATTACTGTAGTTTTTAGAGGTATATTGTAAGACTACCGTAATCTGTCATGAGTTTTGATCGCTCGAGGAAACACAGAAATCCGGGTACTTTGGATTACTGTAGTTGTTACAGGTCTATTTACTGTAGCATTGGATTACTCTAGTCTTCGGTTTCTGGGTTACTGTAGTCTTAACGATGTGTTACAGTAACCTTTATAAGTCTGTTGTAGGAATACTGTATTGATGATGGCTTAGGATTACTGTAGCTACTACTAGACAGTTTAGCCTAGTTTTCAGATTACCGTAGGTTAGAAGAGTTACGGTAGCTTTTCTAGATGTGCTCTAGGACTACTATATTTTTTTAATTGAGGAATTCGTTTAAGATTACTGTAGTTACTATCACTACGGTAGTTTCGGCTTACTGTAGTTTTTTCGGATTACTGTAGTTTTGAGGGGGTTACGGTCAGGTGTGGACTACTGTAGTGTTGATGGTTTAAGATTACTGTAGCTACTATGTAAACCTAACGGGTTACGGTAGCTTTTTTATTTTGATATGATTTTTGGGGAACTGTAGTTTTCATAGGGTATTGTAGAACTACTGTACCTTCTTGTTGGATTACTGTAGTTTCCATTTTTGAGCTACTGTGGTTTGCATTTTTGGGTTACTGTAGATATGAGGGAGTTGTGGACTACTGCAGTGATGATGGTTTAGGATTACTAAAGCTACTATGTATAATAATGTGCCAACTTTTTGGATTACTGTAGATTTGAAGGGTAACGGTAGCTTTTTCATTTTCAACATCTTGGGTTACTGTATTTTGCAATTTTTCCTCAATTTCCCAAATTTTCAGGCCCGTCAACTTCCACCTCGCTCCAAAAAGGTCATCCCAATTGTGGACCCAAACAAGGCGGATCAGAAATAATCAGTTTTTTTTTCTTTTTTTTTCAGAAATTCAAAATTTTTAAATTATTTTTTTTTCTCGCAGCCAAAACTCTCTCTTCGGTACTATGTATTCCCCCAAAAAATCGGACTTAATTAATATTTTTTTTCTAATTAATTGCCTTCTTAATTACCCCCTCCCCCTAATTAAGTAATTAATGTATTTTTCGGCATTTTTAATACTTTTTTTATTTTTCAAAAAATATATATTTATTAAAATTTTTAAAAATTTCTATTAAAAAAATAATATTTTGTGTCAAAAAATAATAAAAATTAAAAAAAAAATAATAATTTTCAAAAAAAAAATTTCGAAAAATTAGCAAATTGTGCAAGTTGGAGATCGGACATGATGGCTTCCTGGGTCCACACTTGAGCCGTTCATCTGAAAAAATTTATTGCTCAGCTTAATTTTTTTTCAAATTCTCTACCATTTTCCGTCCCGAATGATGAGTATTATTGTTATTTGAAGCATGTACTGTATGGGTGGTCCCGTTCTCAGCGTTTTGGGATTCTACAGTACCCTCTTCTTGGTAGATGGCCTGATCGTGAAGCTCCATGTAGCCATCGATGGTTTGCTCGCCGGCTGAAATTTGAATATTTGAAATTTCAAATTTTTGAATTTTCAAAATTTTTGAAAATCAAAGAAAACTGACATCTCGGTCTAGCACAAAGTTCCCATACACTTTTCCGATCGTTCCGCTCCAAAAAGAAGGTGTACATCATTCCTTTTCCCTGAAAAAAGACAACTACAGTAATCCGGAACAACTACAGTAATCCGGAACAACTACAGTAATCCGAAAAAAGCTATAGTAATCCAAAAGGAACTGAAAGTGAAAACGAAGAGGTGACAGTCACATCATCACTACAGTAGCCTTACAGTAACCAATAAAAACTACAGTAACACGAAAATTAAAACTACAGTAGTCCAAAAAGTGGGTAAAATCGTCTAGTAGTACTACAGTAACCCTAATTCATCATTCCTATAGTAGTCCTAGAGCACACACCTAGAACACAACTAGAAAGCTACAGTAACTCAAAAATGAAAAGTATGTACAGTACTCTAGAAGAACTATAGTAGTCCAAGAAGTAGGTACGGTAGTTTGGCAGTAGCAACAGTAATCCGAAATCACCTTCACTACAGTAGTCCTTGAGCACACACCTAAAGCACAACTAGAAAGCTACAGCAACTCAAAAATGAAAAGTAGAGTAATCCAGAAGAACTATAGTAGTCCAAGAAGTAGGTACGGTAGTTTGGCAGTAGCAACAGTAATCCGAGATCATCATCACTACAGTAGACCTACAGCACCGCTACCGTAGCTCCCTTAAAACTACAGTAACCCAAATCTACAGTACCCGAATTTCTGTATTTCCTCGATCAATGAAAACGTATGACGGATTCGCTTTGAGACCATTCAGCTTCGCCGATTCGCTGACATGAATTTTACATTGGATTCCATTCGATTCCATTTTGTTCGCCACGTTTACAGTATCCCCGAAAAGACAGTATCTGAAAAACAAAACTACAGTTATCCAAGATAGACTACAGTAAGCCTTAACTAACTAAAAATTAAGTCTAAGAGGCTATCATGGTTACAGTAGCCTATAAAACTACAAGCTACAGTAACCCAAACGACAAACCTTGGCATTTTGATTCCAACAACTCCGGCGACCACTGGTCCACAATGAACGCCCAAACGGATTTTGATGGGTTTATGGGTGATTGGAGAAAGGACCAATTTGGATTCCATCAACATTCCTGAAAAATTTTCAAAGTACAGTAATCTATAAAAGCTACAGTAACCCAAAAATAAAAACTTCAGTCTTCCAGAAAACTACGGTAATCCAAAGAGAAGGTACAGTAGTCAAGTTGTAGGTACAGTAATCCTACAAGAGTTTCTGAACTACAGTAGCCCTACAGCATACCCTAGAATAGCTACTGTATCCCCCTTTAAACTACAGTAACCCGAAAATGTAAACTACAGTAATTCTTTTCAAAACCAACCAATAGAAATATTCAAGACTCGCTCCGCATGATTCTCACAGTGCTCTGGGACACCTCCAACGATCATATAGGCATCGCCAATGGTTTCCACTTTGTAGGCGTCGTGCTGAAAGATTCAGAATTTCATAATCTCCTACAGTATCCTTTAAAAGCTACAGTAACCAAAAATTAAAACTACAGTAATCCAACAAATAAATACCTTCAAGACAGCTCTGAAAGGACAAATGGAAACTAGAGAGACCCAAGAGGCTGAAGATTGGGAAACTACAGTAACAAAAAAACTCAAAAACTACAGTAATTCAAACAGTAGGTACAGTAGTCTAGTAGTAATTACAGAATACTAATGTAACAGTAGTCCAAGGCCCACTATTCTCACAACGGGCATATAAAAACTACAGTAATCCAAAAATTCTAACTACAGTATCCCAAAATCTGCTTTTTTTTGCTCTTACCAATCCCACCAATCGATCAAATCGAAGATAAAGATCGTTGAGAAGGGTGACGACGTCATATGGTGTACACAGGGCACAAATGTTGGTAAATGTAACAATGTCGGTGAAGAGGAGAGTGCAATCCGCGAATTCTTCTGGAAAAAGGATCTACCGTAACCAATTAGAGTTTGATTTTGAGTTTTCGAAGTTAAAAGATTTGAAATAAGCGTTTAAAACCGGTAAAAATGAGTATAAACAAGGCATGGTTGGGTGGAAGTCGATTTTTGGGATTTTCGTGGTGGGACCCAAAAAGTGGAAATTCTCAAAAAATTTAGAAACTATGCATGATTACACTCATTTTGAAGCTCTTCCAATGACAAGTCTAAATGTGCAAGTTTCCTCGTAATTGGATCAGAACTGACCGAGTTACGGTAGCTTTCGTGGTGGGACCCAAAAAATGATAATTTTCACAAATTTTAAAACCTAGTCAAGATTATGCTCATTTTGAAGCTACTTTGATGACAAATTCAAATTTGCACTTTTCATCAAAATTGAGTCAAAACTGACCGAGTTATCCTAAAAAACTCAGAAATTCTAAAAATTCCTGAAAATGTTTTTAAAATTCAGAAATTCAGAAATTCAGAAATTCAGAAATTCAGAAATTCAGAAATTCAGAAATTCAGAAATTCAGAAATTCAGAAATTCAGAAATTCAGAAATTCAGAAATTCAGAAATTCAGAAATTCAGAAATTCAGAAATTCAGAAATTCAGAAATTCAGAAATTCAGAAATTCAGAAATTCAGAAATTCAGAAATTCAGAAATTCAGAAATTCAGAAATTCAGAAATTCAGAAATTCAGAAATTCAGAAATTCAGAAATTCAGAAATTCAGAAATTCAGAAATTCAGAAATTCAGAAATTCAGAAATTCAGAAATTCAGAAATTCAGAAATTCAGAAATTCAGAAATTCAGAAATTCAGAAATTCAGAAATTCAGAAATTCAGAAATTCAGAAATTCAGAAATTCAGAAATTCAGAAATTCAGATATTCAGAAATTCAGAAATTCAGAAATTCAGAAATTCAGAAAAATTTTCCCAATTTTCTTCACATATTATTCCACGCCATCCTCTCCATCTCCCCAAGATCTCATTAACGCTGAGCAATGTCTAAAAATTCGACGTCTTCTATTCTATTCTTCCTACCTCGTCATCTGACGTGCGTGAGTCCATAAAGATACATTCTTCTCCCGTCGTCGTTGTCGTCCTCTTCACCCCACCCCTTCTTCGATTTTCTCTAATTTCTCTCGCACTCTCTCAATTCGCCCCAATCTCTCGCCTGCCTCGGGGTCAGCATACACACGAGGCCAGCGAGAGAGCGTTGAAAAGTGAGAGAGTGCGAGAGAAGCCGCCCGTCTTGTCCGTTGCGCAGGGCTGGGCCGGGAGGAAGGCACTCTGGTCGGTGGTTGTTCTCTAGTCACTAGGCTCTTGTCGATTCCGTTTTTTTTTTCACATTCCGGGTGCATTTATTCCTTATTCTTTATTCTAGTCAATACTTCTTTATTCATTTCTATATTTAACCCCTAAAAAGACCTTAAAATCCCCAAAAAATCTGTACAAGATGGAGTTGGCCATTCAAGAAGACATCAGAAGCAGCAAGACGTTCCAGACGCTTTGTGAGACGGATCGACAGATTTTGGAGAGGTTAGTTTGGGGATCTTGGTTGGGCAAGAGTTGGGCAAGATGTCCTTAAAATGGCCCTTCTCTAGCTAGCTTGTTAATCAGACAACGCAACTTTGACCTAATTTATCTGGCTTCCTGTAAGCGCTATCTAAAAAGGCTCAACTGATAAAATATAGGATATTTTATGATAAACATTTTGTCAATTGATAACTTTTTAGTACCTCTCACAGGAAGCTAGATAACTTGACTCAAAGTCGGGGCCCTTTCATATGCACTTTCGGTCGCCGGCCTATTTTGCTGCAGCACAGCTGCTAACTTTGGCCTAGTTTATCTCGATCCCTGTAAAAGTTATCAAAAAAGCTTCAACTGATAAAATATAGGAAATTTTATGATAAACATTTTGTTAGTTGACAACTTTTTGATGGCTCTCACAGGAAACTAGATACATGCGCTCAAAGTAACTAAGCTTCTTTGACGTCCCCTCTCCTACCGCAGCGAGTGGTCCCTTTGAGCTTGATTATCTCGGCTCCTATAAAAGTTATCAAAAAAGTGTTAACTGATAAATATTGCAAATTTTATGATAAACATTTTGATAGTTGACAACTTTTTGATACCTCTCACAGATAGTTAGATAGCTTGGCTCGGAACTAACATATGCGTTATCGGCCGCCGACCGTATAGCTCGGTCTTGCTCTCCCCCCATTCACGTGAATCCCCACCACCACACAAAACTACTGAATCTAGCTAATTGGCAGATGGACCATCTCCCTTGAAAAGAGGGTCACAAACGGTCCCGGGTCATCTGGTCATGTGTTTTTTATGCATCCCGTCCTTCCCATGACCATCCCCATAATAACTACCGTGTGTGCTATCTGAAGACGGGGGGTGTTTGTGTATGTAGATGGGAAGATAGAAAGGGTCCTTTGTCAAAGGATGATGTAATGATGACAGTAGGACGTGATGGACGGTGCTAAACCTGTCCAAGGCTGTGCAAATTCTGGCCGCGGCCGGGGGTCGCCCAGGGTAGTTTGTTTAAACCATTTTATCTCGGTTTCTGTGAAAGATATTAAAAAGTTGTCAATTAATAAAATATAGATAATTTTATGTTAAACATTTTATTAGTTGACCACTATTTGATAACTATGACAGGAAACGAGATAACTTGCCTTAATGCTGACGAGCTCTATAGAGAACCACAAGCCCCAGGTCCAGGGAAAGACCTTAAAAACGCCGAAGTTTGCACAGAATTGCTTTCGGCTGCGGTCCAAAAGTAATCTAGACAAAAAATACATGATTTTCAATAAATCCACCTGGGGACATAAAATTGCAAAATCCGCTCTATTATAATCTCTGATCCGTTTGTACTAGTCACCACCCCCTGACACACGATGTAAAGTATTAGTTCTAGTCAGCTGAATTATTTTTTGATTAGCCTGGAAAGAGTTTGGGGGATATAAATAATCCATCAGCAGATTCTGATATGATATGATGAAAAGGGGAAAAGAGCATGTGATAAGATAAGCAACGTCAAGGCCAGGGAGGGAAACTTGGAGCTCAATTATCTCGGCTCCAATAAGGTGTATCAAAAGGTGATAAACTGAATAAGTGTTTATCAAGTTATCAGCAGTATTTTATCAGTTGACCACTTTTTGATATCTCTTATAGAAATCGAGATAAGTCGCTTCAAACTGAACAAGTTCGACTTTTTGGGGGAAGGGAAGCTTGGCTACTTTGAGCTCAATTATCTTGGCTCCCATGAGAGATATCAAAACTTTGTCAACTTATAAAACGTAGCTGATATCAAAACAAACATTTTATCAGTAGATCACTTTTTGATATCTCTTACAGGAACCGAGATAATTTTGCTCAAAGATTCTAGCTGCTCCTGCGCCTTTAACTGCTAGGCAAACCCTGAATGTCAAGTGGATGAGTAATTCATGTATTAGGTTATATACTCATTCTTTACACTCAAAAGGCCGTATGTTGACTTCCACTCTGTTTACCTGGACGATCAAAATAACAAAAGATCTGTTTCTTAGCTCAAAAATCTTGTCAGTAGCTATCTTGAAGCATTCTTATTAGCAAACTTTCTTAATAGCACAGTTTCTTACTGGCAAAATTTCTTAACAACAAGATTTCTTAATAGCGAAATTCAATTAGTACAAAATGTATCACTAGCAAACTTTCTTAATAGCAAAGTTTCTTACTAGCAAAATTTCTTACTAGCAAAATTTCTTAATAGCAATCTTTCTTGACCGATCTCTAATCCCTAGCCAATTATTTTCCTGAGGCCCCTCATAAGTCCATAATAATTGACTCGGTTCAAGGACCATCCCTATTAATGCGGATAAAAAAGGAGTAAGAAGCAAATTGAGGCTTAGAAAATATAGCCACCTGGAATGAGCATTCGAATCCTGACCCTTGGAAAAAATTTGAAATTTTGGGTCCCACCACGAAAAATAAGTTAAAATCTAAAGCTACCGTAACTCTACCAATTTCAGTCCAATTTGCGAGAGAGGCAGATTTTTGAACGTATTTTGAAAAGACCTTCAAAATGAGTATGATTATGACTAGGTTTCAAAGAAGTTGAGAATTCCCATTTTTTGGGTTCCGGCGCGAAAATATGAAAGTACTGTAACTCGGTCCGTTTTTGTCAAATTTGAACGATTTGTATTCAGATGAACGTATAATTGAAAGCGCTTTAAAATGAGTATAATCATGGATAGGTTTGGACAAAGTCGAAAAATTTCATTTTCTGGGTCTCGGCACGAAAATCCACTCTAGCTCGGCTCATTTTCAGCCGATTTCTCTAGTTTTTAGCTCTAAAAACCATTATCAAGCTAAAATCTTTCAGACGCCGCCTGGATGCTCACGAGCTGATCGAGAAGTTTGTAAACGAACCAGAACCATCAAACTCGTTGGCGTTGGTCCCAGTAAACACTCGTCAGGCTCAAAAAGCGCGTCAAGCAGCTCAAAAACAACGCCAGGCCAATCTTCTGGCTCCACTATACACTCCAAGAGTCAGCATCGATTTGGCCATCGGACTTCAGAAGTTCACTGGAAGCATGGATTCAACAGCGGCGTTCTGCCAGGCAGGCGCTTCTAGAGTTCTTGCTCAATTGGCTGAGGAGCAAGGAGCCGGAGGATCAAAGAAGAATCAATTGGCACTGTGCCAAGTGTCAACTTCATCCAGAACAGAGCACTTGCGATCCCTTCAAGAGGCCATGGAGCATGAGCTAGAAGAGCTGGGAATTTCTAAGCTTCAGGATATGCCATGTGATATTTGTAAATACTCATTCCCGGCCAATCGTCTCTACGTCATCACCCTCCCTGTGAAAAACCACAAAAAAGCGGAAAATTCATCTGTCCAACGATGTGGTGGATGTTGGAAAGGAAAACTTCCATCCAGAAGTCTCTACAGTATCCTAGTCACTGGAAAAGCTGAGAAATTCGCGAAAAACGTTGAAAAGCGCATGGAATGTTTGTATGGGGACTGGGATGAGAGAATCACGCCAATGGTGCAGATGCTCAAGGAGAACGTGCTCCGTCCACAGGAAATTGTGCAACTTCTCAAGGGATGCGACACGCCAGTGGAGTTTAATGGAGCTTGCGCTGTGGTAAGTACCGTAATCCTTCATTTGAAGTTTCAAAACTTTGAAATTCAGATTCAGCATGAAAAAAGCGTCAAAATGAGTATAAACAAGGCATACTTTGAAGAAAGTTTTAAATTTCCATTTTTCGTGGTGGGACCCAAAATTTTCGAAATTTTGAATTTTCAGCAGTATAGCCGTTTTTATGCTCATTTTGAAGCTCTTCTCACAACAAATTTAGAAGTAAAAAATTTTTTGAGTTTGGCATCAGAACTGACCGAGTTACGGTAGTTTAACTTTTCAGTCTACTATTCCCAAAACACTGAAAGTACTGTAACTCAATCAGTTTTGGTCGCAATTTAGTGAAAATGTTATCATTGAACGTAGCTTTGAAAAAGCTTTAGAATGAATATAATCATGCTTAGGTTTAAATTTTTTTGTTTTTTGGGTCCCGCCACGAAAAAAGGAAAATACCGTAACTCAGCCAATTTTTGTCGGATTTCAAAAAAACTTTTATTATTGAACGTAACTTTGAAAGAGCTTCAAAATGAGTATAATCATGACTAAATTTGAAAAATTTTGAAAAATTTCATTTTTTGGGTCCCACCACGAAAATCGAAAATCTCGATTTACACCCAACTATGCCGTGTTTATACTCATTTTGACCGGCTTTTTGCGCAAAATTCAAATTTCATGATTTGAGAAACCTAAACTCAAAACCTAACGGGTTACTGTAGCTTTTCATTTTTTCACGCAGCGAAGACTTAAAACCATCGTAACTCGGCTAGTTTTCAACCGATTTTTGTGATTTTTAGCTCAAAACGTAGATTTTCAACTGACGAGTTCAAAATTTTAGGTCATTCTCACCACAATCGCCTTCTATCTGGACTACGTCGGCTTTCGTCGCAGCTGTGATATGCTCCTGGCTTTGAAACCAACCGCCACCTACGCTCAGCTCTTTGAAATCTTTGCGATTTTCTTCCCAAATCGCGCCAAGGGCATCAAGACTGGCGACTTTTTGTAACTTTGGTCTCTCTTTTTTCTCTGCGTCTCTCTCCTCCTCTCTCTCTCTCATTTGATCTACCTTTCTGAATCTACCTCACACCCCTAAACTCAGGAAAATCAGAATTTTTATTTGAAAAAATTCATAAAAATCTCAGCGAATCTCAAAAAATCACCCCAAAAACTTGTAAAAAATCCCCTTCCCCTCCTTCGAATTGATCTACCTCTTGTATACTGTACTTGAATGCATCAATCCATTTTTTGTATATTTATCCCCCTTATCTGAATGAAAAATTCAGTCATATTGATACGATTTTCAGAAATTCGGAGGCAGAAACTACCGTAATCTAGCTAGGATTGCATTTTTGCATTTCGAAAGTATTTTCATTGAATTTGCCACTGGAAGAGCTTCAAAATGAGTATAATCATGACTAGGTTTAAAAAATTTTGAAATTCTGGGTCCCGCCACGAAAAATAAATACTTCAATTCTAAAAGTACCGTAACTTGGTCAGTTTCATTGCAAACTCAAAAATTTTATTACAGCTAGATTTAGTATCAGAAGAGCTTCAAAATGAGTATAATCATGACTAGGTTTGGAAAAATTCAATTTTTCAATTTTTGGGTCCCACCACGAAAATGACTCAAAACTTAAAACTACCGTAACTTGGTCAGTTTTCATGCAAACTGGAAAATTTTATTACAATTAGATTCAGTGTTATGAGAGCTTCAAAATGAGTATAAACACGACTAGGTTTGGGATATTTTCATTTTTCAGAATGTTTTGGGTCCCTGCACGAAAATGGCGCAAAACTTAAAACTACCGTAACCTGGTTCATTTTGATGATAACTGTACACAAATTACACAGTTTGTTTTCGCTTGTTAAGAGCTTTGAAATGAGTATAATCATGACTAGGTTTGGGAAAATTTGAAAAATATGAGATTTTGGGTCCCACCACGAAAATTCGAAATTTCGAGAAACCATGTCTTGTTTATACTCATTTTGACTCATTTTTACTTCCAAATTCAAATTTTTAGGTTTCAAGAACTCAAAAGCAAGTTCAAAAGAGTTGCGGTAGGTTTTGCTTCAAAAATCCCAAAAAATTTCAAAACCCCATAACTCGGCTCATTTTAACCCGATTTCAATAATTTTTGGCTTATTCAAACCGCATTTTTCAGACAAATGACTAACTTGCATCCATTGTTTTTCCACTTCTCAGACTATCCGCAACCGAGGCCGGCATTAGCTCACAAAGGAGCTCATCGGTTTTTTGCTTCTCGATTTCCAGCTCCTGAGCCATTTTCTTCAATTTCTTGGTGGTTTCTTCAAGGGTCCGGCTGAAAAAATTTTTGAATTTTTTAGTGCTGAAATTTTCAAACGAACTTCAACTCGACTTGACTCATTCTGCTTTGATTCAACATGATGACGTCACGAGTTCCATCGTGACGTTGCATGTCCGATAAATGCAAATTTCTCTCGATCAGCTCGCGAACCTGATAAAAATCGATAAATCGATAATTGATAATTTACAGTACACTTACAGTAGTCACATTAACACTGCACATGTACAAAATGTATTTTCCCTCATCGATAAAAACCATCGAGCCCTTGAGAAGAACGGTTTTCGCCTCATCCGATGGGTTATGGACTATGTCTCCGAGACCCTGGAAAATGAATTTTTTGGCTTGAAAATGTTTTAGTTGAATTTGTCTCAAAAAAATGCTTTAAAATGAGTATAAACACGACTAGGTTTGGGAAAATTTGAAAATTTCAATTTTTTGGTCCCACCACGAAAAGTACTGTAACTCAACCAGCTTTAGTTCAAATTGAATGAAAAATATTTCATTCAACGCATTTTTGAAAGAGCTACAAAATGAGTATAATCATGGCTAGGTTTAAAAAAAGTCGAAAATTTTGAAACTTTGGGTCCCGGCACGAAAAAGACCAAAACTTGAAATCACCATAATTGGTCAGTATTGATTCAATTCCTATGAAACATAACATTCTAGACTTGGTTCAAAAAGAGCTTCAAAATGAGTATAATCATGCCTATGTTTCAACATTTTTCAAAATTTTCACTTTTTTGGGTCCCACCACGAAAATCGAAAATTTCAATTTTCACCAAACTATGTCTTGTTTATACTCATTTTGACCCTTTTTTAATGCTAGTTTCAAATTTCATAGTTTTAAAAAGATAAACTCAAAACCCAATGAGTTACGGTAGTTTTTCCATTAAAAACCTTACCTTCAATCTAAACACAAAAAGTGAATTTTTATAATACTTTATCGATTCGTATGAAAATGGAACTTCCGGATGGACTAACTCCAATAAGTCGGTGACTCTGGTCTCTTGTCTAGTGGCATTTGGGTAGGTTTTCTGAAAAAAAAGGGGCGTGGCTTAAAAAAGGGGCGGGGCTAAAAAACCTAACCTTGATGAAATTTCCAAAATGTTCAAGGAACAAGTCCGGATCAAAGCAAATGTGATAAGGGAAGGCCAAGCCAAAGTCGGTGGATGAGATTTCGTAGATTCCCTGGAAGTAAAACCTCTAATAGAAGGGCCCAAAACTTTGAGCTCCATTATCTCGGTTACTGTAAGAGATATCAAAAAGTGGGCAACTGATAAAATATTGCTGAAATTATGAAAAATATTTTATCAGTTGACAACTTTTTCATACCTTTGACAGAAACCGAGATAAATTGGCTCAAAGTTAACAGCTAGGGTGTAACCCAAGATAGTAGGATCCTTAACTTTGAGGTCATGTATCTCATTTTCCGTGTAAGATATACAAAATTTGTTAACTAATAAAATGTTGCTGATAATATGATAAACAATTTATCTGTTGACAATTTTTTGATATCTCTTACAGGAACCGAGATAAATTGACTCAAAGTTGGAATACAGGTTTTTCTGGGTTTGTTTTTCAAATGGAAATTAGGCCCCCCGTGAAGTAGGTCTAAAACCGAAAATAGGCCTACAAAGAGGGCCTAAAGAAGGCCTCGGTTTTAGACCTACTTCTTCTGGCTCTGAATCCTTGGGGATTTTCGGAGAATCCGTCAGAGAATGACACAGTGAATGATGGGGTACTAATTTCCACGCGGTCAACCGTCGACGAATGAATAATACCGTTGACAGGTCGATTTGAGAGTCGGCTTTTGAAGAAATCGATTTCTGTTGAACACTATTCGCATTCTCGATTTGGGTGATGACGAAGACGACATGCTCCGTGACAAACGCATCCAAATGCTCTTGCTTTCGTTCCTGAACCTTCATGACGACTTCTGTGTCGTAGATACGACGAGCCACTTCACGAACAACACCTGGAAAACTTATTAGATTTAAAGTCATTGAAAAACCTGACAATTTGACCTAAATTTCATTAAAATTGAACCAGAACTGACATAGTTATGGTGGTTATAAGTTTCGGTTGTTTGTAAAAAAAACTACCGTAACCCATTAGGTTTTGAGTTAAGCTTCTTGAACTTATGAAATTTGAAACAAGCATAGAAAAAGGGTCAAAATGAGTATAAACAAGCCATAGTTTGGTGAAAATTGAAAATTTCGAGTTTCGTGATGGGACCCAAAAAAGTGGAAATTTTCAAAATTTCAAATCTAGGCATGATTATACTCATTTCAAAGCTCGTTTCACAAGAAATCCAAAATTACAAAAATCGTAAAGATCGAAGAAAAACTAACCGAGTTATGGTGCTTTTTAAAGCTTTCACACAGATTTCAAGTTTCAGGCAAAACTACTGTATCTCGGTCAGTCTTGGTTCAATTTCTATGAAAATTGCGAATTTAGAATTGTGATCAAATTAGCTTTAAAATGAGTATAATCATGCCTAGTTTCCGAATTTTATAAAAATCTCACTTTTTGGGTCCCACCACGAAATTCAAAAATTCCAATTTCCACCCTACCATGCCTTGTTTATACTCATTTTGACCGTTTTTCCGTGTTTGTTTCAATTGTCATAATCTCAAGATCCCAAACTCAATTCCTAATGGGTTACTGTAGTTTTTATTTTTCCCAAAATGGACCGAAACTTCAAATCAGCATAACTCAGTCAATTTTGCAGCGATTTGGATAACTTTCTTAATTTTAGAAACCACTCTAAAAAGCTTCAAAATGAGTATAAACACGCCGTTTTTGGGGATTACTGTACCTTTAACAATTGGATACAATCCACTGCGTTTCGAGTAGTAATGAAGCAAGAGTGTCCCATCCGCCTGAACATCACATCGAAATGATGGTCCACGAAGTTTCGTCTTGTACACCACATGATCAATGAAATAGTGGAGAGAATCGAGAGAGTCCAGAAAGCCCTGTAGTTTGTAGTTTGTAGCGTTAAATCCTCTGAGGCATAGATCATCAAAACCTAATGAATAAGTTATCAAGAGGTCACCACCCTCTATGATCTATGGATTTGTTTTTCTGGAATTCTTTCTTTAAATTTGAGTTTCAGAATCTGAAAATCCCAAAATACTTGAATCACTGAATTTCAAAAGTGCCTTCCGATCACTCAAGCACCTCTGAGAAGCCGAGCAAGCGCCGACCACTTAACCGCCTTCCACACCTAATACAAAGGTTGCTGCGGTGGTGTCGGGGATGTGGTGTGCGCTCATATGCGCACGGTCAGGGGTTCAATCCCTCTTGAGGTTTTTTTCTTTTTTCTTTTTTTTTCGCGTCATTTAAGGTGTTCTGTTAACTTCTAGTATCCTAAATCTCTAAAGTACAGTAACCCTCACCTCTAGATCTGGAGCCATGGCTCTCAACAGCTCATCCCAACCGGTTTCCATGGTGAATTGGATTAGAAATCCACCATACGCCTCCCAAATCTCTTCAATTGGAATTCCAATCACATTAGCCATCGAATTGACCAAACGAAGCGTTTCATCGTCGTTGTAGTAATGAGCAATCTCACTTTCAGTGCCCAATTCGAACTTGGCCATGTGGCTGAAAATTGAAAGAAGTTTTGAATATAAAAGTACCGTAACTCGATCAGTTTCGGTTCAAATCGAATGAAAATTATACCATTGAACGTATCTTTGAAAGAGCTTCAAAATGAATATAATCATGACTAGTTCCTAAATTTTTTGAAAATTTCAAATTTTTGGGTCCCACCACAAAATTCGAAATTTTCGATTTCCACCAAACTATGCGTTGTTTAAACTCATTTTGGCCGTTTTTCTGTGCTTGTTCTAAATTTCATAGTTTCAAAATCATAAACTCAAAAGCTAACGGGTTACGGTAGTTTTTCAATTTTAGTGGACGAAATTTTAAAATCACCATAACTCGATCAATTTTGGTTCGATTTTCATGAATTATGAAATTTTGGGTTTGTTATAAAAAGAGCTTTAAAATGAGTAACATGGACAAAATCTGAACTTACACAATTTTCTCCCAAATGTCCTTTCCATACTTTCTGGTGACGAGCTGCCGGAAACTTTCGTGAATCCAACCGAACTGCAAATATTGGAAATTTTGGGATTAGGCAATTTTCAAAAACTCACCATTTTCTTTAGTCAGGTTCTCAGATTTTTCAGAATTTCAGTATTTTATGAATTCCAGAATTTCAAGAATATTAGATTTTCGATGTATCTGGAATATTAGGAATTTCAGGTTGTTAGGAATGTCAGATCTCTGAAAATCTCAAAATTTTAGGAATTTCAGACTTTCTGGAATTTTGAGAAGTTCAGACTTGTAAGGAAGTTTTAGACTTTTAAGGAATTCCAGAATTTCAGGAATGTTCACCTGGAAAAGAAAACTTGTAAATTTTCGGAGGTATATACAAATTCTGAAGATGTGTAGAAGTCAGAAAAGTGGTCCAAATGTCTTTGGATTGCGTGTCGTTTGGATATTAATTATTCCATATGGGGTCCCAGTCCCCGGTCGCATGATAACCTGGCAGAGGGAAATGAGGAGAAGAAGACACCTTTTAGTTTTTAAATATTTTATGAGGGAGGCAGTTTAGTTTTGATATATACGCCCCCTCTCACTTCGGAGATCGGAAGGAAATGGGGACCAAAACATTATGAAATTCAGAAATCCTGAAATTCGGAAATTCGGAAATTCTGGGATTCTGAAATTCGAATATTCTGAAATTCTGATATTCTGAGATTCTGGAATCCTGAAATTCGAGAATTCTGAAATTTTTAAATTTTGAAATTTTGAAATTCTGAGATTCTGAAATTCTGAGATTCTGAGATTCTGAAATTCTGAGATCCTGAGATTCTGAGATTCTGAGATTCTGAAATTCTGAGATTTTGAGATTCTGAGATTCTGAGATTCTGAGATTCTGAGATTCTGAGATTCTGAGATTCTGAGATTCTGAGATTCTGAGATTCTGAGATTCTGAGATTCTGAGATTCTGAGATTCTGAGATTCTGAGATTCTGAGATTCTGAGATTCTGAGATTCTGAGATTCTGAGATTCTGAGATTCTGAGATTCTGAGATTCTGAGATTCTGAGATTCTGAGATTCTGAGATTCTGAGATTCTGAGATTCTGAGATTCTGAGATTCTGAGATTCTGAGATTCTGAGATTCTGAGATTCTGAAATTCGGAAATTCTGAGATTCTGAGATTCTGAAATTCTGAAATTCTGGAATTCCGAGATTCTTGGATTCTGAGATTCTGAGATTCTGAGATTCTGAGATTCTGAAATTCTGGAATTCCGAGATTCTTGGATTCTGAGATTCTGAGATTCTGAGATTCTGAGATTCTGAGATTTTGAGATTCTGAGATTCTGAGATTCTGAGATTCTGAGATTCTGAGATTTTGAGATTCTGAGATTCTGAGATTCTGAGATTCTGAGATTCTGAGATTCTGAGATTCTGAGATTCTGAGATTCTGAGATTCTGAGATTCTGAGATTCTGAGATTCTGAGATTCTGAGATTCTGAGATTCTGAGATTCTGAGATTCTGAGATTCTGGAATTCCGAGATTCTTGGATTCTGAGATTCTGAGATTCTGAGATTCTGAAATTCTGGAATTCCGAGATTCTTGGATTCTGAGATTCTGAGATTCTGAGATTCTGAGATTCTGAGATTCTGAGATTTTGAGATTCTGAGATTCTGAGATTCTGAGATTCTGAGATTCTGAGATTTTGAGATTCTGAGATTCTGAGATTCTGAGATTCTGAGATTCTGAGATTCTGAGATTCTGAGATTCTGAGATTCTGAGATTCTGAGATTCTGAGATTCTGAGATTCTTGGATTCTGAGATTCTGAGATTCTGAGATTCTGAAATTCTGGAATTCCGAGATTCTTGGATTCTGAGATTCTGAGATTCTGAGAATCTGAGATTCTGAGATTCTGAGATTTTGAGATTCTGAGATTCTGAGATTCTGAGATTCTGAGATTCTGAGATTTTGAGATTCTGAGATTCTGAGATTCTGAGATTCTGAGATTCTGAGATTCTGAGATTCTGAGATTCTGAGATTCTGAGATTCTGAGATTCTGAGATTCTGAGATTCTGAGATTCTGAGATTCTGAAATGTTTTGAACTTTTCGGATTTTATGGATTCTCAGAATGTTTTTTTTTTCAATTTCCCTGAATCCTTCATTTTCAAAAATCTCTAAAAACCAAACTTTTCTTGGAATCTCTCCTTCCACACTTCTCCAAGAAGCCTCTTCCTCTTTTTTTTTCACTCGACACCACCAACAATTATTTTCTTCTTCTTCTCCTTCTTCTTTTTCTTTTTCCCAGTCTAGGAGCCATCTTCTCCATCCAAAAACACATTCATTTTAGGGGTTGACGAAGATGGAGACGGAGACGGACACCCGTCCATCTGCACTTCTTGTCCTGGTAGTGCCAGGAGCCAAAAGAGGTTAGGGCCCAATTTCCGGATTATTGTCTTCTTGAGCTCTCTCCAGCGAGCTCCAATTTCCTCCCAAAAATTCTGATGTTTCCATGGAAACCCCAAGAGGGAGTTATGAAAGGTCCGGTGACTTCAAATTAGCATATTACGTTGTATGAAATTTTAGTAAAAATGACCCAAAACTGGCCAATAACAGACTAAAAACGGGTCAAAATTCATCCTTGGCGTTTCCTACCATAGTTTCTTTAGAAACCAATGTTTTTAGACCAACTAATCTAGATGCAATAGAACTCAACAAGTGTTTTAAAATGTTACTATTTGGATTACTGTATCTTGTCTATGAACAAAGTTACAAGCCAAAAACCTGTGACCACGTAGTTCAGTTGGTTTTTGGCTTGTAACTTTGTTCATAGAAAAGATACCGTAATCCAAATAGTATCATTTTGTAGAGCTTGTCAAGTTCTATCATATACAATTCAGTTGGTTCAAAAATATTAATCCTGAAAGAAATTATGGCAAGACCCGTTTTTGGTCCGTTCTTGGTCAGTAATTGGTCCGTTTTTGATCCGTTTTTTTGTCTCATAGCTGGCCAGTTTTCGGCTTATTTCGACCTATTTTTACCCTGATTTTACATCATTTTGGCCCGTTTTTAACCCACTTTTAGCATATTTTTGATCCGTTTTACTCCCATTTTCACCAATTTCGATCTGTGTTTGACCGTCCGTTTTTTGTCCGTTTTTGACCCGTTTCCTAACTTTTGCATCTCCGATTTTTCCTATTTTTCCTGTATACATACATTTTGAACCGCATCATAAAAAGGCAATTCTTCTTCTTCTCCTCCGTGGCTGCAAAAAAAGAGAGAGTGCAGAGAAAACGAGAGGAGAAGTGTAAGTGTATCGTTTTTTTTCTTCCTCTTTCTCTCTCTCACTGTCTGCGTCTTCACCTATTTCTACTCTATCTCTTCTTCTTCTTTTTCCAATGCCATTCTTTCTGTGTTGCTGTACTCTACCCTCAACCATTTCGGTTGGTTTCGATTTTTTTGGGTTTATAAGGATGTTTTTTTGGGTTTTTTGGCGCCAAATTCAAATTGGGTTGAGGTGCAGCTCTATTGGCGTTGAATTAGAGAGATTCTGAAAGATTTCAAAGCGCAGATAGGCAAATTTACGGTGTAATTAAATTTAATTACGCCTAGGTTTGGAAAATGACCTTAACCTGCCTGAATTCGACTGTAAAACTGCGGAAAAATTCCAGAAAATTGCGAAATTCTGAAATTCTGGATTTCCAGCTTCCACGTAGCGATATCTTTTCTGAAATTCATTTCACAAAAAAGTTGTCAACTACAAAAATGAAGCTCTAGTTTTATTTGATATTTTTTGAGATTTTCAGACAAATCGAAACATTTTGAGCCGGTTTTTCAGAGCTCTAAATTTTTCCAATTTTCTTTACAATCCGAAAAATCCCATTATTCTAGCCATTCTCTAATGGTTCCCATACTCTTTCTCTTGTGACGTCGACACCAAAAAAACATTTTTTTTCTGCAAAAATCTTTTTTCTCTGCGTCTCTCTATCTAGCTTCTTCCGATTCCAGATGTCTCTAGGACAGTTTTCTCTATTTTTTAGGATTTTTCAAAAAACGTTAAATTTCAAAAATTTGTAGTTTTAGTTTTTATGACTCAGAATTCCCACAAAAAAAGATGTTTGTAAAGACACTCTTTCTTATATATTTTTTCCTCTTTTTTTTGTAGTTTTTTTTGTTCCTTCTCTCTTTTTTGTATGCCAACAGGACAATATATCAGAATCAATATAGAACATATAATATATGCATTGATGTATGCATTTTCTCGCTTCTCTCACTTCGAGCTCAATTATCTCGGCTCCTATCAGAACTATCAAAAATTTGTCAACTGATAAAAAGTTACTGATACTCTGGAGAACATTTCATCAGTTGGCCAATGTTTAATATCTTTTATTGGAACCGAGATAATTGAACTCAAAGATTACAGGCTGCAACCTTATAGTACATCCGGTAGCTTGCACTTTGAGCTCAATTATCTCGGCTCTTATCAGAGATATCAAAATTTGTCAATTGATAAAATATTTTTCATAATATTATCAACATTTTATCAGTTGACAAAATTTTGATATCTCTGATAAGACTCGAGATAAATGAGCTCGAAAAATACATATGAGTTTTACTCTGGAAGCCGACGCTTGCGCGACCGCGTAACTCGGAGAAGGGAGGGGAGAGAACGGTAGATTTTAATTTCTGAATTTTTGGATTTATGACCTGTTAATATAATATAAAAAAACCTTTCGTTTGAGATTTGATGATCCAAAAAGGGTTTTAAAATTTTCCGAAATTCTGAAAAATTTTTAAAATCTACATGAGAGTCACTACCTCAGATGACTCATATTCTCAGCCCATTCCAATACAATTTTTCTCTCTTTTTTCATTTTCTTTCATCTGAAAATCAATTCTGCAAAAATCCATCCATTTCCAATTGATTCGTTTTCACCCTCATTTTTATAATCGCAAAACATTTTTTTTCTCAAAACCAGTCAACTTTGAGCTAGTTTTTCTTGGTTCCTGTGATAGATATCAAAAAATTGTCAACTGATAAAATGTTACTAATAGGATAACGAACATTTTATTAGTTGACCACTTTTTGATATCTTCTACAGGAAATGAGATAAATGGGCTCCAAGTTAAGGGTACTATTATATAGGGTTAGACCCTGTCCACCAGCTTCGGCTCATTTTTTCTCGATTTCTGTAAGAGATATCAAAAATTTATCAACTACCAAAATTTTCTCTATATTATAAGCAATATTTTATCAGTTGAGCGCTTTTTGATATCTACCACAGCAACATAGATAAATCGGCTTAAAGTCGAGGGTCCAATTATATAGGAGTGCATCATGATCGTTAACTTTGACCCAATTTATCTCGGTTACTGTAAGAGATATCAAAAATTTGTCAACTGATAAAATATTTATCATATTATCAACAATATTTTATCAGTTGACAGATTTTAAATATCTGTTATAGGAACCGAGATAAGTTGGCTTAAAGTCAAGGGTCCAATTGTATAGGGGTGCACGCTGTTCACTGACTTTGACCTAGTTTTTCTCAGGTACTGTAAGAGATATCAAAAAATTGTCAATTGATAAAATATTGCTAATAGGATGATAACATTTTGTCAGTGGACCACTTTTTAATACCTCTTACAGGAAGTGAGATAAATTGGCTTAAAGTTGACGCGCCCTTCTTTTACTATTTAATTTGTCTCTGGTCCCCCAACTTCATATTTTTCTTTTCAGGGGATATGAACTTAAACCAATTGCCGGATTTCAACCAAATCAATACCTTATTAAGCCTCATGAATAGTCAAAGCCAATCACTAACGAATCAACCATTCGGCCACTACATGACCCAGCCGAATCCAATGCAAATGCAATCCAACATGCAGCTCTACAACCTGCTGCTCCAGCAACAGAGTCTTCTGCATCAACTTCAACAACCTATATATCCACCAGGTGCACAAGTCGTTCAGCAGAATCCTAATACCGTAGTACAGCCGACGAGTAGCAATGGAACTGGAGCAGTAGCTTCTGGAGCAGCAACTGGAGCAGCGTCTGGAGCACCAGCAACTGCAACCTCTGGAGCCGCCGTCGGCCATATCAACCAAAACGGCGAGGGAATTTACATCCCAATGGCTACAACTCCAGGGTACCCAATACCTAGAGCAAGCATGTTCATGTCTGGAATTTGTCGATCTACTAATACGAGACTTTTGGGATATAAGAATTCCAAGGAAGGATGTTACTATTTCTTCTACTATGTCCACGCACAGGGAAAATTCTGGCCCCATGATTGTGATAAATGTCAGCCGGTGATCAAAGAAGCGACTTTGAATCCACTCTACGCAGAATATGATGACTTGTTGAGACAAAAGGTGCTCTTTGCCAGAAATCGGATTACTAGCAAAGTGGAACAATACAAGTTTGATATGGATACAGGAGTCCTGACTCAGGTCAAGCGTCCTAGTATGGTGTACTCGCCTTCGAAGGTTGTGGATAAGACTGCTGTGATTGGGGTTTGGAAGTCGAAGAATGGAAAGGATACGGTCATGATTGAGAGATCTACTACTTCGAGTTTGAGAAAAGTCAAGATTAATGGAGAGAAGACGGAGATTATGCCAGAGTGTCCGTTGGTGTGAGTTTTTGCCTATTGTCACGTTTGAGCCCAAATATCTCATTTCCTGTAAAATATATCAAAAAGTTGTCAACTGATAAAATATCACTGATAATGTGGATAACATTTTATCAGTTGACAAGTTTTTGATATCTCAACTAGGAAACAAGATAATTAGGTTCAAAGGAACGATCTTTATAAGGAGTTTCACAGATTTCGAAAGAAAAATTTCAAGTTAATTTGAACGTGATGAGAAAAATTATTTAAAAAGTTCTTCGAAAAAAAAATTAAAATTCTAGAAAAAGACGACTACGTGAATTGGTTTAGAAACCATTGACCTCTGGGAGAGTAATATAAAAGAAGAGGGAAAGGAAAGGAAGAATCAGTTCTCACCTTCTCTGGGCTCCAGAGAAGGTGACCCGGGGGATCCGTGGGGATCCTCGGGATCCTTGGGATCCTTGGGATCTTGAGATCGTTGGGATCCTCGGGATCCTCGGGATCCTTGGGACCCTTGGGATCCTTGGGATCCTTGGGATCCTCGGGATCCTCGGGATCTTTAGGATCCGTGGGATCCTTGGGATCCTTGGGACCCTTGGGATCCTTGGGATCCTTGGGATCCTTGGGATCCGTGGGGATCCGTGGGGATCCGTGGGGATCCTTGGGATCCGTGGGATCCTTGGGTGACCTGGTGACCTAGGTCCGGGTGACCTAGATCCGGGTGACCTAGATCCGGGTGACCTGGATACGGGTGACCTGGATCCGGGTGACCTAGATCCGGGTGATCTGGATACGGGTGACCTGGATCCGGGTGACCTAGATCCGGGTGACCTAGATCCTGGTGACCTGGATCCGGGTGACCTGAATCCGGGTGACCTGGATCCGGGTGACCTAGATCCTGGTGACCTAGATCCTGGTGACCTGTATCCGGGTGACCTGGATCCGGGTGACCTAGATCCTGGTGACCTGGATCCGGGTGACCTGGATCCGGGTGACCTAGATCCGGGTGACCTGAATCCTGGTGACCTAGATCCGGGTGACCTAGATCCTGGTGACCTGGATCCGGGTGACCTAGATCCGGGTGACCTGGATCCGGGTGACCTGTATCCGGGTGACCTAGATCCTGGTGACCTAGATCCTGGTGACCTGTATCCGGGTGACCTGGATCCGGGTGACCTAGATCCTGGTGACCTGGATCCGGGTGACCTGGATACGGGTGACCTAGATCCGGGTGACCTGAATCCTGGTGACCTAGATCCGGGTGACCTAGATCCTGGTGACCTGGATCCGGGTGACCTGGATCCGGGTGACTTGGATCCGGGTGACCTGGTTCCCGGTGACCTGAATCCGGGTGACCTAGATCCGGGTGACCTAGATCCTGGTGACCTGTATACAAAGAAGGACCCCCTAACCGTCAACTTTTACCTAATTTATCTCAGTTCTTGTAAGAGATATCAAAACGTTTTTAACTGATATAATGTTTTTGATAAAATGATAAACATTTTGTTAGTTGACACATTTTTGATATCTTTCAAAGGAATCGAGATAATTGAGTTCAAAGTTGACGGTTCGGGCGGTAATTCAAAAAAAATCCAATAATCTTCAAATCGAAAATGTATGGATTTTCGACCAGACTCTTTGTTTTGAATATTGAAGTTAAGCTCTCGAAATTTTCCAGACGCCTTTCAACTCCCCCGGTCCTCGAGGAGCACAGATGTCAGAACTACCCAGAACTATCCCAAATGGAACAGGATTACTGTGGCTTCCTCTCTTCAGCAATTCCATTCATCTCCTACTTCTGTCCCCACACCCAACAGGAATTATTAAAGACGTACAACAAGGTTCAACACAAGTACATCCAATATTATTACAATGAAAACGAGGGAGTTTTCTACGATCTTCCATGTAAAATGTGTATGGTTGCTCCAGTGGAAAGAGATTTAATCCCGAAATACGCTGAGAAATATGAAGGAAAATGGATCATAATGGCTCAAAATGCGCATACAAATCATGTGGAGCAATTCATTTTCAATGGAGATACACTCAGTTTTGAGCAGGTTTACTATCCGGGACTACGGTATGATCAAGCTAAGGACTCGGCGAGTTGGGTGGTTCATTGTGGAGAATATAATGGAAAACAGACGATTATTATGAAAGATGGGATGTATCGGATTCGGAAGGAACAGTTTTCGACGGAAAAGTTAGTTATCTTTAATTTGGAAAATTTCTTTAAAAAAACCCAAAAATTACCGTAAAACCTGTAATAGAAGGGCCCCTTTTTGACTCCTTTCCAATATACCTTCCTGTTCAAATTGTTAACTTTGAGCTCAATTATCTCGCTTCCTATGAAGGATAACAAAAATTTGTCAACTGATAAAATGTAGCTGATAATACGAGAAATACTTTATCAGTTGACAAACTTCTGATATCTTTCACAAGAATCGAGATAAATTGGCTCAAAGTTGATGGTCAGGGTAAAACCCTATACTTTAGGACTTCAACTTTGAGCTCAATTATCTCGTTTCCTGTGACAGATATCAAAATTTTGTTAACTGATAAAATGTTTATCACAATATCACCAAAATTTCGTCAGTTGACAAAATTTTGATATCTTTTATAGGAACCGAGATAATTGAGATCAAAGTTGACGACTTGGTTGGAATCCAAATTAGAGTAAATACGGTACCTGGAATTGGCTGAAAAATAGTCTCAAACCCGAATTTCGGAATTTTCGAATTTTCTAATTATACTGAAAAATGGACTTTTTGGAACTGTTGAAAATTTTGAAAATACTAAAATCCCAAAAATTCAACGTTTACAGAAATTCTGAAAATTCGAAAACTGCGAAAATTCCAGAAATTGTGAATTTTTGAAAATTCCGAATTTCGAAATTTTCAAAAATCCCAGAAGTTCGAAAATTTTAAGAAATTTAAAAAATCCCTGAAATTTGGAATTTTCTACGAAATTCCGAGTTTTCAGATAATCTGAAAATTTGAAAATCTCAAATATTCGAGCTTTTCAAAATCCCAAAAAACCTCTTTTCCAGAAACAAGTACGTAGCGATCGCTGGAAACCCCGTCAAGCGATTGCTCATCAAACACGAGGAACCCGAAAATAAACCAACTACAGTACCCCAAAAGCCAGCTCAAGCAGCTCAAAAACCATCGAATTCCAATGATTCAGAAGACATAATCCACGTGGCAACGATAGTGAAAAATTCAAAATTCAAAAGTGGAGAAATTCAGAAAACTTTGAATTTGGCGGATTTGGAAATTGAGAAGGCTTTTGATATTCAAAATTTCGAAAATTTGGGAATTTTTGAAATGCAAGATCCGGATTCTGATGATGGGGAATCGATGAATTCCATGGAGGCTCAGGGGGTTCCAGAAACTTCCACGGCTATTAAAAAGAAGACAAATAAGAAGAATAAGAAGAAGAGAGGTCCTGGATATGGTTAGTTTTTTCGATTTTTTGAAAATTTTCGAATTTTCAGAATTTCTGTAAATTTGGAAATTTTCGAATTTTTGAAATTGTCTAATTTTTTCAGCGATTCCTGGACAGAAATAATTCGACCAACTTGCCTGAAAACACTTCTGAAATTCTCTTTTTTTTTTCAAAATTCAAATTTTTACCCCATTTTCCATTTCTACAAAAATCTTGTCATATTTCCTAATTCCCCATTCATAGTTTTACCATTTTAACGATAATTTTCAACTGAAAATTGCGATTTTCCGCTTTTTTTCCCATTTTCTCAGTAGATCAAGCCTTGTCTGAAACCCTCCGCGTATTTCAAATTCCCGCTTTTTTGCCAATCTCCCCCCAACCATTTCTTTCCCGCTTTTTTCTTGTAAAAACCCCCAAACTTGGTTCTCATTTCACATTTTTTTTTCTTAAAAATCGGATTTTTTCATATTTTGCTTAAATTTATTGCTTAAAATCGAGTTTTTCCTGCTGAAATTAATAAATTAATTGATTTAAAAAATTGAGAAAAGTCTGCGCCTCCTTGAAATACACACTGTTTCTAGGGAGAGTGCAAACACCGCTACGACAAACTGCACACAACTACAGTAATCCAGGAGCTTTTTCAGACAAAATTTGCTAGAAAAGTTGGAATTTCTTGTTAATAAATGAGGGTTTTTGACTATTTTTCTTACAGTTTAGACTTTTTGGAAGCTGAAAATTCAAAAAATTCGCTAGTTTTAGTGTTAAAATCACGAAAAAAAGCCTGAGAAATCGGTTAAAAAATGTTTATCTTTAAAAATCGAATTTTTGCCTAAATTATGACTTTTTACATGACAAATAAGGCTATTCGACCCATTTTTCTGCTGTTTGAAACCTAGAAAACCCTGAATTTCACTGAAGTTTTAAGAATTTCAGGTTAAAAAATTTATTTAGCACTAGAAAAATGTTCAAATCAATTTCCGGCTGATTTTAATGAAAAATTTGATGGAAAATCGTATAAAATTGACAATTTCCAGTGAAAAGTCGCTTAAAAACGGTCGAAAATCGATTTTTTCGACAAAAAATCAAAATTTTTCGGCGATGGGTCCCGCCACGAAAATCGAGATAGTAGCGGAATTTCGAATGGGAGAAGCCCCAAAATTTCAATTTTCCCAATTTTTTGATTTTTGAAAGCGAAAATTCGGCTGAAAATTGGCGGAAACTCAAAATTCAAAATTTTAAAAATCAAAAAATTTCGGATTCCCGCCCATTTTAAGCAGGAAATAGTCATTTTTTCTCGATTTTCCGGCGAAAAAAACGGATTTTTTATTGGTTTTTTCTCGACTTCCTCGCATTTTTTCCCGATTTTTCGGATTTGTTCCGATGAAAACTTCGAATTTTTCAGCATAATAACCTTGTAATATCACCACACATCACACCTACCCACCAAACTAGCACAAGAAAAACAGCTATGGAGCTCGCAAAAGTGAGTTTTAGCCCTAAAAATTCAAATTTTCGGCCCGAAAATCCCAAAAAATCGATATTTCCAGGTGAACTGTGGCTGGAAGGGCTGCTCGAATGCGTTCGCATCGATTGAAGGGATGAATGTGCACGTTCAGGCTGATCATATGGTCTATCGTGTGCTCGTTCAGACTGAATATCAGGGAAATTCCCATGTTCAACAGCCATACGATCAACAACAACCGGCTAGAGCAGCGGCTGCTGTTCCGCAGATAATGCCTGTCAAAGGTTCGGAAAATGAGGGATTTTGGCTTTAAAAATGAGGAAAATCGCCGGAAAATGGGTCTAAATATGGGATTTAAGTCTGAAAATTGGTGAAAATCCAAAAAAATCGCATGGACATCCGGACGAACAGACATACAGACAGAGGCATAACTGAAATTGCAAGGGTTAACGCCGCTGAAAACGGTCTTTAGGTCAATCTGAGCAGTCTTTAGGCTCTTTTATGTCCATTTTAAGCCATTTTTGGCGTTTTTGGATCAATTTCAGGCCATTTTAGAGGTCAATTTGGGCCTAAATTAGGCATTTTAGACTGATTTTTGATCATTCTATACCAAATTTGGGGGATTTTAAACCAGTTTTCGCTATTTCAGACTGATTTTAGACCATTTTAGACGCAATTTTTGATCATTTTAGGCTGTTTTAGGCCATTTTGACCGATTTTAGAGCATTTTTAGCAACTTTTTGGACATTTCGGACCCATTTTAGGCCGTTTTAGACCAATTTCAGGTTATTTTCAGCCATTTTAGGCCGGTTTCATGTCATTTTATACTAATTTTATACCATTCTAGACCAATTTCGGGGTATTTGAGACCAATTTTAGGCCATTCTAGAGCCGATTTTGATCATTTCTGTTTTCGGGCATTTTGACTGATTTTTACAGCATTTTAGGCCAATTTCTGGTCATTTTAGATCAATTTTGAGGGTTTTTAGACCAGTTTGCTGTCTATTCAGACTTATTTTAGGTTATTTTTTAGCCATTTTTGACCTTTTCAGACCAATTTTGAACCATTTTAGAGCCGATTTTTCTTCATTTTAGCCAATTTAAGCCCTGATTTTGACCTAATTCGAGCGTTCTAGAACAATTTGGGCCAATTTCAAGCCACTTTACCGGCTGTTTCAGACCAATTTAGGTCATTTTTACGTCATTTTTTGACTCTTTGAGGCAATTTTCAGTCAATTCTGACCTAAAGTAGGCATTTTAGATTGATTTTAGGACATTTTAGGTCACTTTTAGGCTATTTCCGACAGTTTTGGCAGAAATTTGACCTCGAAAAGCTATTAAATCCAATTTCTCGCTCAAGTTTCAGAAGAAGCACGTCCCCAGGAGACAACTCCACCACAGAGTCCATTGGAGCTTCAAGGAGGTGCTCCACCACCAGCACCAGCAGCTCCACAACCGATTGCTCATCCTTCGATTCCACCGTACTCTCCAATGACAATTCCACAAACCCCATCACTCGTCCTGGCTCCACAACTCGCTCCATATCCAGAAGCTCCAGTTGCTCCAAGAGAGAATTTGAACTATTCTGGACCAATTATCAAAGTGGAACGAGAGATAGTCATCGAGGATCCCGCGGAGATTGTTCAGATGCCAGCAGCAGCAGCAACGTCATCTGGAGCATTGATTCTGAATACGCCACCACCGGCTGACGTCACTCTAGCTGCTTCTGGAGACTTCTCGAGAGGTGCTACATCGTCGTCTTCGAATCGCCGTATTTCGATTGGTGGAGGTAGAGGAAAGGATAAGAAGCATCGTAATATTCAATCAAAGTTTTGGACCTATACTGATCAGGTAAGATATGGAAATTGGCTGGAAATAAGCTGAAAAGGGCTGAAAAAGGCTGAAAATTCCAGATTTTTAGCGCACTTTTTAATCATTTTCCCATTCAAATATCTGGAATTTTCACGCGCCGAAGGTACGCCAGCCAATGAGTTTCTAGCTAGAATTGTCTGGAAAATTGGCCAAAAGTCCCAAAAAAGGCTCAAAAACGCGCCAAAGGTACGCCAGCTAGAAAAAGCACTAAAATCGCTTCAAAAACGATAAATTATCACTGATAAAGTGCCCAAAAAAGCTCTAATCCGGCTGATTGAATACCTACATGCTGGCGTACCTTTGGCGCGTTTTGAGCCTTTTTTTGGGACTTTTGGCCAATTTTCCAGAAAATTCTAGCTCAAAACTCGTCGGCTAGCGTACCGTTGACGCGCCTGAGAGCCTCAAAATACAGAAAATCAGCCTAATATGTTCTGAAAATTTTAAGATTTTCAGCGATAATTCTCAAATTTCTCCATTTTCAGGAGAGCTACCGTTGCAATGCCAAGTCGTGCGGCGCGGAATTCAGCTCCGCCAATGGCGCCCGTCTGCACTGGAACGCGAATCACGAGGTGGCTGCTCCGATTGAGGTAAAAATTGGGGATTTTAGCAATGTCAGAGTAGGGAAATTCGTGTCTGGAAATGTTTGGAATTTTCTGGAAATTTGCCATAAATGTGACTTCCAACGCTTCATTTTTTTGATGCTGGAGGTGTCGGGAAGCTTTAGAGCTCTTCAGAAACTTCTGGATTCTTTTAGAAAGAGCCAATACCTTTAGAACCGTCCAGAAGATTCCTGAATCTTCTAGAGCTTCCTAGAGCCTTCTAGAGACTCCTAGAGACTTCTAGAGCTCTCCAGGATCTTCTCTCTAGAACTTTATGAATCCTACCGAACATTTTTATTGGTTTAGAATCGTTTAGACCTTTCTAGAACCATCAAAATGCGCATAGAGCATCCTAAAGTCTTCCAGAATCTTCTAGATCCTTTTTCCAGAACTGTTTAGAATCTTCGGAAGCCTTGTAAAGCTTTTCAACAGTTCCTAGACACTTCTGGAGCTTCTAGAACTTTCAAGAAGCTTATAGTATCTTCCAGACCCTTCTGCACCTTTCTGGGGGCTTCTAGAATCTTCTAGGACCTTCTAGATGCTTTCAGGGGCTTCTGGAGTCTTTGTGAGCTTTTCAGTGCCTTCTAGAGTTTTCTAGACGCTTCCAGAATTTTTTCGAGCCGTTTGGAACCTTCTAGATCTTCCAGAAGCTTCTAGACCGTGCTACAAGCTTACAGGACCTTCCTGAACTTCCAAGAAGCTTCTAGAAAGATCCTGCGTCTTTTTGAACTTTTCAGAGTCTTCTAGACCCCCTTCAAACCGTTCCAGAGCCTTCTCGAACTTTCCTTAACCTTCTAGCGTCTCGTAGAATGTTCCAGACCCTTCTTGACCCTTTTAAAAGCTTCGATATCCTTACAGGAGCTTCTAGGAGCTTCTGGAATCTTACAGGACCTTCTAGAGCTTTCCAGTACTTCCGAGAACTTACTAGAACTTTTTTTAAAACTTCCAAACGGCCTCTATGACTTGCTGAAGCTTTTCAGAACCTCATTGTGCCTTTAGAACCTTGTAGAGTCTTCCAGAATCCTATAGCCCCTTATAGAAGCGTCTTGAGCCTTCTAGACCCTTCTAGACACTTCCAGGACCTTCTAGAATCTTCTAGAGCCTTTTAGAATCTTGTAGACCCTTCTACTAGACCCTACTAGAACCCTATAGAGCTTTCCGGAAGTTTCTAACCTTTCTAGAAGCTGATAGAGCCTTCCAGCCCTCCAGAGCGTTCAGAAGACGTCTAGACCCTTCTAGAACCTTCCAGAACCGTCTGGAATCTTCTAAAACCTTCTAGACTCTTCTAGAATCTTCTAGAACCTCTCAAAACCTCCCAGAATCTTGTAGACCCTTCTACATCCATCTGGACCTCTTCGAAGCTTCTAGAGCCTTCTGGTCCCTTCTGGACCCTTGTACACTCTTCTAGAAGCGTCTGGAGACTTCTAGACCATTTCAGATCTTCTAAAACGTTCCGGAACATCTCACAACCTTCTAGAACCTTCTAGACCCGGCCAGATCATTCTAGAACCTTCCGCGACCCTCCCATTTTATATTTTCTATTCCAGAATCGCAGTGCCACCCCATCGAGCTCAATGGTCCGTGCTCCAGCCTCTCGCAAGCGTGTCGCCGGAGGCGGCGCTCGCCGTTCGGCCTCTGGAAACCGTACTGGTACCAAGAGACAAAGATGCAACCATGACGGATGCACCAAATATTTCATGTCCAGAAAAGCACTCGATAATCATATCCAAGTGGTCCATGGTGGTCAGGAGCGAGAGCACGGAGGCTTGGATCAGGTACGGTTTGGAGCATTTTGGAGCAAAAATTGGCTCAGAAATCCCGTTAAAATCGATGAAATGGCCAAGATTGGTCCAGAAAGTGTCAAAAATGAGCCCAAGAAGGCTTTTAGCACTAATTTGGAGCGAAAACTACGATTTTTGAGCACTTTTGGTTCCATTTTTAACCTTTTGGCGCGTTTTTTTTTTGAGCTAGAAAACCACTGAAATTTTAAATTTTCAGCCATTTTTAGCATATTTTCCATCTGATTCCTTTTTTCAGCACAGCGACGACGAGGAGTTTGAGCACCAGCACGTGGTGGCTTCAGATGATGTCGAGCAGCACGGTGATGAGCATCATGAGCAGGAGCATCACAGAGGAGACGAGTATGAGCAGGAGGAGGAGGAGGAGGAGGACTTGCAGCTTGGACAAGATGTGCGGTTTTTTGGCTGAAAATGTCGAAAAATGGGTGAATTTGAGCTGAAATTGGGTCGGAAATGGCGGTAAAATTGCCAAAAAACAGCCGAATTTAGGCTGAAAATTGCGGAACAATGGCAGGATTTTGTCTGCAAATGAACTAAAAATAGCTGGAAATGGAGGAAAATGGCTGAATTCGGGCTGGAAAGCCTAAAAAATAGCCGAATTTAGGCAGAAAATGGCAGGATTTAAGCTAGAAATTATTGAAAATGAGACCAATTTAGACTGAAAATGGCCGAAAAATGGCTGGAATTAAGCTGAAAATTGCTGGAAATGTCCGAAAAATACTTGAATTTAGGCTGGAAATGTCTGTAAAATAGCTGAAAAATAGCCCAGTTTAGGCTATATATGGCTAAAAATTGACGGAATTTTGGCTGAAAATAGCAGATTTCTAGCTGAAAATGGATGAGTTTATGTTGAATATGACAGGATTTAGGCTGAAAATGGCTGGAAATCTTCGAAAAATACTTGAAAATAGGCTGGAAATGGCTGTAAAATAGCTGGAAAATAGCTGAAAATGTCTGAATTCGCGCTGAAAAACCTAAAAATAGCCGCATTTAGGTTGAAAATTGCTGAAAAATAGTCGAATTTCAGCTGAAAATGACAGGATTTAGGCTGAAAAAAACCTAAAAATAGCCAAATTTTGGTTGAAAATTGCTGAAAAATGACAGAATGTATGAAAATGGCTGATTTTAAGCTGGAAATGCCTGAGAATGGCTGAAAATACGATTTTTGGCCTAGAAAAATGAGACATTTCAACTGGAAAAATGTCTGAAATTTTATAATAATTTAAAAAATCACGAAAAAATTAGCCCCGCCCATTTTCAGCATGAAAAAATCATGAAATTTCAGATTGCCTTCGCCCACAACGGCAATGTCTACTAAACGCCATCACCATCACCATCTTCGATTCCATCTGTCTGTCTGTGTATCCCGATGTCCACGAAATCACAATTTCTCTCTTTTTTTTATAATTTGAATCACAATATTTCCCACTATTTTCCACCCCCCCCCCCCCCCCCATCCATAACGGGTTTACCATTATCTCAAAAATTTGAAAATTTGAAATTTTCAGATTTTCCACGAATTTTTCTCTTTTCCCCCCGCTGTTCCCATGTCCCCCACGGCTCTTTTTTGTTTTTTTTTTCACTAATTTTCAACCCAATTTTTTATAATTTTTCACATTTTCTACAGTACCCCTTCCCTCGCCCCGCCCACTTGGAATTTTCCAATTTCAACATTTTTCGCCTCGCCCCCTATGACCCATTTTCCCCCGAAATCCCCAAATTTAATGATATCATTACTTTAATACTTCTAATGATTCACAAAATAAGCTCCGCCCCCTTTCTCCCTAAGCCCCGCCCCTTTCCCCCTAATTTTTAAAACGAAGCCCCGCCCACTTTTTTGGCCCCGCCCCCTTTTATACGGTACTATCTATTACCAATTATCCCCTCTGATTTTTGGCTCATCATTCATTCTGCGCTCACATTTGACAATACATTGTTGAGTTTTATAGAAATTTTGTTGGTATTTTTTTTCTAGAGTTTTCGACTTTTAGGCCTAAATTGTCTAATTTTTGGGCCTAATTTTCGACATTTTCAGGCCTAAATTGACCTTTTTTAGGCCTTAATTCTTAATTTTGGGACTATTTTTTTGTTATTTTCAGGCCCCTTATCTCTGGTTTTAGGCCTAGATTGGATATTTTTAGGCCTAATTTTCGATATTTTTCGACATTTTTAGGCTTAATTTTGGGCTAATTTAGACCCATTTTTGGTATTTTCGGCTTATTTTTGAAATTCAACATTTTCCGGAAAAAATGGCATAGAATTTTTATCTAGTCCCTCTTCTGTTATTTTCAGACCTCGATTGGATATTTTTAGACCTAATTTTAGCTATTTTTAGGCATAGATTGGATATTTTTAAGCCTAATTTTAGCTATGTTTTGGCCTAGAATGGATATTTTTAGGCCTAATTTTAGCTATTTTTAGACCTAGTTTGGCTATTTTTAGGCCTAATTTTAGATGTTTTTTGGTCTAGATTGGATATTTTTAGACCTAATTTTAGCTATATTTAGGCCTAGATTGGATATTTTTAGGCCTAATTTTAGCTATATTTTGGCCTAGATTAGCTATTTTTAAGCCTAATTTTAGATATTTTTAGGCCTAGATTGGCTATTTTTAGGCCTAATTTTAGCTATTTTTAGGCCTAGATTGGATATTTTTAGGCATAATTTTAGCTATTTTTAGGCCTAGATTGGCTATTTTTAGGCCTAATTTTAGCTATTTTTAGGCCTAGATTGGATATTTTTAGGCATAATTTTAGCTATTTTTAGGCCTAGATTGGCTATTTTTAGGCCTAATTTTAGCTATATTTTGGCCTAGATTAGCTATTTTTAGGCCTAATTTTAGATATATTTTGGCCTAGATTAGCTATTTTTAGGCCTAATTTTAGATATTTTTAGGCCTAGATTGGATATTTTTAGGCCTAATTTTAGCTATTTTTAGGCCTAGATTGGCTATTTTTAGGCCTAATTTTAGCTATATTTTGGCCTAGATTAGCTATTTTTAGGCCTAATTTTAGATATATTTTGGCCTAGATTAGCTATTTTTAGGCCTAATTTTAGCTATTTTTAGGCCTAGATTGGATATTTTTAGGCCTAATTTTAGCTATTTTTAGGCCTAGATTGGCTATTTTTAGGCCTAATTTTAGCTATTTTTAGGCCTAGATTGGCTATTTTTAGGCCTAATTTTAGCTATTTTTAGGCCTAGATTGGATATTTTTAGGCCTAATTTTAGCTATATTTTGGCCTAGATTAGCTATTTTTAGGCCTAATTTTAGATATATTTTGGCCTAGATTGGCTATTTTTAGGCCTAATTTTAGCTATTTTTAGGCCTAGATTGGCTATTTTTAGGCCTAATTTTAGCTATTTTTAGGCCTAGATTGGATATTTTTAGGCCTAATTTTAGCTATATTTTGGCCTAGATTAGCTATTTTTAGGCCTAATTTTAGATATTTTTAGGCCTAGATTGGCTATTTTTAGGCCTAATTTTAGCTATTTTTAGGCCTAGATTGGATATTTTTAGGCCTAATTTTAGCTATATTTTGGCCTAGATTAGCTATTTTTAGGCCTAATTTTAGATATTTTTAGGCCTAGATTGGCTATTTTTAGGCCTAATTTTAGCTATTTTTAGGCCTAGATTGGCTATTTTTAGGCCTAATTTTAGCCATTTTTAGGCCTAGATTGGATATTTTTAGGCATAATTTTAGATATTTTTGGCCTAGATTGGATATTTTTAGACCAAATTTTAGATATTTTCAGGCCTAGATTGGATATTTTTAGACCTAATTTGAGCTATATTTAGGCCTAGATTGGATATTTTTAGGCCTAATTTTAGCTATTTTCAGGCCTAGAGTGGATATTTTTAGGCCAAGTTTTAGATATTTTCAGGCCTAGATTGGCTATTTTTAGGCCTAATTTTAGCTATTTTTAGGCCTAGATTGGATATTTTTAGGCCTAATTTTAGCTATATTTTGGCCTAGATTAGCTATTTTTAGGCCTAATTTTAGATATTTTTAGGCCTAGATTGGCTATTTTTAGGCCTAATTTTAGCTATTTTTAGGCCTAGATTGGCTATTTTTAGGCCTAATTTTAGCCATTTTTAGGCCTAGATTGGATATTTTTAGGCATAATTTTAGATATTTTTGGCCTAGATTGGATATTTTTAGACCAAATTTTAGATATTTTCAGGCCTAGATTGGATATTTTTAGACCTAATTTGAGCTATATTTAGGCCTAGATTGGATATTTTTAGGCCTAATTTTAGCTATTTTCAGGCCTAGAGTGGATATTTTTAGGCCAAGTTTTAGATATTTTCAGGCCTAGATTGGCTATTTTTAGGCCAAATTTTAGATATTTTCAGGCCTAGATTGGATATTTTTAGACCTAATTTGAGCTATATTTAGGCCTAGATTGGATATTTTTAGGCCTAATTTTAGCTATTTTCAGGCCTAGAGTGGATATTTTTAGGCCAAGTTTTAGATATTTTCAGGCCTAGATTGGCTATTTTTAGGCCTAATTTTAGATATTTTCAGGCCTAGATTGGATATTTTTAGGCCTAATTTTAGCTATATTTTGGCCTAGATTAGCTATTTTTAGGCCTAATTTTAGATATATTTTGGCCTAGATTAGCTATTTTTAGGCCTAATTTTAGATATTTTTAGGCCTAGATTGGCTATTTTTAGGCCTAATTTTAGCTATTTTTAGGCCTAGATTGGATATTTTTAGGCCTAATTTTAGCTATATTTTGGCCTAGATTAGCTATTTTTAGGCCTAATTTTAGATATTTTTAGGCCTAGATTGGCTATTTTTAGGCCTAATTTTAGCTATTTTTAGGCCTAGATTGGCTATTTTTAGGCCTAATTTTAGCCATTTTTAGGCCTAGATTGGATATTTTTAGGCATAATTTTAGATATTTTTGGCCTAGATTGGATATTTTTAGACCAAATTTTAGATATTTTCAGGCCTAGATTGGATATTTTTAGACCTAATTTGAGCTATATTTAGGCCTAGATTGGATATTTTTAGGCCTAATTTTAGCTATTTTCAGGCCTAGAGTGGATATTTTTAGGCCAAGTTTTAGATATTTTCAGGCCTAGATTGGCTATTTTTAGGCCTAATTTTAGATATTTTTTGGCCTAGCTTGGATATTTTTCGGGCTAATTTTAGCTATATTTAGGCTAAGATTGGATATTTTTAGGCCTAATCTTAGCTATTTTTTGGCCTAGTTTGGCTATTTTTAGACCTAAATTGCCTAGGCATTTTAGGCTAGGTAGGATAGCTTCTAGATATAAGTCTGCAGATTTTTAAGCTCCAAAGGGCCTAGAAATATTTCTAGTCCCTCAATTCCTATTTCCAGCCTAATCTAGTCCTTCTTGCTTCATTTCCTTTCCTTCTTCTTCTTTTTTCTTGCCCCGTATCTGATGGTTAGTGTTGGGTGTGTGTTGCATTTTTATGTATGTGTGTAGAAATAAGAAAAAAAAGGAGAAGTCTTCTTTTGGAATACATTTCTTCTCCTTTTTTCTCCATTTCCACATCTATTACACTCCTCCCCCTTCTTCTTCTTCGACGTCTTCTAGTTTTCTCCAGAAGCCGTGGAGATTTCTTCTATTAGATGGGAGAAAGGGATAGGAGAATGACACGCCCCAATTATTTTGGGAAAAAAAGAAGGGAAATTTGAGGAAAATTTTGGGAATTTTGATTGGAATTTCAGCTTTTTTGCAGTTCGAAATTTGAAATTCTGACTAGAAATCGGGATTTTTTAGTTTTTAGGCAGTTTTGGGGATTTTGGGGACCAAATTTTGAGGATTTTCAGGCAGAAAACAGCTTTTTGGCTGAAAATGGTTTTTTCAATTTTTTTTTCGAAAGTTTTGAATTTTGGACTTTTTCAGTGTCCCGGGATTTTGCTGAAATTATTTTTTTCCGATTTTTGTACAGAATTTCCCGGATTCAACGACATGGATCAGGCTATTCAGAAGACGTCAAAATCAGAATTTCTGGAAAAACGGGCATTGTGTCATACGGTACGTTTACCGTTTATCAGAGATGTCCGGATTCCGTATTCCGGACTCCGGATTCCGGATTCCATGCTTTTTTTCATTCCGGATTCCGGATTCCGTGAAAAATATTTTTGTCCGGATTCCGGATTCCGTGCTTTTTTTCATTCCGGATTTCGGATTCTGGATTCCATGAAAAATATATTTGTCCGGATTCCGTATTCCGGATTCCGGAAAAGTTCCAGTTGTCCGGATTCCGGATTCCGGATTCCGACAAAATTTTTTTATTCCGGATTTTTCAGAAAATGTGTTAGTTTGCAGGAAGTCTCCCAAATTTTCAAAAATCTCTAAATTGCGAAAATTCTGAAAATGGTCATTTTGAGATGGCCGGTGAACAGAAGGCGTTGAAAATTGAGAAAAAAACAGCAGACCATATGATACACCAGAAGACGTTAGGCTTCTCGATTTCAAGAATTTTCGGGGAATTTTAAGCAAATTTCAAAGTTCCAGAATGTGAAAAATCTAGAATTTTCCATATTTCGGTTCCTGGAAATTCCTGGAAACTCACACTGTTGACAATTCAAGAAAAATGGCAATATTCTATCAAAACGTCTGCAGAAGACGTTGGATTTTCGAAAATCTACATTATTGAATGCGTCCACCTGCCGAAAACAGGATCGTAGAATTTTGGTTACGGTACTTCTTGGTTTTTGCTGCTCTGGAAGTTTCTAAGCTTATAACAACGGATAGTTCGGTCCGCGGCACCCCTATCCGGGGCACGGACCACGGATCTCGTTTGAAAATTGGAGGATTCTGGCAAATTTAAGGAATTCGAAACTTTTGGAATTTTCAAAAAATCTAGAATTTTCAGACTTAAAAAAGGCAAGTTCCAGAAAATTCTATTCCGGAATTTTCGTGTATTTGGATTGCCGAAATTTGAAATTTCGTCAAATTTTTGGATCCAAAGTTTTGAATTTTGAGAATCTAGAAGTTTCTGGAAAATGCGAAATTTCGAGAAATTCCGAATTTTCCAGAAACATGATAAAATGGGAATCTAGAAATTCCAGAAAGTTCTGAAATTCTGAACAGTTTGAAGTTAAATGGAAATTTAAAAGTTCCAGAACATGGAAAATCTGAAAATGTCCATCATCTTTAGTCAAACCATCACCTTTAAGCTCATTTATCTCAATTCCTGTAAGAGATATCAAAAAGTTGACAACTAATAAAATGTTTATCATAATATCAGCAACATTTTACCAATTGACAACTTTTTGATATCTCTTACAGGAACCGAGATAAATGAGCTCAAAGAGGACGTGGCTCAGTCGACGCAGTTGGTTGCGTCGCCAGTATATTTGCACCATTTGAACTGAATTATCTCGGTTCCTGTAAGAGATATCAAAAAGTGGTCAACTGACAAAATGTTTATCATAATACCAACAACATTTTATCAGTTGACCATGTTTTGATATCTCTTACAGGAACCGAGATAAATGAGCTCAAATGGTGCAAGTATAGTGGAGATGCAAGGCGCCGACTGAGCCACGCCCATTTTTGAGCTCATTTATCTCGGTTCTGGTAAGAGGTATCAAAAAGTTGTCAACTGATAAAATGCTGCTGATAAAATGATGAACATTTTGGCAGTTGATCATTTTTTGGTATCTTTCACAGAAACCGAGACATATGAGCTCAAAGTTGACATACTGAATGTTTACGGTATTTAAAATGGGAATTTAGAAATTCCAGAAAGCTCTGGGTTTTAGAAAATATGGGATTTTTTGGGAATTCAAAATTTCCAGAAGATTCCAAGCTAGCTATGGACCCCTCCCCTTTTTTGTCCCATCCAACCACCACCACGACCACCATCATCATCTTCTTCTTCAACACTCACATTGTATTCTCCTCCTCCTCCTTTTCCATCTCCTTTTTCCTCCGCGTTTTCGTGTCCTACATAAATATATATTCGTTTCTTCTTTTCGTTGTGGTCTTCTTCTTCTTCTTCTTCTTCTTCGTGTCCGCCTCCTTTAGCCCCTCCCCAGTCTTCTCACCACTCCTCCTCCTTTATCGGAAGATTAGAGAGTATGGGAAAGTGGAGAGAGTGGCGAGAGAAAAGTGAGAGAGCAGAAAGAGAGATCCAAAGAGGTGGAGACAAATAACGAGGCGAGATAGTGGGTAGATTGAAGAGACGCAGAGATTTGCGAGTGAGAGAGAGAGAAAATACATCACTCCTCCTCCTCTTCTTCTTCTTGTTCAGTCGAATGCCCACGGACAGCCCCCATCCAGTCAGCCAGCCCACAAAAATATTTTTCCCCTCCTCCCCGCCTTTTTGTGCCGGCCTTTTGTCCCCTCCCACTTCCACGCCCCTCTTCTGGGTATTCTGGAGACGTGCTCTCTTTCTCTCACTTGGCAACACCAAAAGGTGTGAGTTGGTAATTGGAAGGAGAAGGGGGGAGGTGATTTGATTAGAGAATGTTGGAGAAATAGAAGGAAACCTTCTGAAGGTTTCGATTCGCTTTTTTGTGAATTCAGAAATTTCAGAATTCGGAAGTTTGGCCTTGAAATGTTGGAAATTTCAATTTTTAACAGATTTCATAATCCAAATTTTTCAAATCTCTTACAGATTCGGAATCCAACAAGCATACTTATAAACGGACCATGCTTTCTTTAGGGTCAATCATTACTAATAACATTCACCAGATTCTGTATGTGCGTATGTATGTCGCGTGCCCTTTCCCCGATTCACAGTTAACCGATTAAGCTGAAACCTGATAGGTAGATCAGAAATGTGTCTTGGTTGATGCCTGAACTTTCTGTATTTCGAAATTTTGATTTTGAAGTCTTCTGAAGACGTTCCCTGGTTTCATCGTGGTTAGCCCCTAAGGGGCGTAAACCGACTGGGATTTCTAGACCAGATAAATTGGATATGATAGAACTCAATAAGTACTACAAAATGATAGTATTTGGATTACTGTAGCTTGTCTATGAACAAAGTTACAAGCCAAAAACCATCTGAGCTATGTGATCACAGCTTTATGGCTTATAACTTTGTTCATAAACAAGCTACAGTATTCCAAGTAGTACCATCTTGTAGGACTCGTCGAGTTCTATCATATCCAATTTGGTTGGTCCGAAAATATTGGTTCTAAAAAACTATGGTAGGTTCCGCTTTTTCGATCGCTGTTGGCCATTCTTTGGCCCGTTTTTGGTCTGTTTTTGGTCTGTTTTGGCCAGTTTACCTGTTGGAATCAGGAAGAAGATTTGGATTACGAAATTGGCGGGAAATTGAAGTTTCCAACATTTTGAGTTCAAAATTTTTAACTTTGGAAATCTAGAAGTTTCTGGAAAATTCGGAATACCAGAAACTTGATAAAATGAAAATCTGGAAATTCTGGAAATCTGGAAACTTCCACTTTTCGATCCTAGAATTCCAGAAAAATGGAAAATTCTCGAAAAACTTCTATTTATCTGATATTTTTGAAGATTATGATTAGGATGATATCACTTCCATATCATTCTTTTTCACACTTTTTCGAGAATGTTTGTGTAGTTTTTTATCATTATCGTGATCATCGCTTATTGGGAAAAAAAGGAGAAAATCACACTTTTTTCGCTTTTCTTATCAAAAATTGTTCTCCTTGGCGGTTGAAGGAGGGGTTTTGATTTCATGGGAAGGAGAGATTGGAATTTTTGAATTTAGCGCCGAAAATTTTGAAATTTCGGGATTTTGATTCCAATCTTATAAGATGGATTTTTCGAAAATTCAAATTTGGCGCTCAAAAAACTTTGGGAAGTCATTGGAAGCATCAAATAGATGCTTAGATTTTGAGATTATGAAATCCTGAGATTCTGAGATACTGAGATTCTGAGATTCTGAGATTTTGAGGTTCTGAGATTTAGATATTCTGTGATTTCTGGAAGTTTCTGGAAGTTTCTAGAGGTCTCTGTAAGCTTCTGGAGGGTTCTGGAGGTTCTGGAGGCTTCTGGAGGTTTCCGAAGGTTTCTGGAGATTCCTGGAAGTTTCTGGCGGCATCTAGAGGTTTCTGGAGTTTTTTAAAGGTTCCTGAAAGGGTCTGGAAGTTTCCGAAGGTTCCTGAAGGTTTCTGGAGGTTTCTGGAGGTGTCTGGAGTTTTCTAGAAGTTTCTGGAGGTTCCTGAAGGTTTCTGTAGGGTTCTGGAAGTTTCTGGAGGTTTCTGGAAGCTTCTGCAGATTCCTGGAAGTTTCTGAAAGTCGTTGGACCTCAGAAAATTCAAATTCTCGAAATTTGAAACATTCCAAATTCCAAGATTCCAAACATCCAAGAAATTGTCTGATCCATCAGAATCTCTGTGGATCTTGAACTCCATAACTTCTGAAGCCAGCAAATTCATTTTTGGGATCTGGAACTTTTGGATTTTGAATTCCAGATCGAAAAATCCCAATTTTAGAGCCTCCATATCTGGAAACCTGAGCTTTAGAGCTTTTTGGATGCCAGTGGACAATCCTTAGAATCCACGTTCTAGGATCCATAGGATTTTAGAATCCAAATTCTAGGCTCCGCCCCTTTAGAACTCTTTCCGGTACTCACTTATTGGCTCATTTTTCCTCCTTTTCTCGACATTAACGTTCTCATGTCCGAGAGACCACAGACTCATTTTCGGGCTCTTTTTTCACTCTCTCTCTCACTCGCCAGGTGGTGTTCCTGTTTTTGCTGTCTTTCTTTTTTTTTCCCCGCTCTCCCCGCCCAAATCCCTTCGTTTTTCTGACACACACACTCTCACTCTTTTTCTGTCCCACCACTCATCATCATTCCATCCTCAGCACATGGTCTGTAGAGCGGGCGGGCCGCCGCCGGCCGACGGGCGGGCGAAGAAGGAGGTGGGCAAATAGAGAGAGAGAAGGACAAAACTGGGCGGTGAGCAATCTGTGTGTGTGTGTGTGTTCAAAAAGAGAAAAGTGAATAGTACTCTGTCTCAATCGGTACGGTACACAGGGAATGGATGGGAATGGGAGGGAGAAATTGTTTTGGACATAAAAATTTTGAAAAAATGGATTTTTTAATTTTTTGAAATTTCGGAATTTGGAGCAGAATCCAATTCATCAGATGGGATTTTGGAAATTTTGGAATTCCAGAATTCCAAATTCCAAGAACTTTCTGGAAGTCAGCTGAAGCTCCAGACTCCGCCTCCAAAGAGCCACTGGTAGATAGCTAAACTGGTTCCAAGTGGATCATCCTCTCTGAGCTCAATTATCTCGGCTCCCATGAGAGCAATCAAAAATCGGTCAATTACGAAAATGTTGGCTACAGTATGACGTTCATTTTTGTAGTTCACAGATTTTCGATATCTCTTATGGGAGCCGAGATAATTGAGCTCAAAGTGCAAGGTACCGGTTGAGCTACGCGGTTGCACTGCGCTTCAAGCCTAATTATCTCGGCTCCCATAAGAGCAATCAAAAACTTGTCAACTAATAAAATGTTTGTCATACTGTAATTGACATTTGTGTAGTTTACAAGTATTTGATATCTCCTACAGTAACCGAGCTAATTGAGCTCAAAGTCTTAGAACCCTTATTTTGTACCATACTTTACTTTGAGCCCAATTATCTCGGCTCCCATATGAGCTATCAAAATTCCGTCAACTACAAAAACGTTAGTTACAGTATGCCAAACATTTTTGTAGTTTACAAATTTTTGATATCTCCTACAGTAACCGAGATAATTGCGCTCGAAAATTAAGAAAAAGTTTTGGTTCCTTTTTTCGGAATCTTGAGAAATTTTCAACTAAAATTGACATTTTCAAGTTCCAAAGCGTCTTTTTTGGGTTCTGAACTATTCTACGGAGTTTTAGAGCTCTCTGGAGCGCTCTGAGACCTGTATCAGAGATTAGACCTAATCTGGAAGACATAGGATCATCCGCTTTTGGCAGAGTCGCTTTGAATCAAAGGCATTTATGTTGACCTGACCTTTTTAAGCGATCCAGATGATCCGGAGATTTGGAAAATAATCTGAAAATACAGCGGATTCTGAAGTTTGAAGATTCAAAATTCGAAATTAAAGGGTTCAGAGCTCATAGAATCGATTTTAGGCGCTCCAAAGCTTCCTAAGGATCTAAAAAGCTCGATTCCAGCCAAGAAGAAATAAATTATCAATAGAGCGCACTAGCTGCCCTCTCTATGAATCGAACGAAAACATGATGATGGTGATGGTGTTCTTCAACACATCAAGTGTCTTATTCTTCTTTTTCATCGTCTTCTTTTTCATTGATATCAGTTATCATATCAAACACAACTGACAGGTCATATGGCTTCTCTTTCCTCCCCTTCCAAGTCATTTTTCTCTCCTCCTCCCCTCTCCGCCCCAACGAAAACAGCTTCCGCCTCTCTTAAGAAGGTCATGGTCACACAAACACCTTTGATCGCTAGCCTAGAAAAAGTTTTCTAGGCCACGGCGATCATGAGGGGAGGAGAAGTGGGAGTGGTGGCGCTCTTTGTTTGCCTTCTCCTTCCCCGCCTATTTTTTTTTCGTTTTCGCTCTCCTCCTCCTCTTCTCTTTTTCCTACTTGACGTCGCAATTTCGTTTCGACACACCAGCCCCCCAACACTCCTCCTTCTCCTCCCCAAATGACTTTCTCTCGCTTTTGAAACTGTCAAAACGGTTGGGGCGGGTTTTTAGAGGGGTTGGATGGAAGGAATTGGCAACAGAAATGGAGGTAGTTGAAGAGGTTGGAAAGAAGAAGGATCTAGGAAGAAGAATCCCTAGAAGCATCCAGAAAAGCAACTGAATTTCTCCGGATGTTCCAGACGGGCTTAGAAAGCTCCAGAAGCATCGAAAGGTGTCCGATGAGATTTAGGCGACTACTCAAAGTTATCTAGATCATTCTACAAGAGTCTGGAAGGATCGGAACGTTCTAGAAGCTTTTTGGTACGACCAGAAACGTCTAAATGGCTCTGGAAGCAAAATGGAAGTCTCTGGATTAGTCGGAAGGTTCTAGAAGGGATTGGAAAGGTTTACAAGCATCTGGTAAGATCCAGGAGCACCTAGGCGACGGATCAGGAAGGATCGGAATCTCCTACATACATCTAGAATTGTGTAAGTTACCCTGGAAGCAACTGAAGGTTCCGGATGGGTTGGAATGTTTAGAAGCTTTCCAGGAGAGTTAGTTCAGAATCCAGGTCTTGAATGAATCTCTCAGTTTGAACCCATCTGAAAAACAAGTTGAACAGTGTCACGAGGAAAAAGACCACAATCTTCTACGAGCTACCGTAGCTACAGTAGCTAAGCTTCCTTAACTACAGTAGCTACAGTAGCTTCAGTAGCTACAGTAGCTGAGCTACTAGCGATCAATGTTCCTCTTGGTCAGCTAGCTTCTATGATCCAGCTAGCTACACGGTGGCATTGAAGTTTGAGCAGCTGAGTAGGCAAGTGGCAAATATGGGCGGTCCAGTCACTAGGAAGTACTGTTTCGCTTTAGAAAAACGAACAGATGGTCCAGCTGTGATGGCAGATGTGGAATTTTATGGAGATCGAACTAGAATCAGCCAGGAGAATGGATTTCTATAAATTGCTCAGCTTAGAAAGTGACCGCTGACAATGACCACCATGTATCAGAAGATGCGCTCCATTGACAACAGATATGATTAGCAAAAACGGTACTAAAAGCGTCAATGGCTCTAGGGGAACCAAAAAAATATTTTTAACTGTTTTTCTCTGCTCCCTCTTACTCTCTGCTCTCTCCTCTCCCAAAAAAATTAACGAGCAATCGAAAAGAAAGTGAAAACGATAAGGAAAAAGAGCAAACTTGACTCTCAATTTTTTTGTGATTTTTTAAAGAAAAAAATCAGGAAATAGATTTTCAAAAATTGGAATTTTCGACTCCGCCCATTGAGCTCTAAGACTCCGCCTACTGTTAGACTCCGCCTACTTTTCAAATCCGCCCATTAAGCCCAAAACCTCCTCCCACAGAGAATTAAATAAAGCTCAAAAAAGATAAAGTTAGGCCAGCGGTTTGGAAAAACTAGGTCAGCTAAAATTAGGCCACAATAGTTAAAGATCCTTCTGGGCCTTGTTGGTCTAGTTCTCACAGTTCTAGGCCACGCCCTTAGAGCCCCGCCCCCGTGCTCCTTGAAAGGAAGCTTAATCTTGCTGGCCTAGAAACCCAAAAATCTAGGCCACCACGCCCATCAAACTTTTCCCATACAACCCCCCACCCCACCTGCCTTTCTAATTAATGAAGACATCCCTCAATCAATTAATTCAGCATCCTCTCTCGTTTGACCATACTCTCTCGCTATCTCTGCGTCTCTTCTCTCTCTATCTCTTCCGAATCGACAGTCATCAGAAAGGGAGGGCAGAATAAGAAGAGACCCCTCCCCTCCATTTTTCCCTGTCCTCCTTCCCGCCCCATTCTTCTTCCTCCTCACCGCATCGACTATGTATGCTTTGTATGCTTAGCCCCACCCTTTGCGATTTGTGGGGTTGTACTCTCGCCACTCTCTTCGATTTGCACACTCTCTCGCTCTTCGATTTAGAAGGGGACCCCAGATTGTGTCATTGTGAGAGGAGACAAAGGGCGTGTCCTGTCTTCTCTTCACCTATTTCTTCTTTTTCGTCTTTGGCTTGTTATATAGAAAAATCGATTTTTTCGAACCTAGAATTCTCAGAAATTTGAATTTTCGCGGGCGAAAAATTTGAATTTCTGAAAAAAGAAAATCCGATTTTTGCATTAAAAAACTGGGAATTTCCGACTGAAAATGCGAAAAATCGTAAAAAATTTCTAGATTTCATGAGAATTTGAATTTTCGCGGGCGAACATTTTGAATGTTTGGTTTTTTTTTCAAATTTTCAAGCAAAAATCGAATTTTGAACAGTTTTGTTGCCCACAAATTCAAGTTCCTGCCGATTTTCAGTGTATTTGCCGCTTTTTTGCAAAAAACCTTTAAATTTCGAAAATGTTACTGAAAAAATGCGAATTTCAGCCCGAAAATTCAAATTGTGAATTTTCGAAATTGGCAAAAAAATTTAAATTCCCGCCCATTTTTGTAGTATTTGTACTGTAAAATTTTTAAAAATTCTGGATTTTTTCAAAATTTGAAATTTCAAAATTTCCCGCCTATTTTTCAGTATGGAATTTCGATTTTCAGGAAAATTAACTTTTTTTTCGAAGAAATTCAAATTCCCAATTTTCCCGCCCATTTTCGGTGTTTGCACCCCGCCCAACTCCATGTGGACCGCCCTCTCTCCTCCCCCCGCCTTCTTCCCTTTCAATCGATTGATCTCTTTTTCTCTGCGTCTCTCTCTCTCTCTCTCTCTGTCTCTCTCTCTCTCTCTCTCTCTCTCTCTCTCTCTCTCTCTCTCTCTCTCTCTCTCTCTCCGCCCATTTCTCTCCACGCCTTCTATGATCTACTACTTCGTCTTTTTTCTGTTTTTCTTCAAAAAAGCCACGTGATAGAGATGGGCAACCAGTTTTTCCATTGATTCGCTACTCTAGAAAATAGGCCACGCCCCCTTTTTTTGATCAACAACAACCCCAGCGATTTACTACTGTGGTTGATGTGATTGGGGTTTTTCTGCCTTTTTTGTGTTGTTTCATTTTGTTACAAATCCCGTCCGACCTCCTTGGGGATAGGCGGTACCCCGGGACTGTCTACTGTCTCTCGTCGTCTCGCCAACCCTCCTCGATTTGTGTACTCTCTCGTCGTTGTTGCGCAGAGGGGAGAGGTGGTGGATTGGACTTTGTATGGTCTTGGGGCTTTTTGAGAACTTTTTTTGTTGAAAAATTGGACAAAAAATCAGCCGAAAAAAAACGCCGGAAAATTTGGCCTGGAAAATTTCGAAAAAATTTGGATTTTCAAAATTTGCCGCCAAAAATTTTAGCTCAAAAAATCGCGTTTTTTTCTTCGTCAGTAGGGCAATTTTGCATTCAACTGGGCGGAGCCTAATTCGTTAGGCTCCGCCCACCTTTATCGTGTGTAATTATCGATTTTCGGCCTGTTTTTTCTCCCAATTTTCGCTCAATTTTGACCCATTTTTTCTAAAATTTCCCCCTAATTTCCGTAATTTTCAGATCTCTTCCCTCCCTCAACGTCTTCTGAAACCCCCCGCGACGTCTTCTGAATCTCCAGAATCCCCAAAAAATGTCCAAACCGGGACCCCAACAAATGCCACATCAGCAGGGAAAACTGATAATGGTGAATCATCATCAGAGAACGACGACGCCCGACGGATCACAAGTCTATCTACTTCAGCCGACACCACAAGGGCAGAATCACGGAAGACCGGTAGGGAAATTTTAGAAAAATTGGAAAAAATTGGGGAAAAACGGGGACAATGTTCCAGAATGACTGAAAATCGACTGAAAATTGGCTTAAAATAGCTAAAAATCGATCTGAAATATCTCAAATTTGGCCTAGAATGGCCTAATTTTGGTGTAGAGAAACTCAGATCTGGTCAAACACGTCTTGAGTTGATTTCAATTGAAATTAGCCGAAAATAACTCTAAATTGACTGAAAATCGTCAAAAATTGAGTTAGAGCAGCTCAAAACATGCTAAATTGCTCCAAAATCGGCCGAAAGTGACCCAATGTGAGCATGAAAATAGCCTGGGAAGGGGTCCTAAATTGACCAGAACTGACCGAAATTGGCTGAAATTGGTCGAAAAAAACTTGAAAAAGACTAAAAATCGATAGAAATGGCTTAAAATCGGCCCAAATCTGATCTTGAATTATACGGCAATTGTTGACACACTCTCCCGGAAAATTCAAATTTCCCGCCTTTTTGATCCCCAAGATGATCCTTCTCTTCGAGGTTAACACTAGAGATAAGCCCCGCCCACAAAATCTTCTCCCATTTGATGCTATTTTTTTCTATTATTTTTCATTCGATGATAAATTTAAAGGCGCTTCGGCACAAAACGACGATGTCGCTTCTGGGGAAAAATTATTGTTCTCTGCGTCTCTCCTCCCTAATCAGTTAGCACTTCCTTATCAGCACTGACCGATTTTTTTCAGTCGATTTTTTGTTCGAAAAAAAATTTTCAAATGACACAAAACGGCGAAATGGGCGTGGCACACTTTTGAAATTTTTCGTTGCTCGATTTTGGGTCATTTTGATGAATTTTAAGCTGCTCTAGCTGAATTTAGAAGAAGTTTTTGTCAATTTTAGGTTTTCGACAATTTTAGGATTTTGATCATTTCTAGCTCATTTCAGCACCCTGTTCAGGCTCAAATTGAGCCACTTTTTGGTCGGTTTTGAGCCATTTTAGCATGTTTTAAGCTACTCTAACTGAATTTAGACCAATTTTTGAGTGATTTACAGCTAATTTGTCGAAATTTAACTATTTAGGTCATCTTCGACCATTTCTGGGTCATTTTTAGCATATTTGAAACCATTTTCAGCACACACTGGCTCGTTTTTTGTAGGCAAATTTTGAGTCAGTTTTGGCTAGTTTGGGACAATTGGTCATTTTTGAGCGATTTTCAGCTAATTTTGAATTAATTTAGTTAATTTTTTAGCCTATATTTTTGAGCTATTTTCTCTGAAAGAACTGACAGTTGAGTCCACTGCAACCTACCAACACCCCAGCCGCGGCCGACCGCGGCCTATCTTGCTTCTAAAGCAACTCCCAATAGTTTCAGGTGCAATTCATCCCGGTGCAAGTGCAAGCGAATCCAGTGGTTGAGCAACAACAACAACAGCAGCAGAAGAAACAATCGATAATGATGCAGCAGATGATGCAGCAGCCATCTGGATCCTCCCAACACCAGCAGCAACAGCATCATGGAATGGAACAGCTAGATCAAGGCATCGATCATCAGGTTCAGCAGGTCCAGCAACAGCAACAACAAGTACCCCAACGACGAGAACCGCTTCCGATTGCACCAGCTGGAATGGTCAATCGGGCACCAATCAATGGGGGCGGAGCTTCGACGTCGAATGGAGGTGGTGGAGGAGCGGCGGCGCCTACCATGCCAGCCATGGGTGGACAACAGAGAATTACGTTAGGTGAGGAATTTTGGTCTGGAAATGCTGGAATATGGTCTAGAAAAGCTCAAATTTGGTCTAGAATGACCCCATTTTGGTCTAAAAAGGCGTAAATTCGGCATAGAAAAGCCTAAATTTGGTCCACAAAGGCCCAAATTTGGACCAGAAAAGCCTGAAATTGGACTAGAAAAGTCTAAATTAGGTCTAGAATGGCCTAAATCCCGTCTAAAACGGCCTAATTCAGGCCTGGAAAGGGCCTCAATTTGATCTAAAATTGCCGAAATTGTGTCTGGAAAAGCTCGGATTCGGCTTGAGATGGCCTGAATCAAGTCTAGAAACGCCTAAATTAGGACTGGAATGACCTATATTAGGGATAAAATAGCTCAAATTAGGACTAGAATGACTCAAATTTGGTCTAGAATGGCCTACCTTTGGGCTAGAAAGTTGATCTGAAATTGCCTAACTTTTGTCTAGAACGGTATAAATTTGGTCTAGAAAAGCCCAAATTTGGTCTAGAATGGCCTAAATCCCGTCTAAAACGGCCTAATTCAGGCTTAAAAAGGGCCTAAATTTGGTCTGAATCGGCCTAATTTAGATTTGGAAAATTAGGCCAACAAATGACTTTATTTAGCCTTGAAATAGCCCAAATTTGCCCCCTAGACGACCTAAATTTGGCCTAGAAAAGCCGGAATTATGTCTAGAAAGGCCCAATTTTTTAGTCTGAAGAGCTTAAAATTGAAAAAGAGAATGGTTTCATTTTAGTCCAGAAAAGTCTAGATTTGCTCCTAAACGGCCTAAATTAGACAAAATTAGGACGGAAAATAGCTCGATTAAGCCTTGAAATAGCCTAAATTTGCCCCCTAGACGACCTAAATTTGGCCTAGAAAAGCCTACATTTGGTCTGAAATCGGCCTAAAACATCCAAAAATTGACCCAAATTCATCATTATTGCTCATTTCTTTCAGGAAACCTTCACTTCCAACAAGATCCGAATGATCCACAAAAATGGATCATCACCAACGAGGGACCACCGGCGCCGGCGCCTCCTGTTCAAGCGAGAAAGGTAGGGCTTTAATGATTTTAAGCTGAGCAATCGGCACTTTTTGAGCCGAAAATCGTGAAAATCGGTTGGTTTTGGGCTAGAAAAATGGGAATTTCGAGCCGAAAACCATAGCTTTTGCCCCAAATTTTAAGCTGAGCAATCAAGATGTCTGAAAATCGGTCAATTTTGTCCTAGAAAACAGGAATTTTGTAGTCAAAAATTGTCGAAATTGACCTATTTTGGCTCAGAAATTTGAGATTTTTGAGCCAAAAATAACTTTTTAGGACCAAAAATCGTCAAAATTGACCTATTTTGGCCTAGAAACTTGGATTTCTAAGCTAAAAATCGATAAAAGTCACTAATTTCTCCAGAATCCCCCTCAACACCGTCCCCAACAACAAATGCAACAGCATCAGATGGGCGACGAGACGATGATGAACATGTCGGCGGAGTACGATTTGAATGGGTCGGGACTCGGCGGAGAGGCACCGAAACGATGCGCATGCACGTGTCCCAATTGTGTACAGAATACTAGGCAGTGAGTTTGGATTTTGGATCAATTTTGAGCAAAAATTTGAATTTTTTGGGTTATTTTGGGTCTGGGAACGTTGATTTCAGTGTCTGAAAATCGCTTTTTTTGGCTGAAAATTTCAGCCAAAAAACTTGAAAATTTTGAAAAAATTTTTTTTTTCGAAAAAGTGATTTTTGAGCATTTTAAATAGATTTTAGACTAGTTTCAATGGAAAATTCGAGAAATTTGTGAATTTTTGGGTCTAGGAACCTGGATTTTAGAGTCTGAAATTAGGGCTTTTTGGCTGAAATTTTAGCCAAAATATGAACTTTTTGGTTTTTTGAAAAAGTGATTTTTGAGCATTTTAAATAGATTTTAGACTAGTTTCAATGAAAATTTTTGAAAAATTCGTCCAATTTTGACCTGGCAACCTGATTTTCAGCCAAAAAATGACATGTTTCAGACTGAAAACCTGAGATTCTGCATTTCCAGCTTTGAAAATTCGTCTCTTCAATTTCTCTTTCTTTTCCAGAGGCGACGGAAAATCGCGAATCCACATATGTCATCTGTGTCAGAAGACGTACGGCAAGACGTCTCACCTCCGGGCACATTTACGCGGACACGCTGGCAACAAACCGTTTGCGTGCGATTGGCAACACTGTAATAAGAGGTTCACCAGGTACGGTAGATTTTGATTTTCCTAAAATTGAAAAAATCCGTTTTTTGGGAAGTTTTTGGCTGGAAATAGGTAAAAAAATGGCGGAAATTGGTCAAAAATGGGCTGAAATAGGTCTAAAAAGTCTGGAAAAAAGGCCTAAAAAGCTAGAAAATGGCTAAAAATGCCTGACAGGGCCTAAAATGCCTGAAAATGCCTGAAAATAGCTTTAAAATGCTTGAAAATACCTGAAAATATGCTTAAAAGAGTCCGAAATTAGGTGAAAATAGGCCAAAAAATGCCCGACATTGGGGGAAAAATGGGGTTAAACGACCTAAAAATGCCTGGAAAAGGCCTAAAAATGCTTGAGAATACCTGAAAATAGGCTAGAAATTTTCCGGAAATTGGTTGAAAATAGCCAAAAAATTCCTGAAAATAGGCTAAATCAGCCTGAAGACAGGCCTGAAAATAGGCCTGGAAATGCCTGGAAATAGCTTGAAAATAGGCTGAAAAGAGGCATGAGAATCGGCTAAAAACGCCTGAAAATAGGCCTGAAATGCCTGAAAATAGGCCTAGAAAACGCTTAAGAAGGCCAAAAAGAACTTAAAAATGCCTGAAAACAGGCCAAAAAATACCCAAATTCAAGTGAAAGTGCCTGAAAATGCCTATTTTTTTTGGAAATTTCAGCCTAAAAACCTCAAAAAAGTGTCTTTTTGTTCGGAATTTTTTGTAATTTTAGCCTAAAAACACCCAAAAATTCAGTTTTCAAGCTAATTTTCTGTAATTTTCAGAAGCGACGAACTGCAACGTCATCGTCGTACGCACACGGGCGAGAAGCGCTTCTCGTGCGGACACTGTGGCAAGAAGTTCATGCGAAGCGACCATTTGACGAAACACGAGAGGACGCACACGTCGTCTCGAGTCAACAACAATAATATCAACGGACACACGCTTCGACTCTCTTAGAACCGAGAATTTTGTGCTTTTTTTGTGTTTTGCTGTGCATTTGGTGGCCTAGAAAATTAAAAATTAGGTCATTCGCTGAAAAATTCGGTCGAAAATGAGCCATTTTGAGTCATTTTAGGCCATTTTTGAGCCATTTTAGCCCATTTTTGAGCCCATGGCCGAGTTTTTTGAATTTTCTAGGCCACCAGATATTTTTCCTCTCCCCTCTCTCTCTCCTTCAAAAAACGAGTATTTTTTTCTGAATTATTTTTTTGTCTCTCTCTCTTTTTCTCTAATTAAAGAAATATAGTAATTAATTAATTAATTTGTTAATTACTTTTAATTACTTTTAATTACCAAAAAATTATTTTTTCTCGCCTAACAGATTTTTTTCTCTCTAGAAATGTGAATTTTTCTGTGTCTTCTCTATGTCTCTCTCCAAACAATTTGTGCTGGTCCTTTTCCACTTTTTTTTCGTCAAAAATAACAATTAAAATGCGTTTTTTCCCTCGAATTCTGCCTTTCAGTCATATTTACAGTGTCTTGGTTCTCCTTTTTTCTGGAATAAATTTTTGGAATTTATTGATTTTTTGGGACTTTTTTATTCAAAATTGGTTATTTTTATTACAGGAAAAACTACCGAAATTTTGGGGAAAACGGGGAAAAATTGAGATTTTTGGAAATTGGGGGGGGGGGCAATTAAGAATGATAATTAGGGACAGGGGTAATTAAGAAAGTTGAAATACTACGAGGGGTCCTCTTCTTTGGGAATTTGGGAAATTTTGATTTTTTTTTTGAAAATCAACTAATGGGGGATGGGGTAATTAAGGTAATTAGTGTTAATTAGGGCATAATTGGTGTCGATGAATTAGTTGTTGATTGGTGGCTATGGAGGCGTTGAGATTGATGAGATTCTGAAAGGATTTAGATTTTTTTGCATTTCCAGAAATTGTGAAAATTTTCCTTTTCAAAAGGATTTTTAACCGTAAGACATGTAATAGAAGGGCGCCTAACTTTGAGCTCAATTATCTCGATTACTGTGAAAGATATCCAAAATGTGTCAACTGATAAAATACTTCTCACATTATCGGCTACATTTTATCAGTTGACAACTTTTTGATATCTTTATCAGAAGGCGAGATAACTGTGCTCCAAGTTAGGGCGCCCTACTATTACAGGTTTTACGGTAATTTCTATGAAAATCCCGATCTTTTTGAAATTTTAGGGAATTGTCGAATTTTTCTCCGTTTTTAAAGTTTCGAACATCTAGAGTTTCTGAATTTCTGAACTTTTTGAACTTTTCAAATTTTCAAATTCGGAAGTTTTCCAAAAATATCCGAATTTGTTTTTTTCCTTTTGCAAGTGGGAGTTTCTAGGCCACCATGGTAAAATGACCTAAAAACACACCAGGAGCATGTTAGGCCATTTCTACGTAATTTTACCATGGTGGCCTAGAAACTCCAACTTGCAAAAGTTAGGCCACCATCTTAAATTTCAGAATTTCAGATTCTCAGAATCTCAGAACTTCCGAATATCGGAATTTCTGAATTTCTGAATTTTTGAATTTCATAATCTCAAAATCCCAGAATCTTAGAATTTCAGTAATTCAGAATTTCAGAATCCCGGAATTTCTGAATTTTAGAATTTTCAAAATTTTAGAATTCAGGACTTTCAGGTTTCAGATATTCGGAACCTCTGAAATTTAGAACCTCAAAATACCAAAACTTGAGATTTCAAAACTTCAGAATCTCAGAATTTAAAAATCTCAGAATCTCAAAATCCCAGAATCTCAGAATCTCAGAATCCCAGAATTTCGATATTTCAGAATCCCCAGAATCTCAGAATCTCAGAAATTCAGAATCTCAGAATCTCAGAATCGCAGAATTTCAGAATCTCATAATCTCAGAATTTCAGAATCTCAGAATCTCTAAATTTCGGATTTTCAGAATTTCGGATTTTCAGAATCTCAGAATTTCGGATTTTCAGAATTTCGGATTTTCAGAATTTCGGAATTTCGGAATTTGAGATTTCCAGAATTCCAAAACTAACCAATATTTGCGAACTTCAGTTTTTCCATTCTTCACATCATCCAAAAACTGTAGAATCGGCTCAGCTTCAGCATCAAAAGCTTCTTTTCGAATAATTCCAACTTTCAGCTTTAATTGAAGAATTTCGAGATCAGTTTTTGCAGATTCCTCAGAGGATACGAGATCTTAAAATAAGATTTTTTTTTCTGGAAATTTTCAAAAAAAATTGCTCACCACTCTTCGCTTTTTTCGCCTTATTCTTAGTTTTGCTCTTCTTATTTTTCTTCTTTTTCTTCAAATGCTCTTTTTCTTCTTTTGTGAGCTCTCTGGGCTCTTCTGGAGTCTTAGCAATGCCTCCAGTTGACGTAGATGGTCCAGAATTGCAAGAATCGAGAACTTCAGAAGACGTGAGGACTTCTGGAGACACTTTTGGAGTGGTAGAAATCTTGGCTTCTGATTGGACAGAGACGCTTCTAACGGCTTCTGAAGCTTCAGGAGCTTCTGGGACTTTTGGAGCTTCTGGAGCATCTGGAGCTTCAGGAGCTTTAGCTTCTGGATTAGTATCCACGACGTCTGCTGAATTCCTGACAGCTGGAGGAGCTTCTGGAGCTCTTTCTTGAACTTTTGAATCCACGACGTCTTCTGGAAGAACTTCTGGAAGATCCCCTGCTGACGATTCAGAATTCGTTTGAACTTTTTGATTTTGAATCGCATCAGCTCGCATAAATTGCAGAGTTTTGACTTTAGCAGGTGGAAGAACTATGAATTGGTGGCTGAAAATATTTCCAGATTATTCTGAAATTTTGGATTTTAATGAAATTTTGAATCAAAATTTGAATACTTTAAATATATTCCATTTGGAATGGGACCTGTCAAGTTTGAGCCAATTTATCTCGGCTCCTGTGAGAGATATCAAAATTTTGTCAACTGATAAAATGTAGCTGATAATATGATACACAGTTTATCAGTTGACAAATTTTCAATATCTCTCATAGAAACCGAGATAATTTAGCTTAAATTGCAAGCTACCGGCTGAACTACGAGGTTCCAGCCTTCACTCTTTGAGCTCAATTATCTCGGCTCCTGTAAGAGATATCAAATATTTGTCAACTGATAAAATGTTGCTGATAACGTGAGAAATATTTTATAGGTTGACAAAATTTTGATATCTTTCACAGAAATCGAGATAATTGAGCTCAAAGTTAACAAGAACGGTGCAAGGTTCTGAAAAATTGACTTGCGATTTTTGAATTTCCTTGAATTTTTTTTTAAATTTTGGAACTCATCTAATTTTTTAGATTTTATAGAAGTTTGAATTTTCCGAACGTTTTCGAAATTTTCGAAATTTTGAATTTTAAGAATCCCAATTTTTAGAATTTTCAAATTTCAGTTTATGGAAGTTTGTGATTTTTGAATTTTTAAAACTTTTTGCAAAATTCAAGATTCAAAACTCAAAAAATTTGAATTTTTGCATTTGGGAAAAAAAATCAATAAAATCCAGAAATCAGAATTTCAAAATCTAGAAATCTCAAAATCTCAGAATCCCAGATTCTCAGAATCTCAGAATCTCAGAATCACAGAATCTCAGAATCTCAGAATCTCAGAACCTCAGAATTTCAGAATCTCTGAATCCAGGAATCGTGGAATCTCAGAATCTCGAAATCTCAGAATCTCAGAATCTCAGAATCTCAGAATCTCAGAATCTCAGAATCTCAGAATCTCAGAATCTCAGAATCTCAGAATCTTAGAATCTCAGAATCTCAGAATCTACAGAATCTCAGAATCTCAGAATCTCAGAATCTCAGAATCTCAGAATCTCAGAATCTCAGAATCTCAGAATCGTAGAATCTCAGAATCTCAGAATCTCAGAATCGTAGAATCTCAGAATCTCAGAATCTCAGAATCTCAGAATCTCAGAATCTCAGAATCGTAGAATCTCAGATTTTCAGAATCTCAGAATCTCAGAATCGTAGAATCTCAGAATCTCAGAATCTCAGAATCTCAGAATCTCAGAATCTCAGAATCTCAGAATCCAGGAATCGTGGAATCTCAGAATCTCGAAATCTCAGAATCTCAGAATCTCAGAATCTCAGAATCTCAGAATCTCAGAATCTCAGAATCGTAGAATCTCAGATTTTCAGAATCTCAGAATCTCAGAATCGTAGAATCTCAGAATCTCAGAATCTCAGAATCTCAGAATCTCAGAATCTCAGAATCGTAGAATCTCAGATTTTCAGAATCTCAGAATCTCAGAATCTCAGAATTCCTGAGTTCCAGAATCCCGGAATCTCAGAAATTCAGAATCTCAGAATCTCAGGATCGCAGAATCAGAGAAATTCAGAATCTCAGAATCTTAGAATCCCAGATTCTCAGAATCTCAGAATCGCCAAAATCTAACCTGTCCTCACACCACAACTCCTTCAGGACTCTTCCTTGCTCATCCCGACAAATGGCAACCAATATTCCATCCTCCATCATCACTAGAATATTCGTTGCTTCTGATTCCATATCCGGATCAAACTCAACTCCTTGATGGAATACTTCAATGAATTCAAAATTCTCCAAATCCAAATAATACAACTCATTGCACAGTGTGAATTTATTGAACACATGAATTAGCTTCTTCCCGTCCACTTCTTCCACATATTTCGGAATTAAATGCTCCTCCTCCACCTGGTAAGCACACTCCGGACAATCAAAATCCTTAAAAATTCCATTTCCGGAATAAACGAAACGGGATTCCTTCAATCTGAGAGTGTTATAGTAGGCGACATAATATGAGCCTCTATGGACACAATAGCCCAATCGAGAATTTGTTTGGCGCATGAAATACGGTTCCAGTTCGGGTTTTCCAGGATAAGGGCAATGTGGAATATGGGCATCCATCCATTCACGATAAAGAACGTTAGATTCGGCGTTTTGGGGGTTATTTGGTTGGGCTGATGTGTTGCGAGCAGCTTCTTCGAGGTTTTGGGAGATCCAGGTGCTGAAAAAGAGAAGGATACAGTAGTCTGTGGGCTATTTGAGCCCTTTTATTCGAGGGGCCCTTCTATTAAAGGGGTCAATCTAATACAGGTAGTTGGGCAGGATGAATAGCAGTTCCACTCAAAAAACCAACTTTCTAGCTCGTCTGAGAGCTGAGATACAGTCGATTAAGGTTTAATTAGGTTAGGGATACTGTCAAAACGAGAGAGCGCAGACAACGAGACTCTCTAACAGTCTGCGTCTCACCAAACTACGAATGCCCATATCTCGACTCCCCGATGAGCTAGAAACTTGGTTCTTTCAGCTAATTGTTCAGTTTTCTGAAAATTAGCCAGTTTTTTGCTCTGCTTTGTTTAGAGATGCCTGCTGAAGCTGGCAAAAATCCAAAAATGTGAGTATTTTATACCATTTTAAAGATCCTCTCCAGTCCTATATTTTCCAATTTGAATCACACAAAAATATCAATTCTGAGCCGAGTTATGCTCAAAATAGTGAATAGTATGTGCATTTTCAATCAAATAAGTTGTTAATCGACTTGTACTTCAACCCCACACTGATTGAGCTATATGTGTTTTCCACCGTTTTGTAGCTCTGTTTAACATCTATTTTGTCCAGTTTAGAAAAATCAAAAAAATTGATTTTGAAACCAGTTATGACCATAATAGTTGACCGATTACGAAATTTTTGAATTTAAAGGTTGTGTCGGGCTTGTCAACTTCAAGCTAGTTTACCTCGATTTTTGTAGGAGATATCAAAAAATTGCTAACTACCAAAATGTTAATGATTTTATGATAATCATTTTATCAGTTCACAGATATTTGCTATCTCTTATGGAAAGAGAGATAATTGAGCTTAAAGAGACCAAGGTGTCTCTTCTCCCGCGACGAGGCTTCCTTGGTCCCTTTGAACTCAGTTATCTCGATTTTTGTAGGAGATATCAAAAGTTGTTCAACTACAAAAATGTTGGTCACATTATGACAAACAGTTCATCAGTAAACACAATTTTGATATCTCTTATAAGAACCGAGATAACTGAGAGCAAAGTAACCAGACTTCGTTGGCGTCCCCTCTCTTCCTAGGATCATTTTAAGCTCAATTATTTCGGTTCCTATGAGAGATATCAAAAGCTTGTCAACTAACAAAAAATTGCTGATAGTATGAAAAAATTTTTATCAGTTGATAGATTTATCATATCTCTAATAGGAATCTAGATAACAAGCCGCTTCCAATTAGACACCCCATTACTTACCTGACACGAGCTTCTGGCATCAAAGTGAAACCTCCTTTTCCATCGCTTTTGTGTTTTATGATTCCACCCGACGCACTTCTTGAAATTGTCACAGATTCTCCTGTTTCCTTCGAGGTGAACGTCGCCACCAAATTCCCAGTGGCTTTTTTCGTTTCCTCGTAAACCCATCCATTCCGACGATCGAAGACAAACGAATTGGTCGCAAAATCATAACGATATGGCTCAACACGCTCGGAATATGCGTTTTTGGCCATTAAAACTGCTTCCTTGGTTTGTTCGTCGTATTGAGCGTACATCGGGGTTAGGTCCCGTTCCGTGATGGGTGGCTGGCATTTCGAACACTCGTGGGCCAGCAACTTATCCTGAAATTGAGGTTTTTGGATATTTTTAATTCAGCAGTTTTTGCCGTTTCGAAATGTCCAAAAACCACATCTCTAGCATTCCTAGAACCCGAGATACAAGCTTTTCAAGTTTATGAGGAAAGAGCGCGTAGGAAGAGGAGGGCGCAGACAGTCTGGTCGTCTGCGCGCTCTCCTCTTTTTCTACACTCTCTCGCCTCCAAAACTTCAAAGGCTTGTATCTCAGCTCCTAGACTAGCTAGAAACCTGGTTTTTGGACTAAAACGTTCTGCGTTTTATAGAAATGTATTTTCTGCATTTTTGGAACTTCAAAACTCAATTTTTGAGTTACATTTTTGCTCAAAATTCTATGGTACCTATATTTTCTGATTTTCCTTAATGTTAACACAATTTTGGTCCAAAAATCATATCTCTAGCTCATCTGGGAGCCGAGATACAGGCCTTTAGCCATCTGAAGTTTTCGAGAGACGCAGACAGTTGGAGTGTCTCGCTGTCTGCCGACTCTCCCTTTCACGTACTATCTCGCACCTTAAACTTCAAATGACCATTTGTTGATTTCTAGACGAGCTAGAAAGTTGATTTTTGAGCCTAAATGTGAAGAAAGAAATCCATTTTTCAATTATATACCTGAGTTGGATTATAGTAATAGTAGTAGTAGAGATTATTTGTGCGGTGTACCGCATACAGCATTGTTCTTGAGATCGGACACCAGGTGACCATGAATGGCATCGGCGGGGGCTGCTGAGGGGGTGGAGGATGAGCCATGTATGGAAATTGGTGGAAGTCATAATATATAGGCTGGTTCATGATGTTCGGATTCATTTACCCTGAAACATTTGCTGATTTTAATTTTTCTAACCTGCCGGAGAGCTGAGAGAGAGAGAGAGAGAGAGAGAGAGAGAGAGAGAGAGAGAGAGAGAGGAGGGCGCGAAGCCCAGCCAAGTTTCAGCTCAATTATCTCGGTTCCTGTAAGAGATATCAAAAATTTGTCAACTGATAAAATGTTTGTCATCTTATCATCAACATATTATCAGTTGACAGACTTTTGATATCTCTTATGGGAACCGAGATAACTGAGCTCAAAGTTGAGGTTTGATGTGAGGGCAAAGGAATTACTGTACGGTGTCTTCGAAAGCTTGCAAAGAAGTTTCGATCGAGTTTTCTAGATTTTTTTTTCAATTTCCCAGGCGAAAAGGCAGTTGAGGCTGTATTGGACGTCGGTATCTTTAAAGAAAGACAGAGACGCAGACAGTTAGAAAATACAGTGCGGTCAATATCTTTAAGACCCCCCTTAATTTTGGGCGCACAGGAAAAACTAGAAGAGATATCGATAAACTGTAAACGCCATTCGATTCACAATCAAAAATAACCCCTAGAGGCAAAGTTTCATGAATTTAACACTATCCCTGTCCGCGCACCATCCAAAAAACCAATATGCAAGCGGTCAATATCTTTAAGACCCCCCGGATTTTTCGATATTCCGGTGATAATTTTCATGAGAAAATTTTTTGAAATTATAAAATATCAGTCTAAAAATTGTTTTTAGATAGTTTTGAAGCAAATAAAAACGGTTTCTGGAAGTTTCCCGAACAGAAATTGGGTTCTGAAAATTCACATCACGATTTTTGCTGTTTTTGAGAGCATTTTTGGTTTTATGGAAAAATACAGAGTTCTACTTGATGGAATTCTACGAAATTGCATATTTTTAGAAAGCTATTATTCCCTGTTTTGTTATTAATTTGCTTGATTAATAATAATTGACTGAACTGTCCCCAAAATCTTCTCAATGTTAGCCCCAGAACTCATCAAACCGCCCAGATCCGACTTTCAGAATCTGTACCCATCTGAATTCTGCCTGAATCTCTACCAAATGACTAAGACATCAAAACGGGAATAAGAGCTTTCCAATAACATAACATTTCGTAGAATTCCATCAAGTAGAACTCTGTATTTTTCCATAAAACCAAAAATGCTCTCAAAAACAGCAAAAATCGTGATGTGAATTTTCAGAACCCAATTTCTGTTCGGGAAACTTCCAGAAACCGTTTTTATTCGCTTTAAAACTATCTAAAAACAATTTTTAGACTGATATTTTATACTTTCAAAAAATTTTCTCATGAAAATTATCACTGGAATATCGAAAAATCCGGGGGGTCTTAAAGATATTGACCGCTTGCATATCGGTTTTTTGGATGGTGCGCAGACAGGGATAGTGCTAAATACATGAAACTTTGTCTCTAGGGGTTATTTTTGATTGTGAATCGAATGGCGTTTACAGTTTTTCGATATCTCTCCTAGTTTTTCCTGTGTGCCCAAAATCAAGGGGGGTCTTAAAGATATTGACCGCACTGTAGCAACTCTCACTGTTAGAACGCACGTCTATGATTTACTGGTCATGTGAGAAAAATAGCCAATGCCTATAGCTAGTGACTTTGGCTTGTAACTCGCTTCAAAATCGATATTTTTGAGTGAAACAAATTGGAAAGTGTAGGACTTGAAAAAAACTTCGAAATGATATAAAACACATATACTTAGTACGTCATCTGGGTAGAGAGGGAGAGAGAGACGCAAGGAAACACTATAACAGCGCTGAGAACGCTACCTGCACTTTGAGCGCAATTATCTTTGTTGTGATAAGAGATATCAAAAATGTGTCAATTAATAAAATGTCGATGAGATTATAATAGACATTTTATTAGTTGACAAATGTTTAATATTTCTTATAGGAGCCGAGATAATTGAGCCCGAAAAGTGTGGTGAAGCAATCAGCTGACAGCGGCGCCGACCAAAATTCAAACTCAATTATCTCGGTCCCTTTAAAAGATAGCGCAAATTTGTAACCTAAAAATATGTTTTTCATAATATAAGAAACATTTTATCAGTTGACAAATTTTTCATATCTCTGACAAGAGCCGAGATAATTGGGCTCAAAGTGCAAGTAGACGATCTACTGAAGAAAGCTGACACCAAAAAAGTTGATTATTCAAAACTAGGCAGATTATATACCATTAATACATTTAGAATTTTCAGAAAATCTTAATTTTGAAAAAGTTAGAGGCGAAAAACAACACGGCGCCAGGGAATAGCGTTCAAAACCGAAAGCGGAGAGGTGACACACTGAATGAATCAAGGGAAGAAAAATGGGCAATGAGGGGAGAGAGAGAGTAGAGAGAAATTAGAGAAAAAAGGACACAGAGAGAGGGCACATATAATAAAATTTGAAAAAAAAAACACAGAGAAGAAAAAGGAAGAAGGAAGGAGAAGGGAAAACAACAGGAGACAGCAATTTTTGTGCCTGGGTCTCTCTGAGAAAATTCAAAAAAATGAATGGGGAAAAAAGGAATCGTATGTTTTCGGAAATTAGAGAAAAAAGAGAGAAGGAGACGCAGGCAGTTAGAGAGTAGCAAATTTCAGTTTTAGAACAAAAAACGCACGGTTATGATTCACTGGTCATGTGAGAGAAATGACCAATGACACACATTATGGCTGGTAAATCGCTTCAAATTTTTCATTTTTTTTTATTTCAGTCAATTTTAGACACTTTTCAGGTATTGATAGTGATCGGAAACTCAAGGAACTTCTCTAATTTATGGAAAACTAAAAAAAAATGGCTGAAGAAGATAATCGGAATTTTTCGATTTTTTTTTTGAAAAAATTTCCAGAGCAATTTTGGCTTGCTCTTCTTATTTTATTGTCATTTTCAGCTTTCAAGACATCTGAAGTTCAGTAAATTTACATATTAGGAAAACTGAGCAAACTGAGCTACATATACAGACGAACATAATCTAGAGAACTGGAAGAGACCGCAGACAGTGAGATCTCTAGTTGTCTGCGTCTCTCGCTCGGTTCCTGTAAGAGATATCAAAAATCTGTCAACTGATAAAATGTTGGTGATATTATCTTAAACATTTTATTAGTTGACAGATTTCAGAAATCTCTGATAGGAACCGAGATAATTTGGATTGAATTGCGAACGGCGGTCGGCTCCGCGCGCTACCTACCGGTTGCACACTTTGAGCTCAATTATCTCGGCTCCCATAAGAGGTATCGAAAATGTGTCAATTGATAAAATATTTGCGATATTGTGATAATTAATTTATCAGTTGACAACTTTTTGATATCTTTCACAGGAAACGAGATAAATGGTTTCAAAGTTAAAGGGAGACGCAGACAGCTAGATGCTCTAACTGTCTGCGCTCTCTCTTCCCCAGTTTCCTAGATTATAAGTTTGCCTGGCAGACACCTTCAACTTTTCCATCTGAAAAAAAAACAAAAAAAAGTAGACGTGGAAAGCTCTTGCAGGAAATTGGAAGGCGTCGGAGGAAGAATAACGGGGGTGGAGAAAGGGAAATGGAAATTTTTGGCATTTCGGGATAATGGGATTTTTGGGAGGCGGAGGGGGATATTCTGATCTAGATATAAGATAAAGGATTTTGGAGCGGGCTTGGGATCTTTTAAAATCTTTTTTTTTCAAATAGTGATATGAGTAACAGAGACCCTGAAAATTGCAGATTTGTCTAAAAAAAACCAACTTTCTAGCTCGTCTGAGAGCTGAGATACAGTTGAAGAGACTAAACACAATGTGAAATCGAGAGAGCGCAGACAACGAGACACTCTAACTGTCTGCGTCTCTCCAAAACTGCAAACGCCCATATCTCGACTCCCCGATGAGCTAGAAGTTTGGTTCTTTCAGATACTTATACGTCTACTTTTCTGTCTATTTTCAAATTACGAATTTCCCTTCCTAACTGTTATCTTTGGAGCACAACAGTTCCAAAAAATTCCTCGAATTTTATAGAAAATTTATGAAAATCGAGAGAAGGGATGGAGGAGAATTATATTAAAGCAAAACAAAGCGAAGCAAGGGAAAAAGAGAGCTAGAAGAGCTAGGTGCGGGTTGCCATGGACACCTAACACCTCTTTTTTGCAGACAAATGTGTGAAGAAGGAGAAAAATTTTAGGTAAGATGAATTTAGCCGTAGAGCGCACTTTCAGGATTATACCTTTGAATTAAAACTCTAGAGATTTTTGTCATATTTTCAGAAGAACAAAATGTGAGAGAAAAAATTCGGAGCTCTCAAATTCGGCAAGGATTTTCAAATTTGACATAATTGAAATTTTTTCGGAAAATCTGAAAATAAATGAGAAATCTCACAAAATGGTGCAAATTTCATGTAACCAGCTCATCTAGAAGCCGAGTTACAGCCATTTGAAGATAGGAAGAGACGCAGACAGTTAGAGCGTCTTCCTCGCTGCGCTCTCTCACTCTCTCGCCTCCTCAAACTTCAAATCGTTGTATCTCAGGTTCTAAGAAAGCTAGAACATTGATTCTTTTCCTGAAATGTTGAATTTTTTGTCTATTTTCAGAATTTATCGAGAATTGATAAAAATAAAAGTATTTTTAAAAAATAAATCTGAAAATTGATGAGGATTTCAATTTTTAAGCATTTCCATGGCCTAACTTTTCGTCTTTCTTGGGTTTTTAGGTCATAAACTTCGCAATTTCTAGGCCATATGAGTAACCAGGAAAATTCATTTATTCAAAATACGGGAAATAGAAAAAAACATATTTAATACATTTTTGACCGTTTTTCAAATGACATATCGAGAGAAATTGGTCTAGAACCGATGGGAAAAAACAACAACTCTTGGAGGGGATATGAGGATTACGGTAGCCGCTACGCAGCGCTAAAAATTACAAGAAAAAGAGATTTGAATAAATGGAAAAAAGTCTTAAAATGTAGACATTTTTCAAAAAAGTCTAAGGATTTGGCTGAAAATTTCAGGAAGATTCTGCTATGCAGCTACGCCAAAAACATTGAAAATGAGTATTTTTTAAATACAAAAAAAAGAGATTTCTGGGAGAAAGATAGAATGAAAAAGTGCATATAATTATGATAACAAAAAGGGATTTCAGAAGCTTCGGCCCAGAAAAAATGTGAAAACGTCTGTAGTTTGTAGTGCTTTGGAGAGTTCTGAAAAACAAAGTTGAAACCTATCTTTGAATTTCCGGAATTTCTGAATTTCTGAAAAGTTTCGAAGACTTACCATTTCGAAATTATTCAAGATCGCCCCTTGTAACCCAATTCTGGAGACGAAGCGAACGATTCTGCATAATCTGAAAGGAATAATTATGTACTACAGTACTACCGTAATCTTTAAAGACGCATATATCATCTTTAAAGGCGCATAGTTCATCTTATAAAAAAGCTTAACTCATCTTGGAAGGGATATACTCATTTTCAAAATAGCATAGATTTTATTTAAAGGCGCGTAGCTCATATTTGAAGGCGCGTATCTCATTTTTAAAGGCGCATAGCTCAATTTGGTCCATTCTAAGCCAATATCAACCGCTTTCGAGCCTTTTTTGATCGTTTTGGTCAATTTTTCAAGATTTCTGGGTTAGTTTCAGTCATTTTCAGACAATAGGGAGCCTTAGATCTTACCAGATTCATCCTCCAATTTCTTGACTTCTGGAGATGATGGTGGTCGGGTGTGGGTTGGATTTGGAGATCTTTGAATTGGTTCAGAAGATTCTGGATTTCTCGTGGCAGAAGTGGAAGACGTGGGAGCTTCAGAAGTTCCCACCACAGTACTCCTGGTGCCATTTTGATTCTCTGAAAATAAAGAAATTTCTGAAAATCAGACTTTCTAGACAGTTACCTTGATCTTCAAGATCCTCAGCTGGTCTTCCAAAGAGCGGCATCCTGGCAAAATCGTTGCTATCCGAAAAATAAACACTTGGATTCAGGAACGGACCATCCGGGCAGGGATCCATACCCGGATACATTTGAAAAAAATTATGAGAATGATCTAGGTATCCAGTCTGACTGATGAGAGCTTCAAGATTGGGATCCACGGGACCTGTGGAGGCTGCAAGAAGGTTCCTAGGTGTTGAAATGGAATTTCCAAGGCTCGTGAGGTTCGGATCAGCAGATCGTCCGATCCCCAAGCTTCCCATTCCCGCCATATTCACCATCGCAAGGTTGATCACAGATTGAGCAAGGATCGCAGAGCTCTCCTGTTGAGCTAAGAAGGATGGATTAAGGTGTGGAGCAGTTGATAGGGTCCCTAGAAGCGTCGCTGATGGTCCGTGGAGCTCTCCGATTGCAGGTTGCCCGATGGACGACATATCCGAAGAGCTCAAAAGTCCTTGATCGTAGACGGAGCCTACTTCTGAACCTCTAAAGCTTCCAGAAGGATCTCCGAGAGCGTTGGATGAAGGTTCAAGGGCAGTTGATGGTCCGGGTCCATTAATACAGGCTAATGACTGCCCAGAGGTTGAGAACGAAGACTCTTGGACCGTTCCAGGCGCGTTTAGGACTTCTAGTGGTCCGCCAAGGTGCGCCCGAGCTGATGATAGGGCTGGTTGGTTCTCCAGATTGACTCCAGACTGCAATTCGAGCGTCATTGATGGTCCGGGTCTATTAACGTAGGCATATGATTGGCCAAATGTCAATCTTGAAGATCCTGGAACCGTAACAGAGGCCATTTGGACCCCTGATGGTCCGGCAAGGCCACTTATAGTCGGGTTAATGGAAGATCCTGGGCATTCTGAACCTCCTGATTCCATCTCCTCATCCTTATCATTCTCATCCTCGCTATCAGAAGACACTGTCAAATAATCCACTGGTTGGGAAGACGGAAGGGGTAGAAGTGCCTGCGCAAGAAGAGAATTGGCCTCCATAGGCATCCAGGTTGATGTGGAAGGTCCAGCTGATCCTTGAGAGCCTTCAAAGATGTTTGATTGGGCACTAAGAGGCATGGTGGCCATGGCTTCGGCCATGGAAGACGTCAAAGTGCCATTGACGGGGGTTAAGGGCATCCAGATAGCTGATCCATCGGAGTTCAGGAGTCCAGAGTTGGAAATGGCGGTCGTGGTAGCGCCTATCCAGCTGGATCCGGAAAATCCGGAATTCAAGGTCCCTGGAGTCGCAAATTGAGCTACAAGGCTTGTAGAAGGTCCCGGAGCAATCCCAGAGTGCTCCGAACTGCTCGATACCTCAGCTGGCATCATGTCCACCTTAACTGGCAGGGAAAGTCTCCGTTTTCGAGGTCCAAGGATCTTATTGAAGCTAGTGGATCGCTTTCTAGGGATCCTATTGACATCTAGCTCCACCTCCTTCTCCATGATCCGCTTTCTGAGCTCCTTTGTCTTCTTCTGGCGTATCCTCTGATCCTTTAAAGTTACCACTGGAACATTCTCGAATTTCTTAAAGATCTTTTCCACGGGACAAAACTTCTCCATGATCAGATAGTTCATGTAGTTGATGGCCAAGATTTCTCCACACCTGGCCAGACAAACCGTCTCTGGCTCCTTTTCCGGATCGAATTTCAGCTCTTCCAGATAGACTTGCCTAAATCCCTTGGGGGTCAGAATCCATTGTTCATCTACCAGTGTCACTCGATTCCTAGCATGGATCACTTGAGTTTGGAGGGTTTTTGAGTATTCTGAGTAGCTGGGAGATAGCGATTTATTGGTTACGGTAGCGGCGCAAGATGTGCAGGTGCAGAAGAATCGTTGGAGTTTTTTATCCTTAAGGATGAAGGCGTGATAGAGGTCAGAGGATGGGATCAAGGCGCATAGGGTAAGGATCTGGTAGAGCGGGCAGAATATGACTTTGATTTTGGGAAGGAGTGCGTTAAAGCTGAGCAATTCCAGGTCAGCGGGGTCGCCAGACCCCTCCGGGTCTCCAGAGCCATCCGGGTCTCCAGAATCTTCTTCAGGATCTTCCAAGGGCCCCTCATCCACCAAGGTCTTCACTTCAGCCTCCTTCATCGGTCCTCCATACTTGCTGATCTTGTAAAGTGGTCCTTGTTGATCCTTAGTGATTACAATGGTCCCTTGATCCATTAAAATTGATCTATGGCTTCTCAAAGATGCTTCAGAGGTCCCTTCCAAGCCTTCAGAATCCTCCAACTTCATCTGAACGAGTCCTCCAGTCCCCTTATCCAATCTATACTGCTCTTTTCGGTTTGTAAACGAATTAAAGCAAATCAGAACGTCTTCTTTTAGAGATTCTGAATATTTTGCTCTAAGCGGAGTCAAGTCCTTTTCCAGAATCTTCGCCTGGCACTGGCAGGCATGATGCTTGAAATCACCCGATTTGTATTCCATTTTATAAAAGCGATTTTCTGGGATTCGAGGGATTCCGATTACGGTAGTTTTGGGATCAGCTGAGCATTTGGCCATGGCGAATGGAGCAAGCAGGGTTCCGATGGTGTCGAAAAGGGGCGGAGCTGGATAATTGTTATCGTAGCCGGGAAGATAATCCATGTCAGGTGGAATCCATGGTTTGGAAGTCAAGTTTGGGAACATTCTGGAAGAAAAAATGTTCTGAAAGTTTTGAGGGGATTCTATTTTTTCTGAATTTCGGAAATCCTGAATTTTGGAATTTCTGGAAATTCGAGATTTTGGAATTCGGGGATTCGGAGATTTCGAGAATCTTTGATTCTGAGAATCTAAAAACCTGAGGTTTCGAGATCCTGAATTTCTTTGTATTCCGCAGTTTCCGTTTTTGGAACTTTTTCGGAATTTTCGGAATTTCAGAATCTCAGAATCTCAAAATCTCAGAATCTCACAATCTCAGAATCTTAGAATCTTATAATCTCAGAATCTCAGAATCTCAGAATTCCTGAATTCCTGAATTCCTGAATTCCTGAATTCCTGAATTCCTGAATTTCTGAGATTCTGAATCTCAGAATTTCAGAATCTCAGAATTTCAGAACTTCAGAATTTCAGAATCTCAGAATCTCAGAATCTCAGAATCTCAGAATCTCATAATCTCAGAATCTCAGAATTTCAGAATTTCAGAATTTCAGAATCTCAGAATTTCAGAATTTCAGAATTTCTGAATCTCTGAATCTCAGAATCTCAGAATCTTAGAATTTCAGAATCTTAGAATCTCAGAATCTCAGAATCTCAGAATCTCAGAATTTCAGAATTTCAGAATCTGAAATTCCGAATCAAAACTTCTGAACTTTTCTTCAAAAAATTTATTTTCCCACCAAAATTATCGACAAAACTCCAAGAAAAAATTCCCACACTTTTGGATTTTTGTTCTTTTCTTCCAGAAAATTCTAGAAACTATTCTTGAAATTTCGAGAAGAAAGTTCTGAAGATTTTGATTTTGAAGGAAAAAAATTGGAAGAAGTTGCTTAGAAACAATGAGAAAAAATATGGAAAAAAGGAGAAATTCGGGCTCCGCGGAGGAAGAAAAAAAAGGAGATTCATAAAACATAGGGCATAAAATAGATGACGTCAAAGAGCTTTTTCCAGATGACGTGAATATAAAAATTTGAGTTCTAGAAGTTCAAAGTGATACACAAAATTGAGAATCACAAAAATTTCAGAATTTCGGAATTTCAAAAATTCGGAATTTCAGAATATCAGAATCTCGGAATCTCGGAATCTCAGAATTTCAGAATCTCAGAATCTCAGAATCTCAGAATCTCAGAATCTCAGAATTTCAGAATTTCAGAATTTCAGAATTTCAGAATTTCAGAATCTCCTAATCTCAGAATCTCAGAATTTCGGAATCTCAGAATTTCAGAATTTCAGAATTTCAGAATTTCAGAATTTCAGAATTTCAGAATTTCAGAATCTCGGAATCTCAAAATTTCTAAATTTTAGAATATCAGAATCTCAGGTTTTGCGATTCCTAGAAATCTAGAGTTTCGGAAGTTTTCAAAAAAATTGGAATTTCTGCCTCAAACTCCAAGAAATTGAGCACACTCTAAAACTTGGGAGATGCTCTTTCTTCCAAAAAAAAACTTTGAGCACTCTCAAATTTCAGAGAAAAAATCCAGAATAAGGAGAGAAGATATCTACATATCCCCCTAAAAAGAGCCTTCTTCCTGGCTAGTTGAATCAATGAAATGAGAAAAAAAATGGGAAAAAGAGCCGAAAAAATAGGGAAAACCAAGAGGAAAAAGAATAGAGAAAATGAGAGGAAATTGGAGAAAAATCATAATGGAAAACGGGTGGGGAAGGTTTATTCAGAAAATAAATCTCGAATTTTTTGAGATCAGAAATTCAGAAGTTTTAGGATTCTGAGATTCTGAAATTCTAGTTTTTGGATTCCACATTTCGAAAAGTCTGAAATTATGATTTTTCAGGAATTTTCATTCTGAATGTATAAAATCCTTTTTTGTATAAAAATGTTCCGAATTTGCTAACTTTCATAGTTTTTTGAATATTCAGAATTTCCGAATTTTCGAACGAATACAATATTTTTTTAATCTTTTTAGAATTTTTAAATTTCCGAATTTCTGAAATTCTGAGATTCTGAAATTCTAAGATTCTAATTTCTCAAATCTCTGAAAAAGCGTTCTAAAAAATAAAGAAGACGAAAAATCAAAAATAAGAAAAATGAAAAAGCGAACGAGACTGAGAAAAGAAGAGGAAAATAAGAACAACATATAAGCAAAGAAGATGGAAAGACTTGAGAGAGAGAGAGAGAGAGAGAGAGAGAGAGAGAGAGAGAGAGAGAGAGAGAGAGAGAGAGAGAGAGAGAGAGAGAGAGAGAGAGACGCTGAGACATCTGCTGCAGTCAAAAAAACGGGGCGCTGGGCACCTGGAACCAGCACACAGCGTCTCCAAATCGTGTTGGAAGTAGACGAAGGTTCTCCGTGTCCTTTTTGGTAAAAAGAGAGAGAGAGAGAGAGAAATAGTGTGGGAAATTGAGAGAGTGGGCTAGAGAAATATATATATGGTCTTTTTTATGCGTTTTAGCGCCCTCATAAAGGAAATGGAAGAATGATGATGAAAATGGAAATGAGAATTCCAAAAATCTGAAAATCAGAAATTTTGAGCGATTCGAAATATAATCCTATTTTTGTCAAATCCGGAAAATTTGAAAAATTCGAGAATTCTTGAAATATTTTATTGGAACCATAAAAATATGAAAACGAAGAAAATATGAATAAAGACATTTGAAATCGAATGGAAATCTAGAGAAATAGAAGATATGGAATAATTCAAGAATAAAAAAACCATGCGTACAATCGGGAACACAATAACTTGTTCGTTATAATCAGATATCACACATTGTTCGCAACATTCGGGACAATCGGAGCAGCAATCATTTTCATAGAGCACTGAGCAGCGTTTATTGAGCTGAAAAATGAGAAATTGTATTTATTAAATGCAATTAAACCAGTCGGTTTACGCCCCTCCGGGACTGAACCTCCTGGCTTCCAGTTACAGTACCCGTGATTTTGTATTTCTCTAATATAATGAAATGTCGCAGTTCTGAAATGTCGCAGTTCTGAAATGTCGCGGTTCTAAAATGTCGCAGTTCTGAAACGTCGCGGTTCTGAAACGACGCGGTCCTAAAACGTCGCGGTTCTAAAATGTCGCAGTTCTGAAACGTCGAAGTTCTGAAATGTCGCAGTTCTGAAATGTCGCAGTTCTGAAATGTCGCGGTTCTAAAATGTCGCAGTTCTGAAACGTCGCGGTTCTGAAACGACGCGGTCCTAAAACAAACGTCGCGGTTCTAAATTGTCGCAGTTCTGAAATGTCGCGGTTCTAAAATGTCGCAGTTCTGAAATGTCGCTGTTCTAAAACGTCGCAGTTCTGAAACGTCGCGATTATAAAACGTCGGAGTTCTGAAACGTCGCGATTCTAAGACGTCGGAGTTCTGAAATGTCGCGGTTCTGAAACGTCGTGGTTTTAAAATGTCGCAGTTCTGAAACGTCGTCGTTCTAAAATACCGCAGTTCTGGAACGTCGCGATTCTAAGACGTCGGAGTTCTGAAACCTCGCGGTTCTAAAACTTCGCAGTTCTGAAATGTCGCGGTTCTGAAATGTCACGGTTCTAAAATGTCGCGGTTCTGAAATGTCACGGTTCTAAAACGTCCCAGTTCTGAAACGTCGCGGTTCTGAAACGTCGCAGTTCTGAAATGTCGCGGTTCTGAAATGTCGCGGTTCTGAAATGTCACGTTTCTAAAATGTCGCAGTTCTGAAACGTCGTCTTTCTAAAATGTCGCAGTTCTGGAACGTCGCGATTCTAAATTGTCGCAGTTCTGAAACGTCGTGGTTTCAAAATGTCGCAGTTGTGAAACGTCGCGGTTCTCTGGTTACAAATTTTCCGAAAAGTTATATATAGTTTTCGGTAAATTTACCGGTAACTCTACCGGCTCCTTTACCGGTAAAATACCGGTAAGCTACCGGTAAGAATTTACCAGTATTTTACCGGTAAAAATTCCGGTAAATTTAGCGAAACCGTATCGGTAGCACACACTGATTCGGAATCATCTTAACACTGTCTCATTCATTTCTACACTCTGTTCAAATACAAAAAAAAATTGTCACCGGTCGGACTCGAACCCGCATCGCGTGCGCAAAAGCATAGAGCCCTAACCACTACACCACGGGTAACCAGTGAAACCAAGAAACGTCTCCAGAAGACTTCAAAATCAAAATTTCGAAAAAAAGAAAAGTTTGGGCATCAACTAAGACACATTTCTAACCTATCTGTCAGGTTTCAGCTCAATCGGTTAACTTTGAATAGGTGATAAGGCGCGCTACATACAAACCAACATACAGAATATGATGGCCAAATTCAACTTACGAAAGTGTCCTTAACAAAGATAGTCTGATAATACCACTTGATTCGATTGCAAGTCTGTTCTTTCCACAGTTTCTCCTTGTCCTCTTCAGGCTCCGCCTCTCCATAAACCCGAACCAAACTAACACAAGTGGTATTAGAGTCCCCATAATTCTCACGGAATCGAAATTGAACTTTTCTAATTAGAGTCACATTGAGACGAGAAGAAATGTTACAGAACTGTTCAGTTCCAATTGATTGACTACTGTACTCGCAGTTCGATGCTAGTGGTGTCCAGTTTTCGCAGTAGAGATCAGAAATCAGACAGGACTGAAAAATGATAAGGAGATAAGGGAATCAAAATATACTCACCACAACATCATAGGTCCTTGGAGTGCTCATTGGAATTGTATGATTATCGTATGATTTCGAATGTTGATATGATACAGAAATTGGTTTGATATACTTGGCGAGATTAATAGTGAGTACTGGATTGTATTCATTTGAACACCACGCTTTATCTGTTGGTGGTTGAGGACGATCGAGTAGAACAAGATTAGTTTGATCATATCCCATAATTGGATTTAAATTTGAACGAGAAGAACGAGCATTGTCCACAGATGCTCCTCTTAGGTAATCAGCTGCATTCAATATGGCACCTTTTTTGGGAATATTTGAAATATTAAGATTGAGAGGAGGAAGAGGAACAATTAATTCCGTTTTAGATGGTTTCGAATCATTAATTGGATGATCCATTTTCATATTCTTCAATACATCAGCGATTGATTCATCAAATTGATTTCTCTTCTCAGTTGGCTTTCCAAAAACTACTTTTCTTTCCAAAATACTTATTTGAGATTTCATGGTAGCTACCTGTAATAATTTCTATGGAATTCAATCTTGGGGAAATACCGAACCCTCAGAAATCTCAGATTCTGAGATTCTGAGATTCTGAGATTCTGAGATTCTGAGATTCTGAGATTCTGAGATTCTGAGATTCTGAGATTCTGAGATTCTGAGATTCTGAGATTCTGAGACTCTAAGATTCTGAAATTCTGAGATTCTGAGATTCTGAAATTCTGAGATTCTGAGATTCTGAGATTCTTAGATTCTGAGATTCTGAGATTCTGAGATTTTGATATTTTGAGATTCTGAAATTCTGAATTTCTGAAATTCTGAAATTCTGAAATTTTGAAATTCTGAAATTCTGAAATTCTGGAATTCTGGAATTCTGAAATTCTGGAATTCTGAAATTTTGAAATTTTGAAATTCAGAAATTCTGAAATTTTGAAATTCTTAAATTCTGAAATGTTGAAATTTTGAAATTCTGAAATTCTGAAATCCTGAAATTTTGAAATTCTGAAAATCCGAAATTCTGAAAACCCGAAATTCTGAAAATCCGAAATTCTGAAAATTCCAAAAAAAATCATTGAAAATTGGAAAATTCAGAATACAAAGAAATTCAGGATATCTAAATCTAGGAACTGTTCCAAATTCTTTCTGAACGTTCTAGAACTTTCTAGAACCTCCTCAAAAACTCTATATCATTTTTCTTCCAGAATGTTTTACGATTTCAAGGGCTATGAAAGAATTTATACCCGAAATTATAGATTCAGAAAATATCAGATTGGTAAAAAAGTAATGCGCGTTTTTTATGTATTCTAGCTCTATGAAAACCCAAAAAATTTTGTTCTAGAACTTACCATTTCAATAACCTGATTGTTCTGATTGGTTATAGTTTGTAGTTTGTAGAATAACATAATTGAAGAAATGATAAGGAAAATTTCCAGAATCATATATTGACGAATTCGAATATGGAACCAGTGAGACCTGAAAGGCATTTGTAAGGCTTCAATTTATTTTGAAGTTTAAAAATTTTAAAATCTTACCATATTTGATTTTTTGAATTCGGCTCTTCAATATTTAGAACCATGCTTCACTTTTGAATTTGTAGAAAATAGAGCATTTGACTAAAAATCTATACAAATTCCAAGTATGGTGTACACACAAAAAAAGTGAAAATCGAAGAACTAAAATCAATATGCCGCCGTCTCGTGTGATGCAAACGCGCCCCATTTGGGATATTGAACGGCGGACCATTCTGGAGACGCAGAGAAAGAGAGTGCAGACGGCGAGGCGCTCTAATTGTCTGCGTCTTGGACCATTTTGTAGGATTTTTCACATATTTTCAGATTCTTCAATAATTTCAGAAACTGAACATTATGGAAATTCCCAGTGAACTTTTAATTTAAATTCCTGATAAAAAACAGGGAGATTCTACTATTCGGAATATATTGCTTTGTAAGGTTCTGAGATTCTAAAGTTTTGGAATTCTGAAATTCTATTATTAGACTTAAAATATATATTGTGATATGTTCAACAGACAACATTGAATGCTCAATCAGTTTTATTTGATATCCAACAAAACAAAATCAATACTCCTTTGATTAATATTATCATTTTCCAGATCTGGCGTCCCCACGGTCGGGATGATTTCCAGACCCAGTTGAGATGATTATTCGACCTCCTCCTCCTGAAATTGAAGTTTTTGCTTATCAATTGCTGGAAGGTTTGAACTTACGGTTGAGAACGTGAATCACGACAGTAGTGATAAGAAGAATGAAGTTTAAAGGATCCTTATTCATTCTCTTTAGTTGCAGAGAATAACTGGATACTAATTATTTATAGAATTTCAGAGAAAATCAAGAATACCATGGCCTCCATGCAGAAAGTGGCCTGTAGATGTCCTAAAGGGACTCAGAAATGAATGGGATAGAAGTATAGCGCGCCGTTGTATACACCTTATCGTAAGACTCCGCCCACATGGGTCGCATGATTCATGAATATGTTCATGTTTGCAAAATATTGTGTGTTTCCCTCGATAAAACTATAATTTTTCTTCCGTTTTATGGTTTCCTTTTCCGTTTTTCCTGTATTGCGAAACATCAGTTCCAAAAACTTCCAGATTGTGTCAAAGTCATATTTGTTCGGAACCTTTTTTTTTTGGAAATTCCTATTCCCGAAATGTTTCTCAAAGTTAATATTCGTGAATTTCCGGAAAAACCGGGAAAATCGCAAAGTTGGGTTTACTATGAATTTTGCCTGTTTTTCTCAATTTGGCTCCGTGTCACTTCGAAACCGCGACGTTTCGAAACCAGTCATTTCGAAACTGCGATATTTGCACGCTGCAATTATTTCTCTTTAATTTAAGACTTAACATTTCCAATTTGCAATTTCATTTTTACGTGGCCGTGTTTTTTTTCCGGTTTCGAAGTGACTGGTTTCGAAATGACTGGTTTCGAAGTGTCGCAGTTTTGAAATGACTGGTTTTTTGCAGAATCTCAGGTTTTTTTTTGAATGTAATGTATGGGTATCAGAACTGAATTGACTTTATTTGCGTGCGAGAATTTTTAATGTCATGGCCAAAACTAGAAACTTCTTGGAAGAAAACATTATGTTCATAAGTTTATTGTTATATTTGTGTATTAAAAGTTTATTGAAACAAAAAAAATTATTAGGAGTATTAAAGAGATTTTTTTGGGGGATGTTTAAGGGAAAGAGGGATTTTTAGGGGAAATTCAAGAACAGATGTTTGGTAAAATGACAGGAAAAAAATTTCAAAAAGGGCGAAAAGTTAATTAAAGATTTTCCGGATTATCTAGAAAAAAAAAGAGATTCAGGTGGGGATGAAATTGGAGATAATGGTGGTTTGCTGTCTTTATCTGAAAATATTTTAATTTTTGCAATTTTTGCAATTTTCATCACTTGAAGTTTTTAGGTCATGACCTAATTTTTGGAATTAACTAGGCCACAATTTTTTTCAAAATTGGTAAAAATGAAAAATAGAGCTGAAAATTTGAAAAATTCGAAAATTCGTCAATTTTCAAAATTCAATAATTGGCCAAAATTGACATAGTACCATAATACCATACTACCATAGTACCATAATACCATACTACCATAGTACCATAGTACCATAGTACCATAGTACCGTAGTACCATAGTACCATAGTACCATAGTACCATAGTACCATAGTACCATAGTACCATAGTTGACATAGTACAATAGTACCATAGTTGACATAGTACCATAGTACCATAGTTGACATAGTACTACTAAAAAGGAATGTGAAATTTTGATTATCAATTTTGAAAAACTCGGATTTCTAAAACTTACCATTTCAATCTCTCAATGTTATATTTCTACTTCCATTGGATCCAAAATCGACATGTCGGAATCGTCAGAGTCTTCAGAATCCTTTCCAGAACTTTCAGCATCGTCGGAGGCTTCTGAATCCTTAGAATCCTTAGAAGCCTCTTCATACTCATGTTCCTTGGGACATTCGACGGCGTGAAAATATTTCGGATCTTTAGAATCTCCAGAATTTTTGGAATCTTCAGAACCATCTGAATTCTTAAAATCCTTGAGATCGTTGGAATCTTCCGAATCTCCTGAATCCTTGGAATACCTTGAATCCGTTGATGCTTCAGATGCTTTAGAATCCTTCGGATCTTCAAAACCTACAGGATCCTTAGATTCTTCCGAATCTTGGGACCCGTCAGAATCCTTACAACCCTTTGGATCTTCAGAATCCTCAGTATTTGCAGGGTCATTGGAATCCTTAGAATCCGTTGATGCTTCAGATGCTTTATAATCTTTTGGATCTTTATATTCCTTCGGATCTTCAGAATCCTCAGTATCTACAGGATCCTTAGAATCTTCAAAATCCTCGGAATCCTCCTCATTCTTAGAATCGCCAGAATCCTCAGCATCCTCGGAATCACTAGAATCCTTAGAATTTTCAGAAGCATCAGAATCTTCAGACTTCTTGGGATCCTCTCCAGCCTCGGGATCTTCGGAACTTTTGGAACCCTTAGAATCCTTGGAATATTCTACAATTCCTCTCTCCATGATCCGAACTTTTTTTGGTGGCACCGTCCTAAACTGACGCTCCACCTCGTCCCATCTATCGACACTCAACGATCCATTCCGATTCTGATAGACAACTACAGTACCCTCATCAAGTACACAAAGAGTTTGCGATTGGAGGATCACAGAAGGATCATAGACAACATCTGAGTAGAAGACTTCCTTGAATCCCTGATTCGTATAAATGAATTTTCCAACCCATGAAGTAAATGCGCTCTTTGCAAAGATAACAAGGGTTTTGTGTTGTTTTGAGAAGACGGAATATCTTGGAATCAATTGAGAATCCATCAGAATATTTGGATCTGGGCAGGTTGAACATGGTTGGCAGGAGAAGAAGTCCCCATTGTAGTATTGGTAAGTATAGTAGGGGGAACCATCGATTGTGACGTGGAATCGATTATGTGTACAGTTGTCAATTCGGAAGTAAGTGAATGGACCAATTTCGTTTGTTGGGTAGGTTGTTGTTGATTGGTTATCTTGTGGAGGATCTCTAGAAATCGGAAATTAAAGGTACAGGGGGGACTTGAGGAGTTGAACTCGTGGGCCTAATTGTCCTAGGAAATTAAATTGGGTACCAATCGGAAGGAAATTCAATCTCTAATTTTTAACAGAACAAATCAAAAATTTCGACCCACCTCAACGTCTTCACAGCAATCCTCGGAATCTCAACCCATTGTCCAAACGATTGACTCAATTTTCGAATACCGCCATTGCTTCCATCTTGCAAAAGGATCCGTCCATTTTGAAGAGTGGCTACAGTACCCTCCCGAACCATCAGGTTACTGTCATAGATCAACTCTGAGCAATCAACTTGCTCCAATCCGCCAGTGGTTTCGTTGAAACTGTACTGCTCAATTTTGTCAGTAACATTGTTGTACACAAAAATCACATGGTCCTTTTTCCTCTCGGAGTACACGGCGTAGTGAGGTGTCAAATGGGATTCAGTGATTTGAATCTGACATTGACACTTGTGCCAATGGAATTTTCCAGATGAATATTCATAAAAGGCATAAAGGGAATTGCCACGATGGACTCCGAGAATGTTGATCCGCTTGCGGAGGCACTGTTTAGCAGTGAAAAATGAAGTCGAAGATTTGATTGGCACTACGAGTGGAGTTGGAGACATCTGAAATTTGGATTTCCGAATTTTTGGATTTTGATAAAGAGTCACAATTTGAAAAACGATAGAACGAACAAAAAAATGAAAAGACTTGGCCTATTACTAATCAATTTAAAGCATTTTTAGACTAATTCCAGACATCTGAAATTTTCAAAAAAGAGAAAGAAATAGATAAACCAGAAAAAGCAGACAATGACCTACTCACCTTCCCCCATCGTCTCCTATTTATACACCCAAAGAAGTGGGCGGAGCCAGAAAAGAGGGCGGACCCTAGGGTTTTTAGGTTGTTTGTGGGGTTACTGAGGATATTGAAGGATGAGGGTGTGAAGTAAACGCGCGCTAATGAGAATTTTTTGTAAAAAATGGAAGGAATTAACATTTTTCAGAATTTTCAAAACTTTTTGGACTTCCAGGTATTCGTTAAAGTTCCAGATTAGCGAATTTTATGAATTTTAGAATTTCTTTGATTCTCAAAGTTTAAAATGTCTAAAAACTTAAGATTCAATATTCAGTAAGACAACGAAAAACGAAGAGGCGCAGAGAAAAACAGCTAAGTTCTCTACGTTTTACTTTGACCCAATTTATCTGACTTTCTGTAAGAGATATCAAAAAGTGGTCAACTGATAAAATGTTTATCATAAGATGAGCAACATTTTAGTATTTGGCTAGTTTTTGATATCTCTCATAGGAACTGAGATGATTGAGCTACACGGGCGGGATAGTCGGTTGTCGACTTTTTCTCTCATACAACGATAGATGCATTTTGAGCCTAATTATCTCGGTTCTTATAAACGATATTGAAAAACTGGTAACTGGTAAATTGTTTATCATAATATTATCAACATTTTATCAGTCTACCAATTATTGATATCTTTTACAGGTCGCGAGGCAAATTGGTTCAAAGTTAGGGGGGGGGGGAGTCATTTATTTGGAGCAGGGCTGTCAAACGGCCGGCCGCGGCCGGCCGCGGCTGGCCTCCTCCACGGCCCGGCCGGCCGGCCGCGCTGGAAAACATTTTTAATACGGCCCCGGCCCCGCGGCCGCGGCCTCGGCCGGCCGTCGTTCAAAAAAAATTAAGTCGCAACTATGGGTTCCAAATAAAAACATTAATTTTTCTTTCTGAATTTCAGCAGATTTTGGGAAGTAATTTCGAAAATATGAATGATGGAAAAAGAATGGAAAAATGTAGAAAAATTCAAAATTTACAAATAATGACTTCTATTCATATGTCTCTCTAGTGTTCCCTTAAGTTCCAAAAATCCTTTTTTTTAATTTTAGTTACTCCCGTCTCAAAAATTACTTTTTTAAACCGATTTTCCATGTTCTAGTGAGAATTTTCATTTGAAATGAAGTTTCCCTCGGCCCCGCACGGCCGGCCGGCCGAGGCCGGCTTTTCGGCCGCGTTGTCGCTTTCAAAAATAAAAGCCGCGGCCTTCCGGCCCCTCGGCTTTTGAGCCGCGGCCTCAGCCGGCCGTCAATTTCGACAGCCCTGATTTGGAGGTTTCAAATTCCGGTTATCTGAACAAGGATCCATTCCATTTCCAATTAGGTTGAAAACATATATCAACCGAATTCCGAGGAACATATTTTTCTTTTACAATTCTAAAACAGTTTTTGTAGCCATACATACTCGTCTGTACCACCAAACTGTCCCTAATCCGCTTAGAATCTTGCCGACCGTTCTATTTGGTTACTGTAGATTTATGTGTGGCACGGGGGTAAGCAGCTCAGGGAGAATTACGTGCAAAGAATACTTCAAGATTGCCAAATCAAAGTACCATTGGCAGCTCAAATTTAACAGGTTCGTATGGCTACCTAGTGAAGGCTACTTAGTAATGGTACTTGAGAATTCCCCCATTGTACCTTTTGGTCCCTAGGAGAACAACAGGTGTTTGTCGGTAGGGGTACTCAGAAGATGGAGAATAAGGATTAAGAAAGATGTTATTGGAGTAGGTGAAAGATGACCTGAAATTCATTTGAGTAACAATGGAATCAGATAGGGAACTAGAAAATGCGCGAGAGATAGTGATAAGAATCTTAGAATTTCAGAATTTCAGAATCTCTGGATTTTTGAATTTTCATTTTTCGGAATCCGACTTTCAGAATTTCAGAGTTTCAAAATCCTCGAAATCTCCAAAGAGCCTGAATCGAAATTTCAGATTTTAGGATTTTTTTATGTCAGCTATCATAAATTTGGAAGATTATGAGGATTCTGAAACTCTGAAATTCTGATAGTCGGATTCCGAAAAATGAAAGTTAAAAATTCAGATATTATAAGATTCTGAAATTCAGATGTTTCAAGATTATTATCTCGATCTCTTTCGCATTTTCTAGTTTCCCATCTGATTCCATTGTTACTCAAACGAGTGCCAGGTCATCTGTCACCAACTCCAGTAACATTCTTCTTGATTCTTATCCTCCATCTGAGTACCCCTTACCCTACCGAAACATCTCTCTTTTGCCCAGGGACCAAATGATTCAACGGAAAGATTCTCAAGTACCACTATTAGGTAGCCATCACTAAGTAGCTATGTAAAACTGTTACAAATCTAGATACAAATCTTTTAGTAGTTGTACACACATAATGGTCCAAGTGCCACTTATCCCCCTTGCTATAGACACACATCTACATCTACAATAACCATCTACAGTAACCAAATAGATCGGTCAGCAAGATTCTAAGGAGCACTTCCGACCAATCGATAAAATCGAGGATAAAGATCGTTGAACATACAAACTAGTGTTAAAAGTAGATTAAAATCTACAGTACCGGCTAATAAGATCCGCAAAAACGTCTTTTTCAGGTTTTTTTCAGTTCATTTTTGGCCATTTTCAGAAGTCTCGAGGTCGGATGTCAAGTTTTCTGAATTGAAAAATATGATTCTTAACGGTGGGGGACATGAAAAAACTGATTTTTTTTAAATTCCGTCCATATACGATCCTTTAACAATTGAACCTTGGAGCTGCCGCGTCGCTACCAGCTGAGCTATCCTCCCAACTTTGACCCAATTTATCCTAATTTCCGCCAAGTTCCAATTAGAGCGCGTTTACTTCGCCCCCTCATTAATCAATACCTTCAATAATCCAATAACAACCTGCGCATCTGAAGACGGTCCTCCAGACTCCGCCCACTTTTTGGGTGTATAAAAGAGGACGATGGGGAAAGGTGAGATGGTCCTTGTCTTCTTTTTTTCTGGTTTCTTTGCGTCTATTGATTTTTTTATTCTCGTTTTTTTTTTAAATTTTGGAATCATAAACCTTTAAAAATCCTCAGCATAACAATCATTGAAATCCGAAAATTCAAAATTTCCAAAAAATCAAAAAATTCCAAATTTCGTAAAAGTCTTAAACTTTGAAATTTGCGCTTTTTCGTTAGTTTTATTGTTTCTAAAACTGTGACCCGTTATCAAAATCTAAAAATTCAAAAATCCAAATTTCAGATGTCTCCAACTCCACTCGTAATTCCAACCAAAGGTTCAGCTTCTCACCCATTCTTCATTGCTAAAATGTGCTTCTACAAGCGTATCAACATTCTCGGAGTCTACCGCGGCAATTGTTATGCATACTATGAATACTCTTCTGGAAAATTCCATTGGCACGAGTGTCAATGTCAGATTCAAATCACTGAATCCCATTTGACACCTCACTACGCCGTGTACTCCGAGAGGAGAAAGGACCATGTGATTTTTGTATACAACTATATTACCGCAAAAATTGAGCAGTACATTTTGAACGAGACCACTGGTGGATTGGAGCAAGTTAATTGCTCAGAATTGGTCTATGACAGTAACCTGATGGTTCGGGGGACTACTGTAGCCACTCTTCAGAATGGAAAAATTGTTTTGGAAGTGTCAAAAAATGGAGGCATTCGAAAATTGAGTCATTCGTTTGGACAATGGGTTGAGGTTCCGAGGATTGCTGTGAAGACGTTGAGGTGGGTGAACATTTTATTGATTTTTTGCCTGTTAAAATGAAAAATTAAAGGGTCTTTCGAATGCTTCTAAATTTAGCTTTGTAGGAAAGTTTTGAAGAAAGTTATGGTTGAAAATTCCGAATAGAAAAATTGAAAAATGTTGAATTTTGAAGTCTTCTAAGGATTCTAAGGATTCTGGTAGTTCTGAAGATTCTCAAGATCCTAAGGATTCCGGAGATTCTGAGGATCCCAAGAAGTCTAAGGATTCAAAGGACTCTAAGGTTTCTAAGGATTCTAAAGATTTTCAAAATCAAAATTCAAATTTTGAATGTCATTTTTCATCGATTGACTTTATTTCAAGGCTGTGCCAAATGCGGCCGCGGCCGGCCGCGGCCGAGGCCGTGGCTACTTTGCCGTGGACCAATCCGGCCGTTCTTTCGAGAATAAGCTGAGCTACCCAGGTACTACTAGGGCCGCTAGGCCGCCGTGCGCTACCTATATCAGAAGTATCCTTTTTTAAAGTGCCGCGGCCGTTCTGGCACAGCCTTGCTTTATTTTAAAAGTTGTAGGACAGTTTTAAAGCAAGTTAGAGGATTGGAAAATTTGAAACTTCCAAAAAAAGACCCCCAATTTCTGAGTTTCTAATTTCAACCTCAATTATCTCGATTCTTATCGAAGAAATAAAAAAGTGATAAACTGATAAAATATTAAAAATTTTATGATAAACATTTTATCAGTTGACCTTTTTTTGATATCTATTATAGGAAGTGAGATAATTGAGTTCAAAGATAAGCCTTTGTGTGCCGTGGCTGAGTTACGCTGTCGCAGCTCGGTGCTTGCATTTTAAGCTCAATTATCTCGGTTCTTATCAGAGATATCAAAAAGCGTTCAACTGATAAAACATGGAACATTTTATTATGAACATTTTATCAGTTGACAACGTTTTGATATCTTTTACAGAAATTGAGATACGCCTCTGTTAGCGGCGCACCACCTCTAAGAGTGGGCCCACAAGTTCACCCCCTCAAGTCACCCCTGTACCTTTAATTTCCGAATTTCAGAGATCCTCCACAAGAAAATCAAACATCAACAACCTATCCAACCACCAACACCTATCCATCCACCTACTTCCATATTGACAAGTGCCCAGATGCTCGAATCCACGTCACACTCGATGGTTCCTCCTTCCACACATACCAATACTCAAAAGGAGATTTCTTTAGCTGCCAACCATGTCCAACCTGTCCAAATCCAAATATTTTAATGGATTCTCAATTGATTCCTAGATACTGTACCTTCTCAAAACAACACAAAACCCATGTGATCTTCGCCAGGAATACTGTAACTGTCCGGGTTGGGAAATACATATATACGAATCAGGGATTCAAGGAAGTCAACTACTCGGATGTCGTCTATGATCCATCTGTGATCCTTCAATCGCAAACTCTTTGTTTATTTGAGAAGGGTACTGTAGTTGTCTATCAGAATCGGAGTGGATCGTTGAGTGTGGATAGATGGGATACGGTGGAAGGGCAGTTTAGGATGGTGCCTTCGAAAAGGGTCCTGACATTGGCAGGGGTGAAGAGAGGAGAAGTTCTAGAAGGTTCCAAGGGGTCTAAGAATTCCAAGGAATCTGAAGATTCTGAAGATACGAAGGCTTCGGGAGATTTGGAAGATCTGATCGATCCGAATGATTCTGAGGATTTTAAGGGTTCTAAAGATTCTGATGATTCCGAAGATCCTGAAGATTCTGGAGACTCTAAGGATTCTAAGGATTCTGGTAATTCTGAAGATTCTGGAGATTCTAAAGACCCCAAGGATACTAAGGATTCTGGAGATTCTGAAGATTCTGAGAATTCTGACGCTGTCAAATGCTCCAAGGATCATGGTTATGAAGTGGAATCTAGTGATTCTGAAGATTCTGAACTCTCTGACGATTCCGATGTTTCGATTCTGGATTCTGAAGATTCTGCAGATTCTAAAGACTCCAAGGATACTAAAGATTCTGATGGTTCTGAGGCTTCTAGTGATTCCGAAGCCTCCAACGATTCTGAAGATTCTGGAGAGGATTCTGAAGACTCTGACGATTCCGACGTCTCGATTGTGGATCCCTTGGAAGTGAGACTACAAGAATTAAAATCTCAAATGGCCGAGCTTTCCAAATTACAAACCGAGATTACCGATATGATGCAGTGGTGCAAATCGTGAGTTTTTGAAATTATCGAAAATCGGATTTTTGAATTTTCGAAAAAAATAATTTCTAAAATGAAGAAAAAAATTTCAGATAAGGACATCAAGCATCCGGATCTCATTCTTCATTCTCCACTCTCTTCAGCTACCGTAATCCTCATATCCCCTCCAAGACCAATTTCCCTTGAATTGTCATTTTCGTATATTTCGAAAAAGTGTCCCCCCCCCTCTTTCCATTTTTCCATCAATAAATTCTTCTTATGCTTGTAACGACTCATATGGCCTAAAAATCCAAGAAAATTAATAATCTAGGCCACGATCTCAAAATAGACTAAATATTACATATTTCAAGAAAAGAATCAACTCTCTAGCTCGTCTAGAAGCTGAGATACAGAGCTTTTTAGTTTAGGCAACTAGAGAGTGTGGGGAAGGGAGATAGCGCAGACGGCGAGACGCTCTGACTGTCTGCGTCTCTCTAAACTTCAAATGGATGTATCTCAGCTCTCAGATGAGCTAGAAACGTGAAAACAGGCTCATTTTGAAGCTCTTAATCATCCAAATTCGAATTTCTGGAAATACAATGAAAATATATTCCAGAAACTCTATCTCAGCCGCATTTGGCTATCCTACATCTTTCCGAATTTTAAAATATCGCTTTTCCGGTTTCTAGATAAGCTGAAGAAACAAAATTTGGACCTATTCGTGGGATTTTTCACACACACGAATCAGAGCTTGACTTTTAACTTTGAGCCAAGTTATCTCGGTTCCTGTGAAAGATATCAAAAACAGTTGACTGTCAAAATGTTACTGATATTAAGAGGAACATTTTATTAACAGACACATTTTTGATATCTCTAACAGGAAACGAGAATCAGGTTTAAATAAACGCTCTTTTTATGAGGTTTCACAGATTTCAAAAGGAAACAATTCAAGTGATATTTTAACGTGATAGAAAAATTATTTTAAAAACTCACGACCCTAAATGACCCGTTGACCTCAGAGAAAATACTATAAAAGAAGAGAAAAGTGGAGAGAAGAATCAGTTCTGCCTTCTCTGGGGCTCCAGAGAGGGTGACCCGGGGAGGGTCCCGGATCCTTGGATCCTCGGATCCCTGGGTCATCCGGGTGACCTAGATCCGGGTGACCTAGATCCGGGTGACCTAGATCCGGGTGACCTGGATCCGGGTGGCCTAGATCCGGGTGACCTAGATCCGGGTGACCTAGATCCGGGTGACCTAGATCCGGGTGACCTAGATCCGGGTGACCTGGATCCGGGTGACCTAGATCCGGGTGACCTAGATCCGGGTGACCTAGATTCGGGTGACCTAGATCCGGGTGACCTAGATCCGGGTGACCTGGATCCGGGTGACCTAGATCCGGGTGACCTGGATTTGGGTGACCTGGATCCGGGTGACCTAGATCCGGGTTACCTAGATCCGGGTGACCTAGATCCGGGTGACCTAGATCCGGGTGACCTGGTTCCGGGTGACCTGGATCCGGGTGGCCTAGATCCGGGTGACCTGGATTTGGGGTGACCTTGATCCGGGTGACCGATTTATCTCGGTTTTCGTAAAAGATAGCCAAAATTGAACAACTGATAAAATGTTGCAAATTTTATGATAAACATTTTATCAGTTGACTACTTTTTGATATCTTTCATAGGAACTGAGATAATTAAACTCAAAGAACAACTGGCGTTTCATCAGAAAGACCGTAATTCGGTTCCTATCAGAGACATTAAAAAGTTGTCGTATACGGTAGAATTAGAATATTTAATTTCCCAGCCGCTCCCCACTCTCACGCCTTATTTCGTAATTCATTGCTCTTTCCCCATTTCCTCCCTTTCCCACCTTTTATTTCACCGATCAGGCCATTACAAAATCCCATTAACCTGTCTGTACTTGGCTCGTCCTGGTACACAAACTCCGCCTCCCCATTACAGTACCCTCGTCCCTATATAAGCGGCGCGGCTCTCTTTATTTCTCATTCTTTTCCCCGTTTTTGAATCTTCTAGCTCATCTAGAACCTGAGATACAGCGATTTCAAAATTAGACAACTAGAGAGTGTGGGGGAGTGAGACAACGAAGCACTCTAACTGTCTGCGTCTCTCTAAACTTCAAATGGATGTATCTCAGATCTCAGATGAGCTAGAAACGTGAAAATAGGCTCATTTTGAAGCTCTTGATCATCCAAACTTGAATTTTCAGAAATAATATAAAAATATTCCAGAAACTCCATCTCATCCGAATTTGGCTATCCTACATCTCTCTGAATTTTTAAATAACGATCTCTTCTTATTATCAAGCATTCTTAAATGAAAGGTTTAATTACCCAAGTTTAAGGTCGTCCCCCGCAATGACCTTCCCGGATCACTTGACTCGCCAATATCATTCAACCGCTCTCGCCCACATCGAAGGAGCTCTCTACTGTTATCAGGTAAGGAGTCTATATATCAAAAGTTGCCAACTGACAAAATATTTATCATCTTATCACCAACATTTTATCAATTGACCACCTTTTGATATCTTTTGTAGGAGCCGAGATAATTGAGCTCAAAGTTAAACCGCCAAAGTCCAATAGAGCGCGTTTACTTCGCCTCCTCATTAATCAATACATTCAAACAACCTGCCCCTCCCACTTTTTTGTGTGTATAAAAGGGGGACGATGGGGAAAGGTGAGATGGTCCTTGTCTGCCTTTTCTCTGCGTCTCTCTCTCTCTCTCTCTCTCTGTTTTTTCAAAAGTTCAGATCAATAATGACCGAAATCATGTCTAAAATTGCTTCACTCTTTGTTCATTCTATCGTTTTTTGTTAATCCAAAAACTCAAAATTTCAAATTCCAGATGCTTCCAGCTGCAGTTGCATATCCAGTCAGAGCTTATGCTCCGCCCCCACCTTTCATTACTCACGTTTGCCTCTACAAACGTATCAGCGTTCTCGGAGTCCATCGTGGCAATTCCTGTTATGCCTTTTATGAATATTCTTCTGGAGAATTCCATTGGCACGAGTGTAAATGTCAGCTTCTAATCACTGAATCCAATTTGACACCTCACTACGCCGTGTACTCCGAGAGGAGAAAGGACCATGTGATTTTTGTGGGCAACCTCGTTACTGACAAAATTGAGCAGTACATTTTCAACACGACCACTGGCGGATTGGAGCAAGTTGATTACTCAGAATTGGTCTATGACCGTAACCTGAGAGTCCAGGGGCTTACTGTAGCCACTCTTCAAAATGGACGAATTGTTTTGGAAGTTGGAAGATGTGGGGGTATTCGAAAGTTGAGTCATTCGTATGGACAATGGGTTGAGATTCCGAGGATTGCTGTGAAGACGTTGAGGTGGGTTTTTTTTCCGTGCGCAATTTAATCGCAATTATCTCGGTTCCTGTGTTCACAATTTTATAGTAAAGGTTTTATCAGTTTGCACCTTTTTGATATCTTTTACGGGAAGTGAGATACGCTGCTGTTAGCAGAGCGGCACCTCCAACAGTAGATCCACAAGTTCAACTCCTCAAGTTCTCCCTGTACCTTTAATTTCCGATTTTCAGAGGTGTTTCACAAGACAGCCGAACAACAACAACCTACCCAACGACTAATACGATTCCATCCACTTTCTTTAAAATTGACAATTGCACAAATGCTCGAGTCCACGCCACCGGAGATGGTTACTTTTTCCAAACCTACCAATACTACAATGGAGACTTCTTCAGCTGCCAACCATGCCCATCCTGTCCAGATCCAAATATTCTGATGGATTCTCAATTGATTCCAAGATACTGTACCTTCTCAAAAAAGCACAACACCTATGTGATCTTCGCCAGGAACTCTGCTACTTCATGGGTTGGAAAATACATTTATACAAAGGAAGGATTCCTACAAGTCAACTACTCGGATGTTGTCTATGATCCTTCTGTGATTCTTCAATCCAACACTCTCTGTGTACTTGAGAAGGGTACTGTAGTTGTCTATCAGAATCGGAATGGATCGTTGAGTGTGGATAGATGGGACGAGATGGAGAAACAATTCAGGACGGTGCCTCCGAAAAGGGTCCGGGCGGAGATGAAGAGAGGACAAACTCTAGAAGGTCAAAAGGATTCTGGAAACTCTGGAAACTCCAAAATTTCTGAAGATCCAAAGGATTCCGATGGTTCCAAAGATTCTGGAGATTCTAAGGATTCGAAGGATCCCAAAGATCCTGAATCTAAGGATTCCAATGATTCTGAGGATTCTAGTGGCTCCGAAGATTCTGACGATTCTAGTGATTCCGAGGACTCCGAGGACTCCGAAGACACCGACGATTCTGAAGATTCTGGAGAGGATTCTGAAGACTCTGACGATGATTCCGATGTCTCGATCCTGGATCCCATGGAGATGGAAATTCCAAAATTAGACACTAGAATGGCCAAGCTTCTCGCCGACATAGAGAATTTGGAATTGTGGGTTTAGTACCAAATTTATCATTTTTGACTAATTTTGAAATTTATTTGAGTTTCCAAAATTGACAAAAATTCAGATTTTACGAAATTTTCGGCTCTATTTTTCATTTTTACTGAATTTGAAAAAAAATTGTGACCTAGAAAAAAGTAGGATATGACCTAGAAAAAGTTAGGTCATGACCTAGAAAAAATTAGGTCATGACCTATATAAAATTAGGTCATGACCTAGATAAAGTCATGGCTTAGATAAAATCAGGTCATGACCTATATAAAATTAGGTCATGACCTATATAAAATTAGGTCATGACCTAGATAAAAGTAGGATATGACCTAGAAAAAATTGGCCTTGAAAAAAATTAGGTCATGACCTAGAAAAAAATTAGGTCATGACCTAGATAAAATCAGGTCATGACCTAGAAAAAATTAGCCTTGAAAAAAATTAGGTCATGACCTAGAAAAAAATCAGGTCATGACCTAGAAAAAAGTAGGTCATGACCTAGAAAAAAACTAGGTCGTCATACATGTCGCGGACCGGGCCGGGCCGGGCCGGGCCGGGCCGGTGGGGGAATTTTCACTGGCCCGGCCCGGCCCTGGCCCGGGTTTTTGAGGCAAGAATTTTTTAGAGTCATTTTTTGTGATAAAACTGAATTTTTGGGAACATTTTATCAAAAATTCTTTGTTTTCAGATTTAAGAAGGGTTATGGGATAAATTTCGTGCTTTAAAATGATTATTTTGACAAAAATTTATCAAAAATTATCAGAAAAATTTTGAAATTTTTGGAACCCGGGCCGGCGGGCCGGGCCGGGCCGGGCCAGGGCTGACCCGGGCCGGGCCGAGATTTAGCAAGTATGTAGGTCGTGACCTTGAAAAAACTGGGTCATCAGTGTGTGTTTTTCGAATATCACTATTCGAAAACGCAGCAAAACGAATAGGTATTCGAAGAAAATTCGAATAAAAATTCGAAATTCGTTCGAACAACTATTCGAACAACTATTCGAAAATTATTCGAACAATTATTCGAATATTATTCGAATAATTCGTTCGAATAATTTTCGAATAGTATTCGAACACTATTCGAATACTATTCGAATAGTTGTCGAACTGCTAAAGAGGGCGCAGGGCGTTATTTCGGAGTGTCGTTGTTTTTTTTTCAAGTTGTTTTTCTGCATTTTCTGCGTTTTTCTTATAGTTTTTCCGATTTTTTCTTCTAAAATTAAAGTTTAAAAATTGTTTTATAGTCTATAATGGTGTCCAAACATCGTTCGCTTCGTTTTTTCCCCCACTTTTCTTCTGTTTTTAGCTGTTTTTTTTTCAGTAATGCAAAATAGTCCACCGTCGAAAAAAAGAGCCTCCGCCGCTCATCGATCAGTCGTATGGAAATTTTATCAATTTCCTAAAAATGGCGTCGGCATTGTAATTTGTCCCAAATGTCCCAACACATCCTTGAAGTTCAACGGAACAACAACGAGCAATATATTGGGTCACCTTCAAAACTGCCACGGAGAAACGTATGCTCGTATAAGTGGAGCCTCGGTAAAATGAATTTTCACCATTTCTAGCTAGAATGAATGTAATTGCAGACGTATGAAAATGATGATCCAGAAGAGAGAACCCAAGAAAATGCCGAAAATCAACTTGCAAAAAGTTTTGTAACCGGATTAGTACCGTTCAGATTTTCCGAGAATCAAGAATTTCGAAAATTCATAACATCGATGCCAGAAAATTTTCGCCCACCAAACGGATCTAAAATTCGAAAATTAATTGGTAATTTGGCTACGAAACACTCGGAAACGTTGTTTGATTTGCTGAAAGGACAAAAAAGATATACGTTTTTAACTGATGGATACAGCGACTTGAGAGGAGAATATCACTTTTATTCACTTCATATTTTGTTGACCGACGAGAATTTCAAAAGAAGGAATTTAGTAGGTTTTCTATTTTTTCGCCCAAAAAAAAATACATTTTCAGTTTTGTAAAATCGCTCCTGTTGGAAAAGGAAATGCAGTCACTGTTTCTGCAATGTTAAACGATTCGTTGAACGAATTCGGTCTGAATTTCACCGATTGCAGCTCAATGGTTTCTGATGCCGGCTCGGAACTCGTTCTAACTGCGCAACTTCAACAGCTTGATCGGTAACAGAAAATCAATATTTTGGCAAGAACATTGTATTTTCAGTGTCCATTGTGGCTGCCATTTGCTGAATTTGATTTTGAAAGATTTCTCGAAAATCAGAGGCGTCAACTTCATTTTTTCCCGAGTTCAAGCCTTCGCAAAACACTTGGCTAGAAATAAGAAAATTCGCGAAATTTTGAGATCGTAAGTTTTGCAACATAAATCAATGGAGTAACATTTTTGACACAGGCTTGCTACCGCCAAAGGAAAAAAAAATAAAAATGCCTCTGCCACTGCCAGATACGAGATGGGGCGCATTGCCATTGTTGTTAGAAGCCTACCTTGATACAGTAAGGAAAAAAGGTGTGATTTTTTACAATTAAATTACAGTATGAATATGCTCTGGATTTGGCCGATTTGAAGGAATTCCTGATCAAACCGGAACACTTGGAAAAAATCAGGCTTCTTGCGAAATGCACATCTCCAATTTTGGCGGGTATTTTGAGAGTATGTTGAAGAAAATCAAGACTAGTGCTAAATTTTGTATTTTTCAAGATGGAGCGTGAGAAGTCGTTCTGCAGCGAGATCATCCCCACCCTTTTTTTTATCAGAGAGCAACTGCAACAACAAAACGATGCTCTTTCAAAAAAATTGATGGAGCTGACTACTGGAAGATTGAATGAGTCTCTTAAAAACAAGAGATTATTATGCACTATGATCATCGATCACCGTTTTTCATTTCTTCCGCTTTTCTCATCCATCATCGACTGGAAAAGTGTGGAAAATGAGTTGAAAAAGTATGAAACTGTCGATAACACTTCGAACCCTCCGAATTCTGCGTCAACGTCATCAAATTCGATCACATCAATAGACCTTAATTCGTTTTTGGATGGCAATATTTCCAGAAGTTCTACAGTCACGGATATTCAGGTATAGTTCACTTTAAAATATCACTTCAGTCTAATGCCGATGTGTTGCGGCCGAAAGTACATTTGAAGGCGCTGTTCGAATACGATTCAAATTTTGTTTCAGACTGAGCTGAATCAACTACGGGTGCTCCTTGATTCCAATCGTCCTGCAGCCTCATGTCCATTGGAATTTTGGAACACACAAAAGTCTAACTTCCGAATTCTTGCTCCAATTGCTCGTGAACTGCTGACAACTCCAGCGTCATCGGCAGCGGCCGAACGAACATTCAGGTAGGTATTTAAAAAAAAACTTGAAGACTGATCGATTTTCCAGTCGCTGTACCGATTTGTTGCGTCAGAAGAAACGAAATCGCACCACCGTCGATACAATTGACGATTTGTTAACAGTGGCGGAGCTGATCAAATTGGAGTGAGTTTTATTCTTATTGACTTTGCAAAGTTTCGAAATTTCAGACGAGCGCAAGTAGATGCTAGAACCGGTCAAGATGATGACGATTTATGGGATGTGGAGGATGTGGAAAACGAAGATGGTTTGAAGAATAATGCTGATGACGACGAGTTGGGGAATGATGACTTTGAATAATTATGATTATGATATATCGATCTGATTTTTGTTTTAATTTACTAGAAAAATGTTGAGCTGTTATCTGTTTTTTATTTTCCGTTTTCTTTAATAAACTGATTTGTTTCGAAACATGTATGTCTAGTTATCGGTTCATAAGTGGACAGAATTGTGTTTTTAAGGCATTAATCCTTCACTTTTCAGCGAAAAGCCTTCAAATAATAAAATCTGGAAATATCGATTTTTCCATCGAAATATGTAATTTTCGAACTATTCGAAAAATTATTCGAAAAAATTATTCGAATAAGTATTCGACGAATATTCGAATAATTCGTTCGAATGATTATTCGAATAGTATTCGAATAATTATTCGAATAGTATTCGAATAATTCGTTCGAATACTTATTCGAATATTATTCGAATACTATTCGAATACTATTCGAACAAATTTTTCGAATATTCGTCGAATATTATTCGAAAAAATTTTACGAATATTTTTCGAATACCTATTTCGAACGGTTCGAAAAACACACACTGTGGGTCATGACCTAGAAATTTCGAAATTCGAAAAATTCAAAAAAAAGTTTTTTTCAGGTAAATCCAGCAATCACCAGAATCTCAGTTTCATCTCATCTGCATCCAAATTTTCCCAAATTTCCTAAAAAATTAATTTTATGCCCTTTTTTTTGAAATTTCCCCCTTCAAAAGTCCCCCCCCCCTCTTTCATTTTTTCAGAATTTAAATTGTTTTTTTTTATAATTAAAAATCTGAATAAATCTCATTTATAGCTTTTCCAGTTACTAAAATAAAGCTGAAATTTCAAAAATGCATTAAAACTAGAAAAATCCATATTTATGTCTTTCCAGAAGTTTAAAAAGCAGTTTTATTCGTTTTCTAGACTATTTTAAGCTTACAAATTTAGATTTTCAGCTAAAACAACCGGAAAATAGCTTTATTAAAACTATTTAGATGTTAATACCAGCTTTTCAGGCTTGCCGGCAATTAAGCAACGACACTCCGCTATCCCGTTTCATTTTATTCCGAAAATACAATTTTCAATTATTTTTGACCTATATTTTGCTTTTAAAATAGTTTGAAGTCAGATAATAATCCGATTCGCTCGCTTTCACACCATAAATTTGCTTAAAAAACCGCTGAAAAATTGAAATTTGAATTTCCCGCGGCTAAACAATGTAAGCGCGCTCCATAGAGACTGCGAAAATCGGAGGGAAGCCTGTTTTTTTCGAAATATTTTCCTTGATTTTTAGGATTTTCAGCTATTTTAAAGACTTTTTAAAGCTAAAAACCCGAAAAATCGGCTGGAAAATCATGAAAGATGAATTACAGGTACACTATTCCACTGAAAATCGCCAAAAATCCAATAAAAACTATGGAAAATCCGGAAAAAGTTTGATTCCCCTGAAGTTTCGGAAAATTGAAGTTATTTTTTCAGTTTTCCTGCAAATGGGACACCTGTCGCGCTGAATTCAGCTCTCAACTCGATATGGGGCTTCATGTCCTCACAAATCATCTGGAAATCCTCGATTATGGACACTTTGTGCTCCAGAAGAGCGTCGTCAAGGCTTCAGAAGAGCCAGCGGCGAAGAAACCGAGAATCGAGGCTCTAGAATCTTCTAGAACACTTTTAGAACATCGAGAATCTCCTGAATTCCAATTTCCACGTCTTCAGGCCCCTTCAAAGGTTCCAGAATTAGATGAAACTGAATACCTGGAGAATTCTGTGGGCGAGAAGACTAGAATTCCTAGGGAAAGGAGGGATTCAGAAGCTGTGACGATGCCAATTTTAGAGAGAATTCCAGTGGAAATTTCGAGAAAAGTTCGTGAAAAATCGGGGGAAAATGCTGGAACATGGGCTGGAAAAAGCCATGAAAACCATTGAAACCAAGACACATTTATCTGAAAAAAACCGGAAAAATTAGCTTAAAATTGGGGAGAAATTCATGAAAATTCGTCTGAGCGATTTTTTCGATGTTTTTTTGTGAATTTTAGTCGATTTTGACCAATTTTGAGCTCATTTTGCAACTTTTATTCCTTATTTGTTGTCGATTTTCTGTGAAAATTGGCTAATTTTGAGTCATTTTTCATGAATTTTGAACCATTTTTCATGATTTTTGAGTCATTTTTCATGATTTTTGAGTTATTTTCATAGAATTTTTTATATAATTTGCTGATTTATAGTGAATTTCAAGCTGATTTTTGCAATTTTTCTGAATTTTCATGGCGATTTTTTGGTGAAATTTGGCTTTTTCTAGCTCACTTTCAGCTAATTTTCCAGAAAAATCGATATATTTGTTCCAGGTCTCGTCGAACACCTACTACTCGAACATGGCATCCGTCGCTCGTTCTCTCTACATGCGAAGCCGTGTCCTTCCCCGAACTCATATCTATTTTCAATCCGAATTTTATTGTTTGATTTGTTTTGAAAATTTACAATCTCCGTGCCAGAAACAACACTCGCCAATAGAGTTTTGTGTCGTTAAAGAGGTCAAAAAGTACGATTTTTGACAGATTTTTAGGCTAAAAATCGATAATTTTAGAGCTGAAATTCCCATAAAAGCGGGGTTTTGTGCAGATTTGATGATTTTTTAGGGCTGAAAATCGATATTTTAAAGCTAGAAAAACCGTTTTTCATTGATTTTTGTCGATTTTTGGGATTTTTGAAATTCCCGAATTTTTGGGATTTTCGAAAATTTTGGATTTTTTGAAGAGTTTTAATAGATTTTTCGATTTTTTCGTAGATTTTTTCTTTTATTTTCAACCCAAAAATCGGAAAATTGAAATTTTTCCAAAACAAAAAAATTGAAAGTGTGCGGAGCTTAGGCCCGGCAGATTTCGATGTTTCTGGAGATTATTTTTTGCGATTTTTCGAATTTTTGGTTTAAAAATAAGTCTTTTAAATCGAAATTTTCAAAAATCTCAAAATTCAAAACTACAAAAATGCGGAAATTCAAAATTTTTGAACATTTCTGAAAATCCTACAAGTTTGAAATTCTCAAAAATCCCGAAAATTCGAAATATTGACAAAATCCCAAAACTCGAATTCCGAAATTTGAAATTTTTGAAAACTCCAAAAATATTTGAAAATTTCAAAAATCCCGAAAATTTGAAATTCTCAAAAATCTAAAAGAAATTGAATTTTTAAAAAGTCCCTTAAATTCGAAATTATACAAAATCCCAAAAATTCGAAAATTTTCAAATATCCCAAAAGTTTGAAATTTTCGAAAATCCCGAAAATTTGAAATTTTTCAAAAATCGAAATTTTTGAAAATCTCGATTTTTGCGCTTTTCCAAATATTCAAACTTCGAATTTTCAGAGATTTTTAAAATATCAGAATTCTGGAATTTTAAAAATTTTTTCGAATTTTCAAATTTTTCCAGACGCCTCGGAAATCTTCGCTCCATTGAAAAGAAGGATTTGGCGGGACATTTGAGACAAATGATGGTGGAATATGATGAGGAGACGTTGAGATTGGAGGATTCTCAAGAGGTGACGACGTCATCTGAAGCTGCCACGTCATCAGGTCTTCTAGAGACGACGACGTCTCTTGAGGATCTTCAAATGGAATACATGGTCCCCCAGAATCTACCATCCACGTCATCAGCAGCGATTCAACGGGGAGGACCATTTGTTCTTGAGAATACTACTCGAAGAAGACCTGGAAGACCACCTGGAAGTGGTCTTCCACCTGGAAATCATAGAAACAGAATACAGGGTCCAAGAGGGCTGATGCTGCTTAAAGTATGCGTATTTTGAGCGATTTTTCATGAATTTTGAGCCATTTTTCACGAATTTTGAGCTATTTTTCATGAATTTTAATTCATTTTTCATGATTTTTGAGCCATTTTTCATGATTTTTCAGCCAATTTTCTTGAAATCGGTTTTAAAACTGGCCAAAATCGCTATGAAAATCTACTAAAAATCACTGAAAATCTCTCGAAAATCTGCAAATTTGACCGGTTTTTCGAGTGAATTTCGTGCGATTTTTCAGTAGATTTTGAGTGATCGCTCGAAAAATCGCTAAAAAATCGCTCAAAAATTGACGAAAATAGCTCAGATATCGCTCGAAATTCGCACAAAAATCACTCGAAAATCACTGAAAAATCGCAGAAAAAACCCTGAAAATTTGTTCAAAAATCACTCAAAATTAATCAAAAATCGCTCAAAAATGCCGAAAATCGCTTAAAAATTTACAAAAATCGCTCAAAAGTTGCTCAAAAATCTACCAAAATTGCTCAAAAATCTACAAAAATCGCTCGAAATTTTTTCGAAAATCGGTCAAAAATCGCTCAAAGTCGTTAAAAATCGCTCGAACTTCTCAAAAATCTCACAAAAATCGCTCAAAAATGCCGAAAATCGCTCGAAAATTCACAAAAACCGCCCAAAAATCGCTCAAATTGTCCAAAAATCCCTGAAAATCGCTCAAAATCGTTCAAAATCGCAAAAAAACAGCTAAAAATCGCTCAAACGGCGCTCAAAAATTGCTCAAAAAATGGCTCGAAAATTTAACAAAATCGGTCAAAATCACTTAAATTTGCTAAAAAATCGTTAAATAATTGCTCAAAATCTCTCAGAAATCGCTAAAAAATTTACAAAAATCGCTCAAAAATCGCTCGAAAATCTACAAAAATCGCTCAAAAATTGCTCAAAAATTGCTCAAAAATCGCTGAAAATCGCTCAAAGTCGTTAAAAAACCGCTAAAAATTTCTCAAAAACCGTTCAATACTCGCTCAAAATCTCCCAGAAATCGCTCAAAATCGCTCAAAAATCGCTCGAAAATCGACAAGCTTGAGCGATTTTTGGGCGATTTTTGAGCGATTTTTACAGCGATTTTCATAGATTTTTTGATTATTGCTCATTTTCCAGGAGCCGAAACGAGAAGAACCATTGGCACCACCATCCCCACCACCACCACAAATGCATCGATCATCACCAGAGGAATATTCCCCATCTCATTCTCAATTTCCGTCCAAAAAAATCTACCCAAAAATGAGCAAACTGTGTCAAGGAGTGATTAATCAGTTGAGAGGACGTGGTCTCGGACAGTTCAGAGCATCGGATCGAACTCATTTTTGTTTGACTTGTCTTTCGTTTAAAGTAGGGAATTTTGAACTGAAAAAATCGTTAGAAATAGCGGCTCCTGGACGTTTCAGGACCCGACGTTTCGGAACCACGACGTTTCAGAGCCCGACAGTTCAGAACCCGACGTTTCAGAACTTTTATGCATTTTTGTACAGTGGTTTTTGCGCACTAAATGAGCATTGCTCATTTCAATTTTGTGTTTTTCTGCTTTTTTATTCATTCTCATCTACCGTACTCCAAATAATTATAGGTTCACACTGGGAATCTCTCAAAAAATCGAGAAAGTTGAACTTTTAAAAAATATGCCATTAATAAAAGCATTCGAAAATGAGATCCTGTTCGCCGGAAAAATTATTGCGTACTTCTAGAAATCGTTCTTTAAAAGTTCAATTTTTTAATTTTTTCGATATTTTTGAGAGATTCCCAGTGTGAGTCTATCATTATTTGGAATACGGTAGATGACAATGAATAAAAAAGCAGAAAAACACAAAATTGAAATGAGCAATGCTCATTTAGTGCGCAAAAACCACTGTACAAAAATGCATAAAAGTTCTGAAACGTCGGGTTCTGAACTGTCGGGTTCTGAAACGTCGTGGTTCCGAAACGTCGGGATCTGAAACGTCCAGGAGCCGAAATAGCTCGAAAATGATCCTAAAATGGCTAGGAATAGCCCCAGAATCACTAAAAATATCCTCAAAATGGCCTAAAATGGCCCTAAATCACTAAAAAATGACTAAAAATAGCCTTAAATAGCTCAAAAATCCCCCCGTAATCACTGTAAATGATCCCAAAATAGTTCAAAATGACTCAAAAATAAACTTTAAATGACCAAAAAATGGCTCAAAATGACTCAAAATTGGCCTAACATGACCCAAAAATGGCTCAAAATGATCCTGCAAACGACATAAAACGAACCAAAAATCACCTGAAATGACCCAAAAGTGTCTTAAACCGATTCCAAAACCACTGAAAATGGTTTAAAATGAAATGAATCATTGAAAATAGCTATAAAATGACTGGAAAATCACTGAAAATGACCCCCAAAAGTACTATAAATCTCTCAAAAATTGCTTAAATGACCCAAACATGACTGAAAAGTGACCCGAAAATGGCTTAAAACGACCTAAAATACCTCAGAAGTAAGAAAATCTAAAAAAAAAAAAAAAAGTTCCAGAAATGCACGAAACAGCACGAAGAGCCATGGCGGGAGCTGGAACGTGTATGGCGATCGGAGTACGGTACCCAACGAGTGATTCCCGACGAACTAGTCAAACAAATGGAAGAGATGAAGCATCGATTTCAGTGTGAAGAGGAAGCACTGGCTGTCAACGACTCACCGTCGCCGGAATCCATTCAAACATTGATTTGATTCGATTTTTATTGATTTTATCAATTTTTTTCGCGGTTTTTCTTGATTTTTTATCATTTTTAATCAATTTTTGATGTCTAGAAAGTCCCAAAAGTGCGATTTTCTCGATTTTCTCTCGAAAATTCCCATTTTTACACCAATTTTCGTCTCAAAAAGATGCTGAAATTAGAGAAAAAAACAGAAAAAATCCATCTTTGCGTTTTTTTTTTCAGATTTCCAGTTCCCGAAAAATCATTTTCAACCTACCGTAACCACTCTTATAGAACGCCACTCGGATCGTCAAATAAGAGCTCAATTATCTCGGTTCCTATAAGAGATATCAAAAAGTGGTCAACTGATAACATGTAGCTGATATTATGATAAACATTTTTTCAGTTGATAACTTTTTGATATCTCTTACAGGAACCGTGATAATTAAGCTCAAAGTTTGGGGTCCACCGGAATGCTCTCATAGAAACCAGTACACTTTGAGCTCATATATCTGGGTTACTGTAAGAGATATCAAAAAGAGGATAACTGATAAAATATTGCTGATATCATGATAAATATTTTATTAGTCAACAACTTTTTGATATCTTTCAAAAGAAGCGAGATTTACAGGCTCAAAGTGGACGATCCGGGTGGCTACGGTATCCAGCAAAAAATTTATATTTTTTCAAATTTTCAGGTTTATTCGAGGATCAGCAAGAATGGAAGAATCTGGAAAAGCGTTTTTTTTCAGGATTTCAGGTTTCCGAAAAATCATTTTCAGCCCATTTTTTAGTGAAAAATCGTCAACTTTGGAGGTCTACAAAAGTCGTTCAGAATTTTTCAATTTGTCTGAAAATTTCAGATTATACTTAACAAAGCTAGAGCTTTAGTTTTGTAGTTGACAACTTTTTCGGAAGTTTTTATCTAAATGAGATAGGCGGTCTCGAAGTGTCCTGGCACTTCACTCAGCACGCAATCTGGCATTATTAGAGGGTCATTGCATACTTTAACTTCAAGCTTAATTATTTTGGTTTCCCGTAAGAGATATCAGAAATCAGTCAACTGATAAAATGTTAATCATATTGGCATCTACATTTTATCAGTTGACAACTTTTTGATACCATTTACAGGGAGCGAGATAATGGAGCTCAAAGTAAATGGTGGCGGAGCAAGCGGCGCGCAGTTAAAGTTCAATTATCTCAGTTTCTATAAGAGCTATCAAAAAGTAGTCAACTGATAAAATGTTTATCATAATGCCATCTACATTTTATCAGTTGACAACTTTTTGATATCTTATATACGAACCCAGATAATTAGGCTCAAAATTTGGAACCCGCATTTTTGAATGTAATAAGATACACATATTTTTCAAGTCCAGAAAAAAGTGAGTAAAAATTGATCGATTTGTCTGAAAATTTCAGATTATACTTAACAAAACTAGAGCTTAAATTTTGTAGTTGACAAGTTTGTTGTAGAAATTTATCCAAATGAGATATGTCGCTGTTATGGGAGGTATTAGTCAGAGCTTCTCGGTGTCTTTCAATAGGGAAATTTAAAGGCGCATATCGCGAAAACTATGGTAGTAGAAAAAAATTGTCAACTACACAATTGAAGCTCTAGGTTTGTTTAGTTACTGCCTTTTTAACTTCTGGAAAGACACAAATATCGATATATTTTTTAGTTTTAATGCATTTTTTGAAATTTCAGCTGGATTTCAGTGATTGGAAAAGTTATAAATGAGATTCATTCAGATTTTCAATTATAAGTAAACAATTTTAATTCTGAAAAATGATAAAGGGGGGGGGGGAGGTCGATTGCGGAAAAAAAATTTTAAGGAAAAAATTGGGGAAAAATTGGAGATGCAGATGAGAACATGGGATTCTGGTGCTTGCTGGATTTACCTGTAAAAAAAGAAATTTGAATTTCTTTGAATTTCGAAATTTCATGACCTAGTTTTTTTTCTAGGTCATGACCTAATTTTATCTAGGTCATGACCTAAGTTTATCTAGGTCATGACCTAATTTTTTCTAGGTCATGACCTAATTTTTTCTAGGTCATGAACTAATTTTATCTAGGTCATGAACTAATTTTATCTAGGTCATGACCTAATTTTTTTCTAGGTCCCGACCTAATTTTTTCTAGGTCATGAACTAATTTTATCTAGGTCATGACCTACTTTTTTCTAGGTCATGACCTAATTTTATCTAGGTCATGACCTCATTTTTTTCTAGGTCATGACCTACTTTTCTCTAGGTCATGACCTAATTTTTTCTAGGTCATGACCTAATTTTTATCTAGGTCACGACCTAATTTTTATCTAGGTCATGACCTAATTTTTTCTAGGTCACAATTTTTTTTTCAAAATAGGTAAAAATGAAAAAAGAGGGGGGGGGGGACTTTTGAGGGGAAAATTTCGGAAAAATGGGCGAAAAGTTGATTAATGGTTTTAGGAAAAAATTGGGGAAAATTTGGAGATGCAGATGAAATGAAACTGAGATTCTGGTTCTGGTGCTTTCTAGGTCAAAACTTACAATTCCAAACCCTCTATGTTGGCGAGAAGTTCGGCCATTCTAGTGTCCAACTTTTGTATCTCGACCTCCATGGGATCCAGAATCGAGACATCGGAATCGTCGTCCGAGTCTTCAGAATCTTCTGAAGAATCTGAATCCTCAGAATCCTCGGAGTCTTCCGAATCGTCAGAATCGTCAGAATCTTCAGAATTCTTGGGATCTTCAGAATCTTTGGAACCATCGGAATCCTTTGGATTTTCAGAATCTTTAGAATTTCCAGAGTTTCCGGAATCCTTAGAATCCTCAGCATCCTTAGAACCTTCTAGAATTTTTCCTCTCTTCATCTCTGCCCGGACCCTTTTCGGAGGCACCGTTCTGAATTGTTTCTCCATCTCATCCCATCTATCCACACTCAACGATCCATTCCGATTCTGGTAGATAACTACAGTACCCTTCTCAAGAACACAAAGAGTATTGGATTGAAGAATCACAGAAGGATCATAGACAACATCCGAGTAGTTGACTTGTAGGAATCCTTCCTTTGTATAAATGTATTTCCCAACCCATGAAGTAGCAGAGTTCCTGGCAAAGATCACACAGGTGTTGTGCTTCTTTGAAAAGGTACAGTATCTTGGAATCAATTGAGAATCCATTAGAATATTTGGATCTGGACAGGATGGACATGGTTGGCAGCTGAAGAAGTCTCCATTGTAGTATTGGTAGGTTTGGAAAAAGTAACCATCTCCGGTGGCGTGGACTCGAGCATTTGTGCAATTGTCAATTTTAAAGAAAGTGGATGGAATCGTATTAGTCGTTGGGTAGGTTGTTGTTGTTCGGCTGTCTTTTGGAACATCTCTGAAAATCGGAAAAATTGAGCACAGAAATGAAAATACAGCTCTCGACCCACCTCAACGTCTTCACAGCAATCCTCGGAATCTCCACCCATTGTCCATACAAATGCCTCAATTTCCGAATGCCATATCCATATCTTCCCACTTCCAAAACGACTTTTCCATTTTGAAGAGTGGTTACAGTAGTCCCCCGAGTCACCAGGTTACGGTCGTAGATCAATTCTGGGCAATCAACTTGCTCCAATCCACCAGTGGTCTCGTTGAAAATGTACTGCTCAATTTTTGCAGTAACATTGTTGTATACAAAAATCACATAGTCCTTTCTCCTCTCGGAGTACACGGCGTAGTGAGGTGTCAAATTAGATTCAGTGATTTGAAGTTGACATTTACACTCGTGCCAATGGAATTTTCCGGAAGAATATTCATAGAAGGCATAACAGGAATTGCCACGATGGACCCCGAGAACGCTGATACGTTTGTAGAGGCAAACGTGAGTAATGAAAGGTGGGGGTGGAGCATAAGCTCTGACTGGATATACAGCTGGAAGCATCTGAAATTTGAAAATTTGAATTTTGATAAAGATTTTGATAAAGGGTAACAATTTCAAAAACGATAAAATTAACAAAAATTGAAGCAATTTTAGACATGGTTTTGGTCATTATTGATCTGAACTTTCCAAAAAAAAAAACAGAGAGAGAGAGAGAGAGAGACGCAGAGAAAAGGCAGACAAGGACCATCTCACCTTCCCTCACCGTCCCCTTTTATACACAAAAAAAATGGGAGGAGCAGGTTGTATTGAATAATGAGGGGGCGAAGTAAACGCGCTCTAATCGGAAATTGGCGGTTTAACTTTGACCCGATTTATCTCGCTCCCGGTGAGAGATAGCAAACAGTGGTCAATTTATAAAATGTTGGTGATATCATGATAAATATTTTATTGGTTAACAACTTTTGGATATCTTTCAAAAGAAGCGAGATATGTAGGCTCGAAGTGGACGGTCCGGGTGGCTACGGTATCCAGCAAAAAATTTATATTTTTTTTTCAAATTTTCAGGTTTATTCGAGAATCAGGAAAAATGGAAGAATCTGGAAATGCGTTTTTTCAGGATTTCAGGTTTCCGAAAAATCATTTTCAGCCTATTTTTAGTGAAAAATCGTCAACTTTGGAGGTCTACAAAAGTCGTTCAGAATTTTTCAATTTGTCTGAAAATTTCAGATTATACTTAACAAAACTAGAGCTTTAATTTTGTAGTTGACAACTTTTTTGGAAAATTTTATCTAAATGAGATAGGCGGTCTCGAAGTGTCCTGGCACTTCACTCAGCACGCAATCTGGCATTATTAGAGGGTCATTGCATACTTGAACTTCAAGCTTAATTATTTTGGTTTCCCGTAAGAGATATCAGAAATTAGTCAACTGATAAAATATTTATCATATTGGCATCTACATTTTATCAGTTGACAACTTTTTCACATCTCTTATAGGGAGCGAGATAATTGTGCTCAAAATTTGCAAGCAAGTGTAGTGGTGATGCAGCCAGCGGCTCGAAATTGAAGTTCAATTATCTCAGTTCCTATCAGAGCTATCAAAAAGTAGTCAACTGATAAAATGTAGGTGATATCATGATAAACATTTTATTAGTTGACAACTTTTCGATATCTTATATACGAACCCAGATAATTAGGCTCAAAATTCGCAAACCTTATTCTTGAATGTAATAAGGTATACATATTTTCAGATTCCAGAAAAATCACTTCAGAATTTTTCGATTTGTCTGAAAATTGTAGAATATACTAAACAAAAATAGAGCTTCAATTTTGTAGTTGAAACTTTTTCTGGCGAAATTCATCCAGATGAGATATGCCCCTGTTAGTTGAGGTATTGGCCAGAGCATCTCGGTGTCCTTCAACGGGGAAATTCGAAGGCGCATATCGCGAAAACTATGGTAGCTAGAAAAAAGTTGTCAACTACAAAATTGAAGCTCTAGATCTGTTTAGTATACTCTAAAAATTTCAGGCAAATTGAGAAATTCTGAAGGCCTTTTTTAGGACTTCAAAGTTGAAATTTTCCTTGAAAATTGGTATAATTTTCCTTATTTTTCGCTAATTCTTCCTTTTTCTTCTTTTTTTTTCTGATTTTCCCCTTTTTCTTTTTTCCCACCCCTTCTTTGCTAGCACCTTACTACACACCCCCTCCCCGCATTCTCTGCGTCTCCTCCCTCTCCACACGTGACAGTGGAGCGCACTTGCACCATTACATTCAAAAACGACCCATGTGGGTTGAAAAACATGTAAATAAGACATTTTTTGTTTATTTTTCGATAAAAAATCAAAATTTCTCGGAAAAACCAATGTACAAATTGATTTTATTAAGAAATTCTAGGTTTTTATTGATTTTCCCCCCAACAATTTTCTATATTCGTAGTTTTATCGGTTTTTGGATTTCTGAAAATTTTGGAAAATCAATAGGGACCCAGATTTGAATTTTGTCATTGGTTTTTTGCACTTTTTTCTATAAATTTACGATTTTCAGATACAAATATCAACGAAAATGAGTTCAGGACCATCAACTATGGTAGGTGTTTTTTTTTTCAAAAAGTTGGATGGAATACTGTAGCTTGGAAAAAAAACTTGGGAATTAAAATTATTGGATTTTTTGAAACTTTTTTCGAAATTCAAAAATTCGGAAAATCCAAAGAATATTCAAAAATCCCAGAAAATTCCACAAGTCCTCATTCAGTCCTCATTTCGGCACCTTATTGGTTACATGCTGCATATCTATTTTGGATGAATTTTTACAAGAAAGTTGTCAACTACAAACTTGAAGCTCTGTTTTTGCTTAATATAATCCGAAATGTTCAGGCAATTCAAATGATTCTGACTCACTTTTTTCCGGACTCTAAAAATATGTATATCTTATTATAACTGAAAAATAGAGTATGTATGTTTTGAGCTTATATATCTCATTTCCTGTGAGAGATATGGAAAAGTGATCAACTGATAAGATGTTGCTAATATTATGAGAAACATTTTATCAGTTGACAACATTTTGATATTTCTTATGGGGAGCAAGATAATTGAGCTTAAAGTAAGCGAGCGTAGTGGCGAAGTAGCCACTGGCTCCGACCGAGCGACGCAAAATTAAAGGGCAAATATCTTGGTTCCTATAAGAGATATCAAAATTTTGTCTACTGATAAAAAATTTTTGATATTATGATAAACATTTTATCATTTGACTGATTCTTTATATCTCTTATAGAGACTGAGATAATTGAGCTCAAAGTGGAGGTAGCGCTTTTTATAGCGCTACACTATCCTTGCGTTTTCAGCTCAAATAACTCGATCTCTGTAAAAGATATAAGATATTTTTCAACTGAAAAAATGTTTATCATATCATCAGCTACATTTTATCAGTTGGCAAATTTTAGAAATCTCTGATAGGAGCCGAGATAATTGAGCTTAAAGTGTGTATGGGGGTGATGCAATCAGCGATGCCGACCGCTCAATTCAAGCTCAATTATCTCGGCTCCCATTAAAGATATCAAAAACTTGTCAACTGATAAAATATTGCTGATATTATGCTAAACATTTTATCAGTTGGCAAATTTTAGAAATCTCTGATAGGAGCCGAGAAAATTGGGCAAAAATCTTTATTTTTCAAATTTCATCCATTTTTCAGTACCACTGCCAAAAAACGGGATGCAAATCCGGATTTTCCCATCAAAAAGATATGATTTGTCATGTTTTTATCAATCATATCAAACACTGGAAAACGAGCATCGGAAAGGAAAATGAGGTGGTTGTGGTTCGAGAAAAAAAGGCTAGGAATGGAGAGACATCAGAAGGGGTCAGTTTTAAATTTCGAACTTTGGTTTTTCGAAATTCAGAAAATGAGATTCAGAAATTCAAAAATTCAGAAATTCAGAAATTCAGAAATTCAGAAATTCAGAAATTCAGAAATTCAGAAATTCAGAAATTCAGAAATTCAGAAATTCAGAAATTCAGAAATTCAGAAATTCAGAAATTCAGAAATTCAGAAATTCAGAAATTCAGAAATTCAGAAATTCAGAAATTCAGAAATTCAGAAATTCAGAAATTCAGAAATTCAGAAATTCAGAAATTCAGGAATTCCGAAATTCAGAAATTCAGAAATTCAGAAATTCAAATATTCAGAAATTCAGAAATTCAGAAATTCAGAAATTCAGAAATTCAGAAATTCAGAAATTCAGAAATTCAGAAATTCAGAAATTCAGAAATTCAGAAATTCAGAAATTCCGAAATTCAGAAATTCAGAAATTCAGAAATTCAGGAATTCCGAAATTCAGAAATTCAGAAATTCAGAAATTCAAATATTCAGAAATTCTGAAATTCAGAAATTCAGAAATTCAGAAATTCAGAAATTCAGGAATTCGGAAATTCAGAAATTCAGAAATTCAGAAATTCAAATATTCAGAAAAGAAAATTATTTCAGATTTCCTGCTTCTGGCAGCGATGTGATAGTTGGTTCACAAATAGAAAAGACATGGAACAGCACGTCATCTCGAGCCATTTTGAGTTGGATGATGTGGAATGGGTTATTGAGGAGGAAGAAGAATCGGAGAAGGCTTCGGAAATTGGGATTCCAGAAACTTTGGAACCAAATGGATCTCAAGAGCCACAATTTTTGAACCAAGGCGCTGAACAAGACACCTTGGATTATGATCTTCAGCCTAGACCTGCTCAAGAATGTGCTGAAGATTTTGAGGAAATGTCCGACGAGGTTTTACCCCAAAAAATGGCTATATCTGTAAAGATACCGAAGCGACAGGGAAGAAATTCCGGAACGCCAGATTCTGGACCGTTCAATGCTCCAGAATCCGCTGAACCAGAATCACCCCTCTCAAGGATTCTAAAATCCGAGCAACTTCTAGTCCGAAGACTTCAAGACACAGAATTCGACTATGCTGATTCTACAGTAACCAATCCAAAACCCAAGAAGCGTATGAGATTGGATTATGACCGTCCTGGACCATCCAATGCTCCAGAATCCGAAGACGAAATGCCTGACGAGCTTCTGCCCCCAACATCTTCAGAAGTGTCTTCAAGCCGAACCACCAAAAGCCAGAAAAATAAAACTCGTACTTTGAAAAGGCCAGCACCATCTGCTCCAGAATACAAAGATTCAGATGGCGAAGACGACGAAATGACGGGAAGAATCACCAGATCCCGGAAAGCATGGAAAGGTGTTCCAGTTGGGTCGAGAAGAATCATACGATCTCAACAACCATGTAAAGAGAAGAAAGCCAAAAGGAATTCGGTATCAGGACAAAAAGAGGTGAATCATGGATTTTTAGTCTCTTCTCAGGGAATTTTGGGCAAGGGTTGGGCGCTCACGCCCACTAATTTGGGCAAATTGCCTAGCTGGGCAAGGATCGGGCGCTCACGCCCACTGATTTGGGCAAATTGCCCCGGTGGGCAAGGGAATGGCATGGGATGGGCGTAAGTGTTGAAGATGAGCTGCGCGAAAAAAAATCAAGAGAAAGTGGGCAAGGGTTGGGCGAGCCCTTGCCCAAGCCTTGCCCACCCACTTGATGCCGAGAAGATAAAATCAAGATACAAACTTGTGTAAACCCTGTAATAAAAGAGCATCTAACTGGCTTCTTTGAACTAATTCTCCTCGTTTCCTTTGAATGATTCCAACAGGTGTACCACTGACAAAACGTTCATCATAATATGAAATAGACTTCGTCGGTAAAAATGATTGCGATCTCTTAGAAAGACGGAAATAAATTTTCTCAAAGTGAGAGGATAGGGACGGGCTTGTTTTACATGTTTTTTTTCTGTTTCTGGAACAACTTTTATTTCTCATGATAGTTGGAAACTGAAAGTCGGTTGTTTGAAAACGACCTAATGACACAGGCACCAGTGGACAGTCTGAGTCTTGAATTAGTAAATGTTTGATCAAAGATGAAATATATTTTTATATACTCAAAACTATTAATATCGAAAAGCTGACATTTAATTACGATCTTTCCTCGAGGGCTACTGTATTTTTGATATTGAGACTGTTTGAGAAAGAAACAAAACGGGATGTGTAGCACTAATAACACAATAGTTTGAACTGATATTGAATCTTCTTTTGTAAAAAAATTGTTTAAAATTCAAAAGTTTTTGAATTTTCATTGTGTTTATCAAGTTTATACATAACGGAGAAGATAGTATTCTGAAGGAAACCGATTTGAACTTCCCTCGCATTTTACCTGCAACGACACTCCGAAATTACGGGGGTGCGCCTTGTTTAGCGGCTCTATTTTCCACGATATTTTCAACTATTTTTAACGTTTTCCTTTTGTTTTCTTGATTTCTATGTCGATTTCTTTTCAAAAAGTACTACTTATGCGAATATAATTCGATTATTAGCCGATTTGAAACTTTTCCCAGGTCCTTTCTCGGTCAAAAAGAACAAATAATGTAATTTCAGGTTGGACAGATTCTGATGACTGGGCACTGGATCATCTGTCTTCGAGGGACGTAGCCAGGTTGGTTATTTTGCGACAGTTTTCGTGTATTTAAACCTATATTCTCTCAGATTCCAAAAATAATGGCTTTCCAGTCGGGCGCCCCCTGTTGCTCTCCCCCAAACCGCACGACAAAATAGCGGAAATCGGTGATTCAAATCGATCTCAGGTAAGATAAAACTTCAAAAACAGTATTTTCGGAGCTCAATATTGTAAAAACGACAAACTCAAAGAATTTGACTATTTTTTAACACCAATAAATTTGCGACTGTCGTTTCGACTCTACCATAAAAAATGTCCCTAAATTCTCTCTGTTCCATCGGAGTTCCGCTTTTAGGAACTATTGAGATTGTTCGAAATGATGTGTTATTCTCATAACTAATTTTCTATTACAGATCGCTATGAAGCCAGTGATCGGAGAGAGCAGGCGTCAACTCTTCGAGACAAGTCAAGATGAGCGAAACTGGGAGTCGGATCTCACCGCGCACCCAATCAAAATAGGAGCAAAGAAGCGGGAACCAACGGATCAAACTTAAACAGTGGTGGATTGAGAACCAGCCAGAAGGCGAAGCATACAACATTCTCTAATTTTCGTCCTTTTTTGTGTATTTTGTGTCCCTTTTTGTGTATTTTTGTTGCAATTATGACATTTTTGATCAATAAACGATTATAAGCTATCTGTTTTAGCGTTTTCAATTGAAATAATACGAATGGGATAAGGAGCGTAGGTGCAATGCTAGGCCGAACCCGCAAAAACGCGTTGAAAGTGGGCAAATTGCCCACGAAATGGGCAAATTGCCCAGCAATTGGGCGGCCTTGCCCCCACGGTGGGGGCAAGGGCGCCCATTTCGTGGGCAAATTGCCCAAAACGTGGGCAATTTGCCCAAATTTCCCTGAGTTATAGTTAGTTCGGAGCATACTTGGTCGGAGTACAGTAAACCTTGTATACTTGATGCTCATAGAATAGCTCACCCCTTAACTTTACTCGGCTGTCGGCGCCAATACTTGTCTCTGAGCACATCATTATCATTATTACTAATAACATTCACCAAATTCTGTATGTGCGTGTATATGTAGCGTACCTTTTCGCCCATTCAAAGTTAACCGATTGAGCTGAAACCTGACAGATAGGTCAGAAGTGTGTCTTAGTTGATGCCCGAACTGTTCTTTTTTCGAAAATTTGATTTTGAAGTCTTCTGGAGACGTTCGATGGGTGAGGATATCCCACACACACGTAGGCCAGGAGGTTAAGCCGCGGAGGGGCGTAAACCGACTGGTTCTACGTATTAGTTAAGACTTGTGGGAGACTTGGCCAAGTCTTGTATTCTGCTTATTCTGTTGCTATTGTAACGGCACTAAACATATCCAAGTCTCCCACAAGTCTCAACTAATTGTAATACATAGAATATACAGTCGGTTTACGCCCCTCCGGGACTGAACCTCGTATCCTCGGGTTACAGTACCCGTGATCTGAACTAGAAGGTTTCGTCCATTTTGGTTGAGAAATCCGCCCTCCCTGCCTTCCACCCTGCACTATGATGAAATCAAGGAACGTCTCCAGAAGACGTCAAAATCAAATTTTCGAAAAACGGAAAGTTTGGGCATCAACCAAGACACATTTCTGACCTATCTGTCAAGGTTTCAGCTTGATCGGTTAACTTTGTGTGGGTGAACAGCCACGCGACACATACAGAATCTGGTGAATGATATTAGTAAAATGATAATGATTGGGCGGAAAAGTTCCAAATGTTTTTTTTTCAGAAATGCATCAGTAGTGTACTGTCTGCCACATATGATTTGATCGCAAGATGTTCCACGATCAAAAAGGATGACTTCAACAACGAGAAGTTTTGTTTTCATTGTCAACGAACGGATTGCGAAAATAAGCATAAAGGAACTATGAAGAATCAGATTATATGTGAAGCACGAGAGTGAGTTTTGGGAATAGGCGTAGTTGTAAGCGGGCCGACTGATAACGTTGCCCTAGAACGAGACATTCAGACGGTTTTGGTACCATATGATAGATCTCAACAGGACCCATCAGGCTTATACATATAATTTGAGCTGGACTCCAGTCCGATAACATGTCGAAAAACGTGTTTGAATGACAAAAAATCTGTTTTTCGTCAAGGGTCAAGTCCTTAGGCTTAGACTTAACATCCCCTAGGCTTAGGCTTATCAACCCTTAGACTTAGCAACCCTTAGTCTTGGGCTTAGAACCCCTTAGGCTTAGGCTTAGCACCCCTTAGGCTTAGCACCCCTTACTCTTAGGCTCAGCACCCCTTAGGCTTAGGCTTAGCACCCCTTAGGCTTAGGCTTAGAACCCCTTAGGCTTAGTCTTAGCACCCCATAGGCCTAGGCTTAGCACCCCTTAGGCTTATGCTTAGCACCCCTTAGGCTTAGGCTTAGCACCCCATAGGCTTAGGCTTATCAACCCTTAGGCTTAGCACTCCTTAGGCTTAGGCTTAGCATCCCCTAGGCTTAGGCTTATCAACCCTTAGGCTTAGCACTCCTTAGGCTTAGGCTTAGCATCCCCTAGGCTTACGCTTATCAACCCTTAGGCTTAGCACTCCTTAGGCTTAGGCTTAGCATCCCCTAGGCTTAGACTTATCAACCCTTAGGCTTAGCACTCCTTAGGCTTAGGCTTAGCACCCCATAGGCTTAGGCTTAGCACCCCTTAGGCCCACCTTAGGCTTATCTCGTTTTAGAGACAAGTTATCAACTGCTTGCAACTATGGGAATTAGTAAAGATTAACATTCAACTTATTGTTTATAGGAAGCTGCGCTCAAATGGCTCAGAGTTCAACCGAGGGAACCTCATAGATGCCTTATCGACGCTGAAGAAAGAATATACGATATTGAAGCACAATGGGGTGAATTATTGGCAACCGAAAAAGGGCATGAATGAAGATGAGAATGAAGTTGTTGAGACCCTCGAAGAAGAACCGGCGGAAGTGGATCATGTAGAAGCAGAGATCATGGATGGATCAGCCAACTTCAGAAGACCAGAAAATCAGATTGCGGAAGATTTTGAATATCCCAACCAAGAGAGGAACGTTGTGATCCCAGCCAATGATACGAATGGTAACAGTAGCCATGAGGAAGCAAGGGATTCCCTGGAACCAAAATTCCCCATTTTTGAAGCTGCCGTTGAAGCCAAAAATGAATCCGAATCCTTGATCCGATTACTCGAGGATTATGGATCTTTTGATAGTGAAGATGATCAATCTCATTTTTTTCGAAAAAGCCCAACTCCTCTAGCACCGGATAACAATGAGTCTGGTAAGCGTAATCCTAGATTTTTCATTGAGAATCTTTGAAATTTTCAGAATCCAAAGCTCCTAAATTTGTCGTCTCTGGAACCTCAGAAGCTTCAAAGTCGGCCATGCCAGAAGTCGACGATGATACGGAATCTCCATTGCCAGCTTCCACAGAAAATCCTGAAGACGTGGATTCTTCAGAATCCTCAGCCGTGGCTGCGGGAGAAGCTCCAGAAGCTCAGAATCAAGAGGCTTCCATGGCAAATTTAGAAGACGTGGCTTCTTCAGAATCTACCAATGAGAATGGCGATCATGTGAATGGAAATGATACGAGAAGCCTCAGTCAATCCGCAGCCAATTCTTCAGATGACGTCAGTCCAACAGCTAATGGGATCCCAGTTGTTCCAGAAGAGGAAGTAGAAGCTGTTGAGGATCAGAAAGCTAGCGAGAGTGGAAGCAAAGTTGTTGATCAAGATGACGATTCTTTAAGAACTGAACAAGTTCTAGAAGAAGTCATGCTAGAGTCGCCAGCTGAAGAATTCAACGCAGATTCTCAGGATCAGAAGGACCAAGAATTCGTGGATTTCGAAGGCACTGAAATTCCTGGAACTTCCGATGATTGGAGGTCGACAACGCTGTCCAAAGATTCAGAGCTCCCAGGGAATCCAGAATCAAAAATTTTTGAAGCGTTGAATGAAGAGGGTGAAGATGAAGAAGAATTTCTGAAAGAAGAGGTCAATAGAACAATCCAAGACCAAGAAGCTGTTGCGGGAATCCTCAAAGAAGACGTCAACCTTCAGAAGGAACTACTGGAGTGGAATCAAAGGAACGAGGTTGACAAAGGAACTCTAGAATCTTCATCCCCAGCTTCCAGTCTTGAAGACGTGGCTCCTTCCGAATCTTCCTCCAATGCTCCAGAAGACGTCAATCCAGAGATCCCGAACCCGATGAAGAGTCCATCACCAGTGAGACCAGATTCTGAAGACGGCGTTTCCAATGTTCTGGAAGAGAATGAAGGGGAAGATGGTGAGTTATACAAAATCTGTGAAACGCGCGAAGTTTGAATTTTCACAGAACTCGATCACCAGAATGATGAAAACACAGGAAAAACTGATGCTGGAAATTTTGAAGACCTGGAAGTCTGCGCAGCTGGAAAACCCGTCCCTGATACTGATCAAGAGCAAAATCTCCAAGGAAGGCCAATGGAAGCGGAAGATTCCCCTAGAGAAGCTTCAGAAGTTCAGAATCAGGAGCAAGAAGAATTCGTAGACGTTGATGGTATAAGTGACGAAGAGGACTCTGGACCATCCAATGAGTTTGAAGCTATGAGAGTGGAAAATCTGGCGGCTGCTTTAACAATTCCAGAAGGGCCACTAGAAGACTATCCACCCGAAATTCACAGCCCAACTCCCTCTAAAAGCTCCCCGAGTCATCCAGGACCATCCTTTGAGGATCCAGAAGAAGCTACTCCACAAGAAGAAGAGGAAGAAGAAGGGGTCCCAGTCCGAAAATTCAACCGAAAATTCGGTCGAATCTGCGCCAGTGTAATTTCCCTGGTCGAAAACTATGATTCGAGTTGGCGCCTGGAAATTTCTCCAAACAACAATTTTTTGGATTGTACCCCACCACCACCGAAATTTTGCATTTTCTGCTTGAATTATGTTGTGGAAAAACAAAATTCTTGCCGGCACACTGTTCAACAAACGGACATCCAAAACAGGTGGTGGAGAAAAAATTCGAGACGTTTCGGAGGGAAAATTTCAAAATCCGAACTTATAAAGTCGCTGGAAGAGCTGAAAATGGAGTATGAAAAAGTTGAGAAGCCAAGGAAAAGAGGACGGCCGCCGGGAAAAGGAGGAAAAAGAAGAAGATTGATAAATTTTGCCGATTTTGTCGACGGTGATGGTGTATCCATTGGATTCTGGATCCCTGGACTGACGCCATCTAGAGCATTGGAAGAGGATTCGGAAGAAGCCACGTCTTCAAGACTCGCCGTGGAGGCTGGGGTTGAAGATTCTAGAATTTCTTTGTCAACCTCGCTTCTTTGATTCCACTCCAGTAATTCCATCTGTAGGTTGACGTCTTCTTTGAGGATATCCGCAACAGAATAAATTTTTTATATTTTTTGTTTATTTTTGAATCTCTGTTCTTGTTTTTGGTAACTGTTGTTTAGCAGTTTTGAATATTTTTACTGATTTTTGTATTTTTTCTTTTTTTCAGATCAACTAAAATTTCAGATTTTACCTCCAAAAATGGCCTCTGCTTCATCTTCTGGACCACCGCCGGATATGGTAGGATTCTTTTTTATTTTAAAAATCTGGAAGCATTTTTTGGAGAATTCGAAAATTGTTTCAAAAATTCAAAAATTTTGGTTTTTTCCGGAATTTAAAGTTTTCCGGTTTCAGATTTTTTAAAAAATTTTATGTATTCTGAAACTTTCAGTTTTCCGGGCTCTTGAGTTCTGAGGAAATTCAGAATTTCAGCGGTACTAAAATTCAGAAATTCAGAGATTCAGAAATTCAGAAATTCTGAAATTCAAGTTTTTAGAATTCGGAAATTCTGAGATTCTTAAATTTTGAACTTCGAAGTTTCTGAATTTTTGAAATTTTTCATTCAGATATTGAGAGTTTTAGAATTTTAGAATTCCAAAATTTCAGATTCTCAGAATAACAAAATTTATTTTCGAAAATTTTAAAATTCTGAGATTCTCAGGTTTGGAATCCCTGAAATTCAGAAGTTCGAAAAGTCTGAAATGCAGAAATTCAGGAATTCAGAAAATCTGTAATTTTGAGATTCTGAGATTCTGAGACTCTGAGATTCCGAGATTCTGAGATTCTGAGATTCTGAGATTCTGAGATTCTGAGATTCTGAGATTCTGAGATTCTGAGATTCTGAGATTCTGAGATTCTGAGATTCTGAGATTCTGAGATTCTGAGATTCTGAGATTCTGAGATTCTGAGATTCTGAGATTCTGAGATTCTGAGATTCTGAGATTCTGAGATTTTGAAATTCTGAATTTCTGAATTTCCTAAATTCTGAATCTCAGAAGTTTTGAAATCTTGAGATTCTGAAATTCTGAAATTCTGAAATTCTGAATTTCAGAATCTCAAGATTTCAAAACTTCTGAGATTCAGAATTTAGGAAATTCAGAAATTCAGAAATTCAGAAATTCAAAAAAATCCAGAAAATTCCAAAAATTAAATTTCCAGATTCAGTGTGGCTGGAAAGACTGCAACAGTTGGTTTTCGACCGGAGTCGACATGAATCAGCACGTCGCTATTAACCATCTGAAATTCATGAAAATCCAATTTCAAGAATCGGATCAGGCGATTCTGGAACCAAAAAGAGACGCAGAGATGAGAGTGGGGGATTACTGTAGTTCCAAAAATCTCAAGTTTTCGGTTTTCAGACCTCTGAAGCCCATCGCTCATCCATAACGCCAGTTCGAGTCTTCCAACAACCATGGACAAGGAATTCGGTAAAATTCAGAAAACTCAAAAATTCAAAAACTTCGAAATTCAAAAAATTGCCAAAAAACTAGATAAATCGCCGAAAAAACCAAGTTTCTAGCTCATCTGGGAGCTGAGATACAGCCATTTGAAGTTTAGAAGAGACGCAGACAGTCAGAGAGTCTCGTTGTCTGCGCCCTCTCGTTTTTACAGTATCCCTACCCTAGTTAAACTTTAATCGACTGTATCTCAGCTCTCAGACGAGCTAGAATGTTGGTTTTTTTTTTCTGAAAATTGAAAAAATAAATTTCAGTACGGTACCCCACAAAAATCCCATCATCGAAATCCATTGGCCGACCAGGAGGACCGCAAACCGTATCACTTTTTCAACATCGTGGAAGATGAAGATGATGAGGCTCCGCCCTCAACGGACCCATCAGAAATTAGTCAGACGCCAGAGGAACCATCGAATCGGAAGAGATCAAGAGAGGACGAGGAGGAAGGGAATGGAGGAGATGATGTGAGTTTTTGGAGATCAAATATCTCGTTCCCTATGAGAGATATGGAAAATTTGTCAACTGATAAAATGTAGGTGATATTATGATAAACATTTTATCAGTTGACAAAATTTTGATATCTGTTATGGGAACTGAGATAATTGAGTTTGAAGTTCAAGTATAGAATGGCACTTAAAAATGCTATCTTAAATTTGAGCTCAATTATCTCGGCCCCTATAAGAGATATCAAAAAGCGCTCAACTGATAAAATGTAGGTGATATCATGAGAAACATTTTATCAGCCAACAAAACTTTGATATCTCTTATCGGAACCGAGATAATTGAGCTTAAAGTGACCAGGGACGCCAAGGACGCTTGGTTGCTTTGAGCTCAATTATCTCAGCTCCTATAAAAGTCATCAATAGTTTATCAACTGATAAAGTATTTATCACATTATCACACATCTTTTATCAATGGACAAATTTTTAATATCTCGTTTAGGAGCCGAGATAATTGAGCTCAAAGTGCACGCTTTCTAGTTCCAGCGGCCGTTCTATGTCTCCAAGCCCGTCTCATAGTCTGAGGGGCCCTTCTAATACAGGTTATACAGTATCCCATTTTTTAGGACATCTCTGTTGTCAGTGAGGCTTCTGAAGCCTCATCGTCAAAAAAGAAACAAAGGACGAGCGGTAGCACCGGAAATCCACCAGAAAAGCTTCCATGGGCATTGGCGCAGGTAATTTGGCAAAAAATTCGAAAAGTTTTTTTTCGATTTGTCTGAAAATTTCAGAGTATACTGTATAAGAATAGAGCTTCATTTTTGTAGTTGACAACTTTTTTGTAGAATTCCGTTCAAGTGAGATATGCGCCTTTAAAGTGGCATGGCTCTGTTTTGGCACTAAACATTTTTAAAGGCGCATATCTCATTTAGAATTTTAGTAACCAAAATGTGGTTGATTACCAAAAAAACCCTATTTTTACTTGGTATACTGTAGAGTTTTCAAAAAAATCGCACAAGTTTATGGGGCACTTTTTAGACATTTACCGTAAGCGCATCCTGCCCTAGTGTACGTGAATTTTGAGCTCAATTATCTCACTTCCTGTGAGAGGTATCAGAAACTTGTCAACTAATAAAATATCACTGATATTATGATAAACATTTTATCAGTTGACCTCTTTTTGATATCTTCTATGGGAGTCGAGATAATTGAGCTCAAAATTAGGAGGTCGGCAGCCAACAGCGGTGCCCAGCAAGCTCCGGCTTCTTAAGTTCGAGCACGTATATCTCGGTTCCTGTAAATTATACAAACATTTTGTTAACTGATAAAATATAGCAAATTTTATGATAAACATTTTATCAGTTGACACTTTTTTGATATCTCGTACGGGAACCGAGATATAAGAGCTCAAAGTGCACATACATATTAGGCAGGCTCCTGTTTTACGGTACTCTAGCGTTTTGGGGTTTATGGAGAAAAGCGTCAGGCACTTTTTCATCTAATTTTTTCAAAAAACAATTTCCAGGACATGTCCCATATCCCACCCCGAGCGGTCCGTCTATCCACACCCTTTACTACCGTAGCCGACATGGCTTACGCTATCCGGGAAGAGCTAAATTGTCGAAAAACGCTTCGGAAAAATAATCAAGCCAATGGAAACTACTGTGTCGTTTGTTTGGACTACCGTAAGGACAGCGGACTCTGTGACTACATGCATAACAATCAACACGATCATTTCATCAAGTATTGGCATGCGTGAGTAGCTAAACCGTAAAGTTTAAGCTCATATATCTCAGTTCCTGCAAGAGATATCAAAATGTGGTCAACTGATAAAATGTTTATCATTTTATCACAAACATTTTATCAGTTGACCACTTTTTGATATCTCTTACAGGAACCCAGATATATGAGCTTAAAGTTGGCGGTTTGGGTGGAGCTTCTTTGGGTGGGATTAGGTGGGTTTTGGTGGGTTTTTCTGGGTGATTTGAGTACAGTAATCAATTATTGATTTTCCAGAATGTTCGGAACCGAACGGGTCAGCAAACTAAATCTTCTTCGACAATTCCAAGAGATGATGAAAGTTCGAGATGTGCTCCCAAAACTGTCCACCGCCTACTATCAAGGATCCCGATAAATTATCGATGTTTTTTTTTCAATATTTGGCTACTAGCTAAGCCTTCTGTGTCATCATTATTCTGTTTATTTCAATAAAGCTCATTTTTAACCGGAAATTTGAAGAAAAACGAATTTGCACATATTTGTCCCAAGTACAGCGAGAAAATGTGATTTTTTACAAATTAAGACTGAAAAGTTTGAGAATTTTGTATATTTTCCACTATTTTCGCTCAGAAAACAGCGAAGAAATACACAAAAAAGCTTCAAATTCGTTAAAATTTTTTTGGGTTACTGTGGAAAATTTAAAGGCGCATGACTTGAAATTTTTCACTGAATTCGTAGAAAATCGTGTTTTTCTGGCTTTTTTTGCTGGAAAATATTCAAATAAAGCCGTTTACTTGACTTTTCACTAAATTTAGAACATTTTTCAGCCTTTCGAAGCGAAAAACGCTGAAATTCATTGTTGGGTTACTGTAGAAAAATTTAAAGGCGCATGTCTTGAAAATTTTCCCTGAATAGTCTGAAAATCGTGTTTTGTGGGCTATTTTTTGCTGGAAAATACTCAATTGAAGCTTTTTATTCGATGTTTTGGTCATTCTTTGACATTTTTGCTTTTTTATTAGGCTAAAAAGCTTTAAAAAGCCAAAAAAAAACTTTCGGATTACTGTAGCCGCTTAAAGGCGCATGCCTCGAAACGTTTCTCCCACGAAATGCGTCAGCATTCCCCCAAACTTTGCGAATCGCTCGATTTTTCTCAATTTTTTTGTTTCCGGCCCAATTTTCGTGATTTTTCACAATTTTCAACCTATTTTCCTGTGAAAATCGCTCAAAAACCCAATTTTTCGGCATAAAAATGAGATTTCTGGTGACAAAGGCGGAGCTCGAAGAGAAGGTCATAAAAATGACCAACACCGAACAAGTGTTCTGGTACGCCGAGTGGTTTTTGCAAGAGCAAAAGAGAAAAATTATGGTAAGGATTTTTTAGGAATTTTAGGCCAGAAAATTAAAAAAAAAATTTTCTAAAAATTTCACATTTTCCAGATCAACAATGCTCGTGAAGTGTCGCTCACCTCGGCCAGACTCCACCCACCACCGTACATTCGACGTGTCGTCCATCGCCCGCCAATTCAAAATCAGACTCACCGCTACACAGTTGTCAAGTCATCACAAGGAGTCGTCAAGCACATTCCAACTGTAAACCTGTAAGCCTAGGCTGAAATTGAGTGCGAAATTCGAGCTCAGCGCATCAGAAAACCCCTAAAAACCTCAAATTCGGCTCAGAAAAAGCCGCAAAAACAATTTGCCCCCACGCAGGATTGAACTACGGACCTCTGGTTTACAAGACCAGCGCTCTGCCACTGAGCTATAAGGGCAACGAGGGAAAGGGGAGTGTGAGGCGTATATGAATAGAGAGGGCGCGGCGGCGGCAGAGAGAGAGAGGCGGTGAGGGAGTGGGCGCCGGTGAAGAGACGCAGAGAGTGAAAGGGGGAGAGGGAAGGAGAGAGTATGGGGAAATGAGAGACGCAGAGCTATTTCTTGATTTTCAGATCCGATTCCGAATGATCCGAAGGTGACAAAGAAGACCAAAATCATCGTTTTTAAAGAATTTTCTCAATTTTCCATGTTTTCCACCCGGGTTTCAAACCAAATTTTCCCATTTTTTTGTTGTAATTTTAATAAATCTTATTGAATGTTTTTTTTTCTATACAACACTTTATTCAAAAGAAATCACAAATACCAAGAAAAATATACATAATTCGACTGGAATTTTAGAACTTCAAAGAAAAAAAAATAAACTGAATGGGAATAATACTGAAAAAACGGAACGTATTTCGAAAATTAAAGAAAATTCTGGAATTTTTAAAGGAGAAAATTGAAGAATGATATTTCTCTGGTTAGCTGGTGACTGTGATGGTGCCTGAAAAAATCGATAAAATTCCATTTTTAGCTGTAAAAATCAATTTTTACTGGAAATGTTTTTCTCAAAATTTGAAAATTACATTTTTTCAGTCTTAAAAATCTAGAAATGCTAAAAAATCTGGAAAAAAACTGGAAATTTCAATTTCCGGCTGAAAAAATCACTGAAATCGATTTAAAAAACTCAAATTTCGTCGAAAATTCAGTGAATTTTTCGATTTTTTTTCGGCAAAATTAAGCAAAAACTCAATTTTTATGATTTTTAGCAAAATTAAAACTGAAATTTCAAAGAATTTAACCGAAAAACCCATGTGATTCCCGAATTTCTTCATCACAAATCGATAAAAATCGAATTTTAAGCACTATTATCCTTGTCCGGCGGCGATTTTCAGCCATTTTTTCCGATTTTCAACAATTTTTCGATAAAAATAGCATGAAAATCGGTAAAATTTGCTTTAAAATTGTCTAGAGACTTTAAAGGCGCATGGAATTGCACAAATTGACGATGCGCCTTTAAATAATTTCTCTACATCTTCTGCTTACCATTTTCCTTATTCTCCTCCGCTTGTTTCGCGGCCGCCTCCGCTTCAGCCGCTTCCTTAGCCTTGCGCTCTTCCTCTTCTGAAAAATCGATAATTGATTGATCCCCCTTCAATTCCCTTACCTTTCGCGGCTCTCTCCTTCCAATGCGCCTTGTTCTCATGCAAGAACTTCATCCATGGCGTTGGTATATCCAATTTGCCGGCGTAATTCAACGGAATCTTACGGATCGATGAGTTTGGAGACGTCGACGAATTCCGTCTGGAACTGTACGTCAACGATTGGTCTTAGTTGAATCAGGTTAGAAAATAGTTTGAAAGTTAGACGACGTTGCAAGTGCGCTCTATTGAAACATTTTAGGTTCGGGCTCTTTCTTTCATATCTCTATGGTTATAAGCTTTAGAGGTTGCGCACTTGCACTAAGATAGAAAACGCGCTCCACTGAACTATCCAGTGGAGCGCACAACATGCAAATCGATAGATAAAAACAAACAGATCGGGCAGTGGACTCAACGCATTCGATGGCGATTTATCATCGCCTCCATCAACACTCGGAGGGAACAAAGAATCCGTTGGAGGCAGAGAGACAAGTGGTTCAACCTGAAACGATTCTCATTGGAGCGAATTTGCATTTTTCTATTAATGAAACCTACCATTTTCACCAAAAGCTCTCCACAAACGACCATTGTCGGCTCCACAATGAAATCAATGAACCCAATCTGACTGTCTGCCACATGCACAGTATGTCTGTCGCAGAGTGGGGAGTACGGTAGACCCATAGAGGCTTCGAGGTCTCCTTGACGGAAGAATTCTTCGAGAACTCCTTCGGTCCAACGTTCGTGAAGATTCCATGGTTTGGCTGGGTGGGAGATGTCACAAGCATGGACGATGAGGCAGAGGGCCTTGTTTTTGTCGATTCTGGAAGTTTTTAAGGGGTTGGGGGTGACTTAGAAGAAAGCTATGACCTTCAAACTTAAAATATCTAAACCAAAAGAACCAAAAAAATGCTCCAAATTTGAAGTTTTATCTTGGTTATAGAAAGTTACAGGCCGAAATTCTGGGGACAATCTTTGAACCACATTTTCACAGTTCCAATGAGAGATATCAAAAAGTGATCAACTGATAAAATGTTTATCACATTATCAAAAATATTTCGTCAGTTGACCACTTTTTGATACCTCTTACAGTAACCGAGATAAACTTGGTTGAATGTGACCAAGTGTCTGGTTCACCTGCGCCTACCACTGGCGAGCGTGTAACTCGGCTCAAGCTTAGAATTTTTGGTAGAATTAAACACCAAAAGTAGAGCAAGACTAGAGCTACAGTATGATATTAAAATCAACTAGGTTAAGCAACCGAGTTTCAAACCAGAAGCCAGAAATCAGCTGGGCAGATCGTGTCGGCTCTAGCCGGACTCCTGCTCTTACATGGTCCCTGGTTCATAACTCAATGCATGAATATTGTCGCATTTAGTATCAATATGTAGATTTTGTCAAGTCCTACATTTTGCTTTTTGATACAAACCGAAGTTATAAGTTTGAGCCAAGTTATGCGCCAGAGAAGAGTCGAAACCTGAATCGCCACCTGAGGCGCCTCCGTGTGCGCCCACCAAACTTTAAGCTCAATTATCTCGATTCCTTTAAGAGATAACAAAAATTTTTCAACTGATATAATATTGATGATAATATGATAAAAATGTTATCAGTTGACCACATTTTGATATCTTTTGAAACAACGAAGATAATTGAGCTCCAACTTAAAACTTCGATTTTTTACAGATCTTACAATTAGGACGTGGGTTTTACTGCTTGATAAAGCTATGCTCAAAAAAAAAACGCATGAAAATATGAATCCCCAAAAGCTTACCCTTCCGGAAGACTCAACATCGATTTCATAGTCTTAATTTGCATGAAATGAGTGCTCATATCAGTTGCCAACACAATCTCAATGACCATATTCCTCAATTCCTTATATTCATCTCTTGTCAAATGGGTCAGAATATTCTTATCGTCTTCTTTCATCAAACGGAAACAACTCGAAACGTGATGATTCTCCAGAACACTTCTGTCATTGTAAAGCATCGCAAATTGAGATTGAGATTGGATATGGAAGTTGTTTGTGTGTCCAGTGTGCTCGTAGTCATGAATCAGAGCACCGAAGAGCACAGCGAGCAGCTCAAGGTCTCCGAGAGAGTTCTGTAAAAGTTGTTCGGTTTTCAAAATTTTGAAATCCCAAAATTAAATTTTTCCAGATAAAATTTACTTTATGGAAAGTAAAAATTTAAAAAAAAATCTTGAAAATTTTTGGAAGATCCCCTAACTTCAATTCAATTTTTCTCAGTTCCTGTAAGAGATATCAACAAGTGGTCAACTGATAAAATATATGTGATATTATGATAAACATTTTGTTAGTTGACAAATTTATAATATCTTTTATGAGAGCTGAGATAAATTGGATCAAAGTTAAGAGGTCGGCAGACGATCGCGTATCTCAGCTATTGGCACTTTTCAACTTGGAGCTTGTATATCTCAGTTCCTGTGAGAGACATCAAAAAGGAGCCAACTAATGAAATAATACTGATAATATGATAAATATTTTATCAGTTGACCACTTCTCGATATCTTTTACAGGAAGTGAGATAAACTGAGTCAAAGTAAAGAGTCGACTGCCGACCGTTCAGCTCTGCCGACAATCGCCGACTTTTAACTTTGACTTCATATATATCGGTTCCTGTAAGAGAGTTTGAAAATTTGTCAACTGATAAAATATATGCGATATTATGATAAACATTTTATCAGTTAACCACTTTTTGATATCTCTTACAGGAAGTGAGATAAATCGGCTCAAAGTCAAAGGTCCGGCTGTTAGGGTTTGATAAAGCTATGCTCCTAAAATTTGAACTTACCGCCAAACCAGTCTGTGACAACATGAAATGCGAGCTCTGTGTAACATCAGCAGCATGAACAACATTGTGATATGGATTGTTATGTTTGGAATATCCAACTTCCAGTGCCGACAAATAATTCTCCAACGCAGTCAACGGAACCTTGAATCGATCCATGAAACCATATCGATTGAATAACTCGAATCCAACATATTTCAATGCATGACCCTCGGAAACCTCATTTAGCTGGAATGGACTAAACGACCAAGTGGACACTTCCTTCATCAATTCTTGAATTTCCGGTGGAATCGGGCACTGAACAACTTGTTGTTTTCTGAACAATTTCTCGAAGAAAATTCCGGTTCGAATCGCGTTGGCTACCGATTTGAACTTTGGTTTGTCTCGTTTTTTCCCAGCGTTTTGGCGAGTGAACGTGGCGGCGAGCCACTCCCGAACTTCATCTGGGACGGTTTCTGGTGTTACTTCCGCCAGATCGTCGTCCTCATCACAAATTCTTCTACAAAAACTGAACAAGTTTTTAGTGTTGGGTCGTGAAAGACGGAATTTGTTAGTTGAATATGTCAGTTGTAGTACTACTGTACTATAAGGGTTTCGGGCCTGTGGAAGAGATACTCCGGGGCCGTGACCGAAGGCCCCACTACTACAGTAACCCATGAATTTAAAGTGGAAGCGTCCACAAGTCAGCAAGTGTCTCCCACGTAGACTTTAGCCTTTAGAATTGGTTGATTAACATTTGTTAGTTGTAAAGTTACAATGTTTGCAGTTTGTAGTTTGTAGTTTGTAGTTTGTAGTTTATGTAGCCTCCACCATAGCACAAAACTGTACCAAAAATTAAAGTTTCAGTATTAAAAAAACTGTTTCACGAGTATCCCTCATTTTCCTTATCCTTATCCATATCACCAATTCCCTATCCCTTTTCCAACATCATCTTCTTCTCTCTCGAAAAATGTCAGAATCTCAATAAATAATTCAAATTTCGCGCCCTCAACGACATCTTACCTCGTCTCATCCATATATGCCGTTTCCAATACCAACGCCGCATATTCAATGTTTCGTTTCAAATCCTCAAGTGGCAATTGACCGCTGTTGAGTTGGTGCAGAATGTAGCGGAGTCTGGAAAAATATTTTTTTCAATTTGTCTGAAATTTTCAGATTTATAATCAAAATCTATGAATAGAACTATCATTTTTGATTTCATCTTGACGAGTGCTTCAAAATGAGCCTAAGCACGACAAATTTTGTTGAAGATTGAATTTTGACCACTAGCCGCGACGCGACCGCAACGCGCAGGGTAAAATCAGCACATTGTTCAAAAGTAGCCGTGTTTGGGCTCATTTTGAAGCGCACAATTAGCTGAATTCAAATGTGTCAATTTTCAGATGATACAGACAAATTTTATTAGAATTATAGCCGGAGGAAATTTTTCCAATGGAAAATAGGCAACTTTGAACTTTGAAAATCCTGAAAAGTGGTCCAGAATGGACCGATTCGTTTGAAAATTTAAAAATATATTAAACAGACATAGTGCTTTTATTTTGTAATAAAAAATATCTTGTGCGAGAATTTCTAATTGTGGTATGCGCCTTTAAAAATGTCAATAAGCTAGAAGCGCTTGACATTTCTAAAAGCGCATATCTCTTCAGGGTTCAATTTCCCAAAAAAGTTGTCAACTACAAAAATGAAGCTCTAGCTTTGATTCGGATACTCTAAAATTTTCAGGCAAATCCAAAAATTCTGAACTATTTTTGTAGGCCTTCAAAGTTGACCATTTTCTACTCGAAATTTCTTAAGTTTTTTTCGAGTTTTTTTCTAGTTAATGTTGTCCAGAATTTCCAGAAAGTACAAAATCTTTATTCAGCCAGTTGTGCGCTTCAAAATGAGCCCAAACACGACCACTTTTGGAGAACTTTGACTTTTAAGCCTGCGCGTTGCGGTCGCGTCGCGGCCGCAAAGTTAGCCGCGACCGTGTAGCTCAGCCGGTAGCGCTGATCATTACCTGCATGCATGCTTTCTTAGTACCAGTTGGTAGAAGCCGAACGTATCCCCAACGATCATCATTTTGAATTAGAATTTTAGATTTTCAGAATTCCAGAATTTCAGAATTTCAGAATTCCAAAAATTCCAGTTTGGGCAAAAAAGAGCCGAAAAAAATGTGTAAGCTGTTTGGGGATGTTTTGAGCGGATAGGAATAAGAAGATGAAGTGGTGGGAAATGATGAAGAAGACGTCGTCCAGGAGGAGGAGGAGGAGCTTATCTCCGGAGAGTCAGCGAGAGAGTATAGAAAATCGAGAGAGTGCGAGAGAAAGAGGATAATCTTCTCTCTGCCCAACCACTTGTATATATCCAGGAGCTCATCATTATTTATCACTTCATATATAAGTGATATCCGGATGAAAGGTGAGAAAGTGGAGGGATTAGAGAGACGGCAGAGAAAGAGAGAAATGAGCTGGAATGGAGGGGGGAGGGGGGAACGTATGAATAATCCCGGAAATTGGGAGAATTGCCCAGAAAAGGGAGTATAAGTTTTGAAAATGTAAAAATGTAAAATTTTCAAAAACTTTTTAAGTTTTTCGGAATTTTTGGATTTTTGAATTTTACACATACTTGTAAAATTCCGGGCCGGCCCGCCAAGGCCCGGGCCCGCTATTTAAAAAAACCCTGTATTTTTGAGCCAAATTTTGAGCTCACAATCAAATTTTCTCCATTTTTTTTTTTATTTTTTGGATTGTATCTGTTTGATCGAAAAAATCGAAAAAACTAGAAAAAAATATTTGATCGAAAAAAATTACATAAGGGTCCCCCCTTATGTGTTTTTTGAAAAATTCAAAACTGGTGAAAAGACGGGCCCGCCGGGCCGGGCCCGGGCCTCGAAAATTCCGAAAAAGCCCGGCCCGGCCCGTTACAAGTATGATTTTACAGAAATTAAGGATTTTCAGAATTTTGAAATTCTTTTATATTTTCGGAATTTCTTGGATTGTCAGATTCGGTTTTGGAACTTCTGGATCCCTTGAATCCTGGATCCAGGGACCCAGGAACCCACGGATCCAGGAATCCTAGATTAGAATTTTGTAATTTCTGATTTTCCAAATTTAAAAATTTCCAAATATCTGAGCAATCCTAAAAATGAGAATCCCGAATATTCCGTATCCTAGCAACACATTTGGAAGCACTAAAAAGGGAAATATGAGGTCCAAGAGGAAGCCATATAAATAGGGATGACGAAAGTCCGTATACTACTTCATGGAAATTTCTGGAAGCGAGGGAAAATTGAAGAATAGAAATTTTTGAACTGAAAAATTAATCTTATTCCATAATTTAAAGATGGAAACTCATGGAAAAAAGTCTCGGGATTTGAAAATGGCTGAGCTACGCGGTTGCAATTATTAACTTCTCACTTTGAGCTGATTTATCGCAATTCTTGTGCTAGATACAAAAATATTGTCTACTAATAAATTGTTTATTAGAATATCGTTAGCATTTTATCAGTTGACAAATTTTTGATATCATTTATAGGAACAGAGATATATGAGCTCAAACTTTGGAAGCCGACTAAGCTGCGCGGTCTGCTGCCGACCGTTAACTTTAAGTCATTTTATCTCAGTTCTTGTGCTAGACACAAAAAAGTTGTCTACGGATAAAATGTGGCTGATTTCATGATAAATACTTTACCATTTGACAAGTTTTTGATATCTCTTTTAGAAAACGAGATAATTAAGCTCAAAGTTGACAAGCCCGTATTTTACAGGTTTTACGGTCATCACTCACTTTTCCAGTGATTCCAAAGCTGGTGCATTATCATAACTCTTCTTTCTGGATCCAGGTGACGTGGCACCATTTTGATCTTCGTTATTATTAGAAGACTCTTTTTGTTTCCGAAGAAGACTGACGGGACGTTGAAGGCCATCCACTGAAAAAAATTATCTACTGTAAAAATAGTGATTTTGGGATTTTTATAAAATCCAATGTTTCTTCATTGGACCCTTGAAAAAACCAACTTTCTAGCTCATCTGAGAGCTGAGATACACTATAAGGGATTAGACACAATGTAAAAACAAGAGAGCGCAGACAACGAGACTCCCTAACTGTCTGCGTCTCTCCAAAACTTCAAACACCCATATCTCGGCTCCCAGATGAGCTAGAAACTTGGTTTTTTCAGCTACTTGTCTAGTTTTTCGTTTATTTTCAAATATTATTTGAAATTTTCAGTTTTATTCTTTTTTTCCAACTTTTCTACCTCTTCTAAACCCGTTCTCCTCACTGGTCGCCGTCGATGTGCTCGGCGGAAGTGTCATCGCCGAGAAGACGAACATTTGTGGCGGCGGATATTTTTGAGAGGATTTCTTGTTATCAACAACACTTTCACGCATTCAGATAACCGGATATTTTCAGATTTTTTGGGGAGATAAAATGAGATTTTATCTGGATATTCTAGGTCTGAAAATATAATATTTCAGAAAAAAAAAGAGAAGCGGAGATAAATACGAATCAGAAATGAGATTTTGAATATTTAAAATGAGAAAGAACGGGGGGGGGGGGGGGGGAAATTAATTTCCCAAAAAAGTGGAAACTGAAAAGTCAATTTTGAATTAGTCTGAAAATTTCGCATTTTTGCAATAGAAATCTATAGGTACGATTTTCGGACTTGTCTTGTCGAGTGCTTCAAAACGAGCCTAAACACGACGAATTTCGGTTGAATTTTGACCATTAGCCGCGACGCGACCGCAACGCGCGGGACGAAAATCAAAATTGTTCAAAAGTAGTCGTGTTTGGGCTCATTTTGAAGCGCACAACTAACTAAAGACAGATTTGTCGATTTTCAAATGATCCAGACGAATTTTACTAGAATTTTAGCCAAATAAAATTTTTTCAATGGTAAATAGCCAACTTTGAACTTTGAAAATTTCGAAAAGTGGTCCAGAAGGGAACGATTTTTTCTGAAAATTTCAAAATATACTAAACAAAACATAAGCTTCATTTTTGTAATTAACAACTTCTTTGGAGAACCAACCCCTGAAGAGATATGCGTCTTTAAAAAAGGATACAACATTGGCGGCACATTTTTGGATGGGACATCTTTAAAGGCGCATATCTCTTCAGGATTGAATTTTCCAAAAAAGCTGTCCATTACAAAAATGAAGCTCTAATTTTGTTTAATATGCACTTACATTTTCAAACAAATTGAGACATTTTGAACTACTTTTGTACCTTATCAAATTTGACTATTTTCCACTCAAAATTTCGTAAATTTTTATTCGGTATTGTTCTAGTTAATTTTGTCCGGAACATTACAAAGTCAAAATATCAGTATTCAGCTAGTTATACGCTTCAAAACGAGCACAAACACGACTACTTTTGAACAATTTTCATTTTTCACCCCGCGCGTTGCGGTCGCGTCGCGGATGGTGGTCAAAATTCAATCCTTAGCGAAATTAGTCGTGTTTAGGCTTATTTTGAAGCTCTTGTCAAGACAAGTTCAATAGTGTTATTCATAGACTTCTATAACAAAAGTCTGAAATTTTCAAACAAATTCAATTTCCAAATATGCTCTAAACTTTTATCATAGATCCTTCTATCTCTAAATGTACCCAAAAAAAAAGATATGAGACGATCAAAAATCTGGATGTCCCATCCTAAAAAAAGATAGAATAGACATCAAAGTGCGTGTATATTCTTGTGAATTTCGAAAAAGATTGAGAGAGAGAGAGAATTTTCGAAATTTCCGAAATTTCTTTGAATACCAACCTAATTGTGGGTTGGCTTGGAGAGAGAAATATTAAGGGAGAAAAAGAGAGAAAAAGAGAAAGTTTTGGAGGAAAAAAGTTCAAAAAGGGTATACTTAAGTTCTGTGGGAATAATTTATGATAATTTTCGAGAAGATAAGGAAAAGTGACGAATAGCGTAATTATTTTGGAATTGGAAAATCAAAAGGTAAAATACCGTAAACACTCTAATAGAACATCACCGGATGTTTTTTGTAGATTTTTGAAATTCGGAAATGGAAATTTGTAAGAAACTTTCTAGTTTGAAATTTCTTAAATTTGGGATTTTTGAAATATTAGAAGTTTTTTGGGATTATTGGAATTTTCGGAATTTTTTTTTAAATTTTTAAATTTTTCTAGTTTTTTAATTCTTCGACTAATTTGATTGATAAAAGACAGTCCAAAAACTACAGTAACCCAATATGTTTTCTTCTGGGTTACTGTAGTTTTCGTTACACCAATGAATTCTACTGAAAATTGTGATTTTCAACTTTTCTGAAATTTCGAACAATAAAGACTTTTCCCAATTTTTGAAAAATCAGAAGTTCGGAATTTCACAACTTCAGAATCTCAAAATTTCAGAATTCCAGAATTTCAGAATTTCAGAATCTCAGAATTTCAGAATTTCAGAATTTCAGAATTTCAGAGTTTCAGAATCTCAGAATTTCAGAATTTCAGAATTTCAGAATTTCAGAATTTCAGAATTTCAGAATTTCAGAATTTTAGAGTTTCAGAATCTCAGAATCTCAGAGTTTCAGAATCTCAGAATCTCAGAATCTCAGAATCTCAGAATTTCAGAATTTCAGAATTTCAGAATTTCAGAGTTTCAGAATCTCAGAATCTCATAATTCCGGATTTTCAGAATTTCAGAATCCAAAAATCCATGAATCTGAGAATCTCAGATTCAGAATTTTTAAATTTCTGATTTAAAAAAAAACGGAAACTTCAAATTCCCTTCTTTAAAATTGAAATTTTGAAAGGAAAAAGAAACTCAGGAAAAATAGAAAATTTCAGCAAAGCTTCCAAAACGTTTAAAATCAAATTTTCAGAAAAATCTGGAAAAATAAACACTTGAGTTGTACAAAAAAAATTGGCTCAAAATTTTTTTTTTTCAAGGATCAAAATAAGGAGAGAAAAAAAACTTCTTGACAAGAAGAGTCAAGAAAAAAGAAGAAGAAGAATTCTTCTTCTTCTTCCTCATAAGCTCCGCCCACTTCTTGTCTATTCTTGACACTTTGTCAAGAAGGAAGGACGTCTTCTGATATTGAGAGGGGGAGGGGGACAACTTCTCTCTGATTGACTTACACGTCTTCAGAAGAGACTTCAGAAGACGTCTCTTCTGGAGACATCAGAAGACGTCTCTTCTGGAGACATCAGAAGACGTCGGGGGTCTTCAGAAGAGACTCTTGTTTTTTGATTGGATTTACAAAGAAGAAGAAGAAGAAGACGTGAAGAAAAATAGAAGAAGAAGTGGTGCGTTATAAGTGATGAATACTATATGGATGCCAAGAATGAGAATGTTTTGACACTTTTGAGCTCTTTATTTGCTCTGTATTGTTTATGGGAGAGAAGAAAATTTAGAAAATTTGAATCTTACAGTAATACAGATAATTTACCTTAAAAAACCAACTTTCTAGCTTGTCTGAGAGCTGAGATATAATCCTTCAAAGTTTGCGCGCCTAGACACAATGTGGAAACGAGAGAGCGCAGACAACGAGAGTCTCTAACTATCTGCGTCTCTTCAAAACTTCAAATGGTTGTATCTCGGCTCCCAGATGAGCTAGAATGATGAAATTTGGACTGTTACATGCCATTTTTGACACATTTTCAAACAGAATGCTAACTTTAAAAATTTCTGACTTTTCGGAAAATAAGAAATCCGAACTTTTTTTTGAAAAACGAATGCCAGAAAATAGAAAAAATTTGAAGCAAAATAGTGAAAAGTAGAAGTTCCTAGGACGTTTGGGAACCGAGATGTGGTCATTTTATGCTTGCCGGCAAGCGAGAGAGGGAGAGAGCGCAGACAGCCAGGCACTCTAACTGTCTGCGTCTCTCCAAACTTCAAATGGCTGTAACTCAGCTCCCAGGTGAGCTAGAAACTTGGTTCTTTCAGCTATTGGTTTAGTTTTCTGTCCATATTTATATTTCTTTTGAAATTTCTTGGTCTCCCGTTTCTAAAAGCCAAGATAGGATGTATGTTTGCTTTATAGTTGCTACCAGCTCAGTTACGGTGACCTAATCAGGCCATGGCGGCTGACCAAAAAATTGATTCAAAAAAAATAGCACTTTCCCCAAGAAAAATCAACTTTCTAGCTCGTCTAGGAGCTGAGATACAGCTTGAGGGGCTAGACACAAGATAAAAACGAGAGAGCGCAGACAACGAGACCCTCTAACTGTCTGCGTCTCTCCAAACTTCAAATGGCTGTAACTCAGCTCCCAGATGAGCTAGAAACTTGGTTCTTTCAGCTATTGGTTTAGTTTTCTGTCCATATTTATATTTCTTTTGAAATTTCTTGGTCTCCCGTTTCTAAAAGCCAAGATAGGATGTATGTTTGCTTTATAGTTGCTACCAGCTCAGTTACGGTGACCTAATCAGGCCATGGCGGCTGACCAAAAAATTGATTCAAAAAAAATAGCACTTTCCCCAAGAAAAATCAACTTTCTAGCTCGTCTAGGAGCTGAGATACAGCTTGAGGGGCTAGACACAAGATAAAAACGAGAGAGCGCAGACAACGAGACCCTCTAACTGTCTGCGTCTCTCCAAACTTCAAATGGCTGTAACTCAGCTCCCAGATGAGCTAGAAACATGGTTCTTTCATCGAATCGTCTAGTTTTTGTCTATTTTTCATAAATTCTGATGTCTGCTGTGTGAACACCGATCACTGTACACCGCCACTTCACAATGCTTACCGTAACCCCTCTGGTTCATGGCTCTATACTCATGGCTCGGGCCGCGCCCGGGCTACTACCCTGATTCCCCTTAAAATCCCCCGAAAATAAAATAAAACTAACAAACAACTTCAGCTAGATGTCTCCTATCTCCATGTGCTCCTTCTGACGTTCTGCGTCTCACTCCTCTCGTTTTGAAATTTTCGTTCTTCTGAACACCATTCAAATCCAATGGTGGTACTTTGATAGGGCGCGATATGTGACCATTTGACTGGAAATTCAGAAATTCAGAAACTACAGTAACTCAAAAACCCTAAATTCACCTGTTGCTCATCCTCCTCCTCCTTATCATTGCTCATCTGAATTTCCAACAACTTCTTATCACTATCACCGTTGTCTCCAGATGCATCTGACGACGTTGAGGGCTTCAGAAGACAGAATGCACTTCGAAAACATCCACAACTACTGCTCGTTTTACGGGCTCGATTCATATAGATATCTGGAAGTAAAATATGAAGAGAATAGGAAAAAAAAGGGATTGAAAAGAGAAAATTGGAGAAAAATACGAGAAAAAACAGATTCGGAAAATTTGAAATTCTGAAAACCTAGAAATCACAAAATCTGAAAATCCTGGAATTCTGGAATTCCGAGATTCCCAGATTCAGAAATCCTGAAATTCTGGAATTCTGAAATACTGGAATTCTGGAATTCTGAAATACTGATATTCTGAGATTTTGAGATTCTGAAATTCTGAGATTCTGAGATTCTGAGATTTTGAGATTCTGGGATTCTGAGATTCTGAGATTCTGAAATTCTGAGATTTTGAGTTCCTGAGATTATGGGATTTTACGATTCTGACATTTTTTTGGGAATTTTCGGTAGAAATTTGCAAAAAAAAAGGTTGAAATTGGTCCAAAATAGTCGAAAATGGTCTGAAAAAGCCATTAAAAGTTGATGACCTAGAATTCCAAATTTCGCAAAAGTTAGGCTATGACAAATATAAATTTTTGGAAAGATCTGGTTTTGAGAAATCTATACCAGTTTTCAGATTCCGAAAACCTCCATTTTGGAGCCAGTTACACCCATTTGAACCTATTTGGCCTAGTTTTGGGTTTCTAGGCCACCAAGTTCAAATGCCTCTAACTCATTTCAATATGGAGATTTCTGAATTCTGAAAACTGGTTTCAATTTTTCAAAACAAGAGCTCTCCAAAATATATAAACATCATGGCCTAACTTTTTCGAAAATTTGGATTTCTAGGCCGTCAACTTTGAATAGCTATGACTTGCTCAAAAATGCTCTGAACTGGTCTAGAAATGCTTTCAAAGGGTCCAAAATGAGCGGAAAAGCCACAAAGGCTTTAAAACTTTGATGTTTCCAACTTAAAATGTTGGAATATCAAAATCTCATAATTTCAGAATTTCAGAATTTTTCAGAATTTTCAATAAAGCAATTCAGAATCTAGAAAATTCTTAAGTTCTCAAAAAATTGTCTGTAGAAGATTATTTTTATTTCTAGACACAATAATTCTTCCTCCGATTGGTAATTGTTGTTGAAAAACCAACAAAAAAATTTTCCCGAGAACAAAAGAGTTGTATATTCTAATTGCTCTGTTTTCTTCTGTCTTTTTTCTCTAGTTAAGAAGAGACAATTCTAATTCGATGGGACAAGAAAAAAGGGGGAAAAGGGCGGTCCCTTTTCCCTTCTTCTTCTCCAGAAAATCAGAAAATTGTGGGGGGAAAAGTTTGCGTGATGAGAGGGGAAGAAGAAGAATTCATCTCAATTAAGTCGAAGATTTGGGGATAAGATGGAGAAGGGGAAGAACAATGATTTTTTAGAAGATCAGAATTTTAGAAGAGGCACGCGAAGGGGGAGAGGGAAACTATTCGGTTTTTGATGCTGAAGTGTCGAAAACCTGAGAATCCAAGAATCTTAGAATCTCAGAATCTCAGATGCTCAGAATCTCAGAATCTCAGAATCGCAGAATCTCAGAACCTCAGAATCTCAGAATCTCAGAATCTCAGAATCTCAGAATCTCAGAATCTCAGAATCTCAGAATCTCAGAATCTCAGAATCTCAGAATCTCAGAATCTCAGAATCTCAGAATCTCAGAATCTCAGAATCTCAGAATCTCAGAATCTCAGAATCTCAGAATTTCAAAATCTCAGAATTTCAGAATCTCAGAATCTCCGAATCTCAGGATCTCAGAATTTCAGAATCTCAGAATCTCAGAATCTCTAAATCTCAGGATCTCAGAATCTCAGAATCTCAGAATCTCAGAATTTCAGAATCTCAGAATTTCAGAATCTCAGAATCTCCGAATCTCAGGATCTCAGAATTTCAGAATCTCAGAATCTCAGAATCTCCAAATCTCAGGATCTCAGAATCTCAGGATCTCCGAATCTCAGAATCTCAGAATCTCAGAATCTCAGAATCTCAGAATCTCACAAGAGGTCTTTTTAGGAAGGCTTTCAGAATTTTCTTATTTTTTGACAGGGGTTAGTTCAAGCCCTCAAAAAGCCACTGTCAAAATCTGTATATGCACTTTTTCCAAAAATGCTGAAAATTTTTGTCTGAAAGTTTCGAAATCCTTAACCATTGCAAGCCGCTCTTCCCTCTGTGAAATCGCCTACTGGCAACCTCCAGGGAACACCACACACATGTACCCCTTTCCGTTCTATTATTTTCAGCAGCGAGGTGGCCGAGTGGTTGTGGGCGCGTGTGGTGAAACTGAAGGTCTGGGGTTCGACTCCCTCCTTTTGGAATTATTTTTTGCTTTTTCAAATATAATTCCTAGGCACCCATTTTAGGCTCCAAACGTGTTTTTAGCCCGAGTGTTTGAGTTTTAGCAGATTTGCATATTTTGAGAAGCAGAATTTATCAATTTTTTCAAAGTTAATTTTTTTCGAAATTTTCAAAGTTTTTGGTGGTCAACTCCATGCGAAATTTTCGAAGAAATTTTTTTTGTTCGAAATTTGTTCATTTTTTCACAGAATGTTACTTTGTGAGTTCATATTCGTTTCTCAAGTTTTTCTCGTCATTTTTTGATCCAAAACAATGCGAAATCACTCAAAGTTCACTGTAATCTTTTGATATCGGACCATTTCAATCACTGTTTTTCGACATATTTTGAGTCGAGAAAGAGCATGAAAACATGAGAAACGAATATGAACTCACAAAGTAACATTCTGTGAAAAAATGAACAAATTTCGAACAAAAAAAATTTCTTCGAAAATTTCGCATGGAGTTGACCACCAAACACTTTGAAAATTTCGAAAAAAATTAACTTTGAAAAAATTGATAAATTCTGCTTCTCAAAATATGCAAATCTGCTAAAACTCAAACACTCGGGCTAAAAACACGTTTGGAGCCTAAAATGGGTGCCTAGGAATTATATTTGAAAAAGCAAAAAATAATTCCAAAAGGAGGGAGTCGAACCCCAGACCTTCAGTTTCACCACACGCGCCCACAACCACTCGGCCACCTCGCTGCTGAAAATAATAGAACGGAAAGGGGTACATGTGTGTGGTGTTCCCTGGAGGTTGCCAGTAGGCGATTTCACAGAGGGAAGAGCGGCTTGCAATGGTTAAGGATTTCGAAACTTTCAGACAAAAATTTTCAGCATTTTTGGAAAAAGTGCATATACAGATTTTGACAGTGGCTTTTTGAGGGCTTGAACTAACCCCTGTCAAAAAATAAGAAAATTCTGAAAGCCTTCCTAAAAATACCTCCCTTGTCAGAATGTTTTTTGGTTTTTTTTTTCAGGTTACGGTAGATTGGGTTCTCTAGATGGGGAACAACGGAGAAACAAATAAATAGAAAAAAACTACAAAAATTGGGATTACTGTAGCTCGGAAAACTCAAAATTGGAAAACTTAGAAAGATTTAGATTTTTCTTTCAATTTTTCCTGAAGATTCAGTAGAATTTATTTTTAATTCGAAGTTTCGAGAAGTTTAGAAATCCGGAATCTCAGAATCTCAAAATCCTAGATTTTCAGAATCTCAGAATTTCAGAATTTCAGAATCTCAGAATCTCAGAATCTCAGAATTAAGGTTTTCAGAATTTCAGAATTTTGAAGTTTTAGAATCTCAGAATCTCAGAATCTCAGAATTTCAGAATCTTAGTATCTTAGTATCTGAGAATCTGAGAATATCAGAATCTCAGAATCTCTGAATCTCTGATTCTAGAAGCTTCAGAATATCGAAAACTCAGATTCTCAGAATCTCTGAAATCCTGAAAAATTGAAAATTTGAGTTCTGAAACTTCGAAAACTCAGAATTAAGGGGAATGCTCTTTTCAGAATAATCTCACAAATTTCGAAAACAGAAATTTTCCAAAAAAGAAGGACATTTCCTTTTCCATCATTCATTTTCCTGAATTTTTAATTTTCCCGCCTTTTCTTTCCATTCAAATTTCCCCAAAAAAGGGGAAATGTCCAATAGATGTCCATCACTCAAAATGAGACATGATTAAACAACTTTTTTTCTTTTTTCCAAATTATTTTTCCTGGAAAAGAGTAATTGAAAAAAGGCAGAAAAAACGGATTTTGATGAATTTTTTCTCATTTCGAAGACCCAATTTTATGGCTTTTAGGGTGGGCGTTTTGGATTTTTTTTTTTGAATTGGAGTGAGTTTTAAAGATTTAATTAAATGGATTTAATTAAATTTTTAACATAAGAATGGAACGATTTCTAGGAAAAGAGAATGGAAGATTGAAAAATGGGATGAGAATTCAAATTTTGGGATTTTTGACCTCGAAATTTAAAAAAAATTCAAAAAAAATCATAACTTCAAAATTAATAAAATTCAATACAAGAAATTCAAAAATGTTGAAAAAATATGCAATTTTTAATTTTCCATTTTTCGATCAGCTGCGCTCTCCTCCCCCACCCTCCTCTTGTAAGCACCCCATTCTTATCCGTCATCACACTCGGTCGTCTACAGTGCCGCGGTGGCCGAGTGGTGTGCGCGCTTGTCTATCAATCTCGTTTTGCGGGTTCGAACCCCCACATGGTTTTAAAGCTTTTTCATACTTTTTGAAACTTTTTAAACATTGATTTTATGGTTTTCGGAGCTCAAAAATCCAATTTCAGAGAAAAAGATCGAAAATTCAACATTCCGAAAAATCCTAATATCAAAAATTTCAAAAAATCCAAAAAATGTCAAAAGCAATTTAAGTTTTCTAAAAGTTTTTAAACTTTCAAAACTAGAAAAAAATGTTTTTTTTTTCCTTTTTTTTTCAAAAAAAAAAAAGACCCTCTTCTTTCCATTGGCCATGCATCCGTAACTGATTAGGTTAGAGAGATGAGTTGAGACAAAAAAAAAACAAGAAAAACGAGTAAAAAACTTTTTCTGTCAGAAATTTCAGAAATTTGGTAAACCCAGAAAATGTGAAAATTGATTGAGTCAAAATTCTGAAATCCAAAAATTCAAAAACTCAAAAATTCAGCAATCAGAATAAAGGTCAAGAAGTTTATTGTCTACAAGTGGTCTGACATTCACCTGGTGTGTTTTCTTAGACATTCGCCATGATGGCCTAAGAAGTTCAATTTGCAAAAGTTAGGCCACCGTGTTAAATGGCCTAGAAAACACACGAAGTGAATATCAGATCATTTCTAGGCCATAATAGTTCGTGGCCAAGACAAATTAAGTAGGGAAAGTTAGGCCATCATGCGAAAACGGCTCAGAAAATGCACCAGTTGAATATCGGGCTATTTCTAGGCTATTCACCATGGTGACCTAGAAAACTCAATTTGCAAAAATTAGGTCATAGCGTTAAAAAGTCTCAGAAAACCCATCGGATGAATATCTAATCATTTTTAGGTCACAACCGTTGGTGGCCTCGAAAATGCATGTTGAGAAAGTTAGGCCACTATTGTAACCCGCGTCAGAATCATAATTTTTGTTCAATTTTACAACCAAAATGTAGCCCTTAAAAAGCCACCACTTTATCAATGTTTTTCGATAAATTCGAAACACTAATCAGCACGTTTAATGCAATTTAAAATTTTGGGGGTTTCAGAATTAGTTCTTATTGAAAATTGAAAATTCGGGAAAGTTGTGAAAACTAGAAATTCCGCTAAAGCTTTGGAAAAATTTTATCTGACAGAAAGCAAAAAAAAATGACTGAAAGGGATAATCTTTATAGCTATGACGACCCAGACAAACATAAAACAGAGATTAACTTTATTTTTTGGGGGAAAAAATGTAAAATTTTGTGTTTTGAACTGTAATTTAAACATTTTAAATAGCCAGAGAACAACTAAAACTAAAACTTCTTCCTCTCTTTTTATATTTTTTCAATTCAAACATTTTTTCTGTCCCTCTCCTCTTTTTTCAACCCATTTAAAACGATGTGGGGGAATAGTCCCTGGAGAATATTCCAGAGAAAGAGAGACGGACTAAAAATTTTTCCCGGAAAAAAATATTTGAAAAATTTCCGAAAGACACAGAAAAACATAAAAACTAAACAACTCGATAGATAGATAGAAATGACGTTTTGGAACAAAAAAAAATAGATGAATGATCTGGAAATTTCGATAATTATATGGGAAAATTGGGAAATTTTCCCTCTCTGAATATTTCCAGGTATTTTAAAGCTTTTTTGGAGAAAATTTTTCGAAATTTTGGGTTTTTTGAAATTTTCAATTTTTGGATTAGTTCCTCCCTCTTCTCCACTCGCCTCTTGCAAGCCCCCCGTTCTTATCCGTCATGCAGCGTCAAAGCAGACTGTGCTACGGTGGCCGAGTGGCGCGCGCGCCTGGCTATGAATCTCGATTTCACAGGTAGAGGGGGACTGCCGAAAAACGGGCCGTCTGGCGGGCGCTGACTGCCGAAAAGAGAACAGTCGGCAGTCGAATCGCGCGCCGCCGACGGTCCGTCTGCAACGCTTTGCGCCTCTCAGACGGACCGTCTAAAATGATAGCGCTTTCTTGACAGTTCATCATTAAACAGGTAATAAGCAATAGAATTCTTTATTCAACTAATAATTTCTGTGGATTGTGTATTGTTTTGAAAAAATAACTCGGTTTTTTTCAAAGTTGAATTTTTATGAGTAGAACAAGAGAAAACACATAAGAAATCACAAGTTATGCATGAAGCAGAACTTTCAATTTCATTTTTTTTGTGTTCTCGCAAAATTCAACTTTCATAGAAATTCGACTGGAAAAATCCAAAGCCATTTTTCTTTCCTCTCGTTCTCTTTCCTTTCTTCGTTTCTCTATTTCCACTAATTTCGCTGTTCGACATGTACATTTTTCTTATTGAACAGTATTTTCCGCTTTCTTGTACTATATGCCCTTCTTTCAAAATAGGCAAAATTGATGTGTTCGTAACATATATTCAGAACTGATAACTGGCATGAAAAATCTACATTTTAGGCTCCGCGGCATTAAAAAGCAGACTTCAAAAGTACGACGTTTTGTGATATTTTGAAAACCAGTCAGAAACAGAAAAAAATAGATTCTTGTTTTTTTTTCTCTGCGAACCTTGCAAAACTGTTACTTTCGAAACAAAACACTTGCAAAACGTCACACTTGGGAAGTGCCGGCGAGGTGAATTTTCGACAACACAATGAAAAGTTTCAGAGTTTTCGTTAGTTTTTGCTTCGGAGCGTTTAAAAACTTACCAACTCACCATAAAAAACTCCTGAAAGGCTGTATTTGTAAAGTTCCAAAGCAAAAACTAGCGAAACTTTCGAAACTACCAGCGAAGCGAGTTTTCGCCATTTTTTTCGCGTTTTCAACAGAAAACGAGCGGAACGAAAGTGCGCGAATGTTTTCAGTGTTTTTTCATGCCGGTAATTAGTTAATTTTAGCGGAAAATACTGAATTTCAATGAGAAAATCATTCGAAAAGCGAAAAAAAAGTGAAATTGAGACGAAAAAAATGTAAAGTCCTGGTGTCGCTAAACAAGGCGCAGCCGGGATTTCGGAGTGTCGTTGCGAATCTCGATGACCAAATTTCCGAAAATCGGCAGTTGAAACGGCAATTAAAAAGGAATTTCGCGATTTTCAGAGAGAAAAACAAGGAAAAAATAGCACTTTGAGACAAAAGTTGTACAACACTCTTAGAAAAAAAATTCCGTCGGAAATCTTCAGAAAATGGGAAAATATGACTCTGGTTTATAATGGGACGATATCAGTATTTCCTACAATGATAAAACAATTGTAATTGTGAAATTCTTAGCAAATTTGATCAGTCTTCAATGTGTCTTCAGATTGGAATCCTCAAACGAAGGAGTAAAAAAGTCGGGACTTAACCGCCGTTCACTAGTCAGCGCCTCTTCGACTGTCATTTAGCCGTTTTTCACCAACCGCACCTCAGATTCTAACTTTCGTAGAAATGCTTCTAACAACATATTATTCAGATTCTCGGACCCCTCTATGACTTTCATGATGTTTTTAAAGAGAAATATTTTTTAAACAAAATATTCTATTCTGCGGAAACTTGGCCCGCCAACCACCTGTCATTGACCAGTCAGCGCCTCTTCGACTGTCATTGAGCAGTCGTTCAACAACCAATTTTTTGAGGAGGTCCTAATAGTGGAAAAAAGATTCTATCATCATTCTATAATCTAGTGGGGGGTATGAGAAATTGTTTTCTGGATGATTTCCAATCAAAACCTTCAAGTATGTTTTCCAAGAGGTACCGACTGTCCGTCGACGGACCGTCGACGGCCCGTCGGTTCTCCTTCGGCTGCCAACTAGCAGTCTTTCGCCAGTTTGCGCCTCTTCAGCTGTCATTTAGCAGTTTTTCGGCAGTCCCCCTCTACCTGTGATTGCGGGTTCGATCCCCGCCTTGTCATTGAACCTTTTTTGGGCTTTTTTTAGCCGATCCAAAAATGGAAAAGTGAAATTTGCACTCATTTTAGATCTTTTTTTTGAAGATCAAATACAGGATTTTCCTGAAAATTTTAAAAATTGTTTTATAACCATAAAATTCCCTTCTTTTCGAAAATTTTGCTTCAAAGAGGCTAAACCCATTAAGTTTTGGCTCTTTTTCGCTTCCTATTTTCCTTTTTTTTCTATTTTTTTCACACATTATATCCATCCCATTGGGGTGCAATTTATTTTATTTTATGTGTGCCGAGAAAGAGGCAATGGAACGGAGAAAAATGGGAAAAAATGAAGAGGTCCCTCTTCGTTTTTTGTGCAATTTTTCATTTGGGAGAGTAAACAGAAAATATTTAGAATGGAGCATTTTGAGAATTGTATCTTTCTTAAAAATTTTGATCCTATTTAAGGAAAATCGAAAAAAAAGTTCTGAACGGCACCGCCCTCGCCATTTCCTCCGATTTTCAACAGATTTTCAGTGAAGCGAAAGAGAAAATTTATATAATTTTTTACACAGGAAATGCCATTTTGAAATTTCCAAAACGGCCAATGTTCAGATTTTTGGGATTTTCTTGAGACCAAAATTTCAGAACAATAGATTTTTTAAAGATTTTCTAGACAAAAATATTTTCAAATTGGATTTTTGGGTAAAATACAGCTCTAGAAGTTATAAAATGCTGTAAAAAACTTCTAAAACGCGAAAAAAAACCCCAAAAAAAGGTTCAAAGACAAGGCGGGGATCGAACCAGCAAAACGAGATTCATAGCCAAGCGCGCACGCCACTCGGCCACCGAGGCACACTTTGATTTGACGCTGGATGACGGATAAGAACGGGGGGGGGGGGGCTTGCAAGAGGCGAGTGGGGAGAGGGAGGAGCTAATCCAAAAAATGAAAACCTCAAAAAATCCATTTTTTCAAAAATTTGCTCCAAAAAGGCGTGAAAATGTCTTAAAATATTCTAAAAAAAGCACCAGAGAGAGGAACCTTGTCTCCTAATCAACAGAGAGGGGCAACAAACAAGTTTTTCGTTTCCTTGTCATCACAAAACAAGAAAAAAGAAGAAGAAGACTCTAAAAAACATCAGAAGACTGGAAAAAAAACAGGGTGAAAATGGAACAGATGTTAGCCTTTTGGAAGGAGGGGGTAATAGACGAGGAGCATCTTTTTTTGCTTCGTTTTTTTCTCTAAATCTCTAAATCTCTATTCCTCTTTTAGAGATTTTGAAGAGATTTTTGCTCTGGAAAAAAAAGGAATTTGGGGTCAGTTTGAGAATATTTTTAGAGAAAAAATGAATTGAAAAATGATTCAGTCTGCTCAGGTGAGCTTGTAAAAGTGGTCAAAAATATTTAGAAATCCAGAATTTCAGAATTTGAGTTTTGATGCTTGAAATTTATGGATTTTTCAGATTTTCATCTGTTTTGGAACTTTTGGAATGCCAAATTTCGGGATTTTGAGAGAGTTTGGAATTTTTTAATTTTCGGAAATGTTTGGATTTTTTGAAAAAATTTGAAATTGTCAGAATTCCCGCAAACTTCAGAACATTGGAATTTCAGGAACTCAGGGTTCCAGAATTTCTGAATTTCTGAATTTCTGAATTTCTGAATTTCTGAATTTCTGAATTTCTGAATTTCTGAATTTCTGAATTTCTGAATTTCTGAATTTCTGAATTTCTGAATTTCTGAATTTCTGAATTTCTGAATTTCTGAATTTCTGAATTTCTGAATTTCTGAATTTCTGAATTTCTGAATTTCTGAATTTCTGAATTTCTGAATTTCTGAATTTCTGAATTTCTGAATTTCTGAATTTCTGAATTTCTGAATTTCTGAATTTCTGAATTTCTGAATTTCTGAATTTCTGAATTTCTGAATTTCTGAATTTCTGAATTTCTGAATTTCTGAATTTCTGAATTTCTGAATTTCTGAATTTCTGAATTTCTGAATTTCTGAATTTCTGAATTTCTGAATTTCTGAATTTCTGAATTTCTGAATTTCTGAATTTCTGAATTTCTGAATTTCTGAATTTCTGAATTTCTGAATTTCTGAATTTCTGAATTTCTGAATTTCTGAATTTCTGAATTTCTGAATTTCTGAATTTCTGAATTTCTGAATTTCTGAATTTCTGAATTTCTGAATTTCTGAGAATTTCGGAATCTCAGAATTTCAAAATTTCAAATTTTCTGAATTTCAGGTTTTTTGGGAATATTCTGGAATTTCAATTTTTTTTTGGATTTTCAGGATTTTCTGGAACTGCAGAGTTTTTGAATTTCAGTATCTCAAGATTTCAAAACTTCAGAATTTCAGATTTCAGAATTTTTGAGTTTTTAAATTTCAGAATTTCAGAATTTCAGAAATTCAGAATTTCAGAATTTCAGAATCTCAGAATCTCAGAATATCAGAATTTCAGAATTTCAGAATCTCAGAATCTCAGAATTTCAGAATCTCAGAATTTCAGAATTTCAGAATTTCAGAATCTCAGAATCTCAGAATATCAGAATTTCAGAATTTCAGAATTTCAGAATTTCAGAATCTCAGAATCTCAGAATTTCAGAATCTCAGAATTTCAGAATTTCAGAATTTCAGAATTTCAAAATTCCAGAATTCCAGTATTCAAAATTTCTGACTCATAAAATTTCAAAAATCAGAAATTCCCCCTGAAAATGTTGAAATTTTGTGGACCGTGAAATCCATGAAAAATGAGCAATCTTCTGAATGTCTAATGAGGCAAAAGCAAAAATTTCAGAAAACTACAGTAATCCCAAAAATAAAGTTTTGGTCATAAAACGATGCAAAAAAACCAAAAATCGGAAAAAAATCCGAGAGAAAAAATGACAGGAGATTAGGAGCGTCTCTCATCATTTTCTAAGATAATCCCAAAATTATTTTTTTGGGAAAAAAAAATTTTTTTTTTGGACAAAAATAGAAAAAAACTGGTTCTATATTTTTAAGACGCTAAGCAGTTGCTGAATTTAGCAGCGGCTTAACAGTGTCCAAAACCAAAAAAATTCAACAAAAAAAATTTTGGATTATGAATGAAAAAAATCCAAGGGGTGTGTCCTTTTTCCATTCGACTGCCTCGCCCCAACATCAAATTTCCGGTCGGAAGAGTCAACTGACATTTTCAATACTGAGTGGAGGAAGAAGACAAAATTGAATTATTCATGAATCAAAAAAAGATAGAAACAGATAGGAAATGGTCTACAGTTGAATAAACACAGGTGTTAATGAGAAGCAAAAAAGAAAAAAAACGAAAAAAAGCTTATTGCGTTCGGGGGGAATCGAACCCCCGTCGAATGCTTGGAAGGCATCCATGCTGACCATTACACCACGAACGCGCCGGGAGAAGAGAGGGCGGAAGGCGGTAATGAAAGGAGGGAGATGGCGCGAGGGAGCGGCGGCGGCGCGGCTGACGAGGAAGGAAGAGGAAATCGAAATTTGGAATTTTCGATTTTCAGAAAAATCAAAAATCCACTTCCAGGATTAAAAATACTATTTTCTGGCTTCTTTTTTTGCTCTGAATTCAAAAAAAATGGAAAGAAGCAACGAAAAATAACCAGATAACAATGTCTTCATCGATCAATTTCATCCTTCCAACTTGAAAAATAAAATTTCCCAAGTTCAACAAAGACAAAACACATCAAAAATCAAGAGTTATCAGTCTATCTGTGAGCCCCGAGGATCCCTGCGTCTCTCTGCTCTCTCGCTTCCTGGATTTTTCTATTTTTTCTCGGCGTCTCTCTGATCTCTATACTCTCTCACACAGATATATTAGTGGTGCTCATGAAAAAAGACAGATAGAACCCGCGAGAGCCGTCTGTGTGTATAGATATGATAACTTAACCTCCTACGAGAGTGATAAGCGAGAGATAGGAGGGCACATGAGAGACAGCTAGAGAAAAAGAGGAAAAATGAGTGCGGTAGATCAGATCAAACCACGAAAAAACTGTATCAAAATCTTTATCCTGTGAGTTTTAATCCAATCAAACATTTTTATCCGTTTTCTACATCCTCACTCTCGCATCCCTCCTCCCTCTCCCCTCCCCCACTCTCTCGCTTTTGCGCCCTCTTATCATTGCCCGCCACCTCCTTCTTTCCCGCTGCGTTCGTGGTGTAATGGTCAGCATGGATGCCTTCCAAGCATTCGACGGGGGTTCGATTCCCCCCGAACGCATATAGTTTTTTCTTTTTTGAAGAGCCAAAACATATTTATTTCTGCTAAAATTCGTAAAAAAGAGTTTTCATTTCTTCTCATTATGCTCCGACACTTTGTGAGGCTTCAAATTCTTCACTTTATCGGCGTTTCCATCATAAGACTTGTCCGGACGAAAGATGGTAAACGAGCAGACCAAATTTGGCGCAACCGTCAAAACCGCACCAGCATTATCAAACTGTCCACAGTAGGCTGGAGCCGAGAAAATCGTCACCAGTTGTTGGCCGGCAAAGAATTCAAAGCCATCCATGACGACTTGATGGGCACGAACAATTAGGTCCAGGTTATGAAGATGCAAGAATTTTCGAACAGCTTCTGGTCCAAAAGATCGGCCGGCACCACGTGGCGATCCACCGTATCCCAGAACTTTGTCATCTGGATCAGCCCAAGTGAGGTCAGCAATCACACCAATGTCGGGAATGTCGCACGGGCGGTCCACTTTTTCGAGTTGACTGAAAACATTTATTTTCGAAAATTAAAATTTTTTGAATTGTTTCTAAAACGAAATTTTCCAGAAATCCGAAAGTCTGAACCAAAGTGGATGACTTAGAAATGGTCTTCCATTCATTTTTAGTGTTTGCTAGGTCAATTACCATAGTGGCCTAACTTTTGCAAGTTGAGTTTTCTAGGCCAGCATATAATATGGCTTAGAAAACACACCAGGTGAATATGAAGCCATTCCTCGGTCATAAAAGTGGGTGGCCAAGAAAACTCGACTTGCAAAATTTAGGCCACCATTTTCAAATGGCCTAGAAAGACCATCAGGTCATTTCTGGGCCATTTACCATATTGGCCTAACTTTTGCAAGTTGAGTTTTCTAGGCCATGCTGTTAAAATGGCCTAGAAAACCATATCAGGTTGATATCGGGGCATTTCTAGGCCATTTTCCTTGATGGCCTAGAAAACTCAATTTGCGAAAGTTAGGCCACCATGCTAAAATGCTTACTTCAAATCGATCAAATCCTCGGAAATTCCTCCATGCATACAAATGATTTTTTTACTGATAACAGCACACAGTGGCATACAGTAGAATGCCAACTGGAATGCATCATAAAGTCGTTCGGAGTAACGTTTTCGACATTCTAAAAAGAATCCGTATTGCATGTTGACTGGACGAGATTCATGATTTCCACGGAGGAGGAAGACTTTATCAGGGTGGAGAACTTGATAAGCGAAGAGAAGAGTGATGACTTCAATTGAGAATGGTCCGCGATCCACGTAATCACCAAGGAACAGGTATCTGAAATTCAGAAGATGTGGATTCTGGAAAAGATGGTCTAACTTTCTCAACATGAGTTTTCTAGGCCACTAAGGAATGACCCAGTTTTCATATGGTGTGGTTTCTAGTTCATTGTACAACGGTGGCCTAACTTTTGCAAGTTGAGCTTTCTAGGCCATCAAAGTTCGTGACCTAGAAATGGCCTAGTATCCATCTGGTGTGGTTCCTAGGTCATATCAACATGTTGGCCTAAATTTTGCAAGCTGAGTTTTCTAGGCCACCAACTTTTATGACCTAGAAATGGCCTAGTATTCCTCTGGTGCTTTTTATAGGTCATTCCAACATGGTGGCCTAACTTTCGCAATTCTGAACTTTCTAGGCCACCAACTATTATGGCCTAGAATTGACTTTATAATCGTCTGGTGTGCTTTCTAGGCAATTTTAACATGATGGCCTAGCTTTTGCAATATGAGTTTTCTAGGCCATCATGGTAAGTGGCCTAGAAAACGCACAAGGTGAATATCAGACGATCCCGAGGCCATTTACCATGGTGGCCTAACTTTTGCAAGTTAGGTTTTATAGGCCACCATTGTAAATAGCCTAGAAACGGTCTGATGTTCACTTCGTGTGTTTTCTAGGGCATCTCAACATGGTGGCCTAACTTTCTCAGCATGAGATTTCTAGGCCACCAAAGTTTATGACCTAGAAATGATCTGATAGTAACCTTGTATGGTTTCTAGTTGATTTTAACATGGTGGCCTAACTTTTGCAAATTGAGTTTTCTAGGCCACCATTGTAAATAGCCTAGAAATAGCCCGATATTAAACTTGTATGGTTTCTAGGCCATTTTACCATGGTGGCCTAACTTTTGCAATTCGAGCTTTCTAGGCCACCAAAGCCAATGACCTGGAAAACACACCAGGTGAATGTTAGACCATTTTCAGACCATTCAACGAGGTGACCTAGAAAGCTCGAATTGCAAAAGTTAGGCCATCATTGTAAAATTCTAAAGGTTCAAAATTTCAGAATTTTAGATTTTTGTGTTTCGAAGTTTTGAAATTTCAAAAACTCAAAATCTCACAGCATCTGGAATCTGTGTAATTCAAAAAGTATGGAAGCTTCTAAAATCCAAAATGACTGAAATTTCAGAATCTCAGAATCTCAGAATCTCAGAATCTCAGAATCTCAGAATCTCAGAATCTCGGAATTTCAGAATTTTAGAATCGGGAAATTCTGAATCCCCTTATTACTTATTAGTCGGTGGTGGGTGCATCAGTTCAAACATGGCCAGCAAATCCTCAAATTGTCCATGAATGTCTCCACAAATGTTCACAGGTGCCTCGATCTTAAAATTTTCAAAATTTTCAAATTTCCCGCCAAAAAAAAGACCCACATCCAATTTCACCGGACTCTTCCAAAATTGCTCACGTGCTCTATAGCACAACTCAATGAGTTCTGTTTCGAGAAATAGCTTTTGGCAATTTCCAGGGCTCCACCATTTCAGACGATCGATTACGGATTGCAACCATTTACACTGAAATTTTCGTAGTTTTTGTAGTTTTTGTAGTCATCAGAAAATTCATAATTTCGGAATTTCGGAGTTTAGGAATTTAGGAATTTTGGAATTTCAAATATTCAGAATTTCAGAACTTCGGAATTCCAGAATTTCTCTTGTGTAGCCTTTGTAGTCTTTGTAGTCTTTGTAGCCTTTGTAGCCTTTGTAGCCTTTGCAGTCTATGTAGTTCTTGTAGTTTCTGTAGTATTTGTAGTATTTGTAGTTTTTGTAGTCTTTGTAGTTTTTGTAGTCTTTGTAGTCGTTGTAGGGATTTTTAGAATTTCAGAATTTGAAACTTCGGACTTTCGGAAATTGAGATCTCCAGAATCTCAAAATCTTAGAATCTCAGAATTCCAGAATTTTGGAAATTCAAATTTTCAGAAATTCAGAATTTCCGAATTTTCAATTTTCGATTTTTGGAATTTCAGATTTTCAGAATTTCAGAAAATTCAGAATTTAACTTTTGTAGTCTTTGTAGTCTTTGTAGTCTTTGTAGTTGAACTTCAGAATCTCAGAATCTCACAATTTCAGAGTTTTGAATCATCGGAATTTCAGAATTTCAGAATCTCGGAATTTCAGAATTTCAGAATTTCGGACTTTCAGAATCTCAGAATTTCAGAATTTCAGAATTTCGAAATATCAGAATTTCGAAATATCAGAATTCCAGAATCTCAATATCCCAGAATTTCTGAATCCCAGAATCTCAGAATTTTGGAATTTCAGATTTTCGAAATATCAGAATTCCAGAATCTCAATATCCCAGAATTTCTGAATCCCAGAATCTCAGAATTTTGGAATTTCAGATTTTCGGAATTTCAGATTTTCAGAATTTCAGAATCTCAGAATCTCAGAATCTCAGAATTTCAGAATCCCAGAATCTCAGAATCCCAGAATTCCAGAATTTCAGAATTTCAGAATCTCGGAATTTCAGAACTTTAGGATTTCACTTTTGTAGTCTTTGCATTTCAAGTTTGTAGTTTGTAGTCTTTGTAGTCTAGTCTTACCACATCATGTCCACCTGTTTCATTTTTCGCTGGAACTGGAAGCACTTTTGGCGGTGGCGGCGGTGGCATTTTGTCTATTAGAACGATTGGAACCTTTTAATGCAAAAATTTTTTAAAGTGGCGGGATATTTGAAATTTTCAATTTTCAGAAAATTTTCAGAAAAAAATCCAAGAAAATTTATGTGGATAATGTGGATTTTAGGTGGAGATTTGGGAAATGAGCTGACTACAAAAACTACACAAACTACAAAGAATACAAAGACTACAAAGACTACAAAGACTACAAAGACTAAAAAGACTACAAAGACTACAAAGACTACAAATACTACAAAGACTGCAAAAACTACAAAAACTACAAAGACTACAAAAACTACAAAGACTACAAAGACTACAAAGACTACAAAGACTACAAAGACTACAAATTCAAAACTGAAGGAAATTCAAAAAATTCAAAAATTCAGAATATTCAAAAAATCCAAAATCTTCATTTTAAGAAATAGAACAGTTCCCCGGATTCTTCTGATTCTGAGCCGCCGTCGACGCCTTCATCGCCATCATCTTCTGCTGATTCAGAAGCTCATTCTGAAGACGTTGGACCTGGAAAATTTTTTTTTCGAAATTACCGTAAAACCTGTAATAGAAGGGCCTCAATACTGGCAAGAGGCCCTTCTAATAGAGGTTTAACGAAATTTTTTCAAAATGAAATATTTTACCTCTGCACTTTTTCTCATATAACTCCCTTCAAGCATGTTCAAACGCGATTTGTACTCTTCCACCGATCGTTTTCTACAAAAAAATTTGAATTTCGCGCCTTCTGGAAACGCGCTCCACCGAACCTTTCCTCTAATTGAGCGTCCAGAGTGATTTTCAACTGCTTTGCTTGATTTATATTTGTTACTAATTGCTCTGTATCACATTGGGTCAAATTCAAAATCGCTGAAAATCAAAAAATTGGAAATTTTGAATTTCACAGCAAATGCGCTCCACTGACACTGTAGCTGATCTACACGATCAGCGCCAACTGAAGCAGAGGCATCGAGTGCCTGATGAAGATCAGTGGTGGATTTCGAAGATTCTAGAGCCGACTCGATTTTCATTACAGTAGTCCCAAGGTCCAAATAGGTCACTTGCGCGGTTTCCGTGGTCTCGAAAATTGTCTGAAAATGGAATTTTCGAGTTTGGAAACCCTATAATCTTGAAAAATTCAAAAATTTAGGTCTATATGGCCTAGAAAACCCCGGTGGCCTAGAAAAACTAAAACTCGGCCATGGCTTATTTTTCGAATTTTCAACTTAATTTCACAAATTTTTAAACCTTTTTTGCCATTTTCTCATTTGTGGTTGAATGTAAAATTGAAATTTTCGGAAAAATACCAAAAATTTTCAGGCAAGTGGCCTAGAAACCCAAAACTCGGCCACCGGAATATTTTTCTGAACATTGGAGATTTTTCATCGATTTCCTTCCATATTTCCACTATTTTTGTTACAATTTTCGGAATTTTGGTGCTTGGAAACCCTAAAAACTCGAAAAATTGAAAAATTTTGGTCTAGGTGACCTTGAAAACCCCGGTGGCCTAGAAAAAACTGAAACTCGGCCATGAGAGCTTTTTTTTGAATTTTTTCGTCATTTTTTCGACTATTTTGTTGTAATTTTTTGGCAATATCAATAGAAAATTATATAGAATTTCTTTCAATAATTTGAAATCTTGTAAATTTCGACCATGTGGCCTAGAAAACCAAAACTCGGCCATGAGATTTTTTCAGACTTTTTTTGGATTTTTAACCGTTTTCAGTCATTTTTCTCATTATTTTGTTGTAATTTTCCACATTTTTGTGCTCGAAAACTCCTAAAACTCGGAAATTTCGAAAAAAGTTAGTCTAGGTGGCCTAGAAACCCAAAACTCGGCCATCAGCCGTTTTTCGATTGAAACGCGAGTTTCCGACCGAGTTTTGACTATTTTAGGGTAGTTTTTTTGTGATTTTTTTAAATTTCCACTCAAAAATTATTTTTTTCTACTAACTTTCGGGTCGAAATTGCCATTTTCCGACACTGGAGCGGCTTGAAGAAAAATCTCGTGTCTCGGGCGGAAGCGGTTCTGATACAGAGTGATTGTCACTTCGACCGGATCATCGTCACGCATTATTCCGTGATTTGGGCTCACGATATAACGAGTTGGAGCATTTGTCTGGAATTTTCAGAATTTCAGACAAATTTCTGGAAAATTCCGGCAAAAAGAACCTGAAATCTCCAATAAATGGGTCCAACACCGGCGAGACGATTCAATCTCAACTTTTGACACGCATTCTTCGGCTGATCGATATCGAAAACTACAAATGTCTGAAATTTTATTCCAGTTTTTCTTTAAAATTCCGTTTTTATCATTTTCCCCCGATTCTCTCACTTGATCCAACACAATATATTGCTTGTGTATGTATGAATTTTCGTCCTGTGACTCTTGCATCGATGATTTTTGTTTGAAATAATTTATTTTTCCTTTTTCCCCTCTTTTTTATTCAATTTCCACCTCACCCATTTAAACTCCCGCGTAAAATGTTTAAAGGCGCATGCACTTCTGGCGATCGCGGGTCTCGCAGCGCGCGCTGGATTTTCGAATTTTCTTTCAGTGTTTCTGCGGGTTTTTCGACTTTTTTCTTCGATTTTTAGCGTTTTTCATGGAATTTTTTGCTGAAAATTGATAAAATTATGATTCTAGAGTGATTCAAAGGTATTAGAAGCTATGTTTGACCAATAATTAGGCCGGAAAATCGATTTTTTCGAAGATTTTTCGCTAGAACCGATTTTGATCGATTTTTGAAGGTTTGCATGGAGTTTGGTGCAGAAAACTGAAGAATTATTGAATAAGAAAGCGCAAAGTTCAAATTTATTGTCAAAAATTTAGTAATTTTGGAAAAAAACTAGTATTTTTTGAATTTTTCAAAGTTTTCTCCTTATCTGACCCATTTTTGGCGTTTTTCGTGTCGTTTTAACAGGAAAAAATGGTTTTGATGATTTTTAAAGTTTAATAACAGTGGTTTGAGATTTTACAGGCATTCTCCTCATCCGGAACGTCTTTTACCCGTATAGTGTGATCTCTCACCCATTTTTTCTCGATTTCTTCCAATTTTGCTCAGTTCTCGTCTCCAATTTTACATTTTTCAGGTCCTTGTCCCCAAAAAGCAGCGACCAAAAGAACTCAAGATGACCATCTCGAAGAATAACAAGATGATGGCTCATCTGAACTATCGGATGAAGATCATTCTTCAGGACGGCAGAACGTTCGTCGGATTCTTCAAGGCCTTCGACAAGCACATGAACATTTTGCTCGCAGAGTGCGAAGAGCACAGACAGATCAAGCCAAAGGCCGGAAAGAAGGTTTGTAGCAAGAAGATTGGATTTAAAGGGATTTATGGAGAAATTTCCTGGAAAAAGCTGCCCAAAGCTGTCATGGTTTTCTAGGTTTCCAGAGAGGCTTTCGCCTCGAGACCCGTCGTAAATTGACAGGATTTTTCATTTTCAACCGTAAGAAACAGTCAAAACGAGTTAAATGGTATTTTTTAGTGTGTCTGGAAATCTGAAAAATCAATGGTAGCTTTGGACAGCGTTTTCCAGGAAATTTCTCCTGAAAATTTACTTTGATTGCGACATTATACTGCTGGACTGCCTAAGAATTTGTGTCATAACATGTTTTATTCCAGGCTGATGGTGAAGAGAAGCGAATTCTGGGTCTTGTGCTTCTTCGTGGAGAGCACATCGTCTCGATGACCGTCGACGGACCACCACCAAGAGACGACGACTCGGTTCGGTTGGCAAAGGCCGGAGGAGCCGGTGGAGTCGGACAAGCCAAGCCAGGAGGCCGTGGAATGCCAGCGATGCCAGGAATGCCGGGAATGCCACCAGGCGGACCACCAGGAGGTCTCTCAGGAGCCATGCGCGGACACGGAGGGCCAGGAATGTCGGCGATGCAGCCAGGATATGGAGGACCACCAGGAGGACGTCCATATTAATAACCTTGTTACCTTTCTCCGCATGTTTCTATCATTTCTCCACCACTGATCTTGTATTTTTTGTCCCCAATGCGTCCTGTTTCTTTTTAATTTATAATTTATCGAATCTCTCTTCCTTTCTTCTGGGTTAGTGGAATTTTCATTATTTTATTCTACAACCGATCTTCTGAACTTTTCAAATCTGAATAAACATTTTGAATCGAGTCAGACTCCCAATCTCTTGGTTCATTATGTTGGTTTCCAACCAGATTTTCTTACTTGTCAAGGTCCTTTTTTGTTAATTTTCAACCCTTCTCGATTATCCAGGGAAACTAGCGATGCCACCAAAGAAGAACGCCGTTGAGGAGAAGCCGGCGCTGATCGGACGGTTGGGAACCAACTTGAAAGTCGGAATTCTGGGTCTTCCGAACGTTGGAAAGAGTACATTCTTCAATGTGCTCACAAAGTCCGAGGCGCAAGCCGAGAACTTCCCATTCTGCACCATTGATCCCAATGAGAGCAGAGTGAGTCAGAAATGTTGGGGTTTTTGGGGGCTAAAAATGACTAAAATGAGTCTCGAAATTTACTAAAAGGTCGTAATTTCGCTCAGAAATTCAAAATCGAGCCGAAATACTAAAAATGAGGTCATTTTTCGCGAATTTTGGACGAAAATGGCCTTTTAAAGAAAAAATTCAGGTCATAAACTCAAAAAATTCAGTCTAGCCGGCCTAGAAAACCAAAACTCGGCCACTGGATTTTTTTTTACGAATTTCAGGTGTTTCACTATATGTGGCCTGAAAAATAATGGTTTTCAGCCCAAAAATGGCTCAAACTCCCGAAAAAACCATGAAATTTTGGCTTGAAAACTGGACTAGAGCCGAAACACCGAAAACGGAAACTTTTCGGTCAGAAATTGACTAAAAATGCGAAAAAACTGCAAATTTCACTTTTTGACTCAAAAGAAACGCTCGCGGTCGTTGCCGAAGGATTCCACAACGACAACTACAGTAACCTGAAAATATCTTGATTTTCTGGATTTTTCCCTAGATTTTTTTTGGGAAAAATTGACAGAAAAATGGACGGAAAAGCAGTAAAAAACGATTACGGTAGCTAGGTGTCGTTTTGGGATCTTCGACTCAGCCAAAACTCCGATTTTTAGCACCAAAATAGCGCATTTTTACAAGTCAAACCCCCTGAAAACGGATCCGATTTCTCAGGTCGCCGTCCAAGACGATCGTTTCGATTGGCTGGTGAACCACTACAAACCAGCGTCCAAGGTTCCAGCTTTCCTGAATGTCACCGATATCGCCGGTTTGGTGAAGGGAGCTTCTGAAGGACAAGGACTCGGAAACGCCTTCCTGTCCCACGTCTCCGCTTGTGACGCCCTCTTCCATTTGTGTCGTGCTTTCGATGACGATGATGTTACTCACGTTGAAGGTAAGGAGATTTTCGAAACCTCTAACAGAATGGCCCTCACGCTGTCAATCTTGAGCTAATTTTCCTTGGCTCCTGCGCTAGATATCAACATTTTTGTAGTTTGTAGTTTCCCGATATCTTTCCCAGAAATCGAGAAATCGAGATATTTGAGCTCAAAGAAAGCCACGAATACTATAAAATGTCACTACCGTAAAAGCTGCATTAGAAGGGCCTGCACATCTATTTTTCGTCGGGTCTCTAGGGAGGGTACTTCAATTCGAGGGGTCCTTGTAATACAGGTTTTACGGTATTTGCAAAACTGTATTTTGTCTATGAACAAAGCTACAAGCCAAAAAGTTGCCCATATAGCTCAGACGGGGTTTGGACTGTAACTTTGTTCATAGCGAAGATACAGTAATCCATGTAGTTTCATTCTGTAGTACTCGTTGAGTTTTACCGTATCAGATACAAGTAGGTTCAAAACACTAATCCTGGAAGAAAAAATGGCAGGACCCGCCAGAGTCCCTTTTTCCATAAATGCAAGCGGGCCGGCTGATAACTTGTCGCTAGAACGAGATATTCAGACAGTATTAATACCAAATGATAGATCTCAACAGGGCCCGTCACGGCTATATCATTCCAGCGGGGTTCCGGTCTGATAACATGTCGAAAAATGCGTTTGAATGACAAAAAATATGTTTTTTGTTGTGAAATTGGCTGAAAGTTTTCATTCAAACACACTTTTCGACATGTTATCGGACAGGGATCCGGCTCAAAAGATATAGACGTGATGGGCCCTATTGAGATCTATCATTTGGTATCAAAACCGTCTGAATATCTTGTTCTAGGGACAAGTTGTCAGTCTGGCCGCTTGCTGCTATGATATTTTGTCTATGAACAGAGCTACAAGCCAAAAACCGTTTAAGCTACGTTACCATAACTTCTTGGCTTCGAACTATGTTCATAAACAAGATACAGTATCCTAAATGATATTATTTTGTAGTACTCGTTAAGTTCTATCATATCCTATTTGATCGGTTCAAAAACATCAATCCTGAAAGAAAAAAATGGCAGGACCTCCAGGGCCCCTTTTAGCCTAAATTCCTCATGCTAAAATATGCAAATTTCCAGGAGAAGTCGAGCCAGTGCGTGATTTGGAAATCATCAGCAACGAGCTGTTCGCCAAAGACCTCCAATTCATCGAGTCCCCACTGGACAAAGTCGAGAAGCTCTACACCCGTGCCAACGACAAAACCAAGAAGATCGAGTACGACACTCTGGTGCGCGTCAAAAAGTGCCTGGAGGAGAAGAAACCGGTTCGTCAGGAAATCTGGAACGAGAAAGAAATTGAGATTCTGAATAAGTACCTCTTCCTGACGGCGAAACCAATCGTCTACCTAGTAAACCTCTCTGAAAAAGACTACATTCGGAAGAAGAACAAGTGGTTGCCAAAGATCAAGGCGTGGATCGATCAGAATGACGCTGGAGCCGTCTTGATTCCATTCTCTGGAGCATTCGAACTGAAATTGCTCGATATGCCAGAGGATGAGCGAGCCAAGTACTTGAAGGAGCAAGGAGTCACTTCGAATTTGGATAAAATCGTCCATACTGGATATAAGGCACTTCAATTGGAATATTTCTTCACCGCCGGAGAGGATGAGGTGAAGGCGTGGACGATTCAAGTGGGAACGCCGGCTCCAAAGGCCGCTGGAAGAATTCATACGGATTTCGAGAAGGGTTTCATTATGGCTGAAGTCATGAAGGTCGCTGATTTGATCGAGTTGGGAGATGAGTCCAAGGTAGGAAATTGGGCTTTCTAGGAGGTTTCCTGGCTATTTTTGCGATATTTTTAGACCTAAACTCCGTGTTTAAGGCCTAGATTGCGGAATTTTTTGCAAATTTTTTAGACCTTTTTAGCATTTTCGGCAATTTTTTCAGATTCTTTTTCGCTTTTCCCGGATTTTTTTCCGTCTGAAATTTGACGGAAAATACTGTGTTTGTGAGGATTTCTGTAAATTACTGTAGAAACTGATCTAACAGACACGTCGAAATGTACACAAAAATAGGTGAAAAACTTCGAAAAAGCTGAAATTATGACGATTTCTGGTATGAAAAATTGAGAAAATTAGAAAAAAAACCTGAAATCGATTATAAATGACTCAAAATTGTCTAAAATCACCCTAGAATCCCCAAAAAAATCTTCAGAAATCGGCATTTTTGGACCATTTTGACTCAATTTTTGAGTTAATTTTCCATCGATTTCCTCAATTTTTTTAAAATCTAGCTAAAAACGCGCCAAATTCCAGCCAAAATGCGTTCCAAGTCAGTTTTTCGCACAAATTTCCATTTTTTCAGCAATTGTTCACCCTAAAATGCTGAAAATTGGTTTAAAAAATCCAAAATTTTGGTCAGAAGTGGAAATTTTTGTCATTTTCATCCAGAAATTGTCTAAATCTGACTGAAAAATCTGTTCTAAAAACGCGCCGAAGTCCAATCAACAACACAACTAATCCGCAAAAAAGTGTCGGAATTCGGCATTTTTTGGACCTTTTCGACTCGAATTTTGTGATAATTTTAATTGATTTTTTTGAAAATCTAGCTAAAAAACGCGCATTTTTGGACCACTTTGACTCAATTTTTGTGCTAAATTAGCTAATTTTCCATCGATTTTCCTCATTTTTTTTCTAAAATCTAGCGTAGCGCGCCAAAGGCACCCCATCCCACGGCCACCACTAAAACTAACAATTTTCCCCGATTTTCAGTGCAAAGGAGCTGGAAAGTACCGTCAACAAGGAAAGACGTACATTGTCCAGGATGGTGACGTCATCTTCTTCAAATTCAACGCCGGAGCCGGTCTTCAGGCCAAAAAGAAGTAGAGGAAATTGCTTTTCTGGGGAAATTGTTTGTAGTTTTTCATGTTTTTTTTTTCAATTTTTTGATTTGGTTGATTTGTTAATTAATTATATAATTATCATATTTTTCCCCTTATTTTTCTTCCCCCCTAAAAAGTGATTTTTTCAGCATAACTTTTCCCATTTTTTGTAATGAATTTTGGCATTGTTTTTATTAAGCTAAATTAGGGGGAAATGGAAAGATCCATATTTGATATCTAGAGGGTACTGTAGAAGAATTGAATTAAAAACAAGGAAAATTTTAAGGAAAAATAAGCAATAGTCAAGATTCTGAAGTCGTCAACGTCGTCGTCTGAAGTGTGTGTCGAATTGGGATGAGAAGATGTAAGGATTGCTCAGTTCTCAGACAGCTGTGCACATTTATGCAAATGTGCTCCACCGCACTGCACACAGAAAAAATTTATTTTGCACTTTTAAATTGGAAAAGCTTCCGATTTCGGATCAAAACCAGTTTTTTTCGCATTTTAAGGTATTTTTTGGCTGAAAATTCGGAATTTTCAGCCAAAAATTGAAAAAAAAACTTTTTTTCCCGAAATTGCGCTCAGAAATAGTAAAAAAACGTTTTAAAGCTATTCTAAACTAAAAATTTCGAATTTTTGAGTTATTTTTTTTTGGCTGAAAACTGGCTGAAAATTCTGAATTTGCAGACCAAATTTGAAATTTTTTGAAAAAAAGTTCTTCGAAATTTTGACAAAAACTAATGAAAAAAGGCATTTTTCAAGAGTTTTTTTCACTGAAAATTTTCGAATTTCAGCGATTTTTGAACTGAAAAACGCTGAAAATTGGGGCTGGAAAGTCGATATTTTCAGCCAAAATTTGGAATTTTTCGAAATTTCGACAAAAATTAGTAAGAAAGCGTTTTTATGCAAGTTTTAACTGCAATTTTCGAATTTTTTGACCTAAAAAATGGCTGAAAATTCGAAATTTCCGCAAAAAATTCGGAAATTTTTTTTTGAAAATTGCTTTGAAAAATCGTTAAAAACTTGTTTTAAAGTCAGTTTTTGGTGTATTTTTCGAATTTTAGGTGGTGTTTGACCTAAAAAATGCTGAAAATTGACTAGAAATTGACTAGAATTCGATTTTTGAGCAGTTTTCAGTTGAAAAAAGGGCTCAAAATCAGAGTTTTGAACGAAATTTTCAATGTTCGGAGCGATTTTTAAGTCAGAAAATGCTGAAAAATGAGTCTAAAAACGATATAAATCACAATTCTGTGACAAAAATGACCCAAATTTCACAATTTTCAGACAAAAATTCTGAAATTTTGGCTGTTCTTTGCCCAAAATCCAGCTAAAATAACCGATTTTCCCCCGAAACCCCCGATTTTTCTGGATTTTTTGACCCAAATTTTCCCTCAAAAACCAAAATTTTCAGCTAAATTTCGATTGCTCATCCTTAAATCCCTCTATTTTGCAGAGATGGCTCCATCGCCCATCAATCCATCTCCTCCGCCCACGAAACTCTACTATGTGGGACAGTGTCGAACATGTAATGGATGGGTGGAGCAAATGAGCTCATCCGGCAAACTCTACTATTATCAACAGAAGACTGAGGTATGATTTTTGATAGAAAAAACGCGAAAAATAACCGAAAAATCGAAAATTAGGACTAAAATTGGGTTCAAATAGGCTCAAAATTGAGTAAAATCGGTCCAAAATGACCAAAATATCGAAATTTAGCACCGAATTTGAGTCAAAATGGTCTAAAAATCAGTCGAAAATAGTCCAAAATCGGGCCAAAATTACCGAAAAATCGAAAATTAGCACCAAATTTGAATCAAAATGGTCTAAAAATGATATAAAATCAGTCCAAAATAATCAAAATTTAAAAATTAGCACTAAATTTGGGTCAAAATGGCCCTAAAAATCGGGCGAAAATTAGCCAAAACGGGTCCGGAATGGTCTAAAATGGCCCAAAAATCGGTCCGAAATGACCAAAAAACGAAATTTAGCACCAAGTTTTGGTAGAAATAGTTCTGAAATCGGTTCGAAATGATCAAAAATAGTCGAAAATAGATCTAAAATTGTCCAAAATTGTAAAAAAATAAGTAAGAAATCGGTCCAAATGGTCCAAAATTTGTTAAAAATGGCCCAAAATAGGTCCAAAATCACCAAAAAATCGAAAAATAGCACCAAATTTGAGTCAAAATGGTCTAAAAATGATCGAAAATTATCAAAATTAGCCAAAATGGGTCCGTAATGGTCTAAAATTGTTCCAAAAATCGGTCCAAAATGGTCCAAAATTGGTTAAAAATGGCCAAAAATTGGTCCAAAATTGAGTAAAAATTGCTCAAAATCGGTCCAAAATGATCAAAAATAAGTCCAAAATTACCCAAAAAAGTCCAAGCTAGGTCCAGAATTGTAGAAAATTGGGTAAAATTGGCCCAAAATCGGTCAAAAATAATCGAATATAGTTTAAAAATAGGTCCAAAATGACGAAAAAATCGACAATCGGCACCAAATTTGAGTCAAAATGGTCCAAAATTGACCTAAAAATACTGTAATTCCTCTGGAAAATCGGCTGGAAGGGGACGAATATGACGCTAAACCGCCCAAAAACCTCAAAAAAAAATCCAAATCTCTCTGGAAATTGATTGAAAATGGTTCAAAATTGATCAAAATACTCAAAGAAATAGGCTTTAAATGTCTCAAAATTGATCGAAAATGATCCAAATTGACTTTAAAATTCCCTGAAAACCGTCGGAATTCGGCTAAAAAACCACAAAAAAAAACAGGATTTATCTAGTTTGACCCAATTTTGGTGCTCATTTTCTATCGATTTTGGCTAAAAATTGTCCCAAAAACCTAAAAAATGTCATTTTCCAGGTATCCCAATGGCATCCACCGAACGAATGGACACTTTCATCACCGCCGGATCTTCAAAAATGGCGGGATACGGTGATTCGAGAGGCGGCCAAACAATGTGTGAGTGAGAATCGCTCTGAAAATTGTCTGAAAATCTGAAAAATTGGTCCAAAATGCACTGAAAATCACTGAAAATCTGAATAAATTCGCTCTGAAAGTGTAGAAAATTGAGCCAAAATGCGCTAAAATGGCTGAAAACTCGATCTGAAAATGTTGAAATTTTACTACAGTAATCCTGGCTACAGTAATCCAGGAAGGGCATTACGGTAGTAAAAGTTCAAAAGAGCATCTGACAGAACTACAGTACCTCCAAGATGATTACTGTAGCCATCAAGAAAACTACAGTAACCCTCAAGAACGGGAATAGCTACAGTAACCCTGGAGACTACTGTAGCCGTGAAAAATGCTACAGTATCCTTTTGGAACCGCGTTAAAGGCGCGCCAGTTAGAGTACAGTATGGACTACAGTAATCGTCGGCAAAAAATTGGCTACAGTAATCCAAGTAGAAGATAGTAGATGTTCCAAGGCCTGATACACTACATTATCCTCAGAAAGTGCACTACAGTACATTTACCTTAAAACTACAGTAATCCTCGAAAACAAGAATAGCTACAGTGACCCTGGGGACTACTGTAACTACTCGAAAATAGATACAGTATCCTTGTAGAAACGCGCCAAAGGTACACCAGTCAGGTTACAGTATAAACTACAGTAACCTGGGATCCAAAAAATTCAAAAAAACGCGCCAAAGGCACGCCAGGGGGTCTCCAATGAAGCCTGAGCAATGTGAGGACTACTGTACTTTTTCTCAAATTTTCGATCAATCTCAATTTGTGTTTTGCTTCATCAATTCTACTTGACCCCCTCTTCTTCCTCCGCCGTTGACGTCTTCTTCTTCTTCTTCTTCTTCATCTTCCGAATCGTCGGTTGATGCCTTTTTTCTCGAAAATCTGTATAATATCGGTCACGATCACACGTCTCCTTCTCTCGCGTCTCTGCGTCTCTCGCCATCCCACACTCTCTCGCCGTCTCTCGCCCCGAAGGAACTGCACGGCCACAATGCATACAGTTCTTTTGAGAAGCGACACAGAGAGTGTGCCGATTGGAGAGACGCAGACAATTGACACTCTCTCTATCTACCTGTATGCTTTCTCTGGCACTCTCTCACTCTCTCGGTACGGTTAACTTACTAACCGCAGGGCAAAAACTTGTGCGTTTTGAACAGTTTTTGGGCTTATATTTCTTCTGAGCGACGTCTTCTGAATATTCATCTGAATCTGAATTCCCCTGACGACGTGCGGGCATTTTTCTGAATGTCATCATCGTCGTCGTCATCCGCCACCACCACCAACAGTAGCCTGTTCACCTATCTGACGAGCTCGATTCGAGCACTACAGGTTAACGAGGTTAGTTGTTTGGGAATTTTTAATCTGAGCAATCAATTGGAAATGCCGTAAAACCTGTATTAGAAGGGCCGGCCCTTCTATTTTTCCGAGGTACCTCCGGAGGGCCCTTCTATTACAGGGGCCTTTCAATTGGAGGGGGCCCTTCTATTTTTTCAGACCCCTCTCGGAGGGCCATTCTATTAGAGGGGCCCTTCTATTAAAGGGGCCCTTCTAATACAGGTTTTACGGTAACTTTTATTTCCGAAATTCTGGAGCAAAATGGACTGAAAAACGGTCAGAAGAAGCTGAAAATTCGACATGAAAGGGGATTTTTTGTATTTTTCTACAGTAATCTCTAATCTTTTCTACAGTAATCTAAAACGTTTTCAATGAAAAATATGAATTTTCGAGTCAAAAACGCGCCGAAGGCACGCCAGCCAGTTAAAAGACCCGTGAAGTGGCTGTTGTATTGGTTACTGTACTTTTTGATTTTTAGCTTTTTCGAAAAATGAGAAATTTTTGGAAGTCTGATCCTTGCCAACTTTAGTGGCTTGAAAATTACAGTAGTCCTTGTCGGATGTCCCTGAAAATTGCAAAATATATTTTCTGGTATTTTTTGATAAGTACGGTCTGAATTTTCAGCATCTTTCAACGAAATCTCTACCATACCGTAATACCTGTAATACAAGGGCCCATAACTTTCACCTTTGAGCCAATTTATACCAGTTCCTGTCAAAGATATGAAAAATTTGTCAACTGATAAGATGATTATCATAATATCAGAAGTTCTTTATCAGTTGACCACTTTTCGATATCTTGAATGGGAATCGAGATAATTGAGCTCAAGGAAGCCCTTCTATAGGTTTAGAGAGTTTTTTGACATGCAAAAGTTGGCAGTTTTCAACAGGAAAACAGGTAAAAATTCAATCAGAATAGTACTGTAGCTCCTGTCAAAAATGAAGCAATCAGGACCGGAACAATCAAATCAGGAACAATGACGAAATCGGAACTAATTTGAAATCTAGCGGACAATGCCCCTAGTGTTTCGTTTAAGACACTCAAATTCGGACCAGCTGACTTACATAGGATAGAACTCGATGAGCTCTACAAACTGATACTATTTGGATTACTGTATCTTGTCAATGGCCAAAGTTACAAGCCGAAAACCGTCCGCGGTCACAGCTTTATAGCTTGTAACTTTGTTCATAAACAAGATACAGTAGTATCATTTTGAACTAAATAGTATCATTTTGTAGAGCTTGTTGAGCTCTATCATATCTAATTTAGCCAGTCAGGAAATAATGCTCCTAAAGGAAACTATGGCCAGGACCCGTTTTTCGAGTATGTGATAAACAGCTAATCTATTTTATAGTGTTATCAAAATCAGCAAAAAATCGAAATCTATGAAAAGGGCGTAAAATTGGATGACTAGCTTCTGCAGCTGCTAGGCCCACCTAAATCCAATGTCTCTGGAGAGAAAAGGTCAAATCCTCAAATGAGAGAGAGAGAGAGAGAGAGAGGAGAGACGCAGAGAAACCTAGTGGACAATTTTAAAATGTCCTTTTTTCGGACGTCTTCGATTTGGGGTGTCTGGCGCAGTTCCCTTTCCCTCCCTACTTCTCTATCTCTCTGCCGTCTCTCAATTCCCCATACTATTTCTCTCTCCTTCTGGGTGTTCCGTTGTTTTGGGGCCTTTGGCGCCTTTCGTCTGTCTGTCTTCTCCTGCCGTTCTCGTTGTATTTTTTTTTTCGAATCTTCTTCTTCTTCTACTAGCCTATCGGTTGTTTTCTGGGGGGACGCGGTTGGCCGCCTCTGCCTCCGCCAGCTTCTTCTTCTTCTTCTTCTTTTTGTGTCCCCAACCTACTAGATGGAAGGAGAGTGACAAAATTAGCCTTTGAGGTTTTTTTTCGACCCTTTTTGGCTTCTTTTTGAAGAGTTTTATAGCTGAAAAATGACCTGAAACGCTGAAAATCTCTACTTCTCTAAACCTCTCGAATCTCTTGTATCTCTTTCCTTATCAATTTTAACAGCCACCGCTAGCCAGGTCCCGGGACGTTTTAGAACCACGACGTTTCGGAACCACGACGTTTCAGAACCACGACGTTTCGGAACTTTCTGCGTTCGGTTCCGAAACGTCGTGGTTCTAGAACGTCGGGTTACGAAACGCCGTGGTTCCGAAACGTCGTGGTTCCGAAAAATCGGGTTGCGAAACGTCGTGGTTCTGAAACGTCGGGGTTCTGAAACGTCCCGAAGCCCCAGCCACCCTATTATATAGTTTTTATCGAATTTTCTAGAAATTTTCTGAAGTTTTAATCTTCTGAATCTTTTCCTAACGTCATCTGAATCAATATCAGAATCTGAAAATGATGAAATTGCTGGAATTTTGCATTTTGACGGATTCTGATAGTTTCTGAACTTCTGCGTCTCCTGAACTTCTGAATCTTCTGAATCCTTCTCTAACGTCTTCTGAATTCGTCCACATCTTTAACGTCATCTGAATCTATCTATCCACGTCTTCTGAATTCATCATCCTAGTCCGATTCGTATCCTGATAGTTCTAATCTTCTGGATCTATGTGACGTCTTATGAATCTATCCATCCCGACGTCTTCTGAATCTATTCACCATCGTTTTCTGAATCTCTCCATTCACGTCTTCTGAATCTATCCATCCTCACGTCTTCTACCTTATTCTCAGGGTGGGCTTGGAGTAGAAGAAACGTGGGCGGAGCATGGAAATCCCTGTCGTCGAATTCACAACACATCGTCGAAACCCACGAACATCGAATGATCATCGTCGTCGATCGACGCCGAATCGAGACTTGACGTCTTCAGAAGTGTCTTCTGAATCCACCACCGCTTCTAGACCTTCCACGTCTTCTGAAAAACCACAGCCACCACCGACGACAATATCGTCAGAAGATCAAGTGGCGCAGTTGGTGAAGAAGGTAGAAAGGGTCGAAAATGCCAAAAAACGCGCCAAGACCATCTGAAAATTCTCAAAAATTCAAAAATTCGCCAAAAAGGGACCTAATTCTGAAGAAAAATTGGCTGAAAATGGACCAAAATTATCGGAAAATCTGTTAAAAATCGTGAAAAAATGCTGACATTCGTCTAAATTTGCCTAAAAACCCCCTAATAATAATCTAAAAATTCTAGAAAACGTCTGAAAATTAAGAAAAAAAATGGCTGAAAATTGTCTTGAAATACTCTGAAATGGTCAAATAACCTGCTGAAAATCGATTATTTTTGGCTTATTTTTGGCCAGAATCTCCGGCAAAAAATGAGCTGAAAATCGGCGAAAAATATGCTTGAATATACTGAAAATTGTCTAAAAATGCTCTGAAATGGCCTAAAAATTGCTGAAAATCATGATTTTTGGCCGTTTTGGTCTCATTTTGATCTCAAAAATCTTCAAAAAAACCCAGAGAAAATCATCGAAATTGGCTGAAAATTGACAATAAAATGGCTAAAAGTTGTCTGGGAAGACTCTAGAAGGGCAAAAAAGCCTATTTCTAGCCCAAAAAAGCCTATTTCCAGCCCTAAGAAGGCCTATTTCTAGGCCGAAAAGCCCTTTACTAGGCAAAAAAAGGCCTATTCTAGCCCAAAAAAACCTACTTCTATCCCAAAAAAAGCCTATTTCCAGCCCAAAAACACCCCCTAATTTTCCTTATTTCCAGCCTCCACCACCACCTCAACCACCAGGAGGAATGCCGCTAACACCCCACGGATTCCCCATCATGCCCCCTCCACTCTACCATCCTCACCCCCATCTACCGTATCCCCCACCCCATACAATGCCACCGCCGGCTCATTACTATCCACAAGCTCCGCCCCCTCCACCACATCAAGCATATTATCATCATCATGGAATGGCACCCATTGCACAACATCATAGTGGACCAACGACGCCTGTCGCCAGGTTTGTAGTTTTTTGGAAATTTCGATTTGGGCGGGAAATTCGAAAATTTCAAAAATCCGAAAATTTGGAATTTTTGGTATTTTTTGAAAATTTCAAATTTCCGAGTTTCTAGAACATTCTAATCCCTTCCCCCAAGATATTCCAGAATGGCACCAGTCTCATTTGGTAGTGCTCATGTGACCGTCCCTCCGCCCCCTCCATTGGCTCCGCCCCCTTCCCGCCCCATTTCCATGGCTACGTCGTCCACTGCATCGACACCGACAACACTGAATTGCGCCGTTCCACCACCACCGCCACCGCTTCAGGTTTGTTTTGTAGTTTTTGTAGTTTGTAGTCTTTGTAGTCTGACAAAAATTTGGATGAAATTAGCCGCTGAAAACGGTCAAAAAGTTCCGAAAAAACTCAAAATTTAGGATCTTTGAAATAGATTTTTAGAATTTCCTAGAAACTACAGTAACCCACAAAATTTCCAGCGAACCCCTCGAACCCCAGCCAGCATGTTCCAATCGCCACGTGACACCTTCTCGATCCCACCATCGACGTCTTCGGTGTCCTCGACGCCTTCATCGTCGACGGCGGCTCCGCCCCCACCACCTCCACCCCCACCTCCGCCGCCGCCACCGCCGATGGAAGGATCGTCGAGAACGTGAGTTTTGACGTCTTCTGAAGCAAGTCTGACAGCGTTGACGTCTTCTAAAAAATCAAAAATTGGTTTTTTGGAGCTTCTGGGCTTCTGGAACCTAGCCGAAGTCTTGGAAGCTCTTAGGATCGATTCTGAAGATTCTAGGTTATCAGAAGATGTCAGAATCGAATACGGGACCCATCTGACGTCTTCTGATTGCGAAATTCGTTCAAATCGAATTTTGACGTCTTCTGCAACATATCCGAAGTCTCAGAATCGTCTAGAATTCTGAAGATGTCAGAACCAAATTCGGAACTCTGACGTCATTAGAAAGTTGATTCTGAAGGGACGTAGGATGTTAGAAGACGTGAAAATCAGAATCTTCAAGCATGAACATGAAAATTCGGTTTTTGACGTCTTCTGAAGTCTTCAAATAAGCCTCTGACGTCTTCAGAACACGACAGACTGTCAAAACGGCGTTCTAGTTGTAAAAACCTGAAAATTCGATTTTCGACGTCTTCTGGAAGCTCAGACTTCATCAGAATTGACTTTTGATGTGTAAAATCCTTGATTTGACCGAATTCTGAATTTCGAAAAATCTGAAAATTCAGAACTTTCACACTTGGACGTCTTCTGGAAGCCCTGCTCTTCTGAATGGGGTTTTAGAGAATTCTAAAATTCTAACATTCCAAAAACTCCGAAATTCTTGAGAGGGACGTCTCCTAAAATCGGTTTTAACGTCTTCTGGAAGCCTAGAATGGATTCTGGAGCCTTCTGAATCGATTCTAGAAATTTCTGAAGTTTCAGAATTCCTGAAAAGCTGAAATTGTTGAGTCTAGCATTTGAAATCCCGCAGAATCGATTATAATGACGTCAGATCCACCTAAAATTGGTTTTGACGTCTTCTGGTAGCCTAGATGCTCTTCTGAATGGGTTCCAGAGAATTTTGAAGTTTCAAAATCTTATTTCTGATCTTATAAAACTGACACCAAACTCCGAACTCCACTCCAATCCCCTCAAAAATCAAAATTATGGAAAATTCCAGATTCGCAAGTCCAGCTGGAAGTATTCAAATGTCACCATCCGCTCGTACCCCTTCGTCGTCCTCATCAATTGGACCAGCCGCTTCGACAAGTTCTCAGAGTAGGGAATCACTGTACAAAAAGGAATTCTCACAACAGCAGATGAGCAGCAGGACGAGCAGTAACAAGAGGTACGGTATTAGGATTCGCAGTTTTAGAAAAGTGAGAAATTCATATTGCAGGCCCCAAATGAGCCCTCCGAAAGAGTTATCATCATCAAAACGGCGTTATCATGACGATGGATCGACGCCTTCCTCGTCGTCAGCACGACAATCGAGAAATGAGAGAATTAGTTTTGATGGACGGTCTCCCGAAGGAATGTCAGGTTGGTCGGAGGAGGGATACTGTAGTTTTTGAAAATTTTGGAATTTTTGTGATTTTTGGATAAAAGGTTACTGTAGATTTGTTGCATGATTGCTCGTTTTTCCGTAGGGAGAGGAGGGATTACTGTAGTTCTTGAACTTTTCAAATTTTTGTGGTTTTTGAAATTTCTGGAATTTCGAATTTTTGAAGATTTCTGTAGATTTTCAATTATTGCTCATTTTTCACTCAAAAGGATTACTGTAGGTTATTGCTCATCTTTTCCAGGTCCCATCCAACACGAAACACCACGAAAATCGTCTCCACAATCGTTGGAAAATGAGAAATATCTGAAATACAAGCTACCGCACCCCGAAATGTACAAATTTTTCGATAAAGACATGGCAAATGAGAAATCGGATGCGTTGGGGCTGACAGAAGGCGATGAGAAGAAGACGTTGGTGAGTTTTGAGGTTTTTTGGCTGAAAATTCCTAAAAATGAGGGAAAAAATTGATGAAAAATGATAAAGAATAGCCCAAAAACGTAGGAATTTGGCTGAAAATTTGCTTGAAATGTCCTAGATTTTCATTAAAAGCGATCCAAAACAAGCTCCAAAAAGGGGCCCTCTAACTTGGGCCCGTATATCTCGATTCCTGTGAAAGATATCAAAAAGTGGTCAACTGATTAATTGTTTATCATAATATGGTCTACATTTTATCAGTTGACCACTTTTTGATATCTTTTACAGGAATCGAGATAATTGTGCTTAACGTTGCCGGTTTGGGGGCCCTCCTATTACAGGTAGTTGAATTTTGGCTGAAAATTGGCTGAAAATAACTCAATATTAGGAAAAAAAGCGATAAAAATGAGTTAAAATATCTCAAAATATCGGAATTTGCTGAAATATGGCTGAAATGCACTTAAAATTGGAAGAAAATCGTTGAAAAATGAGCTAAAATAGAACAAAAAAGTGAAATTTAGGAATTTTCGAATTTTTGGGATTTCTAGAATTTTTGAAATTTTGAAATTTTCAAGATTTTGGAATTCACAGTATTCTTCAAAATCTCTCTGGACTACAGTAATTTCCCTAAATTTTCAGATAGTTATGTCATAAAACCTGTAATAGAAGAGCCCTCTAACTTTGGCCCATATATCTCATTCCCTATAAAAAATATCAGAAATTTGTCAACTGATAAAATTTTTATCATAATATCAGCAATACTTTATCAGTTGACACATTTTTGATATCTATTATAGGAAACGAGATAATTGAGCTCAAAGTTGACGGTTTGGGAGCCCTTCTATTACAGGTTTTACGTTAATTGGAAACAAATCGATAAATTTCTCTGCGTTTTCAGATAAAAATGCGGCGACACTCGATTTGGATGGACAACGACACGATAAGCAAATTCCAGGGATTCGAGGCGTGCCGGAATTATTGTGAAGCGAAGAAAATGATGCAGGAAATTGTGATAAGCCGGATTCAGCACTTGGATGTAAGGGTTTTTTGGAAGAAAAAAAATCGTTAAAAATTCGGAAAATCGGGCTGAAAATCTAGCTGAAAATGTGAAATTTGCAAATTTTGAGTTACTGAAAAATGAGCAATATCGCTTATGGTGAAATCTTGTAAAAATGACGAAAAAACGATCTGAAAATTTTTTTTTTCAAAAATCTGGAATTTCAATTTTTTGTAAAAAAAAAGCTCAAAAATTGACTTTCCAGTCGCTTAGGGGGTTTTTTGTTTTTTTTTTTTCAGTTATTTCCTCAGTTTTTTGCCTTCGAATCTAACCTTGAGATGCCTAAATAGCTAACAAATTTGCCCCAAAAATCATCAAATTTCGTTCAACTTTTTAAACATGAGCAATGCTCTTCGAGATGTCTGAAAATTGATAATTTGAAAACGAAAAAATTCCAGAAACAGAGGATTTTACACTAGATAATTACCGTATTTGCTACAATAGAAGCCCATACAAACTGCCAACTTTGAGCTCAATTATCTAGCTTCCTATGAGAGATATCGAAATTCTGTCAATTGATAAAATATTGATCATAATATCAGCTACATTTTATCAGTTGACAGATTTTTGATACCTCTCACAGGAATCGAGATAATTGAGCTCAAAGATGACGGTTTTGGGGCCCTTTCAGAGTCGTTTTGGACAAAAAAGACCAAGATTTCTCGAATTTTCACATTTTCCAGTTTTTTGAATTTTTGATTTTTGAGAGTTTTTCAATATTTCAGAAATCGTTCATCTACCAATTTCCATCTCGAAATCGTAATTTTCATACAATTTTCGAAAAATTTCAGTGATATTTTTCGATTTTCAACATAAATTTCTAGTTGATTTTTATCAATTTTTGGCTTCAGATGGATTTTAATAATCTCGAATTTTAAGTCATCAACTTTGAGCTTAATTATCTCGGTTTTATCAGAGATATCAAAAAGTTTTCAACTGATAAAATACGTATCACATTATCAGCTATATTTTATCAGTTGACAAATTTCCGTTATCTGTCACAGGAAACGAGATAATTGAGCTCAAAGTTGACGGTTTAGTTGGGCTTTCAATAGAGAAAATACAGTAATCTCTGTTCATTGCTCAGCATTATCCATAATTCATTAAAATGCCAAAGTTGTTCCAGAATTCGGAGGATGATTGCAAACAGTTGACATTAGAACCCTTCACCACACCATTCATACCATTTGCCCTATCTTCTTCTCCTCCTCTTCCTTCTACTAATAATCACCATAATCACCATAATCCCCGTATCCTTAATAACAGTATCAATAATAACAATAACATTAATCATAATAATTTTTCCATTTCACCAACTATGGAATTTTGATTTTTTGAAGGAAAATTGACTCTGAAATTCTGAAAAATTCGACTTTTTTTCATCTGAAAAGTTCGAAAAATTGTCTTTTTTTTATCACAAAATCCTGAAAATTTTTACAAAATTTCGAAAATTTTCAATTTTTCCCCCACAAATTTTGTATTTTTGCATGCATTTTTTTTCGTTTTTGGTGCATGAAATTCTATCACTTTTACCTCATAAAGATTTTTGATTTCGTTTTTTCGTTGGAAATTTTGAAAATCCAATAATTCTGAAAGTTCTGAGAAAACGGTGAAATTCGGAATTTCTGGACAATCTGAAAATTCTAAAAATCGTGGTTTTTTGTCCAAAATGCCTTTAAAAGGGCCCCCAAACCGTCTACTTTGAGCTCAATTATCTCGGTTTCTGTAAAAGATATCAGAAATTTGTCAGCTGATAAAATATTGCTGATATTGTGATAAGCGTTTTATCAGTTGACAGAATTTCGATATGTTTTATAGGAGCCGAGATAATTGAGCTCAAAGATGATGGCTTAAAATTCGAGATTATGAAAACCCATCTGAAGCCAAAAATTGAGAAAAATCAACTAGAAATTTATGATGAAAATCGAAAAATATCACTGAAATTTTTCAAAAATTGTATGAAAATTACGATTTCGAGATGGAAATTGGTAGATGAGCGATTTCTGATAATTTGAAATTTTTCAAAAATCGAAGTTCTGAAAATCGAAAAATATCGAAAATTCTGGAAAAAAAACTCTGAAATTTGGAAATTTTTATCCAAAACGACTGTGAAAGAGCCCTAAAACCGTCATCTTTGAGCTCAATTATCTCGTTTCCTGTGAAAGATATCAGAAATTTGTCAACTGATAAAATATAGCTGATATTATGATAAGCGTTTTATCAATTGACAGAATTTCGATATCTTTTATAGGAGCCGAGATAATTGAGCTCTAAGCCAGCGGTCGATAGGTCCCGACCGTGTAGCTCAATTATCTCGATTCCTGTGAGAGATATCAGAAATTCTGTCAACTGATAAAATGGTTATCTTAATACCAGCAACATTTTATCAGTTGACAAATTTTCGATATCTTTTAAAGGAACCCAAATAATTCAGCTCAAAGTTGACGCTTTAAAAATCCCAAAAAAAATTGGGTGCCCTTCTATTAGAGGGAATTCGCTGAAAAACAGAGTGTTCTAATTGGTTGTAGAAGCTTATAGATCGTGGTGAATGAGCTGGAGAAGTCGTCGGACGAGGCAATGTCGGCATCCACGTCATCAATGGATACTGTAGAAATGTTTCATAACTCGAATGGAGATTCTTCGTCATCAGCAGCTAATCATCACTTTTTTTGATTTTTTCGATTATTTCGCCTTTTTTGAATATATAATAGAATATTACTATTATCATGTATTTTTGATGCTTTATTTAGGAAAAATTCGAAGGAAAAAGGGGGAAAAATAGCGGAAAATTCGAAATTTTCAGATTTTTTTTGGATTTTTGGGATATATTTTTTTTTCAAAAAATTTCGAATTTTCTCTTTTTTTTCTCAATTTTCTTCATGTTTTTTTTGTTCAATTTACTCGATTTGTTAATATTACTTTCTTTTGCGGGTTCTATTTTTTTTCAATTCTCTCTATTTTTGTGAATTTTTGTGGGATTTTTCAAAAAAAAAATAGGCTGAAAATTGCTGAAATTTCGAGATTTTCGAAGATTTTGGCGATTTTCGACATTTTGGAATTTTTTGAAAAAATTTTAATTTTTTGGGATTTTCAGAAATTTCGCATTTTTAGAAAATTTTGGATTTTCGTTTTCGAAGTTTTTCAAATTTTCGAATTTTTGAGATTTTTCGAATTTCAAAGTTTTTGGAATTTTTGTTTTTTTTTTATTTTTTCATAAATTTTGGAATTTTCCAGATTTTTTTCCAAATTTTCAAAAATGGGCAAATTTCCAGAAATTTTGCGATTTTGAAAATTTCGAGTTTTTCGGGATTTTCGAAATTTTAGAATTTCTGGACTTTTTAGAAAATTTCAAGATTTCCAGTTTTTTCGGTTTTCTGTAAAGTTGAAAAAATTTAAACTTTTAAAATTTTTTTTTTTTTAAATTTTCGAGATTTTCGAAAAAATTTCGGTTTTTGACAATCTTTGCTAAAAATAACCCAAAATTCGGAAAAAAAATCGAAAAACCTGTAATAGAAGGGCCCCCTACACTGTAAACTTGAAGACAATTTATCTCGATTCCTGTAAAAGATATCAAAAATATGTCCACTGATAAAATGTTGCTGATATTATGATAAACAATTTATCAGTTGACAACTTTTTGATATCTTTCAGAGGAATCAAGATGTATGGGCTCAAAGTTGGAGAGCCCTTCTAATACAGGTTTTACGGTAACTCAAAACTTTGAAAACTTTCATTCTCTTTGAAGTTGTTTTCTTTCAAATTCGAATCCAAATTTTCAAATTCAAGAATTCTGAAAATTCTGAAAATCTTTTTTTTTTTTTGAAAATTTCCACCTAATCTCATTTCTCTCTCTCTTCCCTGTTACATACTAAAAAAGTGCCTTTTTTGTTCTATTATATAATTATCCTTATTTTGACTAATTTCAAGTGATTTTTTCATGTTTTTTTCCCCTAAATTTCCAATTTAAATGCTCCCAAATTAGTCCGAATTCATCTCCTTTAAAACTGGTCTTCAAATCTCTCATTTTAGATTTTTTGTTCAGATTTTTTTAATTTTTGTCATGTATTCTCATTATAATTCAAGCAAATTATTCTGAAAAAAAGAATAAAAATCTCTCTTCTTCAAAATTTTTATGGAATTTTGAAAAACTGAAAAAAATTTAAGATTTATTCAAGAAAGAAAATTGGGACCAAAAAAGTACAAGAAATTTGAAAATCGAAAAATTTCAAAAAATATTGAAAAGAGGGACCCCAACAGTAGGTCTCAGACGACGTCTTCTGAATTCTACTTCTTCTGACGAAGCTTCCAAACTGACACAAACGCGAAACGCTCCATAACATGAGCAATGGGTCTTTGGACGATTCTTGGAACGTCGGGGATTCTGAAAATATGGGAATTTTATTGAAGAAATTAGGAAATTAAAAATTTCCAAAACTCGAAATTTTAACATTTTTGACCAAAAAATATAGAATTTTCAAACAATTATTTTTACAGTGTGTACCGTAAACCTGTAATAGAAGGGCACCCGAATTTTCAAATCTGATTGTGAGCCAATTTATCTCGATTCCTGTAATAGATATAAAAAAGTCGTCAACTGATAAAATATTACTGATAATGTGATAAACATTTTAACAGTTGACACGTTTTTGATATCTCTTACAGTAACCGAGATCAATTGGCCCAAAGTTAAGGATCCATTTATCTAGGGGTACACCTTGGGATAAATTGGCTCAAACTTAACAGTGTGGGGCCCTTCTAATAGAGGGTTTCCGGTATAATTCAACTTACTCCTCCGGATTCCATTCTTCAAAAATTATTGCAGATATCTCTTCATATTGTGTTTGGAAAACTTTTTCCTGAAGATCAGTGATATCGTTTTTGAACCAGTTTCTGAGCTGAGTAATCATATCATTGTTATCAGTCTCCTCTTCTTCTTCGCTGAAAATTATTGATTTTTCGGGATTTTCGAACTTTTTTGAGATTTTTGGAAATTCTGAATTTTCTTGAGTTTTTTGAATTTTTGGGATTTTCGAGAATTTCGAATTTTGAACTTTTACGATTTCTAAAATTTCGAAATTTTCAAGATTTTTGAAGTTTCGAAATTTGGGATTTTTCAATAACTAACCTCTCTTCTTCCTCTTCTTGCTCCTCTTCTTCGTCTTCTTCAGATTCAGAATCTTCGGAAGTAATTTCTGGAACCTCCTGAATCTCCAAATCCTCTACCATCTCAAAACTTTCATCTGTGGAGACGTCTCCAGAATCCACGTCATCAGAATTCTCGTCCTTCTTTTGTTCCCTGCAAAATCGTTAATTAATTAATTAATTAATTAAAAAGAAAAAAAAATCCAATTTACATTTCTTCAGAATCCGCTCCAGAATCCTTGACTCCAATGGCTCCAAATCCAGCAAACCATCCAAAAAATCCGGACATTTTTTCGATAGTTGTAGATACCAGAATTGAATACCCCCAATAGAATCTTTGGAGCCTTTTATACCCCTATTTCCAGGTGGATGGGGGACCCACCTGGTTTCCCACCGGAAATTCTAGCTGTCTGCGTCTCTTCATGCGTCACTCTCTCGCCAATTTCCTACAGTAACCTGTGTGTTCCACCTGGGTTTCAGAAATTATAATTGAAGATGTTGATGATGAGGAATTTGGGTGATTTTCCTGGGATCCTGAAGGGCATGGGAAAGTTTGAAGCTCTCGAAAAAAAATTACAGCACTTCAAGCCCTTATATCTCATTTCCTGTAAAAGATATCAAAAAGTGGTTAACTGACAAATTGTTTATCATAATACGAGCAAATTTTTATCAGTTGACAATGTTTTGATATCTTTCACCGATTCCACCTCGCCCAGCTCCAATTCCACCTCCATCAGCTTCGATTCTCCGATTCCACCTCCATCAGTTCCGATTCCATCTCCACCAGCTCCGATTCCACCTCCACCAGCTCCGATCCCACCTCCACCAGCTCCGATCCCACCTCCACCAGCTCCGATTCCATCTCCACCAGCTCCGATCCCACCTCCACCAGCTCCGATCCCACCTCCACCAGCTCCGATCCCACCTCCACCAGCTCCGATTCCACCTCCACCAGCTTCGATTCCACCTCCACCAGCTTCGATTCCACCTCCACCAGCTCCGATTCCACCTTCACCAGCTTCAATTTTCCGATTCCTCCTCCACCAGCTCCGATTCTACCTCGACCAGCTTCAATTTTCCGATTCCACCTCCACCAGCTCCGATTCCACCTCGACCAGATCCGATTCCACCTCGACCAGCTCCGATTCCACCTCCACCAGCTCCGATCCCACCTCCACCAGCTCCGATCCCACCTCCACCAGCTCCGATTCCATCTCCACCAGCTCCGATCCCACCTCCACCAGCTCCGATCCCACCTCCACCAGCTCCGATCCCACCTCCACCAGCTCCGATTCCACCTCCACCAGCTTCGATTCCACCTCCACCAGCTTCGATTCCACCTCCACCAGCTCCGATTCCACCTTCACCAGCTTCAATTTTCCGATTCCTCCTCCACCAGCTCCGATTCTACCTCGACCAGCTTCAATTTTCCGATTCCACCTCCACCAGCTCCGATTCCACCTCGACCAGATCCGATTCCACCTCGACCAGCTCCGATTCCACCTCGACCAGCTCCGATTCCACCTCCACCAGCTCCGATCCTGCCTCCCGGATCCCAGAGCTTGAGATCCAAGAGCTTCAGATCCCAGAGCTCAGGATCCCAGAGCCCCAGCTCTCCAGCTGATGCTGCTGGAGAACTTACTAATTCTCACTGTTTCTCTCTTCCCTTATATACAAAAAATCCAGGGCGATTCTTATCTCTTTGCCCTATTTTTTCACTTTTTGAAAAAATAGTTTTTTTTCCCAAAACGTGAAATTTTCTTTCGCTAAATTTCCGAAAATAATTAAATTTTTTTTTTCGAATTTGTTCGCGTGCCCCATGTTATAATTGCATTCTCTCATTGTTTTATATAGTGCATGGGTGGTCTAGTGGTTTACACTGTTGGCTATGAAGCCGAAGGTTTTTGGTTCGACCCCCCGCCTGGGAATTTCTTTTGTTTGTTTTTTTTTTCGTGAAAATAGGCAAGAATTGTTTTTGAAGGTCCCTTGATATGTAACCTTCTCAAGGCAATTAGAAGCGCCAAAAAGTACACATTAGTTTTGTTACTTTTAATTTTCTTACTTTTTCTTACGATCCTAAAATCATACAAAAAGCGCACAAATACAAATGAGCAATAAAAATTACAGTTCAAAATGAGCAATACTTGTTTGAATATACTCATTTACTGAATTTCTGAATTTCTGAATTTCTGAATTTCTGAATTTCTGAATTTCTGAATTTCTGAATTTTTGAATTTCTGAATTTCTGAATTTCTGAATTTCTGAATTTCTGAATTTCTGAATTTCTGAATTTCTGAATTTCTGAATTTTTGAATTTCTGAATATCTGAATTTCTGAATATCTGAATTTCTGAATTTCTGAATTTCTGAATTTCTGAATATCTGAATTTCTGAATTTTTGAATTTCTGAATTTCTGAATTTCTGAATTTCTGAATTTCCTGAATTTCTGAATTTCTGAATTTCTGAATTTCTGAATTTCTGAATTTCTGAATTTCTGAATTTCTGAATTTCTGAATTTCTGAATATCTGAATTTCTGAATTTTTGAATTTCTGAATTTCTGAATTTCTGAATTTCTGAATTTCCTGAATTTCTGAATTTCTGAATTTCTGAATTTCTGAATTTCTGAATTTCTGAATTTCTGAATTTCTGAATTTCTGAATTTCTGAATTTCTGAATTTTTGAATTTCTGAATTTCTGAATTTCTGATGTTTTGATATTCTGATTTTACAAGTTTCATGTTTTTTAAAAGTTTGGGTTCTGAACTGTCGGAAACGTCCCGGAGTCCAAAAAATGCCTACATTTTCCAAGAATTCATATGAAGTGTATTACTGTACCTCTAAACCTCATTTTTAGTTTTTTTTTGCTATTTTTAGGGACCTTTCCCAGACCCATCAGACCCTCTCCTAATTATTATGTCACTAGCTAGCTACACATTGTTCTTTTGAAGACTATATGTCACTATAATTAGCGGTCCTTACCCCCTTTGACCCTTCTGAAGACGTCATCTGCTCATGGAGATCTTATCTATTGCTAGGATTAGGAGAAATAGCATTAGACGACGTAGAGACGCAGAGAATGGAGCAGATGGGAGGTGGGACGACGGTGGAGGGAGGAAACAGTCATTCTGCGCAGCAACCCGCACATCTTCTACCTCGTTTTACCTCGTTCTACTAATCAATAGCACACTTTTTTTTCCAATTTTTCTGATTTTATGAATACTGATTTCCAGACTCTACATACAGCAAAAATGGCTGGAGTTTTCTCGAAAGTTCTGGAGTTTATGGGATTTGAAGAGAGGTAAGCACCTTATTTTACCCCTAGATTACTCGAGAACACTGAAACCCCGTTTTGTTGTCTTCAAAAAAAGAATAAAAAAGAAATTGACACCCAAAAGAATCGAACTTGCGAGGTCCTCAGATTCAAAAACAAGCGCATTACCGCCTGCGCCACGAGTGACATGAACACTACTAGGCGTATAGAACTCGCTGCTTTTTCACACTGTCGGCGGACGACAGGGGATGAGAACGCCCGCATACATATACGCCATCCACACACCACTCTCCATGGTGGTCCGTGGTGTAGTGGCTAGCGCACCTGACTTTTACCCGCGAGACGGGGGTTCGAGTCCGGTTGGTGGCACCTCTTTTTTTTTTGGTTTTTTAGTGAGTATATAATGAACTTTTGCAGATTTTCCACCCAAAAGACCCCAAATCCGACCTCCAAGGACCCCAAATTCTACCCCCGGAAGTGTTTGAAGACTGGGAACAGTATTCTGATCACTCAGGGAGCTACCGGAAAGATTCGAATTTTCGAATTTCTGGAAAATTCTGAGAATGGATTCCAGAATCATGAGCAATGTCCGACGTGTAAGGAATATATCTATGTGCATGAGGTGAGTGGTGGCCTAATTTTCTCGACATGAAAATTCTAGGCCATTAAGGGTAGTGGCCTAACTTTTTGAAATTTCTAGGCCATCTAGCGTGGTGGCCTAACTTTCCCAATTTTCTAGGCCATCCAGAGTGGTGGCCTAACTTTTAAAATTTCTAGGCCATCTAGAATGATGGCCTAACTTTTTCGACTTTCTAGGCCATCTAGAATGGTGGCCTAACTTTCCCAATTTTCTAGGCCAGCTGGAAAGGTGGCCTAACTTTTGTTGTTTTCTAGGCCACCGACTCAGAATGCACACCACATGAATATCACACCAATTCTAAGCTATTTTGCCGTGGAGGCCTAGAAAACCCAACCTGCAAAAGTTAGGCCACCACTTCCAAATCGATTCTCTAGGCCATCTAGAACGGTGGCCTAACTCTCTGAAAATTCTAGGCCATCTATCTAAATCTGCATTTCTAAAACCATATGTTTTCAGGAAAAGGCGAAATCTGAAGACGCGTCAAAAAGAGATTCTGAAGCAGATGAGAATGTTCCAGAAGACGTGAAAGTTCAGAATGCTAAAGACGTCGAAGATTCTGGAAAGGAAGACGTTACGATGCTCAGAGAAATTCGGAAGTCAGATGACGTGGAGGATTCTGAAATGGCTTCAGATGACGTCAAAGAAGCAGAAGACGTCAAACTTCAGAATCCCGAAAAACCATACACGAAGAAATTCTTACTTTATGAAAGCCTGTCTGAATCGGAATCCGAACTTTCAGAATCCGATTTTTCGGATTCTGAAAATATTGAATTTTTGATTCGAAAATCGAGATTAACTGAAGAGGCTGAAAACCAGAAAAAGTTGGTTCAAAAAATTTTGGAATCTGCGAATCGTGGAAATTGGTATGAAGACGTCAAGGAGGATTCAGAAGACCTAGAGAATACAGAATGGGCACCTGAAGATGCAGAAGACGTCAAAGATCCAGAAGGCAATTCAGAAAACCAATGGGAGTCTGAAGATGACACACAATCGAAGGATTCTGACTCAGAAGACGTCAGAAACTCAGAAAAGGACGTCAAGGATTCCGAAGAAGACGTTGAAGATTCAGAAGACGACTGGTCGTCTGAAGATGACACACAATGGGAGGATTCCGATTCAGAAGACGTTGAGGCTTCAGAAGACGTTGAGGCTTCAGAGGACGCTCAGGATTCAGCAGAAGACGTAGAGGCTTCCAAAAAAGACGCCGAGGATTCAGAAGACGTCAAAATGTACTATGCTTTTAACCGTCGTGAAAAAGATTTTTTAAAGAAGCTGAATGATTTTAGAAGGGAATCTATGATCTATGACGCGTATTCAGATGACGTCAAGGATTCAGAAGTCGTCAAGGCTTCTGAAGGAGACATGCATACTCTGGGAGAGAACTTTGAGGCTCCAGGAGACGTGGAGGATTCAGAAGAAGGCGTAAGGAATTCCGGAGAAGGCATTGAAACTCCAGAAGACGTCAAAGATACAGAAGGAAGCGTTGAGACTTCAGAAGACGTCGTTGAAGATTCAGAAAACGAATGGGAATCTGAAGATGACACACAATGGGAAGAATCGGATTCAGAAGACGTCACCAAGGATTCAGAAGCCGTTCAGGATTCAGGAGATGATTTCGAGAATTCAGAAAACGTCAAGGATTCAGATACATGGACCACTAACCTCCAAGAAACGATTCGGAAGCTGAAGAGCCCAAAAACCGATTCTGAAGTTGACGATGACGTCACCAGAGATTCTTCTGAAGTCGTTCAAAAATTCAGAAACTTGATGAAAGAGGTCCACGAGGAGAATCAGAGAAGAAACGAGGAGTTGTTGAAGATTTTTAAATAATTTTCATGATTTTTTGAAAAGTTCGGGTTTTAATGTTTTTGAAGATGTTGTGAATAAAGATGAATTTGAAATTGTGTTTAAAAATCCGAAAATTTGAAAAATGAGGGACTGGATTTCTGAAAAATATCCGTTTTCAGTTCTCCCCTTCTCCTCCCCTCTACCCCTTCTCTCCCTCGCCCACCGTGCCCTTCTTATACGCCATGCCGACCTAGTTCTCTCGCCGCCCGGTTAGCTCAGTCGGTAGAGCACCAGACTCTTAATCTGGTTGTCGCGGGTTCGAGCCCCGCATTGGGCTTATGCTTTTTTTCTTTTTTGCTTTGTTTATCTGTGAATTTTTGATTTTTTTTTTCAGAAAATTTCAGAAATTCTGTACATTGTTTGATTCCAGCTGTCCCAATTTTGTTCAGCGTGATTACTGAAAAAAATCCCAGCCAGCCGATCCACGCATCAAATTGTGTCTCATGTGGAACCCAATTTGGATCCCAAAAAGCCCCAAAAAATCAATTCCTGCCGAATAAGTGCTTCTAGACACAACATCCTTTTAACTGGTCCCTATTTTAAGTGAGCTGAGATCAATGTGTTTCACTAAAAAGTGAGTTTACCGTATTCGTTTACTTTGAGCTCAATTATCTCGATTCTTGTCAGAGATATCAAATATGTGTCAACTGATAAAATGTTTATCATATTATCAGCTACATTTTATCAGTTAACAGTTTTTTGATACCTCTTATAGGAACCGAGATAATTGAGCGTAAAACACGCGCCGCTACAGACGGTTGGCGTAGTTGTCTGCACTTTGAGCTCAATTATCTCGGTTCCCATGAACGATACCAAAAATTTTTTAACTAACAAAATCTTTATCATATTATCAGCTACATTTTGTCAGTTAACAAATTTTTGATATCTTTCACAGGAATCGAGAAAAATGAGCTCGAAGTTGCCATGCTTCTATAGAGGAAATGGCAAGCGCGCTCCACCGAACTCTCAGTATAGCGCATTTGACACAATTCCAGAGCAAAGAACTCGTTACGTGAACGCTCGAAAGTCACTCCGGCACCGAATGAGAGTTGTGAGAGCTCAAAAGAGACTTCGAGACTTTCAAGTAAGCGACAAGCGGAAAAGAATGGAGGAACTGGATTGGCAACGACTACTCCGTTGGCTCAAACTCCGGGATTAGCTGCTGGAAGAGGTGTCAATCAGAAGGCGATGGTTGTGGTAAGAATTGGGAAATTGTACTGCAAAAGTTACAGTATCTTTTTTCGTTCCTACATTCCTCGGTCGGCGTCACTCCCCCTCCCCCGCAAGCGCATTAAAAGCGCACCCTTGTGTATGCCAATTGCTCCCCTGTCTCTATGTTACCCGTGTGGCGCAGGCGGTAGCGCGCCAGTTTTTGAATCCGAGGCGTCCATAAGTTCGACTCCACTCAAGCGATTTTTCTTTTTTAAAGCGTGTTGGTTTTGTTAAATGCAATTTAGAATCATTTTGAGCACTTTTTGAGTACTAAAATCCTAAAAATGTCATTTTTCCATTAAAAATGTGTTTTCCAGGTCAAGCCATGGGTTCAGCGTACCCTGGACATGGGTGTTCCGGCGTTGGTTGATGAGTTCCGTGGATTGGCCAAGTACACTCCAGAAGGGATGACAACGGAGGCGTTCAATGCGAATAAGGATAAGAATCGGTAAGTCCGAAAAAATTGAATTTTCAAAAAAATCTAATTTTCTTTCTTAATCCCTGTATTTCTGTGAAATTTTGAAGTTTCTAGCACATCTAGAACGAGAGATACAGTCCTTTGAAGTTTTGAAGAGACGCAGACAGTAAGAGAGTCTCGTTGTTTGCGCTCTCCTCCTTTTGCATACTCTCTAGCTCGTCAACTTCAAAGCACCGTATCTCGGATCTTAGAATAGCTAGAAACTTGGCGTTTTTAGAGTTTTATGAAACAAAATTAGCGCTTCATTTTTGTAATTGACAATTTTTGTATAAATGTTTCTAAATGAGACATGCGCCTTTAAAACTGCCACGAATGAAAATCTCGGGCATTTTAGTTCTAGACATTTTTAAAGGCTCATATCTCATTAGAATGGAAGTTAGCAAAAAAGTTGTCAATTCCAAAAATGAAGCTCTATTCTTGTTTAGTATACTCTAAAATTTTCAGACAAATCGGAAAATTTTGAACTACTTTTCTAAGGCTTCGAAATTGACCATTTCCCGCAAATAATATTTTTCTGTCTTATTTGTACTAATTTTGTCTGGAACATTTCAAGATTAGCATGTCTGTGTCCAGCTAGTTGTACGCTTCAAAATAAGCCCAAACACGGCTACTTTTGAGCAATTTCTCATTTTTACCCTGCGCGTTGCGGTCGCGTCGCGGTTGGAATTCAGTGTTTAACGAATATAATCGTGTTTGGGCTAAATTGTCCAGGTTACTGTATTTCCACATCTGAAATTCTTTCCAGATACCAAGACGTTCCGTGCCAAGACAAAGGTCGAATCGTTCTCAAATTCCCTGGCCTCCAATCGGACTACATTCATGCCAACTACCTTGGCACCGCCCATAATCCCAAAAAGTTTATCTGTGCCCAAGGACCATTGGAAAACACTCAACACTCGTTTTGGGCAATGGCACTTCAGGAGAAAGTGGAATGCATCATAATGCTGTGCAATTGTATTGAAATGGCGAAAATCAAGTGTCATCAGTATTGGCCGTTGGAAAAGGACCAGAAGCTGGCTTTCGGAGAAGCACCGAATCAGATTACTGTAACTAACATGGGCGCAAGGAAGATGTCACCGGAGGAGCAGTGTATTAATGTGACTAGTCTGAAAGTGGATTGGGTTGAAGGATCCAGAACCATTCAACATCTTCAATGGGAGAATTGGCCGGATCGGGGAGTGCCACAGACTAATCTTACTGCTATTGTGGGTTCTGAATTTTTGAATTTTTAAATTTTCGCATTTTTGAAATTTGGAGTTTATTAAAATTTTGAATATCAACATTTCGAAATTTCGAAAATCATGAAAGATCGATAATTTCAAAAATCCCTAAATTTCGCGAAGTTTTCAAGGTCTAAAAAGTCCCAAAAATTCAAAAATTCAAAAGTTCTGAAAAATTTCAAAATTTTCGAATTTTGAAATTTTGGAATTTCGGATTTTCAGAGTTTCAAAATTTTCGGAGTTTCAGAATTTCGAAATTTTGAATTTTTGAACTTTCGAATTTTCTCGAATTTTCTCGAATTTTAGCTTTTCGAAATTCTGAAATTCTGAATTTCAAAATTTGAAAATGTGAAAATTTAACAACTTTTGAATCCTTAAAGTATTTTCGATTTTCCGAATCTCAGAAATTTTGGATTTCTGAAATTTCATAATTTTCAGAATTAAAGGTGGGGGGACAGGAGATTTTTCGTAGGATTTTTGTAGCCAGAGTATGCATTCTACCGTAACGGTGTACAACGCTTAATGTCACTCTGCGTACAGCTGTCGTCCTCGCCATGTATGCAATCGGGCGCCGCTTTCTCTTTGCCCGCGTGGCTCAGTCGGTAGCGACGCCGCACCCTCAATCATCGCCCCCACAAGTTCAACTCCTCGAGGGCATAATTAGAACGAATTTCGAGAACTTTAACTTTTCCTGTCTCCCCACCTTTAATAAAAAATTTGATTCAAAAATTCAGAAATTCAAAAATTCAGAAATTCAGAAATTCAGAAATTCGGAAATTCAGAAATTCAAAAATTCAGAAATTCAGAAATTCAGAAATTCAGAAATTCGGAAATTCAGAAATTCAGAAATTCAGAAATTCAGAAATTCAGAAATTCAGAAGTTGAGAAATTCAGAAGTTGAGAAATTCAGAAGTTGAGAAATTCAGAAATTTAGAAATTCAGAAATTCAGAAATTCAGAAGTTGAGAAATTCAGAAGTTGAGAAATTCAGAAGTTGAGAAATTCAGAAATTTAGAAATTCAGAAATTCAGAAATTCAGAAATTCAGAAATTCAGAAATTCAGAAATTCAGAAATTCAGAAGTTGAGAAATTCAGAAATTCAGAAATTCAGAAATTCAGAAATTCAGAAATTCAGAAATTCAGAAGTTGAGAAATTCAGAAGTTGAGAAATTTCTGAAAAAAATTAAAAAATTCAAAAGAGCAAAATTATTTTTAAAAATCAGGATATTTTGAGATTCTAACAATTTCGAAAATCAGGAGTTTCAGTTTTCACAAATTCCTGAATCTCAGAAATTCAGAATTTTGGAATTTTAGAATTTCTTAAATTTCAAAAAGTTCAGTAATTCAGAAATTCCGAAATTCTAAAATTCTAAAATTCACAATAAAATTTTATTCTAAAATTCCGAAGTTCTAACATTCTGACATTTTGAGTTCCTGAAATTCTAAAATTCAAAAATCCGAGAAAATTTCTTCCAGAACCTTCTCTCAGCTACTCGTGGAAACCAGAATCCAATTCTGGTGCATTGCTCAGCCGGAATCGGTCGTACTGGAACCATCGTAGCCATCGCCTATGTCCAAGATAAAATGATGGCTGGAGAGGATTGTATGGCGATGAACGAGCTGCTCAAAGAGCTCCGCTCTCATCGTCCATGGTCCATTCAGAATGAATTTGTAAATTAATTTTTATTTTTTTTTTATTTTTAAAATTTTTCAGCAATACCTGTACCTCCATCGTGTTCTTCTTTCCTATTTCCTCGAACGTCATAAGGATGCTTACGAGGAATTATTGATTGGAGAAAATGGAATAAAATATAAGAAATGGGTTGAGGATTATGCAACGGCTACTGGATCCAATCCACAGAAATGATAAACTTTTTGTCTCTATAATTCTTCTTTTTGTGTGTAAAAGTGAATAAAATACTTGAAAATTCTGTCAAATACTTATTTTTTGTTATTTTTCGTCTTTTTTTTTGCATAAAATTCATTTTTATTGATGATTTTCAAAAAAAAAACAAGAAAAACGGTAAAATAAAACTTTCGTAGATTACTGTCGGTAAAACAGAGCATGCGCCTTTAAATTTCTACAGTAACCTTCGTCGAGATTTTTAGCTCTTTTTCAGCGGATTTTTCTAGTTTTTTCGGCAGATTTTCGCTGAAAGTTATAGAATTTCGCGAGACAAAAACTTTCTAATTGTTCTACAAATAATTAAGGTTTTTTTTTCAGAAATTTCGCTCAAAAAGCTATCGAAAATGTCAGTCGATGATGAGAAGAAATTTGTAATCAAGGAAATATTTGAAAATGTGTTGAATATGAAACCAAAAGAAGAATTTCTGAAAGAAAACCTTAATTATTTATTTGCAGAAACAATTAGAAATTTTTTTCCCTCGCAAAATTCTATAACTGCCGAAAAAATGCCGAAAAAACTAGAAAAATCCGCTGAAAAGGAGCTAAAAATCTCGCCGGAGGTTACTGTAGAAATTTAAAGGCGCGTGCTCTGGTTTACCTACAGTAATCTACGAAAGTTTTTTTGGCCGTTTTTCTCGTTTTTTTTTTTGAAAATCATCAATAAAAATGAATTTTATGCAACAAAGACAGAAAAAAGTATTTGACACAATTTTCAAGAAATTTGTGCATTCATTGGGAAAGTATCGACAAATACTTGATTGATGGAAATTTATCAGTCGAATTCAATGTCACTATTAAGAATTCCGTCGGTGTCCATCTTTACCCGAAAAAGAAAATTTTCGACGATGACGTGGCAAAAGAGTTCTCAGATTTCGTTCTGATGGCTGGCGACAAGAAATTCTATGTGAATAAAATGTATCTCTCTTCGCATTCGACCTATTTCAAATCTCTCTTTTCTGGAAATTTCGCGGAATCGGAAAAATCGATAATCGAATTGAAGGATATCGATCCGAGTGATCTTCAGATGTTTCTGGAGGTTATTCACGGTGCCTCAGCAGTTGAAGGTACACTGACTGATAAGTATATTCAGGAAAAAAACACCAACTTTTTTTTTAGATTTCACTGTTTCCAAAATTCTGAAATTGGCTGACTTTTTCGATGCCAAAACTGCCATTCAAAGATGCGAAGAGTTCCTATTGACTGGCTCTCAGACACCCGTCAAGGATAAATTCAAAATGGCCAATAAATACAAACTGCAAAATCTCAAGGTGCCATTTTAGCTGAAAAAATCGATTAAAATGATAATTTCCAGAAAATGTCCATTTCCAAACTGAAAACCAGCGCTGAATTCCGATCGATTATTCCAGAAGATGCCAGTGATATCGATTATGACACTTGGAAAGAGCTCCTTTCGAAATCGGCTTCATTTTTCTGAATTTTTCGAATTTTCTTCTTTTTTTTTAATCATTGATTGTTTTTTTGTCTTTTCGTTGAATAAACTATTTAAAGTTTGAATTCGCCATAATTTTTAGCAATTTTTAGCAAGAAAACCAAGAAATCGGTTAAAAAAATCAGCGAAAACAACCTAAAAAATTTTTCCTTAGTTACTGTAGACGATTCGGAATATGCGCCTTTAAATTTCTACCGTAACCCATTAACGACAATTTCTAGACGGTTTTCGCTCATTTTCAGCCGATTTTTCTCGTTTGTTCGGGAATTTTAGGCTGAAAATTCAAAATAATAACAAAATTTATTCAAATTTATTAAAAAATTACAAAATTTTTTGACAGAAAAACAAAAAGCCTGTAAAAAACTAGCCTCCTGTCGACTGCTCCTCCTGTCGATTATGGCTCCAGTCGATTGCCCAAATTCCATTTCTATCAATGTTTAACCCGTAAACATCTAGATGCAGTCAAAAACCAAAAAAAAACCTTTATTTTCTTTTCGAAATCTAATCAAAATGGAGTTCAGCAGTTCTCTTTGTCTCCAAATATCCTCCATGTCTCGGTCGATGATCCATTTCATCGTCTAGGTGATTTTCGAATTCCGAAACTTCGACAGGAGCAATCTGTTTAGCTGGAGCCGGCTGTTTTACACTCTCAATTTCAGATTTCGATTGATTTGTGGATACTGTAGAGTCAGTGTACTTGGCAGGTTGGATCTGAAAAATATCAATTTTCAAAAATGAGATTGGTGGTCGGCCACCGCAGGTGGCCGTTCATATACTCATTGCGCGCCTGTTAACGCATTGTCTACCGTAGCCTAGTGGCTTGCGCTTTTGCCCGCCGTTCTAGAGGCCAGGGGTTCGAACCCCACTAGAGCCATTTTCTTTTTTATTTCTTTTTATGACTCACATTCTTCCACTCATCATCCACCTCATCTTCCCCACTCTCATTTGAAGTGGAGAGCTTTGGTGCAGTAGGTTCTGGCGGGGGATCTGATCCATGATAGTCCATAATCGGTTGGAGAAGCTTTGCACGTTCATCAGCCTCGTCTTCCAACTTGGCTCTCTTCTTTTTGGCACAGAAAAAGATCCAAATGAGGCAGAGAAGAATGCAGAAGCACCAAATGATAAAGAGTAGGATGAGGATGTAGATCAACAAGTCAGCGTCGATTTCTTCTGGAATTTTAGAATTTTAGAATTTTCGAATTTCATAATTTCAAAATTTCAGAATTTCAGAATTTCGGAATTTCAGAATTTCAGAATTTCAGAATTTCAGAATTTTGAAATTTTGAACTTTTGGACTTCAGAATTTCAGAATTTCCGAGTTTCAGAATTTCAGAAATTAAGAATTTCGAAATTTCAAAGTTTTTAATTTTTGAATTTCAGGCTTTCAGTATTTCAGAATTTCAGAGTTTTTTAATTTTAGAATCCCAGAATTTCAATTTTTCGAAACTTCTAAAAATCCAAAATAACCTAAATTTTGAAAATTTCAAAAATTTTCAAAAAATTCAGAAACTCAGAAATTTCAAAATTTCCATTTTTTCACAAACTTCTTCTTTGGAACCCCTCCGGCGCAACCCCATAGTGTCCATTGGGTCCTGTCATATTCTGTCCCTTGGACCCTGCCGCCAATCCCATTTCATCCAAATCATCAACCGGTTCCTCATGTGCCTCATAATCGGCCACCTCGTTCCGCCGTCCTACTGTAGTAGTGTAGTTCGGGGTTACTGTAGTTGTGGCATTCACAATCAGCAGTTTGTCTATTGATCTTCTTGATGAGGTTACTGTAGTTTCGTTCTCATCATCTCCTCCCATTGCCCCAAAAAAGTATCCGTTATCCAATATCTCGGTTGCATTTTGAGATAAGCTTGAAGTTTCTGGAACTACAGTAGTCGTCGTGGTATTCAGAATCGTGGACCCAGAAGTGCTTGGAGCTAACGTTGTTGTCTTGAATAAATCCGGAGGTAGTACCCAATCCTCATCCCAATCTCGAGTATTATCTCCAGCAAGAATACTGCGGAGCATATCCGAGTAGCTTTGAACCAGTCTTCCAGAGTCGGTGACATGGAGAATGTTGTCGTCGGAATAGAGGGAAGGTTCTGAAAGTAGAAAAATGAAAAAAAAAGAAAAAGAAGCTTTGGCAAGGGGTGGGGGTTGAACTCGAGAGGTCGTGGCTCAAAAAGAGCGCGCTACCGCCTGCGCCACAATGCCACGAGAGAGGAGGGTGGTGGTAGGCATATAGGAAGGAGCGCGTTTTCAAGGGAAACTCACTCGTCAAATTGACCGCCGCCTCCAAATTGGGAATCAATAATCGAACTGATTGAGCATTCTCTTTGGTATATTCCGCATTGATCAACATTCCATTCAAATAAAAATTCTCTTTCCGTGGGTCTTCTTTAAATTGAGTCTGGAACGCCTTCACAAAACAGTTCGGTGCGTCTTTGGGGTGTTGGAATATTGGAACAATGAATTGAATATTTGGCTTGTCGAGAGCTCCAGGCGGTGATCTTCCAATGGCTTTTGTGAAACGGCTACACGGTGTCGATTCGTCTTTTCCAGAGCTGTCGATTGAACGGTAGAGCTCCTCGTAGACGTCTTCTTTGTGTATGTATTCCGTGTTCGTGTACTGTAAAAACTCTAACTGTACTTTGAGTCAATTTATCTCTTTTCCTGCAAATGGCACCAAAAAGTTGTCAACTGATAAAATGTAGCTGATATTATGAGAAACATTTTTTTAGTTGACACCTTTTTGATATCTTTTACAGAAAATGAGAAATATAGGTTCAAAGTTTACGCTAGGACATTACATTACAGTGATTACGATATCTCAACTTTTTCCAATTTATCTCACTTCTCGGAAAAGATATAAAAAATCTGTCAATTAATAAAATGTTGCTGATATTATGATAAACATTTTGTTAGTTAACACCTTTTTGATAACTTTTGCGGGAAACGAGATATATGAGCGCAAAATTTAGAAAAAAAATCAATTTAAAAAAATTTAAAAATTGGTTTTTCCGAACTTTTTCATTTTGACTGAAAAAACTGTTTACCTGATTATCCGCATACGACATCGCCATACTTCTGACTTTCTCATCATTTGGAAGCTCACATGCAATCGATCGGAGGAGGTATTGAAGTCGAGGGAGCTGAAATTTTTGACTTTTAACTTTGAGCTTGGTTATCTAGCTTGCTATAAGAGATATCAAAAAGTAGTCAATTGATAAAATGTAGAGCACAAAATGATAATTAATTTTTTAATTGACCACTTTTTGATATCTCTCATCGGAAACGAGATAAATCCAGTTCAAGGTGCAGCGCCGCTACCACCTGACATTAACTACGATGGCGCGCTTTTAGCTTAATTATCTCAATTTCTAAAAAAGATATCAAAAAGTGCTCAACTGATAAAATGTTGAGCATAATATAAGCTACAATTTTGTAGTTGACCGCTTTTTGATATCTCTTACAGTAACCCAGATATAGGAGCTTAAAGCGCGCCAGCTCTAATAGCGTAGCTCAAGCTGAAGAAGCGCTGCACCTTCGATCCATTTTATCTCGGTTTCTGTAATAGATATCAGAAAGTAGTCAACTAACTAAATGTTGAGCATAATATAAGCTACACTTTCGTAGTTGACCACTTTTTGATATCTCTTGTAGGAACTGAGGTAACTTAGGTCAAACTCACCACATCATCTCCAATCAGCTTATCAATCAAGAAAAGGAAGTAAGTGGGTTCCTTGGCGACGCCCTTTGATCCTCGATCCAAACACAATGGATACTCTGGAATTGCCGCCTGAACACCGTCGAAATTTCCAATCACCAAAACGAGAAGAAATGCGATAAATGCGTGTTTGAAATGCATTCCTGTTCTCTTCTTCTTCTAAATTTTTCCCTTTTTTTCAGCGGTCGTCTTTGATTTGTTCCTTTGTTGATTTCGAGAGGATTTCTTTCGTTTTGGAGGAGACAATGATTCGAAATTGAATTTCAGTACCTTGGAAAATGTGGAAAATTTGGAAAAGTGGGAGGGGAATTGACACGTTGGGGAGGCAAAGTAATTTTCAGCAAGCTTTGAAAAATACGTTTTTTAGGTTATGACACAAAACGATGAGATTGGAATCTTTGAATTTTGGAATTTCTGAAAGAAAACCTCTTTTCTTATTTTCCCCACTTCCCTCCTTCCCCCGTCTCTCCCTTCTCTTCCCTCTTGCCCACCGCCCCCTTCTTATACGCCCTCGCCCTCTTTAGCTGTCGCCGCCCGGTTAGCTCAGTCGGTAGAGCACCAGACTCTTAATCTGGTTGTCGCGGGTTCGAGCCCCGCATTGGGCTGATGTTTTTTTTCTTTTTTGCTTTTTCATACTTGTGGTTTTGGATGTCTGCAATCAATTTGGAGATACTTTTCTATCATTTCCACATTGAAATTTGTTTTTTTGGTTTATAGAGAGGAACAAAAAAGAGAATTTCGGAGATTTGTTTTTGGATTAACGGAAAACTCTAGATTTAGAACTTTTAATTGAAAAACCACTCCCTAAAATATCTTTTTGAAAAATGCCGAAAATTTTGAACAAAAATGAGATAGAAAAATGGAAAAAAAGGAGAGAAAAATCGAAAATTTTCACCTAAATTTCATAAAATTTCAAATTTGACAGAATTCGAAATTTCAAAAACCAATTGTTTTCAAATTTTATTTTTTTTTCAAATAAAATTCCTAAAACTTTGAACATCCGATTTTCTTCTTGAATTGTCACTTTGTTTCGTTAATTGCCCAATTATCTTCCGCAAAATTTTTTTTTTGAAGAAATTCAAGATTTTAGATAAATCTTGACACTTTATAATGGCGATATAAAGCTAATATAACAAGAATTCGGGATTTAAAAAGATTTTGGAAATTTAGGAATATTCCAGAATTCAAATGTCTTCCGGAATCCGGAAAGATGTCCAAATTATTCGCGGTTTTGCAATTTTGTCAGTTTTGGGATTTCATTTTTTCCCCGAAACTTTTCCCAATGGATATTTGGGAGTGGATCAGTGAGTTTTTGGAAATTTGGGACTTCTGGAAATCTGAAATTCTGAAATTCTGAAATTCCAAAAAATTCAAAAATCCAAAAATTTCAGATTTTTCGTGATTTCTGGCTACCTAATGTGTTTATTACTCCATAAATCATCCCAAAAACCCTGGTATTCTCTGATTGCTCATTTTTATTTTCGTCGATTAAAACGAATTCTTCCCTTATATTTTCTTATAATTTTCGCAACTTTATTATCGATTTCTTGGATTTCTTCCGATTTTTTATTTGTTAAAAATTTGAAATCAGCCCAAAAAGCTCTATTTTTCATGACGAATATTCCGGAACCAGAAAAAGTGGAAATAGGATATTTTCGAAAAGTTGGTTTTTCAAAAAATTTCAAATTTCAAATTCCCGCTTTTTTCAGCTAACTGAACATATTGATTTTTTCACACATTGCTGGTCCTTATCAATTGAAGTACAATTCTATTTCTTGGTCCCATTTTTGTACCTTTCAATCAGAAATTTCAGTTTGGAAACTCAAATTTTCGGATTTTCAGTTTTTGGTATTTTTTGAAACTTTCGAAAAAAAATTAATTTTTTTTTCAAATTTCAGGATTTTTCTCATCTATTTATTTTATAGTTTCCGGTGGTACAGTTTCCTTTAACAGTGTTTTCGCTAGAATTTGGCAATTTATGGCTGGAATTATTGTATTTTTGGCGTCTGAAATTCAAAATTCCAAAAATTTTGAAATCGGAGAAACATCCAAATTTTTGGAAGATTCTGAAACACCCAAAAATCGGGGTAACCTGAAAAAGTACAGTAATCTAATACTGTATAGTACTGTAATTATCACCACTTATGCAGTAGAGTTGAAAGCTTCGATATTCAGGTAAGGAATTTGAAATTTTGAATTTGGCGCCAAAATTTTTCATCGAAATTTTTTTTTCAGATTCCTAGTAACATTGCTGACTTCTCTTTACATTTATTCGTCTTCTGATTCTAAATCTATAGCCGATCGATTATTGATTTATACCGGAAATATTTCCTATGTCTTATATCTCATTCACTGGCCGTTATACTCCATTTGGAAAACTCAGACGGAAGAATTTTCAGATTTGGCGCACAAAAATATTGGTTAGTTGGAAAATGGCGAAAATTTGCCAAAAATCTAGCTGAAAATCAGAAGAATCGGACCACTGGGAGCCGAGATATAAGCTGTGGAAGTTCAGAGAGACGCAGAGAAGCTAGAGAAGTCTAGCTTCTCTGCGTCTCTAAAACTTTCAAGGCTTATAACTCGACTCCCAGTGATCCGATTTTTCTGATTTTTGATTCAAAATCTTGGAAATCTCCTCGACATTCTTTTTCTATCAAATTAGCTTATAAATTTCAAGAGACGCACAGAAGCTAGAGAAGTCTAACTTCTCTGCGTCTCTCCGAACTTCCAGAGCCCATAACTCGGCTCCCAGTTATCCGACTCTGCTGATTTTTAGCGCGATTTTTGCAAAATTCAGACTTCTTTTTTCCAGCTCTAATCCTGACCTTCTTCTTATCAATAATTTTATCAATTCTTATCCATGAATCCTTCGAAAAATGGTCCATCCGTCTCGACTGGAAACCCCTGATCCTCCTAATTTCTCTTCTGGCAGTTTTAAATGTTTCGATTTTGAACAAAAATGAGATTTCGAAAGTTCTAAAGATCGACTTGTATTCTCAAACATCGTAAGTGCTCGGAATCAGAATTTTCAAAATTTTCAAAGTTTAGATTCCTACCAACTTTTATTCCATCACTCAACAAGACGTTTTCGAGTTACGGTAAGAAACTTTTTCGGATTTTTTTTGAATTTTTCCAAATTTTCAGAAGACGTGGAACTTCAGAATCGGGAATGGAATGCATTGGATAAGGATTATTTGAAAAATCCGGTGACAGGAGAATGGATAGGATTAAATTATAGACAGGTAGAGGATTGAATTTCTGAATTTCTGAATTTTAGAAAAAATTCCGAAATTTCAGCTTCCCAAAAATGGAACCGGCGGCAAATTCAAATTTCTGATTCTTGGAAGCAGTACAGCAGCTCGATTGTCCCATTTGATTCATGACGAATGTGGATTTCTAGCCAATCGAATGATTCAATTGATTTTTCCAGGTTTGTCGGTTTGTCCGGATGTCCGGAGGTTTTTAAATTTTAAAACTTTTCGAATCTTCTAGCTTGTGAACCATTCTACCCAACAACTTATCTCGGTGGATGCACTGAAAATTTGCACGAATTTCAAAAAATGGTGAAAACCGAAAAACCAGATTATCTGGTAATTGCATCGAGATTTTTCGATATGGGACACCCTCTACCTCAAAATATAACAGATATGGAATATGATCCAATTCTAGCAATTGCCAGAAATGAATTACAAAAATATATGAGAGGAGTTTCAAAGAAAATCATAATTCTTCATGCATTTCCAAGAAGAACTTATATGAATTTTGAGCGAATTGTGGGATGGATGGCAAAGAAACTGGCACCAGAGATTATTGATGTGAGTTAGGACTATTTCTAGGCCATGGTGGCCTAGAAAACTCAATTTGCAAAAGTTAGGCCAACCACTTCAAAATGACGAAAAAGAGAAAAAATACCTTAAAATTCCGCAATGCGCATTTACTCAAATTTCAAAAAGGATTTCCCACATAATGCGGAACTTTAAGTCAGATTTATTCTATTTTTTGGTAACCTCGAAAGGGTAGCCTAACTATAGCAAGTTGAGTTTTCTAGGCCACCAAGGCAGCAACTCCTAGCGACTCTATTCGGTTGCCGAGCGCTGTCTCTTCAAAGGCGCATATGTCGAAAACTAGAAAAGCAATTTAATTTTTGTGAACTAGTAAAATGTGTGAAATTAAATTTTGCACATTTCATTAGTTTTCAAAAACTAGGTATATTTTTTAGTTATTGAGATATGAGCCTTTAAAGGGACAACTAGGCCTGCCCGCGTTAAAGTGACCTAGAAAACAAACCAGGTCAGTTTTAGACAATTTAACCATGGTGGCCTAGGAACCCCAGCTTGCAAAAGTTAGGCCACCATGTTAAAATGAATTTATTATTGAAAGGATACACTAAAGATCGTCATAGTTATTTTCAGCGAAAAGTGATTGAACCGCTGGAAAATGGCTATAACATGGCTCGAAAACGTTATGAAATTCTTCTGAAGGAATGTGGATCGAAATGTGAAATTATCGATTATTTTGACATTTTTCTGAATCCCAAAACTGGTTTCGTTCGATATTTTAACGAGATTGGACTTCATTACTTCACGACTGGCCATCATTTAACACCTCTGGCATTTGAGATTGTTAGACCTCATGTTAGAAAAGTTTGTAATAAATTGGATCAAATTTAATATTAAAAGTCTTTGTTCATTTAATTCTGATAATCAGGACTTCAAAAATCTGAATTCTGGGAAAACTGGGTCAGCAAAAAACCGCAAAAAATATCGTCTATTTACAATACTTCAAGGTTCATTGAAGTTTAGGATCGGAAATGCGGAATTCCCCCCAAAGTGGGTTTCTGTCTTTCAGGATGAAGTGGAAAATGGTCCTGGATGTTCGGGATTAGGTTTTTCTGGATTTAAATAATTTGTTTGATAATATTAGCAAGAAACCACAACAAATTTCGTTTATTAACAGTTATTTCAGGTTCCTCAAAGTTTAGGGATTCAAATAGATAATGAAGGATTCTTGCTCCTGGGTTCCTGGGTTTTCTGGATCCCTGGCTCCGGGCCGTTATTTTCTTCCAGAACCATAATTTTCACTCGGGACCGTTATTTTCTCTAGGGACCGAAATCAAATAGCGCCAAAATTTCCAACAAAACTATCTGCGTCTCCATCAAATACGTGCTATTTAGGCTTGTCGCTTCGAGTTTCCTACCGTATACACCTCGCATAAGCTACTGTCTAACGTGCATTTTTTTCAGAGAAAAAATTTCAAAAGAAAATAAAACTTATAAAAATTAAAAAAAAAATTTTTTAATGTTTTTTTAATTTTTAAATTTTTTTAGATTTTTGAAAAATGATGATTTTATGAAAAACTTTCAAAAAAAATTTTTTTTCAAAAAATTTTTTTCAGATGGCTCCGAACCCCGCCCATCGGCTGAAGACGACTCCAAGCTCCGCCCATCAGCTCCAGAAGGAGTTCCAGAAGGCCCTGTGAATCGCTTCGCTGGAGATATCGATCCGACTCGTCTGGTCCTGGATCAATCCAATTTGACAGCTGTAATGGCTCCATTGCCAGATGATAAAGGATTCGACTTGGATGATTTAGAATAGGATTTATTCATTTTGTACAGTTTAAACTATCAATTTATTCATGTCGTATTAGCACAACCAAATGAATCTCGTCGGAATGTGTTTTCCATCTCAAAAACTACACTTAATCTCAAATTCCATTAAGTCTATTACAAAGTTTTCTAACATGAGGTCTAACAATCTCAAAAGCCAGAGGTGTCAAATGATGATTCCTCGTGAAATAATGAAGTCCAATATCATCAAAATATCGAACGAAATCAGTTTTGGGATTCAGAAAAATGTCATGATAATCGATAATTTCACATTTCGATCCACATTCCTTCAAGAGGATTTCATAACGTTCTCGAGCCGTGTTATAGCCATTTTCCAGTGGTACAACAACTTTTTTCTGAAAAAAAGTTTATCCTTTCGACGCTACAAATACATTTTAATAAGGTGGCCTAACTTTCGCAAGTTGGGTTTTCTAGGCCACCATGTAAAAATGACCTAGAATTGGTCTGATACTCATCTGGTGGGTCTTCTAGGTCTTTTTCACATGGTGGCCTAGAAAGCCCAACTTGCAAAAGTTAGGTCACCACGCTAATGACCTTGAAATAGTCCAAACTCACATCAATTATCTCTGGCGCCATTTTCTGTGCCATCCATCTCACAATTCGGTCGAAAACCCTATAATTGTTCCTTGGAAATGCATGAAGAATTATGATTTTCCTTGAAACTCCTTTCATATATTTTTGTAATTCATTTCTGGCAATTGCTAGAATTGGATCATACTCCATATCTGTTATATTTTGAGGTAGAGGGTGTCCCATATTGTAGAATCTCGATGCAATTACTAGATAATCTGGTTTTTCCTTATCAACAAGTTTTTGGAATTCATGAGAATTTTCAGTGCAAGAACCGAGTTCCGTTGTTGGGTAGAATGGTTCGCAAGCTGAAAATTTTGAATTTTTGGAATTTTCGAAATTTGAAAAAAAACTAACTTGGAACAGTCAATTGAATCATTTGATTGGCTAGAAATCCACATTCATCCTGAATTAAATGTGATAAACGAGCTGCTGTACTGCTTCCAAGAATCAGAAATTTAAATTTGCCTGTTCCATTTTTGGGAAGCTGAAAATTTGAATTTCTCTAAAATTTGAAAAATCAAAATGCAGAAGTTTAGAGCCTCCGGATTTCAGAAATTCAGAAATTCAGAAATCCAGAAATTCGGAAATTCAGAAATTCAGAAATTCAGAAATTCAGAAATTCGGAAATTCAGAAATTCAGAAATTCAGAAATTCAGAAATTCAGAAATTCAGAAATTCAGAAATTCGGAAATTCAGAAATTCAGAAATTCAGAAATTCGGAAATTCAGAAATTCAGAAATTCAGAAATTCAGAAATTCAGAAATTCAGAAATTCAGAAATTCGGAAATTCAGAAATTCAGAAATTCAGAAATTCGGAAATTCAGAAATTCAGAAATTCAGAAATTCGGAAATTCAGAAATTCAGAAATTCAGAAATTCGGAAATTCAGAAATTCAGAAATTCAGAAATTCAGAAATTCAGAAATTCAGAAATTCAGAAATTCAAAAATTCAGAAATTCAGAAATTCAGAAATTCAGAAATTCAGAAATTCGGAAATTCAGAAATTCAGAAATTCAGAAATTCAGAAATTCGGAAATTCAGAAATTCGGAAATTCAGAAATTCAGAAATTCAGAAATTCAGAAATTCGGAAATTCAGAAATTCAGAAATTCAGAAATTCGGAAATTCAGAAATTCAGAAACTCGGAAATTCAGAAATTCGGAAATTCAGAAATTCAGAAATTCAGAAATTCAGAAATTCGGAAATTCAGAAATTCGGAAATTCAGAAGTTCAGAAATTCAGAAATTCAGAAATTCGGAAATTCAGAAATTCAGAAATTCAGAAATTCAGAAATTCAGAAATTCAGAAATTCAGAAATTCAGAAATTCAGAAATTCAGAAATTCAGAAATTCGGAAATTCAGAAATTCAGAAATTCAGAAATTCGGAAATTCAGAAATTCAGAAATTCGGAAATTCAGAAATTCAGAAATTCAGAAATTCAGAAATTCGGAAATTCAGAAATTCAGAAATTCAGAAATTCGGAAATTCAGAAATTCAGAAATTCGGAAATTCAGAAATTCAGAAATTCAGAAATTCAGAAATTCAGAAATTCAGAAATTCAGAAATTCAGAAATTCAGAAATTCAGAAATTCAGAAATTCAGAAATTCAGAAATTCAGAAATTCAGAAATTCAGAAATTCAGAAATTCAGAAATTCAGAAATTCAGAAATTCAGAAATTCAGAAATTCAGAAATTCAGAAATTCAGAAATTCAGAAATTCGGAAATTCAGAAATTCAGAAATTCAGAAATTCGGAAATTCAGAAATTCAGAAATTCGGAAATTCAGAAATTCAGAAATTCAGAAATTCAGAAATTCGGAAATTCAGAAATTCAGAAATTCAGAAATTCGGAAATTCAGAAATTCAGAAATTCGGAAATTCAGAAATTCGGAAATTCAGAAATTCAGAAATTCGGAAATTCAGAAATTCGGAAATTCAGAAATTCAGAAATTCAGAAATTCAGAAATTCAGAAATTCAGAAATTCAGAAATTCAGAAATTCAGAAATTCAGAAATTCAGAAATTCAGAAATTCAGAAATTCAGAAATTCAGAAATTCAGAAATTCAGAAATTCAGAAATTCAGAAATTCAGAAATTCAGAAATTCAGAAATTCAGAAATTCAGAAATTCAGAAATTCAGAAATTCAGAAATTCAGAAATTCAGAAATTCAGAAATTCAGAAATTCAGAAATTCAGAAATTCAGAAATTCAGAAATTCAGAAATTCAGAAATTCAGAAATTCAGAATTTCAGAAATTCAGAAATTCAGAAATTCGGAAATTCAGAAATTCAGAAATTCAGAAATTCAGAAATTCAGAAATTCAGAAATTCATAAATTCATAAACTCAGAAATTCAGAAATTCAGAAATTCAGAAATTCATAAATTCATAAACTCAGAAATTCAATCCTCTACCTGTCTATAACTTAATCCTTTCCATTTTCCTGTCACTGGATTTTTTAGATACTCATCATCCAACCAATTCCATTCTTTATTCTGAAGATCGACGTCTTCTGAAATTTGAAAAAATAATTTTAAAAAATCCGGAAAAAATTTTTACCATAACTCGAAAACGTCTTGTTGAGTGACGGAATGAAAGTTGGTGGGAATCTGAAACTTTGAAACTTTTGAAAATTCTGATTCCAAGGACTTACGATGTTTTAGAATACAAGTCGATCTTTAAAACTTTCGAAATCTCATTTTTGTTCGAAATCGTTAAATTTAAAAATGCCAGAAGAGAAATTAGAAGGATCAGGGGTTTCCAGTCGAGACGGATGGACCATTTTTCGAATGATTCATGGATGAGAATTGATAAAATTATTGATAAGAAAAGGGTCAGGAATAGAGCTAGAAAAACCTGAATTTTGCTAAAAATCGCGCTAAAAATCAGAAGAATCGGAACACTGGGAGCCGAGTTATAATGATTAGAGAGACGCAGAGAAGCCAGACTTCTCTAGCTTCTCTGCGTCTCTCTGGAATTCAAAGGCCTATAACTCAGGACCCAGTGGACCGATTTTACTGATTTTGGTTTCAAAATCTTGGGAATGTCCTGGGCTTTCTTTTCCTATAAAATTACCTTATAAGTTTTACGAGACGCAGAGAAACCAGATTTCTCTAGCTTCTCTGCGTCTCCCTAAACTTCCAGGAGCCTATATCTCGGCCCCCAGTTATCCGTTTCTTCTGATTTTTAGCGCGATTTTTCGCAAATTTGTTGAATTATATAAAAATGAACCTACCAATATCTCTATGAAAATCTGAAAATCCTTCAGTTTGACTTTTCCAAATAGAGTACAACGGCCAGTGAATGAGATATAAGACATAGGAAATATTTCCAGTATAAATCAATAAACGATCGATTATCGATTTAGAATCAGAAGACGAATAAATGAAAAAAGAAGTCAGAACTGTCACTAGGAATCTGAAAGGTTTTGAATGAAAAACTTACTTGGCGCTAAATTCAAATTTCCAAATTTCAAATTTCTCACCTAAATATTGAAGCTTTCAGCTCTACTGCATAGGTAGTGATAATTACAGTACTATACAGTATTAGATTACTGTACTTTTGCAGGTGACCTCGATTTTCGAAAATTTCAGAATCTTCCAAAAATTTGGATTTTTCTCCGATTTCAAAACTTTTGGAATTTTGAATTTCAGACGCCAAAAATACAATCATTCCAGCCATAAATTGCCAAATTCTAGCAAAAACACTGTTAAAAGCAACGGAACCAACGGAAATTGCAAAATAAAATAGAGAAAAAATTCCTGAAATTTGAAAAAAAAGTTTTTTGAAAATTAGATTTTTTGTAAAATACCAAAAACTGAAAATCCGAAAATTTGAGTCTGCAAACTGAAATTTTTGATTAAAAGGTACAAAAATGGGACCAAGAAATAGAATTGTACTTCAAGTGATAAGGACCAGCAATGTGTGAAAAAATCAATATTTTCAGTTAGCTGAAAAGGGCGGGAATTTGAAATTTTCAAATTTTTGAAAAAACCAACTTTTCGAAAATATCCAATTTCCACTTTTTCTGGTTCCAGAAAATTGGACATGAAAAATAGAGCTTTTTGTGCTGATTTCAAATTTTTAACAAATAAAAAATCGGAAGAAATCCAAGAAATCGATAATAAAGTTGCGAAAATTATGAGAAAATATAGGGGAAGAATTCGTTTTAATCGACAAAAATAAAAATGAGCAATCAGAGAATACCAGGGTTTTTGGGATGATTTATGGAGTAATAAACACATTAGGTAGCCAGAAATCACGAAAAATCTGAAAATTTTGAATTTTTGAATTTTTGGAATTTCAGAATTTCAGAATTTCAGATTTCCAGAAGTCCCAAATTTCCAAAAACTCACTGATCCACTCCCAAATATCCATTGGGAAACGTTTTGGGGAAAAAATGAAATCCCAAAACTGACAAAATTGCAAATCCACGAATAATTTGGACATCTTTCCGGATTCCAGAAGACATTCGGATTCTAGAAATTCCTAAATTTCCAAAATCTTTTTAAATCCCGAATTCTTGTTATATTAGCTTTGTATAGCCATTATAAAGTGTCAAGATCTATCTAAAATCTTGAATTTCTTCAAAAAAAAAGTTTTCGGAAATTAATTGGGCAATTAAGGGAAACAAAGTGACAATTCAAGAAGGAAATCGGATGTTCAAAGTTTTAGGAATTTTATTTGAAAAAAAAAAATAAAATTTGAAAAAAATTGGTTTTTGAAATTTTGTTTCTGTAAAATTTGAAATTTTATGAAATTTAGATGAAATTTTCAAAACTTTCTGTATTTTATCCCATTTTTCTATCTGATTTTCCCTCATTTTTAGATTACAAGTTTTCGGTATTTTTCAAAAAGACATTTTAGGGAGTGGTTTTTCAATTAAAAGTTCATAATCTAGAATTTTCCCTTTAATCCAAAGATAAATCTCCGAAATTCTCTATTTTTCCTCTCTATAAACCAGGAAAAAAAACTAATTTCTAGCCTTCAAATCCATTGAAAACTTCAAAAAACAGAAATAAAAAAAAGCAAAAAAAAGCATCAGCCCAATGCGGGGCTCGAACCCGCGACAACCAGATTAAGAGTCTGGTGCTCTACCGACTGAGCTAACCGGGCGGCGACAGTTAGAGAGGGCGAGGGCATATAAGAAGGGTGCGGTGGGCGAGTGAAAAAAAGGAGGGGCGGGGGAGAAGTGGAAGACGGGTCTTCTAGTTTTCAAAAGAGAAAAAACTTTTTTTTTTCAAAAAATAACAAATTTATTAAAATAACAAAAAAGCATTAAACATCTAATTATTCTCCTGATCATACTGCTCTCTCAGGTGCACCAAAAGTGGCTCCAGCCCAGTTTTCTCTTGCGCAGAAACCGGAAAAACCGGGAAATTCGGAAAAATCGATAATAGATTTTGAGGTTCTTCCGTTGATAAATCAATTTTATTGATAACAATCGTTGTCGCCCGGTCTCCCAGACCCTTTTGGTATCCTTCTAGCTCAAAACGAAGCTGTTTGTATTGCTCGGCGAGCTGGCCAGCCGAGTAGTCCAAAACGTACCAGAGTGATCTGAAAAATCGATATTTTAGGTTTTTTTTCCTTCGAAATCGGTTAAAAAGCGAAAATTTTGAGTTAAAAAATTTTTAACTTTGAAAAATTTTTCGAAAAACATTTTTTTTTGAAAACTTTTTTTCAGATCTTTAGCCCAAAAATCGATAATTTTTCCAGCCAAAAATCAATAATTTTCGGCTCATTTAGTGTCAAAAAAAGCGGGAATTCTCACTGGCATCGTTCGATATGTTTCAAAAACGAGATTCCGAGTCCTTTATTCAGATGAGCGTCTTCAATTAATCCGGGAATATCGGCTACTGCAATTTGTTCGAAATCCTCATAAAAAACCACTCCAATATGGGGTCGGAGGGTTGTGAATGGGTACGAAGCGACTTTTGGCTTGGCGCGAGAAATCGCACGGAGCAGGGACCTGAAAAAATCAATAATTTCATTGTCCGAGGGGACTACACGAGAAAGTTTCTCATTGTCAGTGGAGCGTGCTTACAAGTATCGAAATTTTAAAAATTGATTCGTTTTTTATAAAAAACTGGAAACGAAAAACAATTTTCCGGGAAAAAAAAGGGGGCGGAGTCTAAATTTCTCGGAGCAGTGAGCTGAATTATGGATATTTCTCGGTGGAGCGCGCTTACAAACATCGCTGATTTGAAAAAATTTGGATTGTTTGAGTGGAGTACACAAGAACTTCCTATTTTCTCAGTGGAGCGCGCTTGCATTGCTAGTGTTTTAAAAAATTTGAAAAAAAATTCTCGACAAGTGGGGGTTTTCTAGGCCACCAGCTTTTATGGCGTAGAAATGACCTGATATTTACCTGCTGGGTTACATGGATAATTTTGGTGGCCGAACTTTTGCAAGTTGCGTTTTCTAGGCCATCATAGTAAAATGGCCTAGAAAAGACACCAGCGTCATGTTAGGCAATTTTTGGCCATTTTGAAGTGGTGGCCTAGAAAACCCAACTTGCAAAAGTTAGGCCATGTTGCATATGGTTGGAAAGCACAAACTGTCGCGAACCTAATATTGTTTTTCGATTTCAAAAATGTCAATTTTGAAGCAAGTTATGCCCATTTTTGAGTGATGGCCTAGGAATCCGAAACTCGGCCATCTTCATAACTCGCTTCAAAATCATTATTTTTTAAATCTAAAAACGGGGTTAGAGTCGACACAATCTTAGCTTTCCAGCCATATGCATGATGGCCTAGTTTCCCCGAGGTTTGGGTTTCTAGGCCGCCACTGAAAAAGGCCTAGAAAACACACCAGGGTCATGCTGGGGCATTTTTAGGCAATTTTGAAGTGGTGGCCTAGAAAACCAAACAAAGTTAGGCCATCGTATAAAAATGGCCTAGAAATGGCCGAACATGACCCTGGGGTGATTTCTAGGCCATTTCATCATGGTGGCCTAGAGAACCCAACTTGCAAAAGTTAGGCCATCACTTAAAAATGGCCTAAATATGACCTAACATGACCCTGGTGTGTTTTCTAGGTCACGTTACCTTGGTGGCCTAGAAAACCCACTTTGCAAAATTTCGGCCACTATGGTAAAATGACCTAGAAAACACACTAGAGTCATGTTAGGTCATTTATAGGCTATTTTACCGTGGTGGCCGGGAAAACTCAACTTGCAAAAGTTAGGCCACCACATGAAAATTACCACAAAAAAACAGAAAAAGTCAGTGTTTCAGTAAAAATGCTTAAAATTTGGTTTTCTGGGTGAAAATAACAGGAATTGTCGAAAATCGATGAAAATCTGGAAAATGGATATTTCTAGGTTACTGTAGTTTTCGTTTCGGGACCTTCATTTCTTGTCAAATATCGATTTTTTGCTTTTTTATTTTTTTCTGCTAATTAGCCTGAAAAAAATTGGAAAAAAATCTGCAAAATTCGATGAAAATGGCAGAAAAAAAACAATCAAAAAATCGATTTTTGTAAGCGCGCTCCACTGAGAAAAAGTTCAAAAACCAACGATTTTCCAGCATTCGGGAACCCAACCAGGCCCGCTGTCGCCATCACTCTCATCTCCACATCGTAGATTAGCTGAAAATCAATTTTTTGAATTTTGGAATTTTTCGAAAAATTCAAATTTCCCGCCCAACCTCTTCTCCCTCTCCACCGTACTCCGCTTTGAATGGTTTTCGCACCTCGTTCGACACATAAAACTGATTTCCACGGCCACCGACACCGCCGCGCGCCGCGATGAACATCTGGAAATATGGAAAGCTACAGTAACCGGAAACTACAGTAACCCAAAATACTAACATCATTCTCATTGTTCAACTCGAAAACCGTCTCTCCGCCCGCCTTGAATACCGTACCCAGTGGCACATCGATCTCTTTGTGTTCCGCCGATTTTCCATGACATGATTTGGTTCTGAAGAAAGTGCGCTCTATTGATAATCAGAGGGTTTTCTAGGCCATTTTGAAGTGATGGCCTAGAAAACCAATATGCAAAATTTAGGCCACAACGTCAAAATGGCCTAGAAAACGTACCAGGGTCATTCTAGGCCATTTCTAGGTCATTTAAAAGTGGTGGCCTAACTTTTGCAAATTCGGTTTTCTAGGCCACCATGTAAAAATTGACCAGAAATCACTCTAGGGTAATGTAAGATCATTTTTAGGAATTTTTGAAGTGGTGGCCTAGAAAACTCAGTTTGCAAAAGTTAGGCCACCACTTCAAAATGGCCTAAAAATGTCCTAACATGACCCTGGTGTGTTTTCTAGGCCATTTTAACGTGGTGGCCTAGAAAACCAAATTTGAAAAAGTTAGGCCACCATATGAAAATGGCCTAAAAATGCCTTAACATGACCATCGTGTGTTTTCTAGGCCATTTTCAGTGGTGGCCTAGAAAACCCAAACTTCGGGGAAACTAAGTCATCTTGCATATGGTAGGAAAGCTAAGATTTTGTCGACTCTAACCCCGTTTTTAGATTTTAAAAATAATGATTTTGAAGCTAGTTATGAAGATGGCCGAGTTTCGGATTCCTAGGCCATCACTCAAAAATGAGCATAACTTGCTTCAAAATTGACATTTTTGAAATCGAAAAACGAGATTAGGTTCGCCACAGTTTGTGCTTTCCAACCATATGAAACATGGCCTAACTTTTTCAAATTTGGTTTTCTAGGCCACGACTTCAAAATGGACTAAAAATGACCGAACATGACGCTGGTGTGCTTTCTAGGCCATTTTGAAGTGGTGGTCTAGAAAACCCAACTTGCAAAAGTTAGGCCACCACTTTGAAGGGCCATGTTAGGCCATTTTTAGCCCATTTCTGAGCGAAAAAACGCGAAAAATTTGTATTTTGGCACATAGTCCAATAGAGCGCATTTTCACCCTTATTATTTTCAAAAAAAAAAAGCAAATTCGCTCTATCGCTAAAAAGCCTCCCGAACCTTCCAAACTCTCCATTGTGTGCCCTTATAATCGAGTGAACAGTCGACAGATCCTTGGCACTTTTCGATGCTAAAAATCGATAGTTTTTCAAGTTTCTAGCTTCTCTGCGTCTCTCTCTCTCTCTCTCCGCATGTCAAAGAGTGTTTGCGTACGCTGCATTCTATTTGACGCGCAAATTTAAAAATTCGGTAAGCGGATTTTCTCAGCTCTCTGGCGAGCTAGAGACATAAAAATTAGCTCATTTTAAGGCAAATTTTTCCGGGAAAACTAATTTCTGTTTCTCTGCGTCTCTTATCTCTCTAAACCTCTAAAAACGACATGTCCCCCGTGTCCTCCATCGCCTCCATCCGGTCCACCAAACGGTTTTTTGTATCCTCGAAAAAACGAGACCATTCCGTTGCCTCCGTTTCCAGCCACACACCGTACTCGTCGGAAATCCACAAATGACGTGGCTTCTCCGTCGGATTTCGGCTTTTTCGATGATAATATTGGCCGTTTTGATAGTGGTGTCGAAAAGGGGGCGGGGCTTGAGAGAAGAGTACGGTAGGATAAGCGCATATTGGGAAGCTGGAAAAAGAGATGGTCTGGGAAATTCTGGGAAAAAGTTGAGAAGGAAAAAAATTCTGAAATTTTGAAAATCGAAAAATTCCGAGATTCCCAAAATTGGAAAAATTGAAAAATCCGGAATTTCAAATTTCAGAATATCCAAAATTGGAAACATTCAAAATCGGAAAATTTTCGAATTTCCGAAATTTCGATTTATTTAAAATTCAAAAACTTCAAATTTTCGAAATTCTGATTTTTTTGAAAATCAGAATATTCTGAATTTCCGGAATTCTGATTTTTTAACCAGAAAATTCCGAAAATCCAAAAAATTCTGAAAATCCAAAATTCTCATTTTTCAAAAATCCGAACATTTTGAGATTCCGACATTCCAAAAATTTTCGAATTTCCGAAATTCTGATTTTTCAAAAATTTCAAAATCCAGAGATTCCAAAATTCCAAAAATTTGAAAAATGTAAAAATGAAAAATTTTCAAAACTTCGAAAATTCCGAAAATTTTAAAATCCAAAAATTCTGAAAATCCGAAATTCTGATTTCTAAAAAATCCCAAAAATTAGAGATTTCGAAATTTTGAAAATTTCGAAAATCAGAAAATTCTGAAAATCCGGAATTCTGGTTTTTTGAAAATTTCAAAATCGGAATATTTCGAATTTCCGAAAATGCGGAAAAACATTTGAAAAAGTTCTAGAAAAAAACTAGAAAATCTGAAAATTCTGAAAATGTAAGGGGCGGGGCAAAAAGGAAACAAAAATATTCGAAAAACGACTCATTACATGGTTTTTTATTCCAAAAATTCTCAAAATTTTTGCAAATTTCGTAGTGAAAAATTCAACTTTTTAAAATTCAAGAATTTTCAACTTTTCAAGAATATTTCAAGATTCAAGAAAAAAACAGGAGTGAGAGTATACATGTTTTTGGTGGGTGGTACTGTAGGCTGGAGGGAGGGGGCGGGGCTAAATATATAAAAAATCACAAATATTCAATATACAGTACACCATCAAAAGGGACAGAAGAGAAATAGAGACATGGTATTTAGCTGAAATTTTCTGGCTTAAAATTCAAAATTTAAGCCAAAAAAGCGGGGAAAAAGTGACAGGGGAGGGGGACTGTTTTGGGACCAAATGTGTGGGACTTTTTGGGTTACTGTAGGCGTGGGCGGCACTGGGATTACTGTAGGCTGGGTGGGGGTAAGGAAGAGGAGTTTTATGAGGAAAAAGGCACATTTCAAAGGAAGGGGTGTTAAGGTTATATAACTGGGTTTTTGTAAAACTATGACTTTAGGTGATTAGGTGATAAGAAAAAATAGGCGTATTTTTGAAGAGACGAAGCGAAGAGCACATGATATCCTAAAAACTACCCGGATATTATCAAAAAAAAAACAGTATTTTTCGACGAGAAGCATAGACTGGAAATGGACGAGAATGTATGAGAAGAAGAGACAAGAGATAAGGAAAGATAAAATGATAAAGTGATTATTGAATGACTGGTTCTTGTTGATTTTCGATCACAAATTGCTGCCCATTGACAATCACACCTTCCATCACTTCGTCCTCTGTAAAGCTCAAAACAAGATTAGGGGTGATAAGGGCTGAGCAATGTGGAAATTTGGAATCCAAATTTTAGATTTTTGGCGTATTTTGCAAAATTTTGACTTCAAAAGAGCTGCCAAAATGCCAAAAACCATCTAGAAATCGGCAAACCTGTAATAGAAGGGCACCCACACTATCACCTTTGAGCCCATATATCTCGATTCCTGTAAAAGATATCAGAAAACTGTCAACTGATAAAATGTATAGGATATAATGATAAACATTTTATCAGTTGACCACTTTTTGATATCTTTCACAGGAAGCGAGATATATGGGCTCAAAGTTGGAAGTTGAAGGGGCCCTTCTATTACAGGTTTTACGTAAAGCTGAGCAATATGGAATTTAAAACAGCAAGATTACCGTAAAACCTGTAATAGAAGGGTCCGTTGCCATTTTTAATGGATTTTTGAGGTCAAAATAGCATTTTTCAGCTGAAAAATCGTCGATTTCTGGTGATTGTTGAGTCAACAAAGTCCGGAAATTACAATTTTTAGAGTGAAATGCTCAAAATATACTTTTTCGGTCCAAAAACAGCCGGTTTTCAACAATTTTCCGGTCAAAAAAGCCCTTTTTGGACCAAAATAGCCATTTTACCTGATTTTTGAACTTTTAACTTTCACTAACTTTGGACTTTTATCAAATTTATCTCGTTTCCTGTAAAAGATATCAAAAGTCTGTCAACTGATAAAATATAGCTGATAATGTGATAACTATTTCATCAGTTGACCACTTTCTGATATCTTTCACAGGAATCGAGATATATGGGCTCAAAGTTAGGGGCCCTTCTATTACAGGTTCTAATGCTGAGCGATAGAAAATTTGGGATTTTTGGCGTATTCTCCCACTTTTTAGCCATTTTTTGTGGTTTTTTTCTCTTTTTCAGGTCTCTAGAAAGGTCAAATTTCAAATTTTCAGCTTCCAAAGTATTCACCTTCTCCCTCAGCTTCCTCCTCCAACATATCCAAATCGACAGCTTCCGCCTCGACTGGTGCAAAGTTCGGCTGAGCTTCTGGATCTGAAAATTCTCGTTTTTAGACTGAAAATTCCCAAAAATCTCGATCTCTCTCACCAGCAACCAAATCCCTCAACACCTCATTTCGCCGTTGCTCAGCATCATCGGCCATCTCCTCCCGATCCGTCGAATCGTTCGAATCGTCACCGCCTCGTTGGACTTGTGGCTCGTTGACAGCGTCGCCAAACATCGGGACTGATGGTCCCAGTGGAATATGAGCAATGTGATGGTGGAGGGGCTCACGGTTGACGAGTTGGTTGCGATGAGCTGAATCTAGTAGGGATTGTTTAGGAGAAGCTCTTTTTTAGAAGCTGAGAAATCTAGTTCACTGTTTTAGAGCCGCTTTTTTTCAGTGTTTAAGCTGAGCAATCAGGCCAACCACCGAAAAATTAGCAAGGAATCCTAAAAATAAAGCTGGAAACGTTGATTTTTGAGTTAAGACAATTTATCTCGGAGCTGAGATAATTGAGCTCAAATTTGACAAAGTGGGAGCCCTTCTATTACAGGTTTTACGGTAATTCTCGGCGAAAAACCCTAAACAAGAGGCTAAAAATTGTGATTTTCGAGCCTAAAATGTGTTAAAAGCTAGAAATGCTCAAAAACCACAATTTTGAGCATTTCCAGTCAAATTTTTTACCAAAAAATCGTTAAAACCCCAAATCTGTCAATTTTTCCAGAAGTGCCGAATAGATGCAAGAGATTCGGAGAGCGAAAACTCCAAATTTTTAGTTCAAAATGACTCTAAATTGGCTCTGAAAATCCAATTTTTCTGCGTTCAAATCGTTAATTTTTAGCTCAAAAATAGCTCTTAAAATCCCATTTTTCTACTGCGAAATCTTCAATTTTTGGCCCTAAAATACCAAATTCCAGCTATCTCTCATAAGCTGAGCAATCTACCAGGCCAATCAATAATCCAAAATCCTCACCATTAAAATGAAACTGTCCTCTGGCGCCCATCAACTGTGCGGGTGCTTCATAATGAATATGTGCCTGTTGCATTGGAACTCCTCTCTGTGCTGGTGGTGGCATGTGAAGAACCGGAATTTGAGCACGAATCGGAGCCACATAGTGTTGGAACGAGGCGTCCGCTGGAACTGCCGGCATTCCATTGTTATCATTGTTGTTCAGGTTGATCGGATTGCCTCCTGGTTGGCCTTGACGAGATGGGAGCACTATGACACGGACGTCGTTTGCAGAGTTGTCCTGGAGCACGTTCAGGAGGTGGTTGACCTGGAAATAAGCTTTTTATTTGATGGAGTCCGGTTGGAGAAGACTTGGGGCACGTTTCAGGCATTGCTCAGTTATGGAACCTTTCAGAAGCATCCAGAAGCATCCAGAAGCATCCAGAAGCATCCAGAAGCATCCAGAAGCATCCAGAAGCATTCAAAACCTTCCAGAAGCATCCAGAACCTTCCAGAAGCTTACAGTACTTCCCAGAAGCTTCCCGAACCTTCCAGACGCTCCCAGAAACTTCCAGAAGCTTCCAGGAGCTTCCCGAACCATCCAGAAACATCCAATCACCTTCCAAAAGCATCCAGAACCTCCCAGAAGCGTCCAGAAATTTCCAAAACCTTCCAGAAGCTTCCAGCACCTTCTAGAACCTTCCAGAACCTTTCAGAAACATCCAGAATCGTTTAGAAGCATTCCGAACCTTCCAGAAGCATCCAGAACCTTTCAGAAGCATTCCGAACCTTCTAGCACCTTTCAAAAGCATCCAGAACCTTCTAGAAACTTCATGAACCTGTCAGAAGCATCCAGAACCTTTCAGAAGCATACCGAACCATTCAGAAGCTTCCAGAAGCTTTCAGAAGCTTTCAGAACCTTCCAGAAGCTTCCAGAAGCATCCAGAAACTTCCAGAACCTTCCGGACCCTTGCAGAAGCTTCGTGAATCTTCCAGATGCTTCCAGAATCTTTCAGAAGCATCTAAACACTCCCAGAGACTTCCAGAACATTTCAGAAGCTTCCAGAACCTTTTAGAAGCATCTAGGACCTTTCAGAACCTTTCAGAACCCTCCAGAACCTCACAGAAACTTCCCGAACCTTCCAGAAGCTCAAAGAAGCCTATTTTCACACAGCACGATTAAAAAACTACTACTAACATTATGAACCTGTGGCTGATCTCCATTCGGTGGCACATCAATGGCTCTGAATTCGTAGACATGTGCTCCAACGACAACTCTTCCGTTCGATGGCTGTGGTCCTGGTCGGATTTGTGCCGGCTCTTCGATTCCAACCACTCCTGGAGCCACCGCAGCCACTTGTTCCAGTGGTATCAACTGCTGATTCATTATTCTGCGAGCTTGTTCTTGATTCAGAGGGATCGGACGTCGGACTTCTTGAATTTGTACACGTGCCTGGAGTGGGGCGATGATCGGCGCTGCCGCTGCCGGTCCTGGTCCTTCTGGAATCGCTGGCGGTGGATTCGCCGCGCCATCTGGCGGAACGACTTCTTGTCCTGCACCTCCTGCTCCATTCCTACTGGCTCGCCGTGTTCTGTGTCCTCCGGATGCCCTCCTTCCGATTCGATGCTTCAGCCGGTCGTCACCGTATTCACACACGACTGCTTGTTTCTTTCTGTTCAGTGCCGATAGGAATTTGACGGCTTCATCGCCTCGATTCACTCCTGGATATGTGCAATTTCGGAGGAGAACCAACTCGACGCCCAGCTTCTCGATCGCTCGTTCCAGATTGTCAACGTCGCGCATGTAGAAGGCAACGTTCACGAATTCGATCGATTTGATGCGCCATTCGCGGACATGCACTGAAAATAGAGATTTTGAGCTTAACATACCAAGTTTAGGTCCCATTTTTGAATAGTTTGTTTAAATTAGAGTCATTGCTCATCTCATGTCTTCAGGAGAAACTAGAAACAATTCTGAATTTTTCAAAAATGGCCAAAAACTCGGAAAAATTCAGAAAATGACCGAAGTTCGGAAAATGGGCAAAATTCCGGAAATTTTGGGGCATTTTCCATGAACTCTGGACCATTTTTCGAGAAATTTGGACCATTTTTCATGAATTTCGGACAATTTTTCATGATTCCCGGACCATTTTTCATGATTTTTGAACTAATTTTCAAAAATTTTGGAGCATTTTTCATGATTTTTGGACCATTTTTCATTATTTTTGAACTAATTTTCATGAATTTTGAGTCATTTTTCATGAATTTTGGGACCATTTTTCAAGAATTCTGGACCATTTTCCAAGATTTTTAGCCATTTTTCATGAATTTCGAGCTTCAAAATGACACTAAACTCAACTATTTTCTATGGATTTTGAGAATTTTGGGTTACTGTAGCTTTTTTTCAAAAATCAGTTCTTTGAAATCAGATTTTCAAATTTTGACCAAAAATAGGTTTCCAGACAGTTCTAAAGAGATTGTTCTCATTTTTTTGTGATTTCAAAAATTTGATTAGGCTATAATCGTTATCAGCTCCATTTGATCGTATCAGGCAAGCTGGAGCGCCTCTGACGCCTTTAAAAAACCAAAAACTCTCACCAATGCCTCTGAGAACCCTTCCAAAATTGGGATAATTCGCTGCAAACGGTCTGATATCACATTTTGAATGAAACTGTAGCACATATTTGTGTGATGACGTCATCATAACCGATAGTCTGTCCGGTGCCAGACCAGCCGCGTACATAAATTCGATTCCTCTCAAAAACGTGGGTCCACTCGTCTTCAGAAGCATTCTCTCAGTGGCCAGTGCCACCAACGTCTTCACCATCGTCATCGGTGTCACCACTGAATTATCGTGGGCGTAACCTCGACGGGCAGGAGGAGCTGCAGGGGCCGGGGCTTGTGCTGGATTCTGTGGTTGACGGTGATTGGGATCTCTTGGATGGGGATCTTGTGGCACGGCTTGCGCTGCTGCTTCTGCTGGCGGTGGAAGGACGGGAATTGTGACGGATGGGGTGGCGGGGACGCCTAGTCCGGGCCCTGCAAAAAATGGAATATTGAGGTTCAAATGAGAAGAAAAAGCGGGGGAAAAAACGAAGAAAAAAACCGTTTTCAGAAGCTTACCTAAACCATCAACTTCGAGCTCAATTTTCGCCGCTCCCATAAGAGATATCGAAATTTTGCCAACTGATAAAATATTGCTGATATTATGAGTAATATTTTATCAGTTGACAAAATTTTGATATCTTTTACAGGAACCGAGATAATTGAGCTCAAACTTGACAGTGTGGGGACTCTTCTATTGCAGGTTTCACGGTAAATTTTTGAGAAAGATAAAACGGTAAAAATCGAGTATTTTCAAGTCGAAAAATCGTTCGAAATGGTATATAGCAGTTTTTGGGCCATTTTCTGGTAGCCATTCAGTAGTTTTTGAGCCTAAAAATTAATAAAAATTCAGGAAAATTTAGTAAAAATCTGATTTCAATGATTTTCGAGATCAAAAATTCGCCAGAAATTGTTCAAAACTCCAATATAAAAAAGCTTTTTTCAATTATTTTCGGTTAGTAAAGTGGTAGTTTTTGGACTGAAAAATCAGAAAAATCGAGAAAAAATCTACTTTTCGGCCTAAAAATCTTGAAAATGCTCAATGAACTATAGGTATTCAACGGCAATTCTGAGGATTTTTGAGGCAAAAATCGTTTAAAATACTAAAGAAAATCGCAGCTTCTGAATCATTTTAGTGGTTTTTTGGTTCAAAAATCGGGAAAATCGAGTAAAATCTATGTAAAAACGGTAAAAAGTAGTTAAAATCGAGAAAAAATATATCTTATTGTGGTCATGAAAACCTGTTCAAAAATCAGATTTTCATCATTTCCAGAACTTTTAAAATCAAAATTATCAATTTTTGTGGCTGAAAACCTAATTTTCATGTCTAAAAACCCTTAAAAACTTCAAAAAGAAACCAGTAGCCCCCTGACACCTCGAGACAGTTCTCTGTGTCGATTTACGACAAAGCGGGATATCGGAGTGTCGTTGTTTCTCATTTTTCTGTCTTCCCGGTGGTCTTCTTCTTCAGAATCTTGTTTTAACCTTGAAACAGAAGAAACAGAAGAAGAAGAAGAAGAATACCACGAGACTGGGGAACGAAAAAAAAAGGAAAAAAAAGAGATGAAAAAAAGAACAGGGTCGTCGTTGTCCTCTGTCAATCGACAGGGAAAAAAATTGGGTTGATAAGAGAGAAAAAAAAGACAGATGATAACGAAAAATTTTGGAAAATCAAAAAAGAACGGAAAAGTGCAAAAAAATTGGGTGAAAAGAATGGCAGAAAAGATAGCAAAAAGTCGATGAAAACCGTCATTTTTAGCCTATATTGACTTGAAAAATGCCGAAAATGTGCTTATTTTTGATCGTTTTCAGCCTATTTCGTTCTGAAATTCTTGATTTTTTACAATTCTAAGGTCATTTTCAGCAAATTTCTGACTATTTTAAGAGTACGGCCTATCTCGTCCAAAAAAAACCAAAAATGAAGATTTTTCGCCCAAAATTGGTATTTTTCTGACGATTTTTAGCATATTTTAGATCAAAAAATGACTAATTTTAGGTCATTTTAGTCTGAAAACGACTCATTTTTAGTCTAGTTTTGCCTGAAATCAGTTTTTTTCACAATTTTGAGGTCATTTTTGACCATTTTTAGTCTATTTCGACCTGAAAAAAACACGGAAAATAACGAAAAAATAGAGATGATAACGAAAAAAGAACGGGAAAAGTGCAAAAATTGGGTGAAAAAGGGCAAAAAAGATATCAAAAAGTCGATAAAAAACGACCAAAAAATTCGAAAAAATTCAAAAAAGACCGCCTAGAGAAGCCTCTAGACGGCCAAAAAACAGTTCAGAATTTTATTTTTTAAACGATATGCAGAGAAAAATGGCGGGGGGAGCGCACAGGATGGAAGAGGTGACGAGTAGATCAAAAACCGAATTTTTAAAAAAACTTTAAGGCGAAAATTTGGGTCTACAGAGTCAAAAATACAGGGATTTTTGAAACAAAACAAGAGGAAAACTCGTAATAATTTTGGGAAAAATTGAACACAGACAGCAGAGGAAAACCAGGGAAAAAAGAGGTCATATGACACCTAAATTAGCATTATTAGGCTAGAAAAACGCGACGTTTCTATGTCGAAAAATAGGCAGTTTTTAAGCTAAAAGAGACGAAAAATCAGACAAAAATCTCTATACGAAACAATTAAAAATCAAATATTAGAGAAAAAAAAAATCAGAATCAGAATTACAAATATTCAAGTTAAATAGATCTGCAGCTGCTGTAGAGCATACTAAACACAGAATGTTATCAAACAAGGCGCCGTTGAGGATTCAGAAGCCGTCGAAGTGGTTGGAGACGTTGGAAGTGATGCTTCTGGAGACTTCCGACGTCTTCTAAGGCTTGCCATACGCAATTCCAGTTGTTCTTCGATGAAAAGACGCAGGTTTCGGCATTGGGAATCGTCGAAATTGTTCTCGCGGGAAATGGATTTCGCGAGACGAGCGGCTTTTGTGTTCTGGAAACATTTTTTGGTTTGATGAGACTTTGAGAGGAAAATTAGACTTTTAATCATGATTTTTGGGATTTTTATGATAATTTGTAGTCTATTTTTGTCCAAAATTAGCCAATTTTCGTCCTATTCTGGCTTAGAATTGAGCCATTTTCAGCTCAAAATTGACCAAGGTTTAGCCTGCCTAGGTCTGTCTTATTTTAGCAAAAAACTGACCCATTTTCGTATTTTTAGCAAAATTTATCTTATTTTAGCAAAAAACTGACCCATTTTCGGAATATTTTGGCCCGAAATCGGTTGATTTTTTGCCTAGGTAGGCCTAGGATTAGCCTTCTGTAGCCTTGTTTAGCACAAAATTTGATCATTTTGTGGTCATTTTAGCCTATTTTGGCCACGAAGATACCGAAAAATGACGTCTATCGCGTCGATTTCAGCATGTTTTGGACCGAAATTCATCATTTTTAGACTAGTTTAGCCTATAATCGGACTCTTAAAACAAGTGTTAGATTATTTCAAGCCTTTATAGCTCGAAATAGTTAGCCTCTTTTCAGCCTATTTTAGCCTACTGTAGCCAAAAATTGACTACATTTTAAATGAATTTTGAGTGCTTTTCAGAATATGTTGACCAAACCATACCGAAAATGACGATTTTTAGGTCATTTTCCATCATATTTTTGCGCTGAATAAAGCATTTTTGAAGGATTTTAAGGTAACTCTCATCATTTTTGAGTTTTTTGGCCGAAATTTTCAGCTATTTTAGCCCCTACCGTAGTACCGTAGTACTACTACTCTACTCCTCCCCGCGATCCTAAATCTTCATTCCTAAACCAAAGTGATATCTCAACTGGTGATAAATCTAGATGGTAATAAATCTTCTAAACGTCTTCTATCCTTTTCCAATTTCTTCATTCAAAGGGTCGTCTAGGGGCAGAGACAATTTTGGGGTGCGTCATTGAAAAATTGAAAAAAATGTAAGAATTGGAGGTCAAATGAAGAAGAGATTTGGGTCATTTCCGACACCAAATTTGAAGGCTAATTGCAGAATTTGCAGGAAATTCCTTTATCTACAGGGGCCTGGGGCCCTTCTAATAGAGGTGCTACCCTTTTCCAGGTCTTTTTCCAGGGCAAAATCCTTCAAAATGAGTGAATTTTCTGTAATTAAGCTTCAGAAGTCTCATTTTTAATCACTAATTTCAGATATTCAGAATTAAAGACATATCAGTCTTTCTCCACCATTTTCAGAGCTTTTTAGGTCAAGATACCTGGTTTCTAGACAATTTTAGTTGGAAAAAATAGATAAGATCGCACCGAAGGCGCGCCAGACAGCTGTTTGAAGCTCCAGAAGCGCTTCATACCGACAAAATCCAAAATTTCCTCACCCTAGGCACCAGGGATGTTCGGAACGGAATTCGGAATTCCGAGAATTCCGAAAATTCCGACCATTTTCGGAATGAAATTCCGACCGGAATAATTCCGAAGAAAAAATTCGGAATGAAATTCCGGTCGGAATAATTCCGAACGATTTTTTCGGAATCAAATTCCGGTCGGAATTTTTCCGAATCTTTTTTTCGGAATGAGAACTTTTTGAACTACGGTATGTCGCGGAAAAACTGCTTGCGGGGAGAATTACTTTCAATTTTTTTGCGTTTTCACTGACTTTTCAGAATGTTTTTGTCAATTTTCTCCTGATTTCGGCGTTTTGCGATGAAAAAAATGTAATTTTTACTTTAAAATTTAAATTTTTACAAATTCCGAAAATTCCGAAATTCCGAAATTTTGAAAATCGGAATATTCCGAAGTTCCGAAATTCCGAATATTTGAAAATCGGAATATTCCGAAATTCCGAAATTCCGAAATGTTGAAAATCGGAATATTCCGAAATTCCGAAAATTCCGAAAAAGGCCATTCCGAACATCCCTGCTAGGCACTCCAATCGTCATCTATCCGGAGGGCCCTTCTAATAGAGGTTCTACAGTATGCTTGGCTACCTATTGCCGTGTTCAGGTGGTTGCTGACATACGATTTTTAGTGAATTTGGGGGTTTTTTGAGGTCCCGAAATGAGTTATTTTCGATAACTCAACTCGCTTTTTTAGCATTTTTGGGGTCAAAAATGGCGAAATTCAACATTTTTTGCAGTGTTTAGGTCAGATTTTCAGCTTTTTCTAGCTTAAAATCCCCTTTTCTCTTACCCTAGGCACTCCAATCGTTTTCTGTTCTCCATTTTTGAGTGTCAACTCCAAAACGAACAGATCCTCGTGTTCATCTGGACCTCCTCCAACGTCTTCATCCTCTTCTTGTAGACTATAATTGGCTAATGTGCAACATATATCATCCACCGTCGGATACGTTCGTTCGATTCGTTTTCGAACTTGCCTCCTGACATGATCATCCGCGTCTTTTTGTTTCTTTCGAATCGGACAATCCACCACTGCCACGTCTTCTGGATGATCGTCTGAGTGTGTCGAGGAATCCGATGAATCTGATCGAGACGGTGTAGAGCGAGGGCCTGGAATAATTTTTGTAAAAAGGGGGAATTTGGAATTTTTCGAGGTCGCAAAAATTTCAAAATTGCGGGATTTCTTCAAAGAAAAGGAGTATGCCCACAGTATTTTTTCAAACAGAATCCTACCAAAATCGCCAATTTTGAGCTCAATTATCTCAGCTCCTACAAGAGATAACAAGAATTCGTCCACTGATAAATTGTTAACCATAATATACACTTTATCAGTTGACAAATCTTTGAAATCTTTTACAGGAAACCAGATAAATGAGCTTAAAGTTACAAGTTGGGTGGGATTCTATTATAGGGGTAATCTGGGATTTTTTGAGCTCTCAAAGTCTGCCAAATAATACTTTTGGCTAGAAAACACAAATAAATCAAATTTCGAGCTGAAAAAATTAGCTCAAATTTGCTAAAATGACCAAAATTTGGGTATTTTCGAGATGAAACAAGCCTATTTGAGGTCAATTATGAAAGTTTAAGCGTAAAAAATCCCTTGTTTTGTTGCAAACGCACCTCCGGCGCTTCTGAGCCGATTTTAGATTTTTCCACTAGCTGAAAAATGATCAAAACTCTCTAAATTTACCAAATTTCATGCTAAAAAGCCTATTCCAGGTCAACTATGAAAGTTATAGCTCTAACTTATACACTTACAGCTCTGGAACGCCAGAAATTTTTTCCCCTAAAAATCATTGAAATTTGGTCAATTTCGGGCTGAAATATGCTGGAAATTACCTTAAAACCGTCACTTTCGGTATTTCTTGGACCAAAATAGGCTAAAAATGACCTTGAAATCGTTCAAACATGAGCATTTTAGTCTATTTTGAGCGCGATATATCAGAAAAAAGACCAATTTTGGGCGAAAATATACTGAAAATCATCATTTTTTGGTGATTTTTAGGGCGAGATAAGCTAAAAATACTCTTGAAATAGTCAAAATGTGCTAAAAATGACATTAAAATTGTAAAAAATCAAGAATTTTAGACTAAAATATACCTAAACTGAAAACGATGAAACGATCTACAAATCTTCGTAAAATAGGCCATTTCACACTAAACTACACGGAAAATGGGTCAATTCTGAGCTGAAATATACAGAAATCTGGTTAATTTTGGTCCAAAGTTGGCTGAAATTGGGCCAAATTTTCGCTTAAACAAGCGAAAGTGGGTCAATTTTTTGGCTGAACTGGGGTAAAATTTGACTGGTTTTGGACTAAAATGTGCCGAAACTATACAGGAACATCAGCTTCTCAAACACCAGATTCCGACTGATACAGACCGATTTCAGCTTCCCTATGCTTCAAACTAGCATACCGTACAACCTCTAATATAAGGGCGCCAACTTTGAGCCAAATTATCTCTGCTCCTGTTGAAGATACAAGAAGGCGTCAACTGATAAGTTGCTTATCATAATATCAGCTACATTTTATCAGTTGATACATTTTAGATATCTCTTAAAGGGACCGAGATAATTGAGCTCAAAATTGAGGGTCTCAGAAAATCCTCAATTTTGCTGGAAAAACACCGAAAATTGAGGGTTTCAAAGCTAGAAATCCAGGATTTTTGGCAATTAGAGGCCTTTCTAAAGCAGGTTTCAAGATAATTTCTGTCTCCCAACTCACTCATCACTGCCTGCTCCACCTCTGCTGCTGCTCTCTGCCTTCTAAGATGTGGTGGAACGTAGACATTTGGTCGTTTCGCTGTCTCGGCAGCCCGTTGTGCTTCACTGATTCTCTCGCGAATCTCTGATTTCCTCTGCTCGTGCACACGATCGAACTCGTCGCGATCCAACTGATTCCGGCGGATGAATCGCATGTATCCGTGATTTAGGTCTATTCGTGGCTGCTGCGGTCGTGTCATTTCTGGAAAATTAGGCTTATTTAGAGAAATTGGTCTAAAAATGGCCAGAATGTTCAAAAATTAGTGAAAAATAGGTCAAAAAATGGGGAGAAAAGAGTGGAAAGCCGGGCAAAATGTTGTCAAAAAAGTGGCAGACAATGACATAAACCCTTAAAAACCCGGCCCAAAAATGGTGAATTATATAGATTTTTGGCTTTTAAAACCCCCAAATTTTAGCTCAAACGCTGAAATTATGGCCAAAATTCCAGATTTCGGACTCTAGGTAAAATAAGAATTATTCAGCTCATTTTTAACTTGTTTCTACCCTCAAAATGAATTTTTTCAGCTTATTTTCGTCTTTAAAAGTGCAAAAATAGCCTTAAAATCGTAGAAATACCCCCAACTAGGTCAGCCAAGTTTTTGTGAATTTTCCTAAAAAATCCCGGAATTTCAGTGAATTTCCAACACAAAATAGCGATTTTTAGCTCTGAAAATTCATATTTCGTTAAAGAAAAATGACTGAAAATCATAAATTCTATGCATTTCAGGCTCCAGAACTCAAAATTTGAAGTGGATGCTAAAATGATGCCTAAACGCCCAGATTTTCGCATTTTAAACTGATTTTTTGCCTAAAAATGGAATTTTCCTCTTATTTTGTCTTTAAAAGCTCCAAAAAGCCTTTAAATTTGAAGAAAAAAGACTAACTAGGTCAGCCAAAATTCTGCCTCTTTTTATATGAAAAATCTTGAATTTTCTTAGAAAACTCATAAAATTCAAGCGATTTTCACTATTTTAAGCTCGAAAAACACTATTTGAAGCACCAAAATCTAGAATTTTCGTCGATAGAACACCCAGACCAGACTGTACGAACGGCAGACCGGTTTTGCTTGCGAAAATCAATAATTTCAGAAATTCCTCCCGAAAAAATTAACATTGTGGAAGAAAAAGTGCCTAGAAACAGTGGAATTAGAAGGGAGAAATGAGAATTTTTTAGGTTTTCAGAGTTTGAAAAAGTCTGAAAATGACTGGAAATTTTCGGATTTTTCGGGGAAAATCCGCCTAATTTTATATACTACACACTGAAAAACAATTCAAAATTCATATCAAAGTCCTAAAACTCAAAAATTCTCGAAAAATCGATTCAATTTTATGGGAACTTTGCAAAAATTGTCCGAAAAAAAGGCACGAAGCACGGGTGTCAGAAAACGCGCTCCATTGCGAATCGACACGCGACGCGACCGCGCCGCTTCCCCGTCTGGCACGAAATAACACGACCGGACTTTGCAGTTTTTTCAACAATTCTTGCCCAATTTCTCAACATTTTTTCGCGATTTTCAGCTATTTTCTCGAATTCCTCGCATTTTTCTCCACACTACCCGTTAATTTCGACGATTTCCGTCGAAAAAATGCCCAAAAAATCACTGATTTTCATCGGAACACCTCAAAAAACGTCCCGTGTTCCGGTATCGATTTATGCGCCGCCCGACTGTGTTCTAGGGGTTTCTAGCGATTTTTCTGTGCAAAACGAGTGGTTTGGCGGTTTTTAGAGCCGAAAATTGGCCTAAAACATGGAATTTTCAGCTATTTTGCTTATTTTCCCCAAAAAAATTATGATGAAATAGGTGACACGTGGAACTTCCATATAGCGAGATGAGGTTCCAGGAGGCCTGGAGAGCGTGTTTTGAAGAGTTTTGAGCCTGAAAATTCGCTGAAAATCGAGTTTTTCAGTCCAGAAAGTCACTTTTCAGTTTCTTTTCTATTTTTTACACATATTCCTCAAAAAATCTCCCAATTTTCACTATAATTATGAAATTTCTAATATACTTTCCCTTTTATAACCATACTGACCAAGTGTGTCTAGCCAATGTGTGCACTTGGAGAGACTAGGAAGGGTCAAGTTGTCACATTGGCAAACAAGTTCAAACGAATGCTATAGACCGGTAGACAGTTATATATTCAAGTGTTGTTTGTTCCTTTAGGGTGATTTCTATCAGAAATTTGCAATTTTCACTAGAAAAAATGCTAAAAATCATAGATTTTCAGCTTTGAAACGCCCAATTCTCGGGGTTTTTAGGCCTAAAAATCACATTTTTGAGTCTGAAGAACTTGATTTTTGTGATTTTTTCAACCTAAATTCAATATTTTTTCCAGAAAAATTGAGAGTTTTCTGAGATGTATTTCTTCTAACCGTCAACTTTGAGCTCAATTATCTCGATTCCCGTGAGCGATATCAAGGATTTGTCAACTGATAAAATGTAGCTGATAATATGAGAAATATTTTATCAGTTGAAACATTTTTGATAGCTCTCACAGGAATCGAGATTATTGAGCTCAGAGTTGACCAAAATTCCGACTCAAAATTGGTTAATTTTCACTCTGAAAACCATGAATTCTGGTCAAAGTTTAGCCTAAAATATCGTATATTTTCGAACGGACCTAAAAATTCGGACATTTCTTCATTTTCCGAATCTCCGGAACTTATTCTTGGCTTGCTCACAGCTTCTGAATGAGTCACGTATTATTCTTCTCCTCAAGGCCATCATCGTTCTCTGAGCACTTCTAAGCTCCACATCACCGAGCTATTTCTTCACACTGCAAAATGCAGCTGTCTTCCTCTTCTCCTTTGCCCTCAAGAAGAAATAGCGCTTAGCGCCCAGAGACGACACGGGCGGCGTCCCCCGCCGTATCGGCAAAAAGGGCATTTGGGGTGCAGTACTCTTCTTTTTCCCTCATTTCGGTTGCATTGAACTGACTGGGCGAGGAGAGAGAACCTAAAGATCAAAAAGAGGGGTCTGATGAGGAAGAGGGGATTCTTGATGAGAGAAGTCAGCATTAGACCAATTGGTTGGGGTCCTGGGGAGCCAAAGAGTGGAACGAGCACTTTCACTTGGACGGCAACCCATAAATCGTTTCCTGGGGTTCTGAGTGGCTTAGCTAGCAGCTATGTAGCTCGCCCGAGCTGGGAGATTCGGCTTAAAAATTGGGTTCCGCCAGCTTAAAAGTCAGAAAAGTGACTGGAAACACTTGAGCAATCCACCGTATTCCTCTGAGATAAGCCTATCCAAACTGTCAACTTTGAGCTCAATTATCTCGGTTCCTGTGTAAGATATCAAAAATTTGTCAACTGATAAAATATAGCTGACAATATGAGCAATATTTTACCAGTTAACAGAGTTTTGATATCTTATAGAGAAGCCGAGATAATTGAGCTTAAAGTTGGCGGTTTGGATGGGATTGTGTCAGAGGGAATACGGTATTACTAGCGGCTCCTCACTTTCACGCTGACCTCAACTACCGTATTCCTCTTGAATAAGCCTATCTAGTTTTTCAACTTTGAGCTCATATATCTCGGTTCCTGAGAAAGATACTAAAAATTTGTCAACTGATAAAATATTGCTCATATTATCAGCTACATTCTATCAGTTGACAAATTTTTGCTATCTTTCACAGGAAAGGAGATATATGGGCTCAAAGTTGAAGGTTTGAGATGAGTTAGAGGGAATACGGTATTTTTGTCTGTCTCTTTGAGTCTGAAAATTCCAATTTTTAGGCGAAAAATTTCAGCCTGTCATTCTTTAAAATCTCATTTTTGTTGTAACAAATAACACTTTAAACTTTCCCTATCCTTTTCTTCTTCTCTATTCCAATCAATCCAGTCGTTATTCTTTTTTTTCTCTATTACTTTACGATTCTCCTCATCGTTACCCCCATCATATATAACCAGTTCCCTGTCTCTATCCAATGTAGTTTAATGTGTCAAATCGATACTTTAAAGTGTACTTTCAAAAAGAACATCTCTCCTCCCTGGCGGGTCTCTACCACGATCAATTTCTCAGAGTCCTCGCGGACTCTGAGAAATTTCGTGGTGGGACCCGCCGCGGCGTGCGTAAGGTGGTTTTTAGGGCCTAGAATCTAGGTGCTAATTTTGGAATTTCGGTTACTTTTAGAAAAACGATAGCCATCTTTCTTAGCTGTTTCGGAGATGGGTATCATTAGAAAGCGAAATTTAGAGGTCGAATTTCGAAAATTGTGGGTTTCCAGAGGCATCAATCTTAGAAGTTGAAGGTTATTGTCAGTTTTCGTGCGGCTAGCTATGAGAGAAATCATATGTTCTATACTATAATTTTTGCCCTAGATACTGTAATCTCCCCCCCCCCCCCCGAAATCTTTAGAAATTGGTTACGGTAGGTCCTGTAACCAGAATTGAACTGAAATTGATGATATTTAGAGTCAAAGATGACTCAAAATAAACGAATTTCGAATCTGAATTTGGTTTGACTTTGAGCCAATTTTGATCGATCTCTGTCAGAGATATCAACATTTTGTCAACTGATAAAAGATTTCTGATATTATTAGGAATATTTTATTAGTTGACAAATTTTTGATATCTTTTACAGGAATCAAGATAATTGAGCTCAAAACTGACCAATTTTTAGATTCTAAATTCGTTAATTTTGAGTCTAAAAATCATGATTTTCAGATGATATTTTGGCCTGAAAATTGATGATTTTAACCCTAAAAATGCCTAGTTTCAATCTTAAATTCCTTAATTTTGACTCTAAAAATCAATAATTTCACATAGATTTTGCCTTCAAAATTGACTTTAACTCCTTAAAATGCCCACTTTCAGTCCGATATTCCTTGATTTTGACCCTAAAATTCTAGAAAAATCTCGATTCAAGCTAAATTATATCAATTTTTGAGCTCAAAAATAGGTCAAAACCCCATTTTTTCACGAAAATTGCTCTTTTCCTTTTCTCCTTGTACTTTATCAGTGATAAACTATCACCTGAAATTCACAATTCCACAAGTTTTCAGTGTTAACCGCTCAAACTCCCTTCATCGTTAGCTCTCTGAAGGTCCAAATGAGCGCCGTCGACTCACACCACCACAATCACCACAATCACAACAATCATCATTCAAATGGCAATGGAACAATGGTGTACGATTCGAATGGAAACGATGAGATCAAACAGGAGATCAAAGAGGAGCCAATGCTATCCGATGACGATGTGACATTTGGTGAAATGATGAAGAAGAAGGAGAAGAGTAAGAGTAAAAAGAATAAGAGGAAGGCACCGGAGAGTGGAGAGGAAGAGGATGAAGAATCCGAGGATGATTATAAGCCAGAGAAACGGAAATCAACGTCTTCGAAGAATGGAAAGAAGAAGGCTGGAGGATCGGATGATGAGGAGTCGGAGGATGATTATAAGCCGGAGAAGAAGAAGCCGAAGAAGAATCAGAAGAAGAAGAAGGGAAAGGGGAGCAGTGACGAGGATGATGATGATGATTATAGCGAGGAGGATGTCAAGCCACCGGTTCGTTTTTTTTTCTAATTTTTGGAATTCTTGGCGTTTTTGCACTTTTAAAATGCTTGTTTTTGAACCCACAATTTATCATTTTTGCTCTCACCTGACTACCGTATGTTCTCGAATAGAAGCGCAGCCTATATTCCACACTTTGATCGCACATAAAACCTGTAATAGAAAGGCACAAATACTGTCCACTTTGAGCTTATTTATCTCGCTTTCCTTGAGATATATCACAAATTTGTCAACTAATAAAATAGTGATCCTATTATCAGCTAGATTTTATCAGTTGACAAATTTGTGATATCTCTTGTAGGAGCCGAGATAATTGAGCTCCGAATTTACAGTATGGGGCTCCTCTATTACAGGTGTTACAGTAGTTTTTGAACTCCAGATTCCGGCTTAAATCAGCTTAACCCCATTAAGAAATGCTGAATTTTGATGAATTTCAGTGCATTTTTCACAATTTTTGGAGATTTTTTTCCTGTCCAATTTCGGTTGCTTTTAGCCGGTATTTTGGGGAATGTGATCTTTTCTGAATTGCGACGTTCATAACCGGAAAATGAGCAATTTTTGAGCTCCCATTCTTACGAAATTGTGTTTTCCGGTATCGTTTTACCCTGAAAACATGATTTTGAGAGCTAAATTGCTGAAAAATATCATTTTGCAACTTCAAAATAGCTCGAACCCCCCATTTTCCTCCTGAAATTATTGAGAAATTTGAGTTTTTGGGCTATTTCCAGGTCCTGAAAATTGGTTTTTTAGCGATTTAGCAATCATAATTATGTTTTTAGGGTAAAATTCTGAGAAATTGCGGAGCTTGAAATTTGAAAAACTCGCAACTTTCAAAAAAAAAGTGCTTAAGTTTCCCAAATTCTCTCAATTTTCACTTAATTATGCTTATTTAACCTTTGTTTTGCACCCCTGCACGTCTTCTAACCCCCACCCTTTGCACTTTTCCAGAAAGGCCTTCAAGAGGACACTGCCACGTCAACGGCTTCAGATGAGACCTCGATGACTGAAGAGGAAAAGAGAAAAGAGCGAAAACGGCTGAAAAAGGAGAAGAAACGTCTGGAAAAGGAGAATCGGAAGGTGAAGGAGGAGGAAGAAGAAGCAGGAGGCGATGCCTATTCAGATGAGATCAAGAAGGAGATGATGGAGCAGGAGGAGGACGATTCAGATGACGACGACGGCGAGAAGAAGCAGAAGAAGGTGTTGTGTTGTTGTGGCTTACTTGCGTGCCTTTTGAGTTGTTGCACTTTTTCTAAAAATGTAGATATAATGATATTGATTCGTTTTCCCCTTATCAATAAGGTTTTTATTGCAGAAAAAGAAGGCCAAAGCTGAAAAGAACAAGCCGAGCACCTCCACCCCTGCCAAGAGCACCAAAAAGGAGCCAAGCAAGAAGAAGGTGAAAGAGGAGCAAGAAGAGATTTGGGAGTGGTGGAAGGAGGAGAAGAAGCCGGACGGTGTCAAATGGAACACCCTTCAACACTGTGGTCCACTCTTCGCCCCCGCATATATCCCTCTTCCAGATCATGTCCATTTCAAATACAATGGCCATCGAATGAAGTTGTCACTGTTGGCAGAAGAGTGTGCTCAGTTCTATGCTGGAGTCGTGAATCACGAGTATTCGAGTCAGGTTCAATTCAACAACAATTTTATGAAAGACTGGAGAAAGCTGATGACTGCTGGAGAACGAGAGAAGATCACAGACTTGGCGAAATGCGATTTTACGCATATTGTTGAGTATCAGAATGAGCAGAGGGCGATTAAAAAAGCGTGGACGAAAGAGGAAAAGGACAAAGTCAAAGCTGAGAAGGCCCAAGAAGTCGTGGACTATGGAATAGCGATCATTGATGGACACAAAGAGAAAATTGCGAATTTCCGAATCGAACCACCAGGTGTATTCCGTGGACGAGGAGGACACCCCAAAATGGGATTCATCAAGAAGCGCATCGTTCCGGAAGACGTTATAATCAACTGTGGAAAAGATTCAGTGATTCCAAAACCGCCACCTGGCCACAAGTGGAAGGAAGTGAGGCATGATAACACTGTCAGTTGGCTGTGCTCATGGACAGAAAGTGTGCTCGGACAGAACAAGTACGTTATGCTGAATGCAAGTTCCCAGCTGAAGGGATCGAAGGATTATGAGAAGTATGAAACTGCGAGACGTCTCAAAAAGAAGATTGGAGGCATTCGAGAGAGATATATTGCCGATTGGAAGTCGAAGGAAATGAGAATACGGCAACGAGCCACGGCACTCTACTTCATTGACAAACTGGCACTTCGTGCTGGTAACGAGAAGGATGTGGATGAATCCGCGGATACTGTTGGTTGTTGCTCTCTTCGTTATGAGCATATCAAGCTGTTCGAATCGGCCAAACTACAGGAGACTGATAAGAAGGAGAAGGAGTTCGTTGTGGAATTTGATTTCCTTGGTAAGGATTCGATTCGCTACTTCAATCGAGTCGCTGTGGAGAAGCGTGTATTCAAGAATCTTAAGCTCTTCATGGAGAATAAAAAGGCTGGGGACGACTTGTTCGATCGTTTGGACACGGCTACACTCAATGAGCATTTGAGAAGTTTGATGGATGGATTGACGGTGAAGGTGTTCCGTACCTACAATGCATCGATTACGCTTCAAGAGCAGCTTATCAAACTGACGAATCCGGCTGACAACGTTGCTGCCAAGATTTTGTCCTATAATAGAGCCAACAGACAGGTTGCTATTCTGTGTAACCATCAACGTGCAGTGTCGAAAACGTTTGATGAGTCGATGGCCAAGTTGGAGCAGAAGGTAAGGACTACGACCAAAAGGTTACTGTAGATTACTGTAGAAAACCTAGTTTTTTGTAGTTTTTTGCAAGCAAAACGACGTCTGTAATCTACAGTAATCAAACAATTTTTAGGCTGAAAATAAGCCTAAAATGATACTAAACAGGCTGAAAATATGATAATCTGATCCTTAAATTCCTAATTCTTCAATTTTTCAGATTAAAGACAAAAAAGCTGAAGTCAAGGAGGCCGAAGCCGCTCTCAAGTCTGCTCGTGGTGCCGAGAAGGAGAAGGCTCAGAAGAAGTACGATCAGAAGAAGGAGCAGCTCAAAAAACTGAAGATCCAGAGAACTGACAAGGATGAGAACAAGCAGATCGCTCTTGGAACGTCTAAACTCAACTATATTGATCCCAGAATCACGGTTGCCTGGTGTAAGAAGTATGAAGTGCCGTTGGAGAGGGTAAGAATATTTTTTTATTTCAAAACCTCTATTAGAAGGGCCCTTCTAATACAGGTCATATTGTTCTGGTACAAAACGCTGGAGCTGTGACCGTGGCCAAAGATCCCACATTGACAACTACCGTAACCTAAAAATATTTTCATTTTCCGGATAATTCCATTTCTGGAAACCTCTGGAAGTTTCTCAATTTATTTGAATTCCCGCCAAAACTGAAATCTCTGAAAATTAGCGATTTTGTTCGAGAGAAAAATCTATTTTTTCTTCGATTTTTAGTTAAAATTTTTTAGACCTTTTTCAGGTTTTTCAGCTATTTTTTCAGATTCCTTCTCGATTTTTCCGGTTTTCTTTGTCTGAAATTTGAAGGAATAGTGATCTTGGTTACTGTAGGTTACTGTAGAAAACTTTGTAGTTTGTAGTCTTTTTTTCTGCATTTTGACGTGATTGCGACACAACAAACTACATGGTCTTCTGCAGTAATCTACAGTAATCTTCGCGAACCTGCTCCGTCGAATTTGAGACAAAAAGAACTTGAAAAGTCGAAAAAGAATCGGGAAAAATAGCTGAAAGCCGTAAAAATGTCTATAAATTTAGCTGGAAAATCGGGGATTTTTGGTGAAAAAATGGGTCAAAAATCGGTCCAAAATGATCAAAAATAGTCGGAAATCGGTCCAAAAATGACTAAAAAATCAAAAATTAGCACTAAAATTGGATCACAATGATCAAAATTAGTCGAAAATGATCCAAAATGATTTTAAAAAAATCGAAAATCCGCACCAAATTTGGATCAAAATGGTCCAAAAATAGTCAAAATAGGTCCAAAATTAAGTAAAATTGACCAAAAAAGCGAAAATTGCTATCAAATTTAGGTCAAAATGATCAAAAACAGGTCCAAAGTGGTTCAAAATTGATGAAAAATGTGTCCAAAATGGCCCAAAATAATCAAAAATACATCCAAAATGATGGAGAATAGCCAAAAATTGTCGAAAATAGGTTCAAAATCGGTCCAAAATGATCAAAAATAGTCCAAAATTGAGAAAAAATGGTCCAAAATCTCTAAAATTCATTTTTTTTTGTCTTCCAGGTGTTCACCAAAACTCATCGTGAGAAATTCCGCTGGGCCATCGACATGGTAAATACCGAGGAAGAGGAGTACGTCTTCTAAATTTTCCATTTTTTTGCTCTTTTTTCTGTTAGCCCCGCCCCTTTCTTTAAAGAAACCATTCGTCTTTTTTTTTTCATAAAAATCGTCGTCTGTGATTGTTAAAATTACTTTAATCATATTTTCTTCTTTTTCTCTCGAAAATTCAAAAAAATCTGTCTTCTCTTTTTCTATTTTTCCACTCTAATAATTTATTTTTCCTATTAATTTCCCCTCCCCTGCCCCTCTATTAGAGGGACTCCCTCTCTAATATTAGTTCTTTTCAGTGTTTTTGGTCAAAAAATCTCTATTATTTTCTCTACCGTCATGCCTAACTTCTTTTTTTTCAGATTTTTGTGTCTAAAAGTAAAAATTAGTGTGTTATTTTTTTCCACGTTTTCCTCTATATTTTTTCCTGTAACTTAAACCAAAATTAGTACCTTTTTTTGACTTTTTCTCTGTGTCTCTATGTCTCTCCATCTCTCTCTCTCTCTCTCTCTGTCAGCTCCGAAAAATTGAATTTCTTAAATTTGTCTGCTTTTTTCTGTCTCTATCCAGGAAGAATAAATTCTGAATACCAAAAAAATGCATTTTTTTAATTGGTAAATATGGATTTTTAGGTGAAAAATGATAAAAAAGTTCTTAAATAGCAAAATTAAAAAAGCAAAAAGCATAAGCCCAATGCGGGGCTCGAACCCGCGACAACCAGATTAAGAGTCTGGTGCTCTACCGACTGAGCTAACCGGGCGGCGAAGGAAAGAGACGGCGAAGGCGTATAAGAAAGGCGCGGCGGGCGAGACGGCGCAAGAGGACAGACGGCCGGGAAAGAGGGAAAAGGGGGAAAATTGAAAACGGGTTCTATCTTCAAATGATAAAATTTAATTTTCTCTTTTTTTTCAGCGGATTTTCAGACATTATTGATGGCTTAAAAGCTGGAAATTCTAGTCTAAATTCTATGAAAAATGAGGGTTTATTTTATTTTTTCCAGGTTACGGTACACAAAAAAGTTCACTGCGCATTATAAACTACGCGCAGGCGCTCTTTTCGCATTTTGCGCCAATTTTCGATCCTTTTCTCGAGTTTTCTGCTCGAAAATCACATTTTCCAGTCTTTTTTTTGCATTCAAATACTAAAAAGTCGATTTTCAGCAGTATTTAAGCTTCAAACATGAAAGATCCAGGTAGGAATTTTTGGGATTTTTTTTCAAAAAAAAAGCTATAAATTTCAGTTTTGAATTCCATGCCAAAAGAGGCGGCAACCGGGGAGTCGGGAGCGACGCCACAAGAAATTTGTCAAGAAAAAGAAGAGGAAGAGATTTCGAGAAAAACGAAAAATGTGAAAATTGAGGTGGATGATGAGGTGTCGAGTGGTGGGAAGGTACTGTATTCCGCATACTGTATTCGGGGAAAAATCTGAAAATCTGAAAAATCGGTAAAATGTTGGAAGTCGGAAATTTTCAGAAAAATTCGAAAATTTCAAATTTTTGAAAAAAATTTGAAAATTTCCCAGAAATGCGATTTTTGAGCATTTTCGGGGAAAATCGAATTTCCAGATTTTTAATTTTTTCGGTAAATTACAAACTTTTTCAAAATTTAAGATTTTTCTGAAAAAGTTCAATTTTCAGAAAATTCAAATTTTGGAGGAAAATTTTGTAGCTTAGGCTCCGCCCCCCGACTCCGCCCACTTTTCCAGCCAATTTTTCTTTATAAAAAGTCCGAATTTTCTGAAATTTGAATTTTTCTGAGAATTATAATGATTTTCAAAAAATTTCAAAAAAATTAAAATTTGCAAAATTTTCGGAAAAACCCAATTTTCAGAAAATTCAAAATTTTGAAAATTTACCTTAAAAATCCTATAAAAACAAAGTTTTAATAAAATTTCAGGAATTTTAAGAAAAAGTGGGCGGAGCCAAAGATGGCTCCGCCCACTTTTCCTCGAAATTTCAGATTTTCCTAAAAATTCGATTTTCAAAATTTTCGCTTATTTTTGAAAATTTTCAACATTAGCTGTAAAAATTTGAAATTTCGAATTTTTCGAAAAAGTAGGACTGTTCTAGAAAAGTAGGCGGAGCCTAAATTCCAGGCTGCAAAACCGTGCGCAGCTTTCAATTTAGGCTCCGCCCACTTTTACAGGTAAATTTTTCTCTCGAAATTTCAGACTTTCCGGAAAAGTTTCAAATTTTCGAATTTTCTGAGATTTGTATTTTTCAGAAATTTTGAAAAAAAAAGTTGAAAAAATCTGAAATTTCGATTACAAAAAAACTCAGAATTTTCCAGAATTTTTCACTTAATTTGTATTTTTAGGATGATTTTCAGAGTTTGAAAACTTGAAATTTCTGATTTTTCAAACTTCAAAAATCCCAATTTTTGTAGTACGAGCCCCGTTCGACCCCAAACAACGAAGAGCAAGCGGAATTCAATGAGCTGGTGTACGCCTATAAAGTCCATCAACGCATGATGCAACTCTCATTCTCCTCAATCGATCAATTTCTGAATGAACACAAAAATGGGACGAAAACTCTGAGAAAAATGGATCCGGAGGATGTGAAGAAGCTGTCAGAAGTGGAGTTGACTGGATTACTGTACTGGATTGAGATGCAAAAACCGTATGGAGACATTCCGGACGACGATAAATCCATTCTTTTGCATCGATATTCGGTCAGAAAACTGAGTTTAGACCATTTCTACAGTGCATCGAAACATCCGGAACACTGTTCCAGGCGGGAATTTGTGATGAATAATTATACTTTTGTCCCGAATGATAGGACTGGTTTCGAGTTGCCAGAGGATGATGATGTACAGATTCGAGCCAAGAGAGAGTAAGGAAATGCGCTCTGTTGGACGGGAAATTTGAATTTTTGAATTCCCGCCAAACCTGAAAACTGTGAAAAATAGCGATTTTTCAGCTATTTTTGGAGAATCTTTATCGATTTTTCTGGTTTTTTGTTGTCTGAAATTTGAGCCAAGAGAGAGTAAGGAAATGCGCTCTGTTGGACGGGAAATTTGAATTTCTAGCTGATATTTGGTTTTTTCCGACCAAAAAATGAGCAATTTGCATTTTTTTTTGCTGATAGTGAGAGAATTTTTAAAAAATCGGAAAATTTTGAATTTTCGAAATTTTCGATTTTTTGAAATTTTCGAATTTTTGGAATTTTTTTGAATTTTTGAGTTTTTTCGAATTTTCGAATTTTTGGAATTTTTTATTTTTTTAAATTTTTGAAAAAAGTTTTTTTTTTCCAGATGCTTCTCTCGCACATTCAATCGATTCTGGAAGAATGTGATCAAACCGTTTGGAGCGTTGAAAGTCACCGATGCCGAGATTGTCTTCTTGCATGTCATGTTGTTGTGGAGTGCATCGAGTAAGTACCCGGAATGGACTAAAAATGAGCTTGAAATGGCTCAAAAATGGCCTAAAATGACCCGAAACGAGGCTGAAAATATGGTTAAAAAAAGCCAAAAATGACTTGAAATGAGCTCAAAATAGATTTAAAATGACCCAAAATAGCCTGAAAGTTAGCCAAAAAAATGTCTCAAAAAAAGTCTAAAATGACCCAAATTAGGCTTGAAATGAGCTCAAAATAGGCCCAAAATGACTTTAAATAGGCGAAAAATGATCCAAAACAGGCTTGAAATGGTCCAAAAATAGGCTTAAATGACCTCAAAATAAGCAAAAAACGGTTCGAAATCGACTTAAAATGACCCAAAATAGGCCAAAAATGACTCGAAATAGGTTTAAAAGGACTCAAAATGGTCCAAAAATAGGCTAAAATATGCTGAAAAGGACCCAAAATAGGCTTGCAATAAGCTCAAAATAAGCAAAATATGATTGTAATGGTCCAAAATTGGCCCAAAATTACTCAAAAGTGTTCTAAAACAACTGAAAATAAGCTGAAAATTGTCCAAAAGAGGCTTAAAATGACCTAAAATAGGCTGAAAACAGGCTCAAAATGGCCTAAAATGGCTTAAAATTGGCTCAAAACAGACGGAAAATGGCTCCAAATTGGCCTGTAAAGACCCCAAATAGGCCAAACATGACCAAAAATAGGCTCAAAATAGACTAAAAATGAGCTCAAAATAGACTTGAAATGATCCGGAAATAGGCTTAAAACGACTTAAAATTTGCTTGAAATGAGCTAAAAAATAGGCTCAAAATGGTTGAAAATGGTCAGAAAATAAGCTAAAAGCCGCAAGAAATGCTTGAAATAAGCTCAAAATACGCTTCAAATTGTTCAAGAATAAGCCGAAAATGACTCTAAAAAGGATTAAAATGCCCCAAAATAGGCTTTAAATGATCCAAAAATAGGCCTAAAATGACCTGAAATTGGCCCTGGCTTTGAGTTTTCTAGGCCACCAAACACCTCAAATTCTTCCAGACAACTCGCACGTCACCGCTGAAACCGTCAAAACGATGACCAATCGCCGAGAATGGGCCCGAACTCGTCTCTCCACCTGGTACCACGACCATAGCCTCGAGAATCCGGTGGAACGTCTTCAGAAGATTCTGGAGCTCTTAGAAGAGATTGAAATCGTGTGTGATATGCACTGTGAGGATTTCGTCGTCGCCAAAATGTACGAATTCTGTGATATGAGCAAATTCTTCTACGAAACGCTGTGCTATGCGCCGTGCAATGCCGATAAGGACCACGTCGATCCCAGTCTGTTTGAGCAGTTTAAGAAGTATGCGACGAGAGGTAAGAGACGCAGAGAAATATGAAAAAAAATTTTTTTTGAAAATTTAAAAAAAATTAAAAAAACTTTTTTTTTGAAAAATTTTTTATATTTTTTTAAAATTGTTCTCAAAATTAATAAAAAGTAAAAAAAAAAATTTCAGATGGCTCCAAACCCCGCCCATCAGACGACTCGACTCCTGAAGAGGCTACTCCAGAAGGCCCTGTGAATCGCTTCGCTGGAGATATCGATCCGACTCGTCTGGTCCTGGATCAATCGAATTTGACGGCGGTGATGGCTCCACTGCCCGATGATAAGGGATTCGATTTGAATGATTTGCAATAGGGGACCTATTTTTTATTGACAATTTTTGAATTATTTTGGTGTTTTTCTTATGTATTCATGTCATATTATATTATTATTATTACCAAGATTACAATGAATCGTTGATCGGAATTTGAACAAAAAATTTGAATTTTTTGAAAAAATTTTCATTTTTGAAGAAAAAACCCGTTTTCAATTTTCCCCCTTTTCTCCCCTCTCCCCCTTCTCCCCCTTCGCCCACCGCACCCTTCTTATACGACATGCCGACCTAGTTCTCTCGCCGCCCGGTTAGCTCAGTCGGTAGAGCACCAGACTCTTAATCTGGTTGTCGCGGGTTCGAGCCCCGCATTGGGCTTATGTTTTTTCTTTTTTTTTGCTTTGTTTTTTTTGAACTTTTTTTGCTGTAAATTGTCTGGAATCTGGAATCCCAGTGGGTTACGTGGATGACTTTAATTTTTTTCTAGCCAGTTCCCCTCTATGATGTTGTTGGCATTTTTCCCTTGGATTTCTCAGTATTTCTTATGCTGGAGCCACAACCACCACCACTCGAAGAGCAACCAACACAGACGTACTCTCCAACGACGTCATCAGATGAGGGTGTGGAAACGGCGGTGGAACAACGATCGAGCCGGGATGACGAGCCGCGGAGTATTCTGGAGATTTACACGCCGAAAATTCTGACGTCGATGGAGACGGTGGCTGATGAGGAGGCGGAGAATGTGCCGGATACGATGTTGCAGATTTTTTTGCAGGTTCGGGTCTTTGAAACTCTAGAGACGTTCTTAAAATAACACCTGTAATAGAAGGGCCCCTAGCTGAAATTTCAACATTTTCAGAATCCTTCACTTTGAGCTCAATTATCTCGGCTCCTATAAGAGATATCAAAAAGTGGTCAACTGATAAAATGTTTACCATATATTGAAAAATATTTTATCAGTTGACCGCTTTTTGATATCTGTTACAGTAGTCGAGATGCCTAGGCTCCAAGATGGCGTGCCGCGAGCTGGGCGCTTGCAGCCGGCGAGCTTCAAGCTCAAATATCTAGGTTCCTTTTGAAGATATGAAAAAGTGATCAACATATAAAATATTTATCATATTATCAGTAATATTTTATTAGTTGACCACATTTTGATATCTGCAACAGAAACCAAGATAAACTGTCTCGAAGTCAGCAGCGCTTTTATGGCGCCCTCGCACCGTCTTGTCAAGGGAAGGGGGCGCCATAGAAGCTCTGTTAACTTTGAGCCTAATTATCTCGGCTCCTGTGAGAGATATCAAGAAGTAGTCAACTGATAAAATGCTTATCACATCATGAGAAACAATTTATTAGTTAGCAACTTTTTCCTATCTCTCACAGGAACCTAGATAATTGAGCCCAAATTTAGATTCTCCAAAAAAATTCAATTTTCAGAGTCTCTTCCCATTTTTCATCGGCGGATGTGGTTCGATTGGTGCTGGCCTTCTGCTAACCTATGCCAATAAAGAATTATCTCTAATCAAAGAGATCCCAGAATTTCTGGTCCTAATGCCACCTCTTCAAGGACTACGTGGCAATCTGGACATGACTTTTTCATCCAGAATGTCTACACTGGCTCATAAGGGCGCGTTTGCGGAGGAGGGGATTTTGATGAGGGTCAGGAGGAATGCAGCAGTGTCTGAGGTAGGGTACTGTAGGGGAAAGTTTTGAAAGTTGGAAGGATTACTGTAGGAAAAAAAAATAAGAACTGTTATGGAAGATTTAGAAAATAAACTTTGTCTTAACTTTGAGCTCAATTATCTCGGCTCCTGTAAGAGATATCAAAAATTTGTCAACTGATAAAATGTTTATCATAATGTCACTAACATTTTATCAGCTTACTACTTTTTGATATCACTAATAAGAACCGAGATAATTGAGCTCAAAACAAGTGGTCGGCATCTTCGACTGCGCTACCTCTATACTTTAACTTTAAGCTCAATTATCTCGGCTCCTTTGAAAGATATCAAGAAACCGTCAACTGATAAAATATTGCTCATATTATCAGCTACATTTCATCAGTTGACAAATGTTTGATATCTCTTATAGGAACCGAGATAATTAAGCTCAAAGTTTACAGGCTCTCTCAATAGTCGTTTGCCTTGTTGCCAATCTCATCTCTCTATTCATCGTCCACATCACACCAGATTTGCGAGATTCTCAGTCCAACGAATTCGCCAACTCAACTACAGTATCCAATGACACTGATACTCGTGATTTGAGCAATATCGAGAGCTCAATGTTTCTCACGGCGTCGTCGATTCTATCGGTTGCATTGAATTGTGCCATTTGTACGACTTGTGAGTGAATTTCGATAACTTTGAGCCAATTTATCTCAGTTCCTGTGAAAGATATCAAAACTATGTCAACTGATAAAATATTTTTGAAATTATGATACACATTTTGTTAGTTGACCACTTTTTGATATCTCTGAAAAGAACCGAGATAACTTGGCTCAAAGAAACCACCCCTCTCAACTCCGCCCCCACAGAGGGCGCCAAAGAAGGGAGGGGGAGGGGGGGGGGCGCCATAGAAGCTTCACTAACTTTAAGCCAGTTTATCTCGCTTCCTAGAAAAGATATCAAAAAGTGGTCCACTAACAAAATATTACTGATAATATGATAAACGTTTTATCAGTTAACAACTTTTTTCTATCTTTTACACGAGATGAGATATATGGGCTGAAAGTTAACGCATTCTTTGGTCCGTTTTTGACCCGTTTTTCGCCCGCTTTTGATCCGTTCTTGATAAGTTTTTCCAGTTTTGTTCACAATTGTGTACTACGCGTGGAAGCATGACTACAATCCGGATAACATTGTTGCTCCACTTGGAGCCAGCATCTCTGATATGCTCACAATCGGATCAATGCTCTTTTTCTGTTATCTCCTGAGACCTTATGCTGGATTTTCGAGTGCTCTTCCGAATATTATTATCAGTATTTCGATTTGTAGTATACCGGTTTGGATTATGTTGGGATGTAAGTTTGGAAAATTCAAAAATTCAAAAATTTGAAAAATTTTCGAAAATTTTCGAAAATTGTCAATTATAGTTTTAATTTTTGAGTTACTTTAGTTTTTATAGGTTACTGTAGGACTACTGTAGTGATAACTGTTACGGTATCTTTTCCGATTTAATTTTTAGTGTCTTCAAGATTACTGCAGCTGTAACTAGAATCTCAGAATCTCAGAATCTCAGAATCTCAGAATCTCAGAATTTCAGTTTCTCAGAATTTCCGAATTTCAGAAATTCAGAATTTCCGAATTTCAGAAATTCAGAAATTCAGAAATTCAGAAATTCAGAAATTCAGAAATTCAGAAATTCAGAAATTCAGAAATTCAGAAATTCAGAAATTCAGAAATTCAGAAATTCAGAAATTCAGAAATTCAGAAATTCAGAAATTCAGAAATTCAGAAATTCAGAAATTCAGAAATTCAGAAATTCAGAAATTCAGAAATTCAGAAATTCAGAAATTCAGAAATTCAGAAATTCAGAAATTCAGAAATTCAGAAATTCAGAAATTCTGAGATTCTGAGATTCTGAGATTCTGAGATTCTGAGATTCTGAAAAAATTCCAAAATTGTAAATTTTCAGGGAAAGACGAAATGGCCGTAACAACCGCAAAACAACAATGTCTAACCCTTGTCTTCGCCTCCATAGTCTCCTGTTTAGCCGGATTAATCCAAAGTGAAGGAGCAATGACGTATCCAAATTATCCTGCATATCAAACTCTAATTTCTGGATTAGCTGGAAATCGAGGAGCAGTTCTAGCCTCTCGAATATCATCCTATCTAGAAATCCATCAAGAATCTGAGCTGGGCTGGAAGCAGAGAGCCATCCCATTCATCTACTATCGATCGGATTGCTCAGAAGCGCAGACCGCCCGACTATTGTTATTCACAGCACTTCCATTTCAAATGTTCTTTGTTGGAATATCAACTGCACTATCTTTTGTCTATGAACCTGTTGAATTGGACTGGAAATTCTTTTTGGGTTATGCATTGGTGGTTTTGGTGCAGGTAAGTTGACTTTGAGCCAAGTTATCTAGATTACTGTAAGAGTTATAAAAAAAATGGTCAACAAACAAAATGTTACTGATAATATGATAAACATTTTATCAGTTGACAACTTATTGATATCTTTCACAGGAACCGAGATAAATAAGACTAAAGAAAAGGAGCGCCAAGTAGGTTGCTTTGACGGTATCGTGTGGCTTTGAGCTCAGTTATCTCGGTTCTTGTAAGAGATATGAAAAAGTGATAAACTAACAAAATGTTACTGATAATCAGACTAACATTTTATTAGTTGACCACTTTTTGATATCTTTCACAGGAACTGAGATAACTTGGACCGAAGAAGCCATCCTCCTCCTCAGCTCCACCACCCCCTCTCAAAAAAAGGGGGGCGGAGCGACGCCAGAGGAACTTTTGCTGACTTTGAGCTTATTTATCTCAGCTCCTATGAAAGATATCAAAAATTTGTCAACTGACAAAATGTTAATCATATTATCAGCAATATTTTATCAGTTGCCCATTTTTCGATAACTCTAATAGAAACCGAGATAATTGAGCTCAAAGTAGCGGTATCCCATTCTCCTTTTTCCAGTCATTCACAATTCTCTATCTGGCCCAATTAATAGTCTTCACTCTCTGGAAATTTGGATTGGATCCGGATAATCATGCGATTCCCCTACTGACTTCTGCGGCTGATGTTTGTGGATGTGGACTTTTGATTTGTCTGTTTTTAGTACTGGATAAGGCATTTGGGTGAGAAAATTTGAAAATTTGAGATTCTGAAATTCTAATTTTCCATTTTCAGATGCGTCAAGAGGATCGAATAGTCTTGGGGCCCTTGGGATCAGTGAAAAATGGCCAAAAATCAATAATTCTTCATCATTTAATGATTGTAACAGTAATTGAATCTCTATTTGAATTTCTTTTCAACTGAACAATAAATGCAATTTTCTGTGTTTTTTTAGATTCTGAAATTCTGAAATTTTGAAATTCTGAAACTCTGAAATTCGCGAGTTTTGAAATCCAGAGATTTTTGAACCTCCTCTTAAGAGGCCGAACACCGCATATATGACCCTGCCGGCTCTTTAAAGCCCTATATGACGCCTATATGCCCTATACCTTATAGGATCAAATTCCTCGCCGTCTATGACAAGAAGATAGAAAAAAAAGCAGACACAACGACGAATTCTTGGATGGACTCTGAAAAGTTCGAACAAGTTTTTTCCAAAAATGATTTATTGAAAAGAAATTTGAAAAAAATAATATTTTGAGAAAAATTCTTCTTTGCCAAACACCAACAATTATCCTCCTCGCCAGGCTACCAAGGCTACCAAGATTGAGTCAATACTATGCCGAACTGCGGTCAATCCCTCTCGAGACATCTCGTGGACTCGCCATAGAAAGACGCTCCTATCTCTTGGGCAGCAGATTGAGATAAGAGCGATCCTGTTTGGAGTCATTATCGACTCCGTGTCCACGTACAGATCTCCTTTCACGTATTCGGTATTGTCTCCATTGTTGGTAGCACGGGTCCTGAATCTCTCCAAATAGCCAAACCCTTCTTCTCCCTTTGTTACTACAATGGTGTAGTGTCCATCCCCGCTCTTTGGGTTGAACGACGGGTACTCGAGCTTCCGGATAGCACTTTGCCGAAGCATCTCCAGGTCCTCCACATCATCCAATCGAACTTTGTCGCCTCGAAGGAGGATGGGCTCGAGTGAATCCATCAATTACCCTCTCATTTTTCAATAGTCCCGCAAACGATGCATGGATCCCTCGGGCATCATTGTTGGTACGGAATCCTGCCAGCTCGAGGTTCTTCTCGACGATCTTCGCTAGGACCCTCTCCATGCGCTCGACACGTCGAGCTGCTTCCTCCTCCTTGTCTTCTCTCTCTTGTTGTTTTCGCATAGCGTTGTACATTGCTGAAATTATTATTTTTTTTTTTGCAGTGGTCAAAAGTGTTTGAAGTACGACAAAACTACCAACTACTCCTCTAATAGAACACTACTTGTACTTTAAGCCCATTTATCTCAGCTCCTGTGAAAGATATCAACAAAGTTTCAACTAATAAAATGTTTATCACATTATCAGTTGTATTTTATCAGTTGACAAATTTTTTATATCTCTTATAGGAACCGAGATAATTAAACTCAAAAAACGCAAGGATCGGCTGACGCTGCTGGTAGCTTCACTTTCTATTCTTGAACTTTGAGCTCAATTATCTCGCTTCCTTTGAGAGATATCAAAAAAGTTTTGATTGATAAAATGTTACTGATAACATAACAAACATTTTATCAGTTGACTATTTTTTTATATCTCTTACAGGAACCGAGATAATTGAGCTTAAAGTGCACTTATAGAGCTCACATTCTTCTTTTTTGTTAAAAATGTTTTAGATGCCAAAACACCGAAAAAAAACTGACTTACCTCAGAATTGTTCCAGCAAAATAGAAATACATTCAGAAAAATAAAGAATACCCCTCAAAAGAACCAGATACAGTACCAGATCATTTGAAGGAGATAAGGGGATATTGATAAAAATCAGAAAAAAATTGAGGCTGGTAAATCAGGAACCAGCCATTTGGTGAGTAGAATATGAGAAGAATGAATATGAGGGGAAGGGGACAAGGGGGTTGACCCTAACCCCTCCGTAGTGGGAGGAGCCCAACTTTAGGGGGGGGGGGGGGGGTGCACAAGAGGGCACATGGGGCACATGTGGGCATTGTTGATATATTTATTACGGGGTTTTTTGAAATTTGAGAGAACAAAGGCAAGGGGGCTTGATGATTTAGGAGTACAAATACTTGGTGGGGGAGGAAGTTTGAAAATTTGTCGCTAGATTCAATATTTTCCTGAAACTAGATTCTGAAATTCTGAAATTCTGAAATTCTGAAATTCTGAAATTCTGAAATTCTGAAATTCTGAAATTCTGAAATTCTGAAATTCTGAAATTCTGAAATTCCGAGAATCCGAGATTCCGAGGTTTCAAGATTGTGAGATTGTGAGATTCTGAAATTCTGAAATTTTGAAATTCTGAAATTCTGAAATTCTGAAATTCTGAAATTCTGAAATTCTGAAATTCCGAGAATCCGAGATTCCGAGGTTTCAAGATTGTGAGATTGTGAGATTCTGAAATTCTGAAATTTTGAAGTTCGATATTCTGAGATTCTGAGATTCTGTGATTCTGAAATTCTGAAATTTTGAAATTCTGAAAAACACAAAAGTCTTCATAAATACAAAAAATTCAGAATGCTCGTGTAATGACATGTCAGGTTACTGTAGTACCATGGTGTCTCCGCCCACACATAGATTTTGTAGTTTTCAGAGGGTTTGACTGGAAATTTTCAGAGTTTTAGGTATAGAAAATGTTGATTACTGTGTTCTGTTCAAGTATATAATAGTTTGCTTAAATCTACAGTACCAAGACCTGCATATATTGTTCCATTGCTCATTATTTGGATTTATTTGGCCATCCAACTTCAGGCCCATATATCTCGGTTTCTGTGAAAGATATCAAAACGTAGTTAACTAACAAAATATTACTGTTTATCTGATAAACATTTTATCAGTTGCTTACTTTTTGGTATCTCTTACAGGAAATGAGATAAATTGGCTCAAAGTTTGCGGTTTGAGTGACCCTCTATTAGAGCGTTTACGGTATCTGGATTTCCCCAAATTCACAGCAATCTGTTTAGATACTGTTATTTCCACAGGTAATCTATTAGCACCTGTTTGAGAGCTCTTTTAACCGTATCTTGGCCAATTATGACCACACTTGCTACCGTAATCCAACAGCAATACGATGCACTTTCAAGGGGTACTTAATAGAGTCATATCCCAGAAGAATAAATTAGAAACAATGGATGGTTGAACGAAGGGACCTTGAATCTAGCATTAAAGGTACATGGGGACATGAAAAAAAAAACTCTCAGTTTCGTTGATATAGGACAGTAAGATTAACTTAAATTCCATTAATTTTCGGCTCCAAAAACCTCCATTTTCGGAAAATGAGATTTTTGAACTGAAAATTGTCGATCAATTGCTAAATTTCCGAGGTTTTTAAACCCGCAAATGTTGATTTTTTGGCAATATTTTACCAATATTTTCAGCACAAAAAATCTATAATTTGCGGCCAAAACCTCTAGGTTTTGGAAAGAAAAATCGCCAAAGAAAAGTTTGTTTCAGACATGAAAAACTTTGATTTTTAGCGACATTTCAGGGATTTTTTGGCCCAGAAATTTAGAATTGATCAGAAAATTTGCTTCCCAGGTTTCCAAGCCGCATCTTTTCATGAAACATCTTGCCAAAAATTCTCAATTTTCTATTAGCGTCGCCCTTTAAAATCAAGGGAATTCAGTGTTATGAAAAAGCTTTATTGCTCAAATTGATCAAAAATTTTAATTGAAAAACTGGAAAAATTCGGCTTCCGAGGCAAGTTCACTCGACAAGGGAAATAGCAGGATCCTCTTGTTGCTTCGATCTTTTCGCATCGTTTGGAAAGTCGTTCTCAAGATCTCCTGAGCGTTTAGCAAGGGTGTTAGAAATGTCTTGCATGTTGAATTGAGTTGAGCAACGAATACACGAGATGATATCTGTAAAAACTCAATCTGGACAAGTGATTTGGTAGAAGAATCATTGCTCAATCGCAAAAATGATATTCACCTTTTAATTTGTTCCAGAAATAATAAAGAAAACTATGTATGAGAGAACTTAGAAAAAATACACATGAGTTAAAAATATTCTCAAAAAAACTCAAAATTACAACATTTCAAACATTTTAAAAAATAAGCAGTTATGGCTGTGGCGCCGATCGAGCCCAGTACGATTTCAGCTCATTTATCTCGGTTCATTTGAGAGATATCAAAAAAGTTTCAACTGATAAAATGGTCAACACATTATCAGTAATATTTCATATGTTGACTAATTTTTTATATTTCTGATTTGAACCTAGATAACTTGGATTGAAGAAAGCATCAAATGCGCAAGAATCGGCTGATGCATTACCTCCTATTCTTGCACTTTGAGCTCATCTATCTTGGTTTCTTTGAGAGATATCAAAAAAGTTGTCAACTGATAAAATGTTTATCACATTATCTAAAACATTTTATGAGTTGAACGTTTTTTGATATCTCTTAAAGTAACCGAGATAATTGAGCTCAAAATGCATAGGGGTTTTGTATTTGAGCCTAAACGTCAAACTTTAAGCTAATTTTTCTTTTTTTTCTGTGATAGATATAGAAAAATGATTACCTAAGAAATGTTGAACTTAAAATAACAATTATTTTGTCAGATAATGTTCATTATCTGTCACAGGAAACAGTAAAAACCGGCTCAAAGTAGATGGTACGGTAGCAACGGGCCAGCTCAGAGCCTCTATCTCTCTCAAACTCAATATTTTTGAACCGAAATAAATTGATATGCTAAAAGAAGAAACAACCCACGAAACGATAAAATTAGAAAAATGTATCTAATCTAGGAAAAGAGTTAGAGGTCAAAGCTTCTAATAGACGCCCACCCTATATGTGTATTTTGAGCTCAAATATCTCGGTTCGCATGAGAGATCAGAAATGTTGTCAACTAATAAAATGTTAGTGGTAATGTGATAAAGATTTTATCAGTTGATCACTTTTTGATACCTCCTATAGAAAGCGAGATAATTGAGCTCAAAAGCGCAAGGATCGGTCGCCATCCAAATTCTGAGATTCTGAGATTCTGAGATTCTGAAATCCTGAAACTCTGAGATTCTGAAATTCTGAAATTCTGAGATTCTGAGATTCTGAGATTCTGAGATTCTGAGATTCTGAGATTCTGAGATTCTGAGATTCTGAGATTCTGAGATTCTGAGATTCTGAAACTCTGAAATTCTGAGATTCTGAAATTCTGAGATTCTGAGATTCTGAGATTCTGAGATTCTGAGATTCTGAGATTCTGAGATTCTGAGATTCTGAGATTCTGAGATTCTGAGATTCTGAGATTCTGAGATTCTGAGATTCTGAGATTCTGAGATTCTGAGATTCTTGAATCTCCTCTGAAGAGGCCGAACGCCGCATATATGACCCTGTCAGCTCTTTAAAGCCCTATATGACACCTATATGACCCTAAACGACCTTATAGGATCAAATGTCTTGTCGTCTATGACAAGAAGACCGACAAAAGACAAACACAACGACGAATTTTTTGATGGACTTTGAAAAAGTTAGAACAAGTTTTTTTCCACAATTTATTTATTGAACATTTAAAAAAAGTAAAGTGTAGTCGTTTCGGGCGATTCTTCCTGATGGCCTCCATATCCTCCAATTCAACAAACAACATTTTTCTCAGTTACCAGCATTTTCGACAGCTGCCTGCTGTTCCTCGTACCAGTCGTAGAGAGAAGCCACAAATGAGAACTGAATTACGACACATTATTATTGGATGTTGATAGTTTGAACTTACTCATTCCCATGATGATCATAGTGTTGCTGATGGTGAACTCGAAATACGGGGAGATGATGTAAATGGCTCCCAATAGCAAGAAGGTGAATTTTTAGAAATATATTCAGAAAAATAAAGAATACCCCTCAAAAGATCCGGATACAGTACCAGATCATTTTGAAGGAGCATGGGAATATTGATAAAAATCAAAGAAAAAAAGAGGCCGGTGGAAAATCAGAAACCAGCCATTTGGTGAGTAGAATAGGAGTAGAATGAATATGAGGGGAAGAGGACAAGGGAGGTTGTCCTCAACTCTCTTTCTCTGGGTCTCTTCGTCTATCGCACACGAGGGCATGGTGAATGTCGTGCAAAAAAGGAGGATTTTTCTGATATTTGGATTTCAGATTTTCAATTTTCTTTGAAACTTTCCTTTTTTTAAAATTTTTAAACTTTCGATTGAAAAAAGAATTTCGAAAATCTGAGATTCTGAAATTCTGAGATTCTGAGATTCTGAGATTCTGAAATTCTGAGATTCTGAGATTCTGTGATTCTGAGATTCTGACATTCTAGGATTTTGAAATTCTGAAATTCAGTTATTCTGAAATTCTGAGATTCTGAGATTCTGAAATTTTCAAATTCTGAGATTCTGAGATTCTGTGATTCTGAGATTCTGAGATTCTGAGATTCTGAAATTCTGAGTCTCTGAGATTCTGTGATTCTGTGATTCTGAGATTCTGAGATTCTGAGATTCTGAGATTCTGAGATTCTGAGATTCTGAGATTCTGAGATTCTGAGATTCTGAGATTCTGAGATTCTGAAATTCTGAGTCTCTGAAATTCTGAGATTCTGAGATTCTGAGATTCTGAGATTTTGAGATTCTGAGATTCTGAGATTCTGAGATTCTGAGATTCTGAGATTTTGAAATTCTGAAATTCAGTTATTCTGAAATTCTGAGATTCTGAGATTCTGAAATTTTCAAATTCTGAGATTCTGAGATTCTGTGATTCTGAGATTCTGAGATTCTGAGATTCTGAGATTCTGAGATTCTGAAATTTTCAAATTCTGAGATTCTGAGATTCTGTGATTCTGAGATTCTGAGATTCTGAGATTCTGAGATTCTGAAATTCTGAGTCTCTGAAATTCTGAGATTCTGAGATTCTGAGATTCTGAGATTCTGAGATTCTGAGATTCTGAGATTCTGAGATTTTGAAATTCTGAAATTCAGTTATTCTGAAATTCTGAGATTCTGAGATTCTGAGATTCTGAGATTCTGAGATTCTGAGATTCTGAGATTCTGAGATTCTGAGATTCTGAGATTCTGAGATTCTGAGATTCTGAGATTCTGAGATTCTGAGATTCTGAGATTCTGAGATTCTGAGATTCTGAGATTCTGAGATTCTGAGATTCTGAGATTCTGAGATTCTGAGATTTTGAGATTCTGAGATTCTGAGATTCTGAGATTCTGAGATTCTGAGATTCTGAGATTTTGAAATTCTGAAATTCAGTTATTCTGAAATTCTGAGATTCTGAGATTCTGAAATTTTCAAATTCTGAGATTCTGAGATTCTGTGATTCTGAGATTCTGAGATTCTGAGATTCTGCGATTCTGAGATTCTGAGATTCTGAGATTCCGAAATTCTGAAATTCTGAGATTCTGAAATTCTGAAATTCTGAGATTCTGAGGTTCTGAGATTCTGAAATTCTGAAATTCTTTTGATTCTGAAATTCTGAAATTACATATTTTACAATAATAAACATTTTTGCTCGGAATTCTCTTTTAAGAATCCTTTTATGCGTTCAATGCTTAACTGAAAATTCTGTAAAAAATCTGAAATTCTGAAAAAAGCTATCAAGAAGATCAAGAAGCAATCAGTTCTGAAATTTGAATTCCCTCGAAAAACCGAAAAACTAAATTTTGAATTCCAGCTAAAAATTTCCTCTTCTGTCCAGTGGGGCGCGTTTGCACCCTTAACAAAATTTCTTTCTTTTTTCGCAAGTTTCCTGAAAATAAGAAGAAGAAGAAGAAGAAAACACAGTTTGTACAAGAGATAATTTCTTTATTGAAACAAAACCGAAGACGAGGATTCAGACTTCTTTTTTTTTCTTTGGCCTTGCTCTCCTTGATTATTTTCTTGACCAGTTTATCGATTTCGTGTCTGACACCCATCTCCATTCCTTTTTCCAAGCCTTTCTCGACGCTGTACCGAATTTGGGTTCTTATTTTGTCGTCAACGAACGTGCGCATGTGATGACAGAAGTCTATCGATTCGGTACGATCGTATGTTTTCTTCCAGAAAACCAGCACTCCATTGGCGAGTTTCTCCTCCAAAAACTCCCTGCTGAAGACGATTGCATTCCCAAGTTTCTCTATTTTTTCCTCGCCTGTAACAAAAAAGTTTTCTCAATATTTTTTTATTGAAACAACTTACGAAGCTGACGATTGTAATGTTCTTCATATGCATAAGGAGACGGTGTCGTGTGTATTTCTATAAGCCCTTTTAAAGTCAATGCCTCATATTCCTCCAACTCCTTCTTCTCCTCCTCAGTCATAGGCTGATACTTCTCACTCTTAGGGTGATACTTCTCACTCATAGCCAACGCCTTCTCACTTAAACCTGAAATTTTCAAATTATCTAAAAAAAATATATGTTCTTGAACTTTGAGCCTATTTATCTAGGTTCCTATCTGAGGTATCAACATTTTGTCAACTAATAAGATGTTGGTAATGATAAAACAAACATTTTATCAATTGACTATGTTTTGATATCTCTTACAGGAGCAGAGATAATTGAGCTCACACTCTTTCTTTTTTGTTAAAAATATTTTTAGGTGACAAAATTTCTCTTAAGATGACTTACCTCAGAATTGTTCCAGCAAAATAGAAATAAATTCAGAAAAATAAAGAATACCCCTCAAAAGATCCATATTCAGTAACAGATCATTTTGAAGGGAGGGAATATTGATAAAAATCAATAAAAAGAGGCCGGTGGAAAATCAGAAACCAGCCATTTGGTGAGTAGAATATGAGAAGAATGAAGGTGAGGTGAAGGGTGAAGGACACATGGGGTTGACCTCAACTTTGCTTATCTCTCTTTCTCTGGGTCTCTTCGTCTATCGCCCTCTTCTGCAAATGGTGAACGTCGTGAAAAAAAGGGAGGCCGGGGAACAAAGACGAGAGGGCTTGATGACTAATGAGTACACATGCTTGGGGGAAAAAGTTTGAAATGTTGCCGCTAGATTTTTGGATTTCCAATTTTCAAAGTTTTTAATTTTTAGATGCATCAAGAGGATTGAATAGTCTGGGCATCTGGGATCTGTGAAAAATGGCGAAAACCATTTTTTTTCTGAAATTCTCTAATTCTGAGATTCTGAGATTCTGAGATTCTGAGATTCTGAGATTCTGAGATTCTGAGATTCTGAAATTCTGAAAAAAATTCCGGGGTTCTGAAATTAGAAAATTCTAAAATTCTAAAACTCTGAAATTCTAAAACTCTGAAATTCTGAGATTTTTATAAATTCTGAAATTCTGAGATTCTGATATTTGGAAATTCTGAAATTCTGCACTCTGAGACGTTCTGAATCTCTGAAAATTTTTGAAATTCTGAAATTTGAAAGGACCAGAAAGCAACCATTTCTGGTGTAAATTCATTTATTAATTTTTTCATATTTTAAAAAATAGAGCAATTTTCTCAAAATAAATAGAAAATTAAATTAGAAGGTGGAGAAAGTTCTGAATCCCCAACGAGCTCGTTCCGTGTTGTGTTGCGCTTTCCTCCCCCTCTCCCTTTGTCCTTGTGGATCACCATTTCCTGAATTGTTTTGGATTGGATCTGGAAGAAGTAGAAATATATTTATTGGAAAATCGTCTAGCGCACCTACATCTTCCACTGGCAATGTGGAGCATTTACAGCGTTCTGTGGATCTTTTGGAGCTACTCAGTGCGAGCAAAATTCATATTCAAGTCCTTCTGTTGGCCTCCTGGAGCATATTAGAGCTGGTTTTGAGAGTTGAACATTGCTTCTCCGGCGGTCCATCCTTCTCTTGGTTGCTGTGGTGCACTCGAGCGACGGCTGCTCTGAAAATCAACGTATTGTTGGTAAAAATTCTTAAATAGCAAAAATCACGTTTTCAGTGCGGTAGAAACACGAACATCTGACTTCGCGCTCCTTTCGTGGTCCGGAGTCGCTCGAGAGACATTGTCGGGGTATGTGTCGTGTGACGTTCCGGTACCGCAATATCCTTGAATCGATGTCGGAGATGCGACTTGTTGTGCCCAATTGCGTCCAATACATTCTTTTTCAGCTTGATTGCAGCTTCAGAACCACGACACTCGGCAAATACTGATCCGCTTGACCGTCCGAACGCATCCAAACTATCCAAATCAACCACTTTGTTGTGAAATAGCTGAAAATTTCTGATTTAGTTAAATGTCCCTAATCTTTGAAATGACTTACTTTATTGCGAGACGTGTTTGAATCAGTATCGCCATCTTTTCATCCCTTGTGATGCCATCGAATCCACACGAACGCTTTGAGCATTTGAAGAAAACATGTCCGAACCGATCGAATGACAAGAGTTTGTGATTAAAACTAGACCTATGCCCGCACTTACCTGCTCAGACTAATTTTCGGAGTTTTTCGACACTTCAACTGTTAATTGAGGAAAAGTTTCGAGGACAAATCGACAACTTTTAATCTCTATGGATGGAATACGACTTGCTCGACTGTTCATCCCAGATGTTTGTATCGTTGGGTCAGTAACAAGAGCAGCGATGTTTTCGAATTCTGGTATTTAAATGAGATCAAAATAGATCTCAAAGGAAACCTGAATTGCGAAAAAATAGACACCGCAGAACCACAAACGAAACGAAAAAAACTGACTTACCTCAGAATTGTGCCAGCAAAATAGCAATATGTTCAGAAAAATAAAGAATACCCCTCAAAAGATCCATATTCAGTAACAGATCATTTTGAAGGAAGTAAGGGGGAACATTGATAAAAATCAAAGAAAATAGAGGCCAGTGGAAAATCAGGAACCAGCCATTTGGTGGGGTAGAATATGAGAAGAATGAATATGAGGGGAAGGGGACAAGGGGGTTGTCCCTAACCCGTCCGTAGTGGGAGGAGCAACTTTGGGGGGGGGGGTGTGCGCAAGAGGGCACATGGGGGCATGGTTGATGTATTTATTACAGGGTTTTGTGAAATTTGAGAGAACAAAGGCGAGAGGCTTGATGATTTAGGGGTACAAATGCTTGGTGGGGGAGGAAGTTTGAAATTTTGTCGCTAGATTCAATATTTTCCTGAAATTAGATTCTGAGATTCTGAAATTCTGAAATTTTGAAGTTCGATATTCTGAAATTCTAAAGTTTCGAAATTCTGATACTCTGAAATTCGAAAATTCTGAAAAACACAAAAATCTTCATAAATACAAAAAATTCAGAATGCTCGTGTCATTACATGTCAGATTACTGTAGTACCATGGTGTCTCCGCCCACACATAGATTTTGTAGTTGTCAGATGGTTTGACTGGAAATTTTCAGAGTTTTTAGGTATAGAAAATGTTGATTACCGTGTTTTGTTCAAATATAGAATAGTTTGCTTAAATCTACAGTACCAAGACCTGCATATATTGTTCCATTGCTCATTATTTGGATTTATTTGGCCATCCAACCCGCTAACTTTAGGCCCACATATCTCGGTTTCTGTAAAAGATATTAAAAAATGGTCAACAAACAAAATATTACTGATAATCTGATAAACATTTTATCAGTTGACCTCTTTTCGATATCTTTCATAGGAACCGAGATATATTGGGTGATCTTCTATTACAGTGTTCATGGTATCTGGATTTCCCCAAATTCCCAGCCATCTGTTATTTGCCTCAAGAAACCGGTTAGCACTTATTGGAGAGCTCTTTTAGCCGCATCTTGGCCAAATATGACCACACTTGCTACCGTAATCCAAAAGCAATATGATGCACTTTGAAGGAGTACTTAATAGAGTCATATCCCAGAAGTAGGGTTGGCAGCGGGGCGCCCCGCTTCACGCGGGAGCCCCCGAAAGCGGGGCGAGGATCGCCCCGCCTGTTGAAAAGCAAAAGCACGTTTAATGAAAAAGTAACCCGATTTTTACATTTTTATTACAATTCGGAGTGCCTAACTAGGCTACCCTGAAATTTTCAAGCCAATCGGTTCATTCAGTTACGCGCAATTACGCATAGAAGATTCGCCTTGCGGGGCGGGGGCGATCCCCGCCCCGCTCTCTCGGGGCGGGGGCGACCCCCGCCCCGGGCGCGCGGGGCGGGGATCGCCCCTTTTCGCCCCACAGCCAACCCTACCCAGAAGAACAGATTTAGAACAGATTAAACAATGGATGGTTGAACAAATGGACCTTGAATCTAGCATTAAAGGTACAGGGGGACATGAAAAAATCTCTAAATTTCAGAGGTTTCCGGATCCTAAAATATTGCGTTTTGCCAAAATTTTAGCAACTTTTAAGCCCAAAAATCTATAATTTCCGGGCAGAAAATCTGGTTTTAAGGATAAAAATCGCCGAAAAAACAGATTTTTCAGAGCTTTTGGACCGTTTTTGTCTTGAGATGGACGTCTTTCAGGAAGCGACAAATAGCTGAAAACTAGAACGTTTCCAAAAAATCTGTTAATGCAAAATTTTCAATCTGTCTTTTTTACGTATTTCAAAAATTTCAAAACCATCGGAAACTTGACAGCCGAGCTCTAGACTTCTGAAAATAGTGAAAATCATTAAAAATCCACTGAAAAATAAGTTTTTGCATATCTTATTCATGTATGTCAACCTATATCAGAAACATTTTGGCTGGAAAATTGCTGAAACTTCGCAAAAAATCCAAATTTTCAAGCTCTGAAAAATCTGTTTTTTCGGCGATTTTTATCTTTAAAACTAGGTGTTCTGGCCGGAAATTATAGATTTTTGGCCTAAAAAGTTTGCTGAAATTTTGCCAGAAATCAACATTTTTAGATTAAAAAACAGCTGAAAAATATCTTTTATTTCCGAAAATTTAGGTATTTTGCTGAAAATTATAGAAATATATAGATTTTTGGAGCTGAAAATTAATGGGATTCAGGTCGATCTTATCGCCTAGATCAACGAATTTGCAGAATTTTTTTTTTTAAGTCCTCCTAATTTTCCTTCCCAAAAACTAGAGGTTTTGGCCAGAAATTATTGATTTTTGGGCTGAAAAAGTTGCTAAAATTTCGACAAGAAGCAATATTTTAGTATCCAGAAACCGCTGAAAGGAAATTTCGAGAATTTTTTTTCATGCCCTCCCCTCTTTAATTCCAGATGCCCTGTACCTTTAATACTAGAGTCAAGGTCCCTTTGTTCAACCATCCATTGTTTTTAATCTATTCTTCTGGGATATGACTCTATTAAGTACCCCTTCAAAGCGCATCATATTGCTGTTGGATTACGGTAGCAAGTGTGGTCATATTTGGCCAAGATACGGTTAAAAGAGCTCTCAAACAGGTGCTAATAGATTGCCTGTTAAAATAACATATGGCTATGAATTTGGGGAAATCCAGATACCGTAAACACTTTAATAGAGGGCCACTCAAACCGCCAACTTTGATCCAATTTATCTTGGTTTTTTTAAAAGATACCAGAAAGTAATCAACTGATAAAATGTTTATCATAATTTCAAATATTTATTTTACAGAAGTTGAGATATATGAGACCTTAGACAGTAGTTGAGAACATGCGGAAATCCAATGAGCAATGCCAGCAAGAAGTTACTGTGAATTTAGGCAAACCAAATAGAATAACGAATATCCCTGAAAGCTCTAAAATTTCCAGTCAAACCCTCTGAAAACTACAAAATCCACGCGTGGGCGGGGACCCCGTGGTACTACAGTTATCTGACATGTAATGACACTTCTGATCTACCAGACTCAATGGATATGATCTACTGTGATCCCTACAGAAATACCGTAACCCGAATGACACGAAACGATAAATGGTGGTCTCCAATTCTTGCGGCGGCGAATGTGTACTGCGAGAAGAATGAGTAAGTGCGCTCTATTGGACTTTTTGAAAAATAACACTTTTTCAGAGACTGCACAAAATATTCGAGTAGTTTAGTTTGTGTAAAAGAGCAAAACGATCTACAGAGATGCTATACCGATATGAAATAATATTGAATCAGTGTTATGAAAAAAGATTTATACAGAAGAATTGCTCAAATTGATCAAAAATTAATAACTGGATTTGGGCTTCCCAGGTAAGTTTACTCCACTTGTTTGTCTATCTTTCTTGAGTTGTTTGTTAAAGTCCGGTTCATACTTCACTGAAAAATGTTTCGGTTGGGTACGATAAGTTAAACATTGAACGAACCGAGTAATTCCTCCTTTTTGTTGATAGGTCCTTTCCATTGGAATGCGATCAAATTGAGCGTGTTTTCGTCTGAAATTAAAGGGGGCTTTCTTAAAAAGATTCTTAAAAGAGAATTCCGAGCAAAACTTTTATTGCAGTAAAATATATAATCGAGTTTGCTGATTCCGAATATCATAATAAAAATGCTCAAAAATGTCTCTAAACACCTGAAAATCTGCCTTTACTTATTCAACTATCTCTATATATCCTACTTCGATTGTCTCCGTGAATACAATTCAGATTCTTTAGAGAACCGTCCACTTGTATCCGATTCAGTTTTTATGTAAAAATTCGTTTTTATTAAATAGTTTTTATTCTATTGAATAAAGGATAACACGAGGTTCTTTCAGAATTAGTCTTTTATTAGGAGAACTTTAGAATTACAGGAGAAGAAACGAAAGATAAAGGATAAAGAAACGAAGACATAAGATGACGGAATTGGGGTCCTGTTGCTACGATGGAGAGGGGTTATAAAGTCGGGGTAAGATATTGAAGGGATGGGGTGAGGTGACGATTGGACCATTCCTCGGCCGTAGAAAGCGTGGCAGCAGACGAGACGGAGAGGCGGCGGTTTTCCGGCGAACCTGTAAAAAATAAATGATTAACAGGCCAAGATTGTTCTAATGATAGAGACATGGAAGAAGAAGGAGACCCAGCGTCTGTCCAGGACAGTCCAACGAGCCTTCTATATCTCATGCTCTATCAAAAGTGATGCAATCCCTTAAGACTTAGCAATCCTATGAGTCATTCGAATGGAATTCAGATGAACCTTAGGACTGTCCAACTAAGGGGTACAGAACTCCTTACAATTGGATAGAACCCGTGCACGCTCAAAAATAATATCATGGCAATTTTCAAACCAAATAAAACTTCAACTCACTTCAAGGGAAATGGCCGGATCCTCTTGTTGCTTCGATCTTTTCGCATCGTTTGGAAATTCGTTCTCAAGATCTCCTGACTGCTGAGAGCGTTTAGCGAGGGTGTTTTTCTCACAACATTTTTCTCAGTTACCAGCATTTTCGACATCTGCCTGCTGTTCCTCGTACCAGTCGTAGAGAGAAGCCACAATGAGAACTGAATTACGACACATTGTTATTGGATGTTGATAGTTTGAACTTACTTATTCCCATGATGATCATAGTGTTGCTGATGGTGAACTCGAAATCCGGGGAGATGATGTAAATGGCTCCCAATAGCAAGAAGGCGAATTTTTTGAAATATATTCAGAAAAATAAAGAATACCCCTCAAAAGATCCAGATACAGTAACAGATCATTTTGAAGGAAGTAAGGGAATATTGATAAAAATCAAAGAAATTTTGAGGCCGGTGGAAAATCAATAACCAGCCATTTGGGGAGTAGAATATGAGAAGAATGAATATGGGGAGAAGAGGACAAGGGAGGTTGTCCTCAACTTCCTTTCTCTCTTTCTCTGGGTCTCTTCGTCTATCGCACACGAGGGCATGGTGAATGTCGTGCAAAAAAAGGAGGATTTTTCTGATATTTGGATTTCAGATTTTCAATTTTCTTTGAAACTTAAAAAAAGAATTTCGAAATTCTGAGATTCTAATATTCTAAGATTCTGAGATTCTAATATTCTAAGATTCTGAAATTCTGAAATTCTGAAATTCTGAAATTCTGAAATTTTGAAATTCTGAAATTCTGAGATTCTGAAATTCTGAGATTCTGAAATTCTGAAATTCTGAGATTCTGCAATTCTGAGATTCTGTGATTCTGAGATTCCAAAATTCTGAAATTCTGAGATTCTGCAATTCTGAGATTCTGTGATTCTGAGATTCCAAAATTCTGAGATTCTGAGATCCTGTGATTCTGAGATTTTGAATTTCTGAGATTCTGAAATTCTGAGATTCTGAAATTCTGAGATTCTGAAATTCTGAGATTCTCAGATTCTCAGATTCTGAGATTCTGAAATTTTGAAATCCTAAGATTCTGAAATTTTGAAATCCTAAGATTCTGAAATTCTGAAATTCTGAGATTCTGAGATTCTGAGATTCTGAGACTCAGAAATTCTGAACTTCTGAGATTCTGAAATTCTGAAATTCTGAAATTCTGAAATTCTGAAATTCTGAAATTCTGAGATTCTGAGATTCTGAAATTCTGAGATTCTGAAATTCTGAGATTCTGAAATTCTGAAATTCTGAAATTCTGAAATTCTGAAAATTCTGAGATTCTGAAATTCTGAAATTCTGAAATTCTGAAATTCTGAAATTCTGAAATTCTGAAATTCTGAAATTCTGAAATTCAGAAATTCTGAGATTCTGAAATTCTGAGATTCTGAAATTCTGAGATTCTCAGATTCTCAGATTCTGAGATTCTGAAATTTTGAAATCCTAAGATTCTGAAATTTTGAAATCCTAAGATTCTGAAATTCTGAAATTCTGAGATTCTGAGATTCTGAGATTCTGAGACTCAGAAATTCTGAACTTCTGAGATTCTGAAATTCTGAAATTCTGAAATTCTGAAATTCTGAAATTCTGAAATTCTGAGATTCTGAGATTCTGAAATTCTGAGATTCTGAAATTCTGAGATTCTGAAATTCTGAAATTCTGAAATTCTGAAATTCTGAAAATTCTGAGATTCTGAAATTCTGAAATTCTGAAATTCTGAAATTCTGAAATTCTGAAATTCTGAAATTCTGAAATTCTGAAATTCAGAAATTCTGAGATTCTGAAATTCTGAAATTCTGAAATTCTGAGATTCTTAAATTCTGAAATTCTGAAATTCTGAAATTCTGAAATTCTGAAATTCTGAAATTCTGAAATTCTGAAATTCTGAAATTCTGAGATTCTGAAATTCTGAAATTCTGAAATTCTGAAATTCTGAAATTCTGGAATTCTGAAACTCTGAGATTCTGAAATTCTGAGATTCTGCGATTCTGAGATTCTGAGATTCTGAGATTCTGAGATTCTCCGATTTTGAAATTCTGAAATTTTGAAATTCAGAAATTCAGAAATTCAGAAATTCAGAAATTCAGAAATTCAGAAATTCAGAAATTCAGAAATTCAGAAATTCAGAAATTCAGAAATTCAGAAATTCAGAAATTCAGAAATTCAGAAATTCAGAAATTCAGAAATTCAGAAATTCAGAAATTCAGAAATTCAGAAATTCAGAAATTCAGAAATTCAGAAATTCAGAAATTCAGAAATTCAAAAATTCAGAAATTCTGAGATTCTGAGATTCTGAGATTCTGAGATTCTGAGATTCTGGATTCCGAGATTCCGAGATTCTGAAATTTTGAAATCCTGAGATTCTGAGATTCTGAGATTCTGAGATTCTGAAATTCTGAGATTCTGAAATTCTGAAATTCTGAAATTCTAAAATTCTAAAATTCTAAATTTCTAAAATTCGAAAATTCTGAAATTCGAAAATTCTGAAATTCGAAAATTCTGAAATGCCGAATCTTTGAATTATGAAAATTCTGTAAAAAATCTGAAATTCTGAAAAAAGCAATCAAGAAGATCAAGAAGCAATCAGTTTTTTCAAAATATTTTTTTGGAAAATCTAAATTTGAATTCCCTCGAAAAATGAAAATGCGAAAAACCGAAAAACTAAAACTTGAATTCCAGCTAAAAATTTCCTCTTCTGTCCAGTGGGGCGCGTTTGCACTATTAACAAAATGTCTTTATTTTTTCGCAAGTTTCCTGAAAATAAGAAGAAGAAGAAGAAGAAAACACAGTTTGTACAAGAGATAATTTCTTTATTGAAACAAAACCGAAGACGAGGATTCAGACTTCTTTTTCTTCTTCGGCCTTACTCTCCTTATTGATTTTCTTGATGAGCTTATCGATTTCGTGTCTGACAACCATCTCCATTCCTTTTTCCAAGCCTTTCTCGACGCTGTACCGAATTTGGTCCCTGATTTTGTGGTCGAGGAATGTCCGAATGTGATGCTCGAGATCTATCGATTCGGTACGATCGTATGTTTTCTTCCAGAAAACCAGCACGTCATTGGCGAGTTTCTCCTCCAAAAACTCCCTGCTGAAGCCGATTGCATTCCCAAGTTTCTGTATTTTTTGCTCGCCTGTAACAAAAAAGTTTTCTCAATTTTTTCTTGAAACAACTTACGAAGCTGACGATTGTAATGTTCTTCATATGCATAAGGAGACGGTTTTGTGTGGACCTCTTTTAACATTTTCTCAACCATTGCATCATATTCCGCCATCTCCTTCTTCGCCTCCTCAGTCATCGGTTGATACTTCTCACTCTTAGGGTGATACTTCTCACGAATAGCCTGACACCTCTCACTCAAAGTCAACTCCTTCTCACTTAAACCTGAAATTTTCAAATTATTAAAAAAAAGATGTTTAGTTGAGAAAAAAAACGGTAAGTAATAATTTTTAATTTAGTATATTCGCATATGAAAAAACATGAATGTCATTCAGAATGAAAAGTTGAAGAAATAATGTTTTTGATTTTTTTCAAAAAAGAAGTTCTCCAGTATTTTGAGTATGAAAGTACTTTCTTCACATTATTCGGGATGTATCGGTTATGTGCGAAGTTGGGCGGGGGTCAAACGCAACACCCTCTACGTTCTTGAACTTTGAGCCTATTTATCTAGGTTCCTATCTGAGGTATCAACATTTTGTCAACTAATAAAATGTTGGTAATGATAAAACAAACATTTTACCCGTTGACCTTTTTTTTATATCTCTTCCAAGAGCAGAGATAATTGAGCTCACACTCTTTCTTTTTTGTTAAAAATATTTTTAGGTGACAAAATGTCTCTTTAGATGACTTACCTCAGAATTGTTCCAGCAAAATAGAAATAAATTCAGAAAAATAAAGAATACCCCTCAAAAGATCCATATTCAGTAACAGATCATTTTGAAAGAAGGGAATATTGATAAAAATCAAAAAAAAAGAGGCCGGTGGAAAATCAGAAACCAGCCATTTGGTGAGTAGAATAAGAGAAGAATGAAGGTGGGGTGAAGGGTGAAGGACACATGAGGTTGACCTCGACTTCCAGTTTCTCTCTTTCTCTGGGTCTCTTCGTCTATCGCACTCTTCTGCAAATGGTGAACGTCGTGAAAAAAAGGGAGGACGGCGGAACAAAGACGAGGGGGCTTGATGACTAATGAGTACACATGCTTGGGGGAAAAAGTTTGAAATGTTGCCGCTAGATTTTTGAAATTTTGAGATTCTGAGGTTCTGAGATTCAGAAATACTAAAATTCTGGATTCCGAAATTCTGAATGTTTCAAACTCTGAAATTCTGAAACTCTGAAATTCTGAGATTCTGAAATTCTGAAATTCTGGAATTTTGAAATTATGAGATTCTGAGATTCTGAAATTCTGAAATTCTGAGATTCTGAGATTCTGAGATTCTGAGATTCTGAAATTCTGAGATTCTAAGATTCTGAAATTCTAAGATTCTGAGATTCTGAGATTCTGAGATTCTGAGATTCTGAGATTCTGAGATTCTGAGATTCTGAAATTTTAATATTCTGATATTCTGATATTCTGAGATTCTGAGATTTGGAAATTCTGAAATTCTGAAGTCTGAGAAGATCTGAATTTCAGAAAATTTTTGAAATTCTGAAATTCGGAAAGACCAAAAAGCAAACATTTCTGGTGTAAATTCATTTATTAATTTTTTCATATTTTAAAAAATAGAGAACTTTTTCAAAATAAATAGAAAATTAAATTTGAAGGTGGAGAAATATGGGGTCCTTGATGTTCCGAAGATTCTGGAAAAAAAGTTTTTTAGAACAATTTCACAAGGAAAAAAATGCTAAAAATAAGTATCTTTTTCCTATAACCTGTTATAGTCGGCCCATTGGACCGGGAACTTTGACCTAATTTAACTGGGTTCCTGTGGAAGATATCAAAAATGGGTCAACTAATAAAAAATTTATCATAACATTATACAAATTTTATCAGTTAATAAAATTTTGATATCTTTTACAGGAACCGAGATAAATTGGCTCAAAGGTAAATGTCAGAAAGGGGGCTTCCATTACAGATTTCCCCAAAGCCCTAGCCCTCGGAATGCTCTACTACAAGATGGCAAATGGCAAAAGTGAAAAAGAAAAGAAGGAATCAGGGGCTCTCTTACATAAGCTGACCCGTCCTCAAGTGAAAATTAACTACATTTGTTCAATTCAAAGCTAGTTTTTGTAGGTCAGTTTTGCCACACGCGAAATGAAGCAACTCGCTCTGGCAAAGGATCTTCTAGAAGAGGCTGGGATGGATACTGATCAGGAAGAACATGGAAGGGATGATTTACTCGAACTGGTCACCCATCTGTCCGATTATCAGATAATCCTGTGGGGGATTCATGAAAAGGAAGTTGTGGCAACCGAACTGGAGAGATTCAATGAAAATGGGAAGAATTTCATTGGCCTCTTTTATCAAAATGGTCACTACGAGTTCGTCACTCACACTTTGGATCCTAAACCGGCAAGGTGAGAAAGATTTTGAGAATTTCACATTTTATGAATTATTTTTCAGATTCTGCTACAAATGCTCAAAGTTTGCTGGGAATAATCACTTCAAGGCGTGTGCTGCTATTTGCAACCGTTGCGGAAAATACGACTGCCACCCAGGAAAATAGAGCATCAAATGCGATGACTGTAACATCCACTTCAGAAGTCAAGATTGTTTCGATGCTCACAAAAAACCAACCAAAGCTAACGCCCTATCTTTTTGTCAAAAATACTTTCAGAGAGTAACTGTTAATAAAAACTTACGCAATGGGCGTTCCGATTGTTCCACAATTCTTCCTCCATCGATCGCGTATAGTACCAGCGCGTCCATAGCGGCGTACTCCTCCTGATCCCGTCGCAGCTTGAACACTCCCCAATCGGAGAGTGTGTCCGATTTGTCCAGAATCACACGATGGTTCTTGGCCACATCGATCAACGCCGGCATCGGATGCACATTCGGTTGGATATTATGAGTCGAGTCCTTGGTGAAAAAATGTTCCGGTCCAAACACGACGAGCTTTCCTCCTCGCCAGGCTACCAACTCCTCAATACTTTGCCAAACTGCGGTCAATCCCTCTCGAGACATCTCACGGACCCTCCATAGCAGTACACTTTTAGCTCTTGGGCAACAGATTGAGATGAGAGCTAGCCTATTTGGAGTCATTATCGACTCCGTGTCCACATATAGGTCTCCCTTTGGGTATTCGACCTTGACTCCTCCATTGTCTCTTCCATTGTGGACACGGGTTCTGAATTTTTTCAAATATCCAAACCCGTCGTGGCCCTTTGCTACTACAATATCGTAGTATCCATCCCCGCTCTTTGGGTTGAACGACGGGTACTCGAGCTTTCGGATAGCACTTTGCCGAAGCATCTCCAGTTCTTCAACATCTTCCAATCGAACTTGGTCACCTCGAAGGAGGATGGGTTCGAGAGTGTCCATCAGATACCCCTCCTCCCCTCCTTCTCTCTCCACGGAGATCCTCTCCCCAAATCGGTCGGCAATTGAAATAGCTATATCTAGCCCTTTGCGGAGTTCCTAGTGGCCCTTCCTGAACCCTTCAAGCGCCTTCTCCAAAATGGTACATTGCTGAAATTATTATTACTATTTTTGCAGTTGTCAAAAGTGTTTGAAGTACGACACTACTCCCCTGATGCACCACTACTTGTACTTTAAGCCCATTTATATCGGCTCCTGTGAAAGATATCATAAAGTGGTCAACTGATAAAATGTTTATCACATTATCAGTTGTATTTTATATGTTGATTAATTCTTGGTACCTTGCATATGAACTGAGATAATTGAGCTCAAAGTAAGCACATATGGGGGTGACGCAAAAGCAGACCGAGCCCAGCGCAATTTCAGCTCAATTGTCTCATATATGAGAGATATCAAAAACGTCCTAGCTAATAAAATATTGATGATGATATGGTAAATAATTTATCAGTTGATCAATGTTTTCTATCTTTTACAGAGACCCAGAAAAGTATGCTCAAATTTGATGGTACGGGAGCAACGGGCCAGCTCAGAGCTTCTCTCAAACTTAATATTTTTGGACCGAATAAAATTGATATGCTGAAAGAAAGAAATACCTACAAAACTATAAAATAAGGAAAAATGTATTTAATATAGGAAAAGAGTTACAGGTCAAAATCTCCCTATATCCCATATAAACCTATAACGCCCACCATATGCATTGTGAGCTCAAATATCTCGGTTCGTATGAGAGTTATCAGAAACTTGTCAATTACACGAATATTGCTGATAATGTGATAAACATTTTATCAGTTGGTCACTTTTTGATATCTCTTATAGGAAGCGAGATAATTAAGCTCAAAAAGAGCATTGATCGGTCGGCGCTGCTGGCAGCGTCACCTCCTATTCTTTTACTTTGAGCTTAATTATCTCGCTTCCTATGAGAGATATCAAAATTTTGTCAACTAATAAAATGTTGGTGATAATATAAAAAACAGTTTATCAGTTGACTATTTTTTGATATCTCTTACAGGAACCGAGATAATTGAGCTCAAAGTGCACTTATAGAGCTCACATTCTTCATTTTTGTTAAAAATGTTTTAGATGCCAAAACACCGAAAAAAAAGCTGACTTACCTCAGAATTGTTCCAGCAAAATAGAAATACATTCAGAAAAATAAAGAATACCCCTCAAAAGATTCAGATACAGTACCAGATCATTTTGAAGGAAGCAGCGGAATATTGATAAAAATCAAAGAAAATAAAGGCCGGTGGAAAATCAGAAACCAGCCATTTGGTGAGTAGAATATGAGAAGAATGAATATGAGGGGAAGGGGACAAGGGGGTTGACCCTAACCCCTCCGTAGTGGGGGAGCTTAACTTTAGGGGGGGGGTGCGCAAGAGGCCACATGGGGCAGGCATGGTTGATGTATTTATTACGGGGTTTTTTGAAATTTGAGAGAACAAAGGCAAGGGGGCTTGATGATTTAGGAGTACAAATACTTGGTGGGGGAGGAAGTTTGAAAATTTGTCGCTAGATTCAATATTTTCCTGAAACTAGATTCTGAAATTCTGAAATTCTGAAATTCTGAAATTCTGAAATTCTGAAATTCCGAGAATCCGAGATTCCGAAATTCTGAAATTCCGAGAATCCGAGATTCCGAGGTTTCAAGATTGTGAGATTGTGAGATTCTGAAATTCTGAAATTTTGAAGTTCGATATTCTGAGATTCTGAGATTCTGTGATTCTGAAATTCTGAAATTTTGAAATTCTGAAAAACACAAAAATCTTCATAAATACAAAAAATTCAGAATGCTCGTGTCATTACATGTGAGATTACTGTAGTACCATGGTGTCTCCGCCCACACGTAGATTTTGTAGTTTTCAGAGGGTTTGACTGGAAATTTTCAGAGTTTTTAGGTATAGAAAATGTTGATTACTGTGTTTTGTTCAAATATAGAATAGTTTGCTTAAATCTACAGTACCAAGACATGCACATATTGTTTCATTGCTCATTATTTGGCTTTATTTGGTCATCCAACCCGCTAACTTTAGGCCCATATATTTCAATTTCTGTAAAAGATATCAAAAAGTGATTAACTGGCAAAACATTTTTGAAATTATGATAAACATTTTATCAGTTGACCTTTTTTTGATATCTTTCTCAGGAACCGAGATATATTGGGATATCTTCTATTAAAGTGTTTACGGTATCTGGGATTCTCTGAATTCACAGCCATCTGTTATTTGCCTCAAGAAACCAGTTAGCACCTATCGGAGAGCCCTATTCACCGCATCTTGGCCAAATATGACCACACTTGCTAGCGTAATCCAACAGCAATATGATGTGCTTTGAAGGAGTACTTAATAGAGTCATATCCCAGAAGAATAGATGAGAAACAATGGATGGCTGAACAAAAGGACCTTGAATCTAGCATTAAAGGTACAGAGGGACATGAAAAAAATCTCTAAATTTCGTTGATCTAGGTCAATGAGATCGAGCTAAATTCCAGCAATTTTCAGCTACAAAAATCTATAACTTTCAGCGAACAATTTCCATTTTCGGGGAAACATTAGTTTTTTGAGCTGAAAACTGTCGATCATTTGCTAAATTTCAGCAGTTTTTAAACCCTTAAATGTTGATTTTTGGCGATATTTCAGCAACTTTTTCAGAACAAAGAATTATAATTTGCGGCGAAAACCTCTAGGTTTTGGAAAGAAAAATCGCCAAAGAAAAGTTTGTTTCAGACATGAAAAACTTTGATTTTTAGCGACATTTCAGGGATTTTTTGGCCCAGAAATTTAGAATTGATCGGAAGATTTGCTTCCCAGGTTTCCAATCCGCATCTTTTCATGAAACATCTTGCCAAAAAATCTCAATTTTCAATTAGCGTCGCCCTTTAAAATCAAAGGAATTCAGTGTTATGAAAAATCTTTATTGCTAAAATTGATCAAAATTTTAATTGAAAAACTGGAAAAATTCGGCTTCCGAGGCAAGTTCACTCGACTAGGGAAATGGCCGGATCCTCTTGTTGCTTCGATCTTTTTGCATCGTTTGGGAATTCGTTTTTAAGATTTCCTGAGCGTTTAGCGAGGGTGTTAGAAATGGCTTGCATATTGAATTGAGTTGAGCAACGAATACACGAAATGATATCTGTAAAAACTCCATCTGGATAAGTGATTTGGTAAAAGAATCATTGCTCAAACGGACAAATGATATTCACCTATTAATTTGTTCCAGAAATAATTATGTGAATTTTGAGCTCAAATATCTCGGTTCGCATGTGAGATCAGAAATTTTGTCAACTAATAAAATGTTAGTGGTAATGTGATGAACATTTTTTCAGTTGATCACTTTTTGATACCTCCTATAGGAAGCGAGATAATTGAGCTCAAGAAACGCAAGGATCGGTCGCCATCCAAATTCTGAAATTCTGAGATTCTGAAATTCTGAGATTCTGAAATTCTGAGATTCTGAGATCCCGAGATTCTGAAATCCTGAAACTCTGAGATTCTGAAACTCTGAGATTCTGAAACTCTGAGATTCTGAAATTCTGAGATTCTGAGATTCTGAGATTCTGAGATTCTGAGATTCTGAGATTCTGAGATTCTGAGATTCTGAGATTCTGAGATTCTGAGATTCTGAGATTCTGAGATTCTGAGATTCTGAGATTCTGAGATTCTGAGATTCTGAGATTCTGAGATTCTGAGATTCTGAGATTCTGAGATTCTGAGATTCTGAGATTCTGAGATTCTGAGATTCTGAGATTCTGAGATTCTGAGATTCTGAGATTCTGAGATTCTGAGATTCTGAGATTCTGAGATTCTGAGATTCTGAGATTCTGAGATTCTGAGATTCTGAGATTCTGAGATTTTGAGATTTTGAGATTCTGAAATTCTGAGATTCTGAGATTCTGAGATTCTGAGATTCTGAGATTCTGAGATTCTGAGATTCTGAGATTCTGAGATTCTGAGATTCTGAGATTCTGAGATTCTGAGATTCTGAGATTCTGAGATTCTGAGATTCTGAGATTCTGAGATTCTGAGATTCTGAGATTCTGAGATTCTGAGATTCTGAGATTCTGAGATTCTGAGATTCTGAGATTCTGAGATTCTGAGATTCTGAGATTCTGAGATTCTGAGATTCTGAGATTCTGAGATTCTGAGATTCTGAGATTCTGAGATTCTGAGATTCTGAGATTCTGAGATTCTGAGATTCTGAGATTCTGAGATTCTGAGATTCTGAGATTCTGAGATTCTGAGATTCTGAGATTCTGAGATTCTGAGATTCTGAGATTCTGAGATTCTGAGATTCTGAGATTCTGAGATTCTGAGATTCTGAGATTCTGAGATTCTGAGATTCTGAGATTCTGAGATTCTGAGATTCTGAGATTCTGAGATTTTGAGATTCTGAGATTCTGAAATTCTGAGATTCTGAGATTCTGAGATTCTGAGATTCTGAGATTCTGAGATTCTGAGATTCTGAGATTCTGAGATTCTGAGATTCTGAGATTCTGAGATTCTGAGATTCTGAGATTCTGAGATTCTGAGATTCTGAGATTCTGAGATTCTGAGATTCTGAGATTCTGAGATTCTGAGATTCTGAGATTCTGAGATTCTGAGATTCTGAGATTCTGAGATTCTGAGATTCTGAGATTCTGAGATTCTGAGATTCTGAGATTCTGAGATTCTGAGATTCTGAGATTCTGAGATTCTGAGATTCTGAGATTCTGAGATTCTGAGATTCTGAGATTCTGAGATTCTGAGATTCTGAGATTCTGAGATTCTGAGATTCTGAGATTCTGAGATTCTGAGATTCTGAGATTCTGAGATTCTGAGATTCTGAGATTCTGAGATTCTGAGATTCTGAGATTCTGAGATTCTGAGATTCTGAGATTCTGAGATTCTGAGATTCTGAGATTCTGAGATTCTGAGATTCTGAGATTCTGAGATTCTGAGATTCTGAGATTCTGAGATTCTTGAACCTCCTCTGAAGAGGCCGAACGCCGCATATATGACCCTGTCAGCTCTTTAAAGCCCTATATGACACCTATATGACCCTAAACGACCTTATAGGATCAAAATTCCTTGCCGTCTATGACAAGAAGACCGACAAAAGACAAACACAACGACGAATTCTTGGATGGACTTTGAAAAAGTTAGAACAAGTTTTTTTCCACAATTTATTTATTGAACATTTAAAAAATGTAAAGTGTAGTCGTTTCGGGCGATCCATCCTGATGGCCTCCATATCCTCCAATTCAACAAACAACATTTTTCTCAGTTACCAGCATTTTCGACAGCTGCCTGCTGTTCCTCGTACCAGTCGTAGAGAGAAGCCACAATGAGAACTGAATTACAACACATTATTATTGGATGTTGATAGTTTGAACTTACTCATTCCCATGATGATCATAGTGTTGCTGATGGTGAACTCGAAATCCGGGGAGATGATGTAAATGGCTCCCAATAGCAAGAAGGTGAATTTTTAGAAATACATTCAGAAAAATAAAGAATACCCCTCAAAAGATCCGGATACAGTACCAGAGCATTTTGAAGGGAGCAAGGGAATATTGATAAAAATCAAAGAAAAAATAGAGGCCGGTGGAAAATCAATAACCAGCCATTTGGTGAGTAGAATAGGAGAAGAATGAAGGTGGTGTGAGGGGGACAAGAGGGTTGACCCTAACCCCTCTCTTTTTTCTCTGGGTCTCTTCGTCTATCGCACACGAGGGCCTGGTGAATGTCGTGCAAAAAAAGGAGGATTTTTATGATATTTGGATTTCAGATTTTCCATTTTTCATTTGAGATTCTGAGATTCTTAGATTCTGAGATTCTGAGATTCTGAGATTCTGAGATTTTGAGATTCTGAAATTCTGAGATTCTGAGATTCTGAGATTCTGAAATTCTGAAATTCTGAGATTATGAGATTCTGAGATTCTGAAATTCTGAAATTCTGAGATTCGGAGATTCTGAGATTCTGAAATTCTGAAATTCTGAAATTCTGAAATTCTGAAATTCTGAGATTCTGAGATTCTGAGATTCTGAAATTCTGAAATTCTGAAAATTCCAAAATTCAATAATTTCAAAACATCTTTTGCCGGAGGACCTTTAAGGCCCTTCTATTACAGGGGGCGTTTTTCTATTTTTCCAAGTTCTTCTCGGAGGGGCCCTTGAGAAAAAAGAGAAGAAGAAAAAACACGGATTGACCGAACAATTTATTATTTTTTGTCATTAATTAAAATTATAAGTTGTAGAGATCTATCGATTCGGTACGATCGTATGTTTTTTGCCAGAAAACCAGTACTCCATGGGCGATTTTCTCCTCCAGAAACTCTGTGCTGAAGCCGATTGCATTCCCAAGTTTCTGTAGTTTTTCCTCGCCTGTAACAAAAACGTTTTCTCAATGTTTTTTTTCTTGAAACAACTTACGAAGCTGACGATTGTAATGTTCTTCATATGCATAAGGAGACGGTTTTGTGTGGACCTTTTTTAACATTTTCTCAACCATTGCATCATATTCCGCCATCTCCTTCTTCGCCTCCTCAGTCATCGGCTGATACTTCTCACTCTTAGGGTGATACTTCTCAATCATAGTATTGAGAATCTTCTTCGTATCCACCTCCTTGGAATCCACCTCCATGGTATTCGCCTCCTTGGTATCCATCTTCTTGGTATCCAGCTCCTTCTTCTTGAAGAGAGATCAATGAGTCGATATCTGGAAAAAATTTAGTCAGAAAAAAGAGATTTTTAGTCGAGAAAAAACGGTAAGGCTTGAACTTTGAGCCTATTTATCTAGGTTCCTATCTGAGGTATCAACATTTTGTCAACTAATAAAATGTTGGTAATGATAAAACAAATATTTTTCCCGTTGACTATTTTTTGATATCTCTTACAGGAGCCGAGATAATTGAGCTCAAAGTGCACTTATAGAGCTAACACTCTGCCTTTTTATGAAAAATACTTTTAGGTAGTAAAATGTATTGACTTTTTTCCACAATGTACTAAAAAACTCTTTAGATGACTTACCTCAGAATTGTTCCAGCAAAATAGAAATAAATTCAGAAAAATAAAGAATACCCCTCAAAAGATCCAGATACAGTACCAGATCATTTTGAAGGAGCATGGGAATATTGATAAAAATCAAAGAAAAAAAGAGGCCGGTGGAAAATCAGAAACCAGCCATTTGGTGAGTAGAATAAGAGAAGAATGAAGGTGGGGTGAAGGGTGAAGGACACATGGGGTTGACCTCAACTTTGCTTATCTCTCTTTCTCTGGGTCTCTTCGTCTATCGCACTCTTCTGCAAATGGTGAACGTCGTGAAAAAAAGGGAGGACGGGGGAACAAAGACGAGGGGGCTTGATGACTAATGAGTACACATGCTTGGGGGAAAAAGTTTGAAATGTTGCCGCTAGATTTTTGGATTTCCAATTTTCAAAGTTTTTAATTTTTAGATGCGTCAAGAGGATTGAATAGTCTGGGCTTCTGGGATCTGTGAAAAATGGCGAAAACCATTTTTTTTCTGAAATTCTGAAATTCTGAAATTCTGAATTCTGAGAAGTTCCGAGATTCTGAGATTCTGCGATTCTGAGATTCTGAAGTTCTGAAATTCTGAAATTCTGAAATTCTGAAATTCTGAGATTCTGAGATTTTGAGATTCTGAGATTCTGAGATTCTGATATTTTGAGATTCTGAGATTCTGAGATTCTGAGATTCTGAGATTCTGAGATTCTGAAATTCTGAGATTCTGAAATTCTGAAATTCTGAAATTCTGAAATTCTGAAATTCTGAGATTCTGCGATTCTGAGATTCTGAGATTCTGAGATTCTGCGATTCTGAAATTCTGAAATTCTGAATTCTGAGAAGTTCCGAGATTCTGAGATTCTGCGATTCTGAGATTCTGAAGTTCTGAAATTCTGAGATTCTGAGATTCTGAGATTTTGAGATTCTGAGATTCTGAGATTCTGAGATTCTGAAGTTCTGAAATTTTGAAATTCTGAAATTCTGAAATTCTGAGATTCTGAAATTCTGAAATTCTGAAATTCTGAGATTCTGAGATTCTGAGATTTTGAGATTCTGAGATTCTGAGATTCTGAGATTCTGAGATTCTGAGATTCTGAGATTCTGAGATTTTGAGATTCTGAGATTCTGAGATTCTGAGATTCTGAGATTCTGAGATTCTGAGATTCTGAAATTCTGAGATTCTGAAATTCTGAAATTCTGAAATTCTGAAATTCTGAAATTCTGAAATTCTGAAATTCTGAGATTCTGCGATTCTGAGATTCTGAGATTCTGAGATTCTGAGATTCTGCGATTCTGAAATTCTGAAATTCCGAAATCCAAAAAGGCCAAAAAGCAACCAGTTTTGGTGTAAATTCATATATTCATTTTTTTTCATATTAAATAAAAAAAGAGAAACATCTTTTCAAAAAAAATCAAGAAAATCAAATTTGAAGGTGGAGAAAATTGGGGTCCTTGATGCTTCGAAGATTCTGGAAAGAAAAAGTTTTTTAGAAGAATTTATCATGGAAAAAATGTTGAAAAGAAGTATTTTTTTCCTATAACCTGTTATAGACGCGCCCCCCCCCCCTTAAACCGTAAACTTCCAGCTAATTTATCTCGGTTCCTGTGAAATATATCAAAAATGTGTCAACTAATAAAATGTTAGTGATATTGTGATAAACATTTTATCAGTTGACCACTTACTGATATCGTTTACAGGAACCGAGATAAATTAACTGAAAGGTACATGTCAGGGGGGGGGGCAGGTTTAACGTTAACGATCTTACATTTTTTGGAAAAAAATACTTTCAGTGAGTAACTGACAATAAAAAAACTTACATTCTAATCTGCGTTCTCTCCTCTCCTCGATCCATCCGCCTTCCAGAGCGTACAGCACTAGGGCATCCATCGCAGCATACTCGATCTGGTCCCTTCTCAACACGCGTGCACCAAAATCCGAAAGCGTTTCCTTCTTGTCCAGGATGGCCCCCACATCCTTCGCCATGTTGAGAAGGGATGGAGGGTTCCCACGTCTCGGTTTGATGTTATCCGTATACTCTTCTGAGAAGAAGGACTCCGGTCCAAAAACCACCAGAACTCCTCTTCTTCGGTAGATGAATCGTTCAATTTCCGCCTTCACAATGGCCAATCTCCTCGAATCCAATCGATGTACCCTCCACAGTAGAATTGATCTGGATTGTATACAACATAGTGTGATGAGGGCAAGCCGATTGGATCCTATAATTGACTCTATGTCACAATATAGGCTGCCATTATATTGTGACACGTGGCGGAGGCAATCGAATCCCTCTCTAGTGTGTTCCGCTACCACTATGTCGTAGAATCCTCGTCTCGTTCGATCGAATGATGGGTAGCGGAGGTGGCATGGCCAATGTCTCCTCATTTCTTCTGACTCTCGAACCTCCTCGGGGTTGACATTCAACTCTCCAGTGAGTATCGTTTCCACTAAAGACGAAAAAATGTTTATCACATTATCGGTAATATTTTAACAGTTGACAAATTTTTGCATAGGAACTGTGATAATTGAGCACAAAATAAGCAGCTAAGGTTGTGGCGCCGATCGAGCCCAGTACGATTTCAGCTCATTTATCTCGGTTAATTTGAGAGATATCAAAAAAGTTTTAACTGATAAAGTGTTTATCATAATATCAATAACATTTTATCAGTTAACAAATTTTTGATATCTTTCATAGGAACCGAGATGAATGAGTTCAAAGTACTTGTGCATTTCTGGTGGGGGTGTGCACCCTGCTCATCAAACTTTGATGTGCATTTTGAGCTCAAATATCTCGGTTGGCATGAGAGTTATCAGAAATTTGATAATCAAAAAATATTGCTGATAATGTGATAAACATTTTATCAATTGACCATTTTGTGATATATCTTATAGAAGTCGAGATAATTGAGCTCAAAAAGGTTCCGACACCTCATATCTTTGCACTTTAAGCTTATTTATCTCGGTTCCTCTGGAAGATATCAAAAAGTTGTCAACTGATAAAATGTTTATCACAATAGAAGTAATGTTTTATCAATTGAACATTTTTAGATACCTTATATAGAAGCCGAGATAATTGAGCTCAAAGTGCACTTATAGAGCTCACACTCTTCCTATTTTGTGAAAAATACTTTTAGGTAGTAAAATGGATTAAATTTTTCCACAATTTACTAAAAAACTTATTAGATGACTTACCTCAGAATTGTTCCAGCAAAATAGAAATAAATTCAGAAAAATAAAGAATACCCCTCAAAAGATCCAGATACAGTACCAGTTCATTTTGAATGAAGCAGGAGGATATTGATAAAATCAAAAAAAGAGGCCGGTGGAAAATCAGAAACCAGCCATTTGGTGAGTAGAATATGAGAAGAATGAAGATGAGGTGAAAGGGACACATGGGGTTGACCCCAACCCCATCACAGGAGGACACATGTGGGCAGGCATGGTTGATTTATTTATTACGGGGTCTTTTTTAAAGTTGAGAGAACAAAGACGAGGAGAAGCCTCAATGATTTATAGGTACAAATGCTTGAGGTAGAAAGTTTGAAATTTCATCTCCAGATTTTTGAAATTTCGAGATTTCCAAAATTTGTGAAATTTCGAGGTTCCGAACTTTCGAAATTCTGAAATTCTAAAATCCTGAAATTCTAAAATCCTGAAATTCTAAAATCCTGAAATTCTAAAATCCTGAAATTCTAAAATCCTGAAATTCTAAAATCCTGAAATTCTAAAATCCTGAAATTCTAAAATCCTGAAATTCTGAAATTCTGAGATTCTGAGATTCTGAGATTCTGAGATTCTGAGATTCTGAGATTCTGAGATTCTGAGATTCTGAGATTCTGAGATTCTGAGATTCTGAGATTCTGAGATTCTGAGATTCTGAGATTCTGAGATTCTGAGATTCTGAGATTCTGAGATTCTGAGATTCTGAGATTCTGAGATTCTGAGATTCTGAGATTCTGAGATTCTGAGATTCTGAGATTCTGAGATTCTGAGATTCTGAGATTCTGAGATCCTGAGATTCTGAGATTCTGAGATTCTGAGATTCTGAGATTCTGAGATTCTGAGATTCTGAGATTCTGAGATTCTAAGATTCTGAGATTCTGAGATTCTGAGATTCTGAGATTCTAAGATTCTGAGATTCTGAGATTCTGAGATTCTGAGATTCTGAGATTCTGAGATTCTGAGATTCTGAGATTCTGAGATTCTGAGATTCTGAGATTCTGAGATTCTGAGATTCTGAGATTCTGAGATTCTGAGATTCTGAGATTCTGAGATTCTGAGATTCTAAGATTCTGAGATTCTGAGATTCTGAGATTCTGAGATTCTGAGATTCTGAGATTCTGAGATTCTGAGATTCTGAGATTCTGAGATTCTGAGATTCTGAGATTCTGAGATTCTGAGATTCTGAGATTCTGAGATTCTGAGATTCTGAGATTCTAAGATTCTGAGATTCTGAGATTCTGAGATTCTGAGATTCTGAGATTCTGAGATTCTGAGATTCTGAGATTCTGAGATTCTGAGATTCTGAGATTCTGAGATTCTGAGATTCTGAGATTCTGAGATTCTGAGATTCTGAGATTCTGAGATTCTGAGATTCTGAGATTCTGAGATTCTGAGATTCTGAGATTCTGAGATTCTGAGATTCTGAGATTCTGAGATTCTGAGATTCTGAGATTCTGAGATTCTGAGATTCTGAGATTCTGAGATTCTGAGATTCTGAGATTCTGAGATTCTGAGATTCTGAGATTCTGAGATTCTGAGATTCTGAGATTCTAAGATTCTGAGATTCTGAGATTCTAAGATTCTGAGATTCTGAGATTCTGAGATTCTAAGATTCTGAGATTCTGAGATTCTGAGATTCTGAGATTCTGAGATTCTGAGATTCTGAGATTCTGAGATTCTGAGATTCTGAGATTCTGAGATTCTGAGATTCTGAGATTCTGAGATTCTGAGATTCTGAGATTCTGAGATTCTGAGATTCTGAGATTCTGAGATTCTGAGATTCTGAGATTCTGAGATTCTGAGATTCTGAGATTCTGAGATTCTGAGATTCTGAGATTCTGAGATTCTGAGATTCTGAGATTCTGAGATTCTGAGATTCTGAGATTCTGAGATTCTGAGATTCTGAGATTCTGAGATTCTGAGATTCTGAGATTCTGAGATTCTGAGATTCTGAGATTCTGAGATTCTGAGATTCTGAGATTCTGAGATTCTGAGATTCTGAGATTCTGAGATTCTGAGATTCTGAGATTCTGAGATTCTGAGATTCTGAGATTCTGAGATTCTGAGATTCTGAGATTCTGAGATTCTGAGATTCTGAGATTCTGAGATTCTGAGATTCTGAGATTCTGAGGTTCTGTAATTCTGAAATTCTGAAATTCTGAAATTCTGAATTCTGAGATTCTGAGATTCTGAGATTCTGAGATTCTGAGATTCTGAGATTCTGAGATTCTGAGATTCTGAGATTCTGAGATTCTGAGATTCTGAGATTCTGAGATTCTGAGATTCTGAGATTCTGAGATTCTGAGATTCTGAGATTCTGAGATTCTGAGATTCTGAGATTCTGAGATTCTGAGATTCTGAGATTCTGAGATTCTGAGATTCTGAGATTCTGAGATTCTGAGATTCTGAGATTCTGAGATTCTGAGATTCTGAGATTCTGAGATTCTGTAATTCTGAAATTCTGAAATTCTGAAATTCTGAATTCTGAGATTCTGAGATTCTGAGATTCTGAGATTCTGAGATTCTGAGATTCTGAGATTCTGAGATTCTGAGATTCTGAGATTCTGAGATTCTGAGATTCTGAGATTCTGAGATTCTGAGATTCTGAGATTCTGAGATTCTGAGATTCTGAGATTCTGAGATTCTGAGATTCTGAGATTCTGAGATTCTGAAATTCTGAGGTTCTGTAATTCTGAAATTCTGAAATTCTGAAATCCTGAATTCTGAGATTCTGAGATTCTGAGATTCTGAGATTCTGAGATTCTGAGATTCTGAGATTCTGAGATTCTGAGATTCTGAGATTCTGAGATTCTGAGATTCTGAGATTCTGAGATTCTGAGATTCTGAGATTCTGAGATTCTGAGATTCTGAGATTCTGAGATTCTGAGATTCTGAGATTCTGAGATTCTGAGATTCTGAGATTCTGAGATTCTGAGATTCTGAGATTCTGAGATTCTGAGATTCTGAGATTCTGAGATTCTGAGATTCTGAGATTCTGAGATTCTGAGATTCTGAGATTCTGAGATTCTGAGATTCTGAGATTCTGAGATTCTGAGATTCTGAGATTCTGAGATTCTGAGATTCTGAGATTCTGAGATTCTGAGATTCTGAGATTCTGAGATTCTGAGATTCTGAGATTCTGAGATTCTGAGATTCTGAGATTCTGAGATTCTGAGATTCTGAGATTCTGAGATTCTGAGATTCTGAGATTCTGAGATTCTGAGATTCTGAGGTTCTGTAATTCTGAAATTCTGAAATTCTGAAATTCTGAATTCTGAGATTCTGAGATTCTGAGATTCTGAGATTCTGAGATTCTGAGATTCTGAGATTCTGAGATTCTGAGATTCTGAGATTCTGAGATTCTGAGATTCTGAGATTCTGAGATTCTGAGATTCTGAGATTCTGAGATTCTGAGATTCTGAGATTCTGAGATTCTGAGATTCTGAGAATCTGAGATTCTGAGATTCTGAGATTCTGAGATTCTGAGAATCTGAGAATCTGAGATTCTGAGATTCTGAGATTCTGAGATTCTGAAATTCTGAAATTCTGAAATTCTGAAATTCTGAAATTCTGAAATTCTGAAATTCTGAAATTCTGAAATTCTGAGATTCTGAGATTCTGAGATTCTGAGATTCTGAGATTCCGAGATTCTGAGATTCTGAGATTCTGAAATTCTGAGATTCTGAGATTCCGAGATTCTGAGATTCTGAGATTCTGAGACTCTGAGATTCTAAGAGTCTGATATTCTGAGATTCTGAGGTTCTAAGATTCTGAGATTCTGAGATTCCGAAATTCTGAAACTCTGAGATTCTGAGATTCTGAGATTTTGAGATTCTGAGATTCTGAAATTCTGAGATTCTGAGATTCTGAGATTCTGAGATTCTGAGAATCTGAGAATCTGAGATTCTGAGATTCTGAGATTCTGAGATTCTGAGATTCTGAGAATCTGAGAATCTGAGATTCTGAGATTCTGAGATTCTGAGATTCCGAGAATCTGAGATTCTGAGATTCTGAGATTCTGAAACTCTGAGATTCTGAGATTCTGAGATTCTGAGATTCTGAGAATCTGAGAATCTGAGATTCTGAGATTCTGAGATTCTGAGATTCTGTGAATCTGAGAATCTGAGATTCTGAGATTCTGAGATTCTGAGATTCTGAGATTCCGAGAATCTGAGATTCTGAGATTCTGAGATTCTGAAACTCTGAGATTCTGAGATTCTGAGATTCCGAGATTCTAAGATTCTGAGATTCTGAGATTCTGAGATTCTGAGACTCTGAGATTCTAAGAGTCTGATATTCTGAGATTCCGAAATTCTGAAACTCTGAGATTCTGAGATTCTGAGATTCTGAGATTCTGAAATTCTGAGATTCTGAAATTCTGAGATTCTGAGATTCTGAGATTCTGAGATTCTGAGAATCTGAGAATCTGAGATTCTGAGATACTGAGATTCTGAGATTCTGAGAATCTGAGAATCTGAGATTCTGAGATTCTGAGATTCTGAGATTCCGAGAATCTGAGATTCTGAGATTCTGAGATTCTGAAACTCTGAGATTCTGAGATTCTGAGATTCCGAGATTCTAAGATTCTGAGATTCTGAGATTCTGAGATTCTGAGACTCTGAGATTCTAAGAGTCTGATATTCTGAGATTCCGAAATTCTGAAACTCTGAGATTCTGAGATTCTGAGATTCTGAGATTCTGAAATTCTGAGATTCTGAAATTCTGAGATTCTGAGATTCTGAGATTCTGAGATTCTGAGAATCTGAGAATCTGAGATTCTGAGATTCTGAGATTCTGAGATTCTGAGAATCTGAGAATCTGAGATTCTGAGATTCTGAGATTCTGAGATTCCGAGAATCTGAGATTCTGAGATTCTGAGATTCTGAAACTCTGAGATTCTGAGATTCTGAGATTCCGAGATTCTAAGATTCTGAGATTCTGAGATTCTGAGATTCTGAGACTCTGAGATTCTAAGAGTCTGATATTCTGAGATTCCGAAATTCTGAAACTCTGAGATTCTGAGATTCTGAGATTCTGAGATTCTGAAATTCTGAGATTCTGAAATTCTGAGATTCTGAGATTCTGAGATTCTGAGATTCTGAGATTCTGAGAATCTGAGAATCTGAGATTCTGAGATTCTGAGACTCTGTGATTCTGAGGTTCTGAGATTCTGTGTAGACACACAATTTTTTTTGACACCACTTCGAAAATTTAGATTTTTTCCAAAACATTTTTTTGAAAAATATTTTGAAAAATCTAAATTTGAATTCCCTCGAAAAATGAAAATGCGAAAATTCGAAAAACTAAAATTTGAATTCCCGCTAAAAAGTTCCTATTCTGTCCAGTGGGGTGCGTTTGCACCATTAACAATATTTCTTTCTTTTTTCGCAAGTTTCCTGAAAAAAAGAAGAAGAAGAAGAAGAAAACACAGTTTGTACAAGAGATAATTTCTTTATTTAACTAAAACCGAAGACGGGGATTCAGACTTCTTTGGCCTTGCTCTCCTTGTTGATTTTCTTGATGAGTTTATCTTTCTCGTAGTTGTTGACCATCTCCAGACCCTTCTCCAAACCTTACTCGACTCTGTCCCGAATTTGGGCTCTTATTTCATGGTACAAGTCTCTGCGCATGTGATCATAAGTTTTTTATTCCGAAAAACCAGGACTGCATTCGCAATTTTGTCTTTGAGATACTCGGTACTGAATATGATGGCATTGTCGATGTTCATCATTTTTTGCTCTCCTGAAGCAAACAATTTTCTTAATCATTCTGATCATTCTAATCGAAAATCATTCTGAAGAACAACGTAAGAATTTCAGAATTTCAGAATTTCAGAATTTCAGAATTTCAGAATTTCAGAATTTCAGAATTTCTGAATTTCTGAATTTCTGAATTTCTGAATTTCTGAATTTCTGAATTTCTGAATTTCTGAATTTCTGAATTTCTGAATTTCTGAATTTCTGAATTTCTGAATTTCTGAATTTCTGAATTTCTGAATTTCTGAATTTCTGAATTTCTGAATTTCTGAATTTCTGAATTTCTGAATTTCAGAATCTCAGGATTTCTGAATTTCTGAATTTCTGAATTTCTGAATTTCTGAATTTTGGCGGGACGTGGTCTGTACAGACGCTGATTTTTTTTTGAATTTTTTTTTCGAAAATTTCGAAATTTTTTCAAAAATTTATACAAAAATGACCTATTTCTGACTACTTTCTACTTTATTAATTTTGTTTAAAAATGTAACTTTTTATCTTTTTTCATTCAAAAAATGTTTCCAACTTTTCATCAAAAATTGTTCAACAGTTATGGTTTGAAGTATACGACAGAACTAGTAACTACTTCTCTGATAGAGCACTACTTGTAATTTAAGCCCATTTATCTCGGCTCCTGTGAAAGATGTCAAAAAGTGGTCAATTGATAAGATGTTTATCACATTATTAATAACATTTTATCAGTTGAAAAAGTTCTGATATCTCTTAAAAGAACCGAGATAATTGAGCTCAAAAAGCGCAAGGATCGGTCGACACCGCTGGTTGTCTCACTTTCTATTCTTGAACTTTGAGCCTATTTATCTCGCTTACTTTGAGAGATATCAAAAAAGTTTTAATTGATAAAATGGTTATCACATTATCAGTTATATTTTATCAGTTGACTATTTTTCGATATCTCTAATAGCAACCGAGATAACTCAAAGTGCACTTATAGAGCTTACACTTTTTCTTTTTTGTTACAAACATTTTCAGGTGACAAAATGTATTGACATTTTTCCAGAATGTACTAAAAAACTCTTCAGATGACTTACCTCAGAATCGTTCCAGCAAAATAGAAATATATTCAGAAAAATAAAGAATACCCCTCAAAAGATCCGTATTCAGTAACAGATCATTTTGAAGGGAGGGAATATTGATAAAAATCAAAGAAAAAAGAGGCCGGTGGAAAATCAGAAACCAGCCATTTGTTGAGTAGAATATGAGAAGAATGACGGTGGGGTGAAGGGTGAAGGACACATGAGGTTGACCTCGACTTCCAGTTTCTCTCTTTCTCTGGGTCTCTTCGTCTATCGCACTCTTCTGCAAATGGTGAACGTCGTGAAAAAAAGGGAGGACGGGGGAACAAAGACGAGAGGGCTTGATGACTAATGAGTACACATGCTTGGGGGAAAAAGTTTGAAATGTTGCCGCTAGATTTTTGGATTTCCAATTTTCAAAGTTTTTAATTTTTAGATGCATCAAGAGGATTGAATAGTTTGGGCTTCTGAGATCTGTGAAAAATAGCGAAAACCATTTTTTTTCTGAAATTCTGAAATTCTGAGATTCTGAAATTCTGAAATTCTGAAATTCTGAAATTCTGAAATTCTGAAATTCTGAAATTCTGAAATTCTGAAATTCTGAAATTCTGAAATTCTGAAATTCTGAAATTCTGAAATTCTGAGATTCTGAGATTCTGCGATTCTGAAATTCTGAAAATCTGAAATTCTGAGATTCTGAGATTCTGAGATTATGAGATTCTGAGATTCTGAAATTCTGAAATTCTGAAATTCTGAAATTCTGAAATTCTGAAATTCTGAAATTCTGAAATTCTGAAATTCTGAAATTCTGAAATTCTGAAATTCTGAGATTCTGAGATTCTGAGATTCTGCGATTCTGAGATTCTGAAAATCTGAAATTCTGAGATTCTGAGATTCTGAGATTATGAGATTCTGAGATTCTGAGATTCTGAGATTCTGAGATTCTGAGATTCTGAAATTCTGAAATTCTGAAATTCTGAAATTCTGAAATTCTGAAATTCTGAGATTCTGAGATTCTGAAATTCTGAGATTCTGAGATTCTGAGATTCTGAGATTCTGCGATTCTGAAATTCTGAAAATCTGAAATTCTGAGATTCTGAGATTCTGAGATTATGAGATTCTGAGATTCTGAGATTATGAGATTCTGAAATTCCGAGATTCTGAAATTCTGAAATTCAAAAGACCAAAAAGCAACCAGTTCTGGTGTAAATTCATTTATTAATTTTTTTTATATTTAAAAAATAGAAAAATCTTTTTTAAAAAAATCAAGAAAATTAATTTTGAAGGTGGAGAAAATTGTGGTCCTTGGTGCTTCGAAGATTCTGGAAAGAAAAAGTTTTTTAGAAGAATTTATCATGGAAAAAATGTTGAAAAGAAGTATTTTTTCCTATAACCTGTTATAGACGCGCCCCCCCCTCCCCCCCTTAAACCGTAAACTTCCAGCTAATTTATCTCGGTTCCTGTGAAATATATCAAAAATGTGTCAACTAATAAAATGTTAGTGATATTGTGATAAATATTTTATCAGTTAACAAATTTTTGATATCTTTCACAGGAACCGAGATAAATTAACTGAAAGGTACATGTCAGGGGGGGGGCAGGTTTAACGGTAACTATCTTACATTTTTTTGGAAAAAATACTTTTAGTGAGTAATTGTTAATAAATAACTTACATGGTAATCTGCGTTCTCTCCTCTCCTCGATCCATCCGCCTTCCAGAGCGTACAGCACCAGGGCATCCATATCAGCATATTCGATCTGGTCCCTTCTCAACGCGCGTGCACCCCAATCCGAAAGGGTTTCTTTCTTATCCAGGATGACCCCCACATCCTTAGCCATGTTGAGAAGGAATGGTGGGTTCCTACCTCTCGGCTGGATGTTATCCGTCGACTCCTTTGAGAAGAAGGACTCCGGTCCAAACACCACAAGAACTCCCCTTCTTCTGAAGATGAATCGCTCGATTTCCTCCTTCAAAATGGCCAATCTCCGCGAATCCAATCGATGTACCCTCCACAGTAGAATTGATCTGGATTGTATACAACATAGTGTGATGAGGGCAAGCCGATTGGACCCCATAATTGACTCTGTGTCACAATATAGGCTCCCATTATATTGTGACACGTGGCGGAGCCACTCGAATCCCTCTCTAGTCTGCTCGGCTACCACTATGTCGTAGAATCCTCGTCTCTTTCGATCGAATGACGAGTAGCAGAGGTGGAATGGCCAATGGATCCTCATTTCTTCCAATTCTCGAACCTCCTCGGGGTTGACACTCAACTCTCCAGTGAGGATCGGTTCCACTAAAGGCAAAAACATGTTTATCACATTATCAGTAATATTTGATTAGTTGACAAATTTTTTATATCTTGCATAGGAACTGAGATAATTGAGCTCAAAATAAGCAGCTGTGGTTGTGATTCAAACGCAGACAGTGCGCGGCGCCGATCGACCCTCATAATTTTAAGCTAAATTATCTCGGCTCCTGTGAAAGATATCAAAAAGTAATCAATTGATAAAATGTTTATCACAATATCAGTAGCATTTTATCAGTTAACAAATTCTTGATATCTCTCATAGGAACCGAGATAATTGAGCTCGAAATGCACTTACGGGTAGTGCACCCCGACCATCAAACTTTGAGCTAATTTTTCTCGTTTTCTGTGATAGATATAAAAAAATGATTAACTAAGAAAATGTTGAGCTTAAAATTACAAATTTCTTGTCAGTTAAACGTTTTTTAGTATCTGTCACAGGAAACAGGATAAACAGGCTCAAAGTTGATGGTACGGGAGTAACTGGCCAGCTCAGAGCATATAGATGCGCACCCAATATGTGCATTTTGAGCTCATTTATCTCGGTTCGCATGAGAGTTATCCGGCATTTGACAATCAAAAAAAATTGCTGATAATGGGATAAACATTTTATCAATTGACCATTTTGTGATATCTCTTATAGAAGTCGAGATAATTGAGCTCAAAAAGCGCAAGGATCGGTCACCGCCGCTGGTTGCATCACCTCTTATCCTTGCACTTTGAGCTCATTTATCTCGCTTCCTATAAAAGATTAATGAAAATATGTAACAAATAAAATGTTGGTGATAATATGATAAGTATTTTATCAATTGACAATTTTCTGATATCTCTTGCAGTAGCCGAGATAATTGAGCTCAAAGTGCACTTATAGAGCGTACACTCTTCCTTTTTTGTGAAAAATACTTTTAGGTGGCAAAATTTGTACAGACAAAAAAACCGACTCACCTTAAAAAGAGCACAAATAGAGTATTGTAGGAATATATTCAGAAAAATAATACCCTTCAAAAGATCCAGATACAGTACCAGATCATTTTGAAGGAGGGGAATATTGATGAAAATCAAAGAAAAAAGAGGCCGGTGGAAAATCAGAAACCAGCCATTTGGTGAGTAGAATATGAGAAGAATGAATATTGTGAGAAGAGGACGAAGGGGGCCGGATGGGGGCACATGTGGGCAGGCATGGTTGATTTATTTATTACGGGGGGTTTCAAAAAATTTGAGGGAACAAAGACGAGGAGAAGCCTCAATGATTTATAGGTACAAATGCTTGAGGTAGAAAGTTTGAAATTTCATCTCCAGATTTTTGAAATTTCGAAATTTCCAAAATTTGTGAAATTTTGAGGTTCCGAACTTTCGAAATTCTGAAATTCTAAAATTCTGAAATTCTGAAATTTTGAAATTATGAAATTCTCTAATTCTGAGATTCTGAGATTCTGAGATTCTGAGATTTTGAGATTCTGAGATTCTGAGATTCTGGAATTCTGAAATTCTGAGATTCTGAGATTCTAAGATTCTGAGAAGTTCTGAATTTCTGAAATTCTGATATTATGAAATTCTGAAGTTCTGAGAGTCTGAAATTCTGAAATTCTGAAATTCTGGAATTTGAAATTTGGAAATTCTGAAATTCTGAAATTCTGAAATTCTGAGATTCTGAAATTCTGAAATTCTGAAATTCTGAAATTCTGAAATACTGAGATTCTGAAATTCTGAAATTCTGAAATTCTGAAATTCTCTAATTCTGAGATTCTGAGATTCTGCGATTCTGAGATTCTGAGGTTCTGAAATTCTGAGATTCTGAGATTCTGTGATTCTGAAGTTCTGAAATTCTGAAATTCTGAAATTCAAAAGACCAAAAAGCAACCAGTTCTGGTGTAAATTCATTTATTAATTTTTTTCATATTAAAAAAAAAGAGAAATTTAAAAAATTATGTCGAGAAGATTGGGGGTCCCTGATGCTCCAAAGATTCTGGAAAAAAAAGTTTGCTAGAAAAATTTCCCATGGAAAACATGTTGAAAAGTAGTCTCATTTTCCTGTAACCTGTTATAGACCACCCCCCCCCCCTTTAAACCGTAAACTTTGAGCTAATTTATCTCGGTTCCTGTGAAATATATCAAAATTTTGTCAACTGATAAAATAGTTATCATAAAATTATCTTTCACAGAAACCGAGATAAATTAGCTCAAGGGGGCTTCCATTACAGGTTTAACGGTAACTATCTTATGTTTTTTGGAAAAAAATACTTTTAATGAGTAACTGTCAATAAAAAAACTTACAACAAAATCCGCGTTCTCGCTTTGCGCATTTCTTCCAGTTCTCGAAGATCCTCCGGGTTGACGTTCAACTCTCCAGTGAGTATCGGTTCTAGAGAACCCAGAAAATAGCTCTCCTCGATTCCTCTCCTTTCTTCTTCTATTCTTTGACCGAATCTCACTCCAATGGCTTTGGCGATATCAGGAACTTTCTCTTTCTCATAGGGTCCAGCTCTATACCCCTCCAACACTTTGTCAAGAATCGCCCCAGTACTCATCTCCTTGTTCTTCCTCAAACCCCCTAAAATTGCGATGTGCTTCTTTCTTGCAGCCCATGTGGCTCGGTATGTGGGGAGGAGGGGTTGTTGATCTTGATGGTCTTGAGCATCTTGGGGGTGATCTTGATGACGTTGAGCTTGTTGGGCTTGAGCTTGGCGGCGTTGGGCGTAGTGGCGTTGGGGTTGCATTCTGAAATTATTATTTTGCAGCTGTCGAAAGTGTTTGACTCCTCTGATAGAACTTCTACTCCTCTGATAGAGCACTACTTGTACTATAAGACCATTTATCTCGGCTCCTGTGAAGGATATCAAAAAGTAGTCAACTGATAAAATGTTTATCACATTATAAGTAATGTTTTATCAATTGAAAAATTTTTGATATCTCTCACAGAAGCCGAGATAATTGAGCTCAAAGTGCTCTAACAGGGTATTACGCTTTTTTTCGTTAAAAATATTTTCCGGTAGTAAAATGTATTGGCTTTTTGAAAAATGTACTAAAAAACTCTTTAGATGACTTACCTCAGAATTGTTCCAGCAAAATAGAAGAACATTCAGAAAAATAAGGAATACCCCTCAAAAGATCCATATTCAGTAACAGATCATTTTGAAGGAAGGGAATATTGAGAAAAATAAAAAAAAAGAGGCCGGTGGAAAATCAGAAACCAGCCATTTGGTGAGTAGAATATGAGAAGAATGAAGACACGAAAGAGGAGACAAAGGGGGTTGACCCCAACCATCTCTTTTTTCAAAACTTTTTGAGGGGGGGGGGGCACATGGGGACACATGTGGGCATTGTTGATATATTTATTACGGGGGCTTTTTAAAATTTGAGGGAACAAAAAAGAGGAGAAGCCTCAATGATTTATAGGTACAAATGCTTGGGGGAGAAAGTTGAGATTTGAAAATTCGAAAATTTTCTCTGAATTTCAGAAATCCAGAACTTCAGAATTTCAGAATTTCATAAATTCGACATTTCAGAAATCCAGAATTTCACAATTTCAGAATGTGAGGATTTCGGAATTTCAGAATATCAGAATCTTAGAATCTTAGAACTTTCAGAATTTCAGAATTTCAGAATTTCAGAATTTCAGAATTTCAGAATTTCAGAATTTCAGAATTTCAGAATTTCAGAATTTCAGAATTTCAGAATTTCAGAATTTCAGAATTTCAGAATTTCAGAATTTCAGAATTTCAGAATTTCAGAATTTCAGAATTTCAGAATTTCAGAATTTCAGAATTTCAGAATTTTAGAATTTTAGAATTTCAGAATTTCAGAATTTCAGAATTTCAGAATTTCAGAATTTCAGATCTTCAGAATTTCAGAATTTCAGAATTTCAGAATTTTAGAATTTTAGAATTTCAGAATTTCAGAATTTCAGAATTTCAGAATTTCAGAATTTCAGAATTTCAGAATTTCAGAATTTTAGAATTTTAGAATTTTAGAATTTCAGAATTTCAGAATTTCAGAATCTCAGAATCTCAGAATTTCAGAACTTCAGAATTTCAGAAATTCGACATTTCAGAATTTCAGAATTTCAGAATTTCAGAATTTCAGAATTTCAGAATTTCAGAATTTCAGAATTTCAGAATTTCAGAATTTCAGAATTTCAGAATTTCAGAATTTCAGAATTTCAGAATTTCAGAATTTCAGAATTTCAGAATTTCAGAATTTCAGAATTTCAGAATTTCAGAATTTCAGAATTTCAGAATTTCAGAATTTCAGAATTTCAGAATTTCAGAATTTCAGAATTTCAGAATTTCAGAATTTCAGAATTTCAGAATTTCAGAATTTCAGAATTTCAGAATTTCAGAATTTCAGAATTTCAGAATTTCAGAATTTCAGAATTTCAGAATTTCAGAATTTCAGAATTTCAGAATTTCAGAATTTCAGAATTTCAGAATTTCAGAATTTCAGAATTTCAGAATTTCAGAATTTCAGAATTTCAGAATTTCAGAATTTCAGAATTTCAGAATTTCAGAATTCCGGAATTTCAGAATTTCAGAATTTCAGAATTTCAGATCTTCAGAATCTCAGATCTTCAGAATCTCAGAATCTCAGAATTTCAGAACTTCAGAATTTCAGAAATTCGACATTTCAGAATTTCAGAATTTCAGAATTTCAGAATTTCAGAATTTCAGAATTTCAGAATTTCAGAATTTTAGAATTTTAGAATTTCAGAATTTTAGAATTTTAGAATTTCAGAATTTCAGAATTTCAGAATTTCAGAATTTCAGAATTTCAGATCTTCAGAATTTCAGAATTTCAGAATTTCAGAATTTTAGAATTTTAGAATTTCAGAATTTCAGAATTTCAGAATTTCAGAATTTCAGAATTTCAGAATTTCAGAATTTCAGAATTTTAGAATTTTAGAATTTTAGAATTTCAGAATTTCAGAATTTCAGAATCTCAGAATCTCAGAATTTCAGAACTTCAGAATTTCAGAATTTCGACATTTCAGAATTTCAGAATTTCAGAATTTCAGAATTTCAGAATTTCAGAATTTCAGAATTTCAGAATTTCAGAATTTCAGAATTTCAGAATTTCAGAATTTCAGAATTTCAGAATTTCAGAATTTCAGAATTTCAGAATTTCAGAATTTCAGAATTTCAGAATTTCAGAATTTCAGAATTTCAGAATTTCAGAATTTCAGAATTTCAGAATTTCAGAATTTCAGAATTTCAGAATTTCAGAATTTCAGAATTTCAGAATTTCAGAATTTCAGAATTTCAGAATTTCAGAATTTCAGAATTTCAGAATTTCAGAATTTCAGAATTTCAGAATTTCAGAATTTCAGAATTTCAGAATTTCAGAATTTCAGAATTTCAGAATTTCAGAATTTCAGAATTTCAGAATTTCAGAATTCCGGAATTTCAGAATTTCAGAATTTCAGAATTTCAGATCTTCAGAATCTCAGATCTTCAGAATCTCAGAATCTCAGAATTTCAGAACTTCAGAATTTCAGAAATTCGACATTTCAGAATTTCAGAATTTCAGAATTTCAGAATTTCAGAATTTTAGAATTTCAGAATTTCAGAATTTCAGAATTTCAAAATTTCAGAATTTCAGAATTTCAGAATTTCAGAATTTCAGAATTTCAGAATTTCAGAATCTCAGAATTTCAGAATTTCAGAATTTCAGAATTTCAGAATTTCAGAATTTCAGAATTTCAGAATTTCTGAATCTCAGAATTTCAGAATTTCAGAATTTCAGAATTTCAGAATTTCAGAATTTCAGAATTTCAGAATTTCAGAATTTCAGAATTTCAGAATTTCAGAATTTCAGAATTTCTGAATTTCTGAATTTCTGAATTTCTGAATCTCAGAATCTCAGAATCTCAGAATTTCAGAATTTCAGAATTTCAGAATTTTAAAATTTCAGAACTTTAGAATTTCAGAATCTCAGAATCTCAGAATTTCAGAATCTCAGAATTTCAGAGCTTTAGAATCTCATAGCTTTAGAATCTCGCCGTTGGTTGAGGCCAAAGGACCCACAACGACAACTACCGTAAACCATTTAACAGTTGACCTTTTTGCTATCTTCCACCGTTAACGAGAAAAATTGGTTCAAATTTGACTAGCTTTTCGAAGTAGTTCTTTTAAAGAATATACTTCAATACACTTTTTAATGCAATGATTCATTCATTCGAAACAAATTAAGATTCAAGTACAATTTCCTTTGAAACATGTCATTCCTGGTGGACAATCAATTCTCTGCTTACACTTCATGTTTGGGCCAAACAAATGCTTCTGTGCCATGATATCCATTGTGTATCGGCAGACTCCGTCCTCGCAGAGGTATTCGAATCCACAGGAGCCACCGAAGGTAGACATGTCACATTTACGGAGTTTCAAAATTGGAACGCATTGGCGGACATGACACACATCGGAACCAATACAATCCGAGTCTCTCCAACAGTTTTGACCAGTGATGATTCCCGAAAATCCTTGGGTGAAAACGCCGAGAACAAGGAAGGAGATGAGAAGAATCTGAAGAAGCAGACTTGTTTGAATCCGGAAATTTTTCTTGAAAATATTTTTTTTAATTTAAAAAACCATATATCGTTTTTTCAAACTATTTTCGCATCTTTTTTATCATTCTGGCACAAAAAAAATCAGAGTAAGGCTTCCATTTCGTTCGGTCGAAAATCGCCGACCGCCGACCGACCACCGACCAAGCCGACCGACAGCCGACCGAGCTGACCGATCGGTCGGCGCGCCGACCATTCTCGGGCCTTTGCGCATAAAAATGCGTATATTTGCGTACAACGCACTTTATTTTACGACAAACGAGGCATTTAGTGAGTAGTTTGTCGTGAAATACAGTGCTGCGTGTGCAAACACGTAGACGCGCAAATGCACGAGAATGGTCGGCGCGCCGACCGATCGGTCAGCTCGGTCGGCTGTCGGTCGGCTCGGTCGGTGGTCGGTCGGTCGGCTAAATTTCCCGACCGAATGGAACCCTTAAATCAGAGCTGTCGAAGGTCCCAAAATGACAACTACCGTAACCTAAAAACATTGGAATTCTTCGCATTCCTTTTTCGAGTTTTATGTAATTTTTCTCCAAAAAAAATTATCTAAAAACGCACGAAAATCACGTCAATAAATCTGGAAAATTTGAATATTTTTAGGTTACTGTAGTTGTCGTTGCGGGATCTTCGGAAAAATAATAAGAAAACTCACCGAAAAAATCTTCATGATTTTGGTTTTTCGATTCAGAATGAAATCGAAGAGACCTTGTTCCCCCTTTTATATAGTTAGTCCTAATCGAATTTCGGTCCTTCATATGCAATAAAATTTTTGAATCTCATGATTTTCTGATGGGAACGGAGCGAGAATGAGAATTGTTTAGGAAAAAAATATATATAAATCGGAAGAAATTTTTTCAGATTACGGTTGTTGTCGTTGTGGGATCTTCGGCCACAGCCATCGGCGATTTTTTGTACGAGAATATTAACTTAAGAGATTTTCTGAAAGTCTGAAATTCTGAAACTTTAAAAACAAAAAAAAACAGCTTTATTGATACAAAAAATCAAGATTGCTCATCTCAAAACCTCCCATTGTGATTCTGCCAAAATTTTCACATCATCCCATAATATTTTCCAAACCATGATTACTGTTAAAACCGAAATTATCACAGGGATAATGAACAAGTACCAATGGGGATTTCTCTGAAATTAGAAATACCGTAAAACCTGTAATAGAAGGGCCCCTAACTTTGAGCCAATTTATCTCGGTTGCTACAAAAGATATCAAAAATCTGTCAACTGATAAAATGTAGGTGATAATCTAATAAATATTTTATCAGTTGACAAATTCTAGATATCTCTCATAGGAGCTGAGATAATTGCGCTCAAAGTTGTGCCATTTTGCGGACATCCGGACACACAGACTTACGTCATAATACGTATAGCATCTCTGCAGGTCCTTTTGCTCTTTTACACAAACTAAACTACTCGAATATTTGGTACAGTCTCTGGAAAAGTTCAATTTTTTCAAAAAGTCCAATAGAGCGCACTTACTCATTTTTCTCACAGTAGACATTTGCCGCCGCAAGAATTGGAGACCACCATTTATCATTTCGTGTCATTCGGGTTACGGTATTCCTGTAGGGATCACAGTAGATCATATCCATTGACTCTGGTAGATCAGAAGTGTCATTACATGTCAGATTACTGTAGTACCATGGAGTCTCCGCCCACACGTGGATTTTGTAGTTATCAGAGGGTTTGACTGGAAATTTTCAGAATTTTAGGTGTAGAAAATGGTTATTACTGTGTTTTGTTCAAATATAGAATAGTTTGCTTAAAACTACAGTACCAAAACCTCACATATTGTTCCATTGCTCATTATTTGTGTTTATTTGGTCATCCAACCTGACAACTTGGAGCCCATATATCTCAATTTCTGTAAAAGATATCGAAAAGTGATTAACTGACAAAATATTACTGATAATCTGATAAAAATTTAATCAAAGACCTCTTTTTGATATCTTTCACAGGAACCGTGATAAACGGGCTCAAAGTTAGCGAATTAAGTGGCTCTCTATCAGGGTGTTTACGGTATCTGGAATTCTCAGAATTCACAGCCATCTGTTATTTGCCACAGGTAATCTATCATCACCTATTGGAGAGCCCTTTAAACCGCATCTTGGCCAAATATGACCACACTTGCTACCGTAATCCAACAGCAATATGATGCGCTTTGAAGGAGTACTCAATAGAGTCCTATCCCAGAAGAATAGATTAGACACAATGGATGATTGAACAAATGGACTTTGAATCTAGCATTAAAGGTACAGAAGGACATGAAAATTAGTTTTTCTAAATTTCGTTGATATAAGTTCCTCGGGGAGTTGAACTTTACAAAAATTCAAAAATTCAAAAATTCGAAAATTTTTCAGAAATTCTAAAATTCAAAAATTCAGAAACTCAGACATTCAGAAATTCAGAAATTCAGAAATTCAGAAATTCAGAAATTCAGAAATTCAGAAATTCAGAAATTCAGAAATTCAGAAATTCAGAAATTCAGAAATTCAGAAATTCAGAAATTCAGAAATTCAGAAATTCAGAAATTCAAACCTTGTCAAAATTTTTCAGAAATTTTCAAAAATTCGAAAATTCAAAAGTTGTCAGAAAATTGCTTGAACTCACCCATAGGACAACATCTTCCCAAAAGACAGTGTCCAGCTTGTCCATTACACCAATCTCCATCCCTCTCATCACATTTCTCTTGCTCCACCCTTATAGACTTCCCATCTGGACACATCCAACTCTTCTCATTTTCATGATCCTCACAACAGTATCCTTCATCACCACACCATGGGTTAGCTCCTTTGGTTACTGTAGGATTGAATCCACATTCCGAATGATTTGAGCATGTTCTCGGAGGAAATATCGACTTTCCGACGGAGCACAGAGTGGAGACATCGGCGATACAGCATTTGCCAACGTTGTTTTCAAGTTCTTCCATGCAACGACCCCTGGAAAATGGATTCAGAATTTTGGAATCTCAAAATTTCAAAATTTCAGACTTTCAGAAGTTCAGAATCTCAAAAATTCAGAATCTCAGAATCTCAGAATTTCCGAATCTCAGAATCTCAGAATCTCAGAATTTCAGAATCTCAGAATCTCAGAATCTCAGAATCTCAGAATCTCAGAATCTCAGAATCTCAGAATCTCAGAATCTCAGAATCTCAGAATCTCAGAATCTCAGAATTTCAGAATTTCAGAATCTGAGAATCTGAGAATTTCAGAATTTCAGAATCTCAGAGTCTCAGAATCTCAGAATCTCAGAATTTCAGAATTTCAGGATTTCAGAATCTCAGAATTTCAGACTTCAGAATCTCAGAATATGAGAATCTCAGAATCTCAGATATTCAGAATTTCAGAATTTCAATTTTTGAATTTCTTCGAATTTTCTGAACTCGGATTTTTTGATTTTTGCAATTTTCAGAATCTCAAAATTTCAGAATTTCAGATGCCTACCAAAACACATCTCTCCTCCCAGATGGCTGATTTTTCATCATATGATCTGCCAATTCATGACAATCCTGATCCGAAAAACACGTTGATTTATTCAACGGAGACAATCCGTATGGCGTTATATCCAGATGAAATTGACAGGAATTCATTTCTGAATTTATAAAAATGTAAATTTTTAATCCAAAAAAAAACTAGCTACCGTAACAACAACCATTTTCCATGCCTCCTTTTACAAATGGATTTTTGGCACATTTTGGGACATGGACACCGTCTTTTGGGTCATTTTCAGCACAGTCTTGATCGGTTTGGCAGCCAAAACCAAGGGAATGTTCATGGAGAGCAGATTTGGAGCACAGCATTTCATCTTTAAAGGAATTTCTGATATATTTTGGACTTTCCCTATCGTCATCTAGCTTTAAGCTAAATTAAGCTTGCCCTTAACTTTGAGACAATTTATCCAGGTCCCTGTAAGAGTTATCAAAAAACTGTCAACCGATAAAGTATTACTGATAATGTGATAAACATTTTAGCAATTGACCACTTTTTGTTTTCTTTCACAGGAAGTGAGATATAGGGGCCCAAAGAAACCACCCATTCCAAAAAAAGGGAAGTCATAGAAGCTCTGTCGACTTTGAACCCCCTTATCTGGGTCACGGTAAGAGATACCAAAACGTTGTCAACTAATAAAATATTTATCATTTTATGATAAACATTTTGTCAGTATGTCATTTTTTAATAGCTCTTACATTGACCGAGATAAAAAGGCTTCAAGTTAGTCATGCTTTTTTGCCGTGTGAGGAGCTGAGAAAGATGACTTCTTTGATGCTATTTATCTCGGTCCCTGTGGGAGATATCAAAAAGTTGTCAACTGATAAAATAATACTGATAATATGATAAACATTTTAGCAATTGACAAAATTTTGATGGTACTTACAGTAACCGAGATAAAAAGGCTCAAAGTCAGCCAGGCATTTATGGCGCCCTCTTTTTTTCAGAAGAGAGAGGAGAGAGGGGGGGGGGGCGCCCTAGCTTTGAGCCCACTTATCCGGGTCCCTGTAAGAAATATCAAAAATGTGACAATTGATAAAATATTTCTCATTTTATGATAAATACTTTATCAGTTGACAACTTTTTGATGGCATTTACAGTAACCGAGATAATTGAGCTCAAAGAAACAAGCACTACCATCCCCACCCGCCTTTAAAAAAAGGGGCGTCATAGAAGCGTTGTTGGCTTTGAGCCAATTTATCGCAATTCCCGTAAGATATATCAAAAAGTCGTCAACTAATAAAATGTTTCTCATGTTATGATAAACATTTTATCAGTAAACAATTTTTTGAAAACTCTTACAGGAACACAGATAAATTTTGTTAAAGTTCGGTATTCAAACTTACACCCAACACAAATCTTGGTCCGTCCAGGGTCTTCACATCGATACCTATACAGAAAAATGAATTTGGAAAAACCCAGAGACACTTACGAAAACCATTTTTCACCAAGCTGATCACATTGCTCATTCGAAGAGCATCCATGAGCATTGGGTACCAAAAAAGCGTCTTTAGCTCCAAAAACTTCAACCAAATTGCCTAAAACCGGACGGCACACACCGATTTTTTCATCTGAATTTTCGGATAATTTGCAGAAGAATTTGGTGCTCCAGCAGTCGTTATCAGTTTTACAGAGTTGCAGATTTACCAGATTTGAATCTTGGTCTCGTTGGGAAATTCCAATTGAGGTGAGATTGATTGAGATGGGGACTGAAATTTTATTATTTTTTTCAAAGAATATAACTTTCTTTTTTTGATTTTTTTAAAGTTCTGATTTTGACGTCTTCTGATTCAGAAGCCCCGAAGCCTTTCCATGGCTTCACCACATGACGGGTAGAGTGACAAAAAAAAAGCCCAGTGAGGGCGGGAAGGCCGCCGCTTGTATATGCCATCTCTCCCACCCTCTCTTATTGTGTCACGTAGTGTTGTGGCTAACGCGCTACACTTTTGCCCACAAGGTCGCAAGTTCGAGTCCGCTGGGTGCAACTTCTTTTTTAAAGTCTTTTTCGGGGTTTTCAGGGGCGAGAAATTCAAAAAATTTAGTCAAAAAGATCAGAAAAACTCACAAAGATAACAAAATCTCATATAGATATCTATATTATCATATCTCTTCTTTTTTGCACAATTCTGTTCAGATTTCTCCACTAAGTTCAGAGATCCAGGATTTCGAACAGCACCACAGTAGGAGTCAGTTCCACAGTCATTGATATTACAGCATTTTTTGAGTCCACTGATTTCGCTTGTAGTTTTGTCGAGTTTCCAGCCTGAAGGGATTACTGTAGTTTTTTTTAACTGTTTCAGACCCATCAAATTCGAACTCAATTATCTCGATTCCTATAAGAGATATCAAAAATGTGTCAATTGATAAAATGTTGATAATTTTATGATAAACAATTTATCAACTGACAAGTTTCTGATATCTCTCACAGCAATCGAGATAATTGAGCCCAAAGATAGTACCCTTACCCTTCGGAAGTGCATAAGTGTCATTGACAATTAGTCCACATTCTTTTCCAAATACAAAATCACTGATTGGCAAAGGGCAGCAACCGGTTTTATTTTTCGAATTAGGTTTCAAATCCAAATAAAAATGCTCAGGTAAAAGATTCGTACAAGTTGAGATCATCGATTGGCTCTGATCTTCATAATTCGATCCATATGGCACTTTGGTGGTCGGGCAACGATGTTCTGAAAGAAGTGGTTGCTTTGAACTCAATTATCTCGGTTCCTATAAAAGATATTGTAAATTTGTCCACTAGAAAAATCTAGAGAATATCATGAAAAACATTTTTGTAGTTTACAGAATTTTGATATCTCTTACAGGAGTCGAGATAATTAAGCTTGAAGTGTGTGCGGTGTGGTCGGCGCCGTCCGCAGATGGCTGCACTTCAAGCTCAATTATCCCGCTTCCTATAAAATATATCAAAAATGTCACAACTGGAAAAATTTAAAGGATATTATCACAAACATTTTTGTTGTTTACAAAATTTTGATATCTCTTATAGCAACCGAGATAATTGAGCTTAAATTAAGAACGACATGGTCGGCGCCGTCCGTAGTTGGCTGCACTTTGAGCTTAATTATCTCGCTTCCTATAAACGATATTAAAAATGTGTCAACTGATAAAATGTTTATCATAAAATTTTCAACATTTTATCAGTTGACAACTTCTTCATAGCTCTTACAGGAACCCAGATAAACTGGCTCAAAACTCACCACAACACCCGAAATACTCCTCATCAGTTTGATTATAATAAAATGGGACATCTCTATAACAAAGTGCTCCATTTTCACAGTCTATTTCATCAGAACATCCACTAACTGGAGACGAACCATCAGGACATACTGGAAATTTGCATTTTCTAGAGTTCCCGCCAAGTTTTCAAACCTCCAGTAATCGATAGATAGGTGTTGATCTGGGTGATAAGAGATAAAAGGTAAATAAAAGCAACTAAAATTGGAAACTTCATGTTTTTTGAAGGAAATTTTGTCTGGAAAAATCATTATGATAGCTGAAAAGATGTCGATGTTAGCTGGCCATCGTGGAGCAACTGGAGACATAATTCTGCTGAAAGTTCACGGTTTTTATTTAATAATTTCAGTCAGCTTCTAAAATTTTACAAGGCATAAAGTTGTTACCGCATAGTTGCGGTTTTTGACTGACAACTTTGTTCATAGACAAGGTACCGTAACCCAAATAGCATCGTTTTGAAACTCTTCTTGAGTATCATAGTTGATTTATTTGATTCAAAAATATTGATTCCAAAAGAAACTATGTCAGTACCCGCTTCGGGCCCGTTTTTGGCCTGCATTTGGCCCATTTTTAGCCCGATCTTTGCCCGTTTTTCGCCCCATTTTTGGTCCGTTTTTGCCCTCTTTTTTTCGGTCCGTTTTGACCCGTTTATCCGTTTTTAGCCCGCTTTTGACTCGTTTTTTGGCCCGTTTTCAGCCCATCATCAAGTATGCTGATTATCTGAAAAATATTCTGAGAACTTTGAAGGTCTCAAAACATGTTTTCCTTTTTTTGACCTTTCTATTCTTTCTGACTGTCTCCTCTCCATTTGTCTGCCTAACTAGGACAAACCTGTGCTCCCGGGAAGAAATCAAATCGTATGATCTCAAAAAGCCAGCATAACAATAGACACATCTGGTCAAGATTGATGGGTGATAATCTAGATGACACATCAAACAGACGTCTTTTGATGTGGTAAGTGGGAGCAATTAGGAGTCAATGTATTTTGTATAATGGTATTATGCTCTTGGCAAGGTTGAGAGAACAATGGATGGGAAAAAAAAAACAGGGAGTATGTAGCACTTGGGATGGTTTGTGCTAGGCAGACCAATGGAGGAAACAGTTGGGAAGAATGGAGAGATACAAAAAATGGAATTCGATAGTTTTCAGAATATTGGTGCTAGTTTCAAGTCGCGTATTTCGTTTTGTTGGATTTGTACGAAAAAGTTGTCAGTTACAAAAATGAAGCTCTTGTTTTGTTCAGTACAAAATTCTAGACTACTTTCTCAGTACCCTAAAGTTTACAATTTTCCACAAAAACGTCAAAACTCTTATTACCTAATTATCTCCGCCAGGGCATGAATCTTTCAAAGATCAGAGAGTTTGACAGGAAATTTCAAAGTTTTCAGGTTCAAAAAATGTTGACCCGTGTAGTTTGCTCAAATCCACACTAACAGAACCCTAATATTCTAAAATTCAATATTAACAAATTTTGATTTACTAAAAATATTCACAAACTTCCTCAAAGCAATTTTCAGAGCGTAATTTAGAACTTTTGTTCTATTTCTCATCTTGATGATCCGGATTTTCCCAAACTCATAGTCTTCTGTGATTTCCCCCAAGAAACCAATTAGCACCTATCGGAGAGCCCCTTTCAACCGCATCTTGGTCTCCAATCGACACCTGCGATCTTAATCCAACAGCAATATGATGTACGTGACGAATCAAGATGCGCTTTGAAGGAGTACTTACTAGCGACAGATCCCACAAGAACAGATATGGAACAATGGATGGTTTTGCTTGGAACAATGGGATCTTTATTGGAGAAAGACGGGAATCTAGAGTTAAAGGTACATGGGGGACATGTAAAAAACATATTTTCTCGGAATTTGGTTCATATAAGCCCATAGAGTAGTTGAACTTGTGAGCCCAAAGATGGAGGTACCGCGCCACAACCCCCCTGAACACTCTCATAAACAAACCGTCAACTTCGAGCCCATATATCTCGGTTCCTGTGAAAGATATAAAAAATTTGTCAACTGATAAAATGCTTATCATTATATCAAAAATATTTTGTTAGTTAACCACTTTTTGATATCTTTTACAGGAATCGAGATATTTGGGCTCAAAGTTACATGGGTGGTCAATACATTGCTGGACCGAACTTCCATCCCAAAGTGACAATTTTAGTTGAAAACGGTCAAGTTTATGCGTCTACAATACTTTGTACCAGCCCGTTTAATCTGAAAATCTCAGAGATTATGAAAAAAAAATATAGAACTTCATTTTTGTAGTTCACAATTTTTTGTACAATAACTTTGAACCTTTAAACTGAACGGACAAGTATAAAGGACTTTTGTAGACACTCAAAGTTGACTATTTGAGTTGACTAATTCCAGCTAAAATGTACCTTTTTGAGAATTTTGAAGCCAGCACTGAAGTCTTGAAAGTTCAAAAAATCTAGGTTCCCATAAATTCGTGTCATTTCTAAGAATCCCAAAAATAACTAAATTCTTGGAATCTCTTTTTTGAAATCTAATTGGAATCTCCTGGAATCTCAAAGCCCGTAAAGTCCCAATTTTCGAATTTTGAGAATCTTAAGAGGATCTGGTTTTTGAACTGTAGAAATCCTTAAAATCATTTTTTATCGCTTCCTTACTCTTTAAAGGTTCACACATTATCTTATCTATAATTTATTACTTTCTCTTTTATCTGAATTCACATATTTCCATTTTTCCCTAGCTATACATCTTATCTCCCATTCAAATTCATTCATTTCCAATCTACCGTAATCTTTGCGGGACCCCTTTTCTATGGATTCCTCTTGGGAAGAACCGCCTCTTGGATGGATGCCAAGAGGCGGAGTCTCGATGGGCGGAGAAAGGAGGTTGGCAGGGAATGGGGGTAGACGATTAGGATAGGTGTCAATTCATTCATTCATCTTGCCTTGTTTTCTTTTTTTGCATGTTCACAGTTTTTTGATTTTTATAGCTTTTTGAGATTCAAGGGTTTCTAGATTCCTAAATTCTTATTTCCTAGGTTTTTAGATTCCTAAATTCCTAGATCCTCAGCTTCTCTACTGGTTAGGCGTAAGCTTTGCTACTGGTTAGGTTCCTAGATTCCTACATTCTTAGCTTCTCAGATTCTTAAATTTCTAGATAACTTGATTCCTGGATCCCTAGATTTCTAGATTCCTAGATTCCTAGATTCCTAGATTCCTAGATTCCTAGATTCCTAGATTCCTAGATTCCTAGATTCCTAGATTCCTAGATTCCTAGATTCCTAGATTCCTGGATTCCTAGACTCCTGGATTCCTAGACTCCTGGATTATTAAACTCCTCGTTCTAGTGCTCTCTTCATCTTGAATTCTCCCCTTTACGTTTAGCAACTTCGCTCCAATGACATCAGTTTCCTTCTTCCAGAACTTTCTACCCACCACCGCCACCACCGCCATGTCCATCTCCCCAACCACCACTACCTCCTCCCCAGTCTCCATTTCCCCACCAGGGTACCCATACCCAGTCCGAGCCTACATTCACTCCCGCTGCTTCCCCCAATCATCCATCCCATCCTCCTACCAACTCACCATTGGCTCTCAATTTCATAAAGTGTGTCCCTTCCAAAATGTCCCTCTTTTCTCAGTCACCTTACAGGGCAAAACGCCCAAAACCTTTAATTTCTGCCCACAACTGCAAAAGCTTGTACCTCACAAGTGTAGTTGTGGGATCAGAGAAGAAGACTTGGTCCCCAAGCATTCCCAAATGCATCGGGGACACCATGTCCTCTTCTGCAAAAATAAGGTGACTGAAAAAATGGAGACATTCATTTTCGACCAGGCAACTGGTTCACTTTGTGAGGTTGAAGATCCCGAGTTGGAATACCAGCCTCGCCCATTTTGCCCATTCATCGTCATCGGTGAAAATGGTGCAGTTTTTGTTAAAGAGGCGGAGAATGGATGGGTGAAGAAGGTGATTAATGCGCAGGGGACTAGAGTGATCCCAGCACAGCCAGTGGTGATGCTTCTGAAGCATCGTCCAACTGAGCAGGTGGATCCGGAGGCTTTCCCACAGTTCTCCATTGAATCATGCTGCCATACTGGGTATGAATTCATGGCGTTCCGGGATAAGAGGACTAAGGTGATTGAGTGCAAGGCTTTCGATGCACGGGTGGGAGACTTCCAGGAGTTCAAGTGCAGGATGTGTCCGGGAACTTGTGGATAAAGGAGCGACAACGGCAGAGATAAGAATTGTTAACAATGTAAGTTTTTTTCCGTTTTTTTGGGATTTCAGGATTCTATGAGGTTCGAAACCTCAGTTACCAGTTTTGGGGTACTTACCGTAGTTGCTCTAATAGCTCATTTATCTCAGCTCCTACTGGAGATATCAAAAAATTTTCAGGTGATCAATTGTTTATCATAATATCAGCTATATTTTATCAGTGGACAATTTCTTGATATTTCTCATAGAAGCCGAGATAATTGAGCTATAAGTGCACAGCCACCCAAACAAGAGGGAAGCTTGAAAGCTTTGTTAACTTTGAGCTCATATATCTCGGTTCCCATGAGAGCTATCAGAAAATTGTCAACTGATAAAATTTTTATCATAAAATCAGCTATATTTTATCAGTTGACAAAATTTCGATATCTATCATGAGAACCTAGATAATTGAGCTCAAAGTAGCATAGCTTACTTGACGTCCCCTCTCCCCCGCGCCAAGACGCCCTTGGACCCTTTGAGCTTTATTATTTCGGTTCCCACGAGAGCTGTCAGAAAATTGTCAACTGATAAAATTTGTATCATAAAATCAGCTATATTTTATCAGTTGGTCACTTTTTGATATCTCTTATAGGAACCGAGATAATTCAGCGCAAAGTGTACACATAGCGTGGGTTTCTATTACGGTAGTTACATTAGGTTACGGTGTTTATAAGATTTTCAACTACAAACTATAAAATTCTGAAATTTCAGATGTCTTGCTGACTCCATCACCTCCTCCACGTCATCATCCACCTCCAACCACCTACAGTACTCTCCGCCCAGCTACCACATCTACATCACTATCTCACCGCCGACCTACTCTACATGCCAAGGACCCTATATTTCTCTTTGCTACCGTAATCCGTACCTTTTTCATATTGAAAACCCCAACCTATTTCTCCAAGGATTCTTCATATTTCCATATTATCGTAACCATTTCTTCCATACTGTCATAGCCACTTTCTATATTACCGTAACCATTTTCCCTACTACCACCGTAACCGTCATACCGTAACCCGTACATATTCTAAAAAATCTAGAATCAAGACTTTGCAGTCTTTTTTCTAGTCAAAAAAAACCAACAAAAAAAATCCCATCCCCCACCATACCGAATCTCACTCTTCATTGTCCCCGTATTTTCTATGACATATCATCTTTTTGTCATTACCCCTTTTTTCTGTGATTACTGTAACTTTCAATGAACTCGAATTTTTTTTAAAATCGTTTGTCTCATTTTGAATTTTCAGGTTTTTTCGGGGAAAATCGCATAGTTTCAGGTTACTGTAGTTTTCGTTTTAGGACCTTTAGTCAACGCCGCAGGCATTTTTCTATCGATAGTTTATAAGAGAATGCGCCTTTAAATTGACTACAGTAGACAACTTTTTTTCGGAATGAGCAAATTTTCTTCCGGCTTTTTTGTCGAGTTTTGAGAACTTCTTTGTTTTCGATGATTAATGAAAAACACCTTTTTCTGTAAATATTGGGTTTTTTCAAAGTAAGGCTTCGATTTCGGTCAGTCGGAAGTCGCCGACCGCCGACGGACCCAGCCGAACAAGAGCCGACCGTTTCCGTGAATTTTCGCGTCAACGTGTTTACGTAGACGCGCAATATTTTACGACAAACTACTCACTAAATTTCTCGTTTGTCGTAAAATATAGTGTTTCGTACGCAAAACCTCGTATTTTGATGCGCAAAGACACGAAAACGGTCGGCGCGGTCAGCTTGGTCGGCTCTCATCGATTTTCGACCGACCGGAATGGAAGTCTTTCTTCAAAAATATACCCCCTGGTGCATGCGTCTTGCAATAGAGTACTGTAGTTGTTTTTTTTCCATTGCTCATCGAACTCAACGCGCACATTCTACCGATTTTTGTGACTTTTCCCGATTGTTTCAGCTGATTTTTTTATTGCAATTCATGCTTTTCACTTCTAAAACATCGATTTCAACCTAGAAATTTCCAGAAAAGTCTCTCAAAAATGTCCGCCGGCGAAAAGAAAGAATTCGTTATCGAGCACGTTTTCGAAGATGTGTTGAATATGAAACAAGTTGATGATATCGCTGGAAATGTCGAATATCATCATAATATTCCATGGTAAATAGGAATTTTAATGAAAAAAAAAACCGATTTTCAAAAAACTGAAAACCTGGTAAAACAATCGATTTACAAGACTAAATTTTTAATTTTCTTGTAAAATTTCGAAAAAATTTGTTTTCAGGAATATTCAAATTTGTCGAAATTCGAACTTTTTCGCGATCGCTCTTCGCTGTTCACTGGGTCAGCGATCGCTTGAATGGTCAATCAACACTAAAATCTCTCCATCGACAAGTAGTATATTCGGAAGACGAATCGAGGGAAAATATCAGTTTGAATACTCGGAAAACTATTCGGAATGGTGTAAAATAGTGAAATGGGCCGATATTCAAGAATATCTGGTTCATGGAAGTTTGACGGTGACGCTATTGGTGGAAATCGATAAAACGAGAGGAGTCGAGGCGAAAAAATTGAGAAATTTCGATGAAAAATCGATGAAAAAGTACTCGGATGTGGTGTTGGTGGTTGGAAATGAGGAGTTTTATGTGAATAAAATGGTTAGTAAACCTAGAAATTCGAAATTTGCGCTTTTTGTTCGGCAGAGCGCGCTTGCGCGGCGTCAAAATATAAAACTCGGTTTTTGATCATCTAGAAATTCTTATAAATGTTTCGAACAAATATTTGTTGTACATAAAAATTCGAGAAATAGTGATTTTTCGAAAATTCCGAAAAAAATGTTTCGAAAATTTTGCAATTATTTGTCTAACAATAGCTATTTTTGCACTTAAAATGTCTGCTCAAGCCTAAAAACAAGTTTTATCAGCAAAAAATTCGAAAAAACGACGAAATTCGGAACATTTTTGTTGAAAACCCGCTTTTTGAATTTTTGCGTTGCGCAAGCGCGCTCTACTGAACAAAACGTTTGCAGTTCAAATTTTTAAGATTACACGATTTCCCCAACTGAGAATTCGAGCTGTAAGCGTTATGTTCAGCAGAGCGCGATTGCGCGACGCCAAAATTTGAGTTTCAACAAAAATTTGCGCTAAAAATCAAAATTTTTTTGTCAATTTTCGCCATTTTTTCGAATTTTTCAGCCACAAGAACTATATGAGACAAAAATAGACATTGTTTCAAGCTATTATTCATTAAGAAGTTGTGAAAATTTTCGAAAAATTCAAAAAAAAATTTCGAATTTTTCAAGTTGTTTCGTCCAAATGGGCTATTTTTGCATTTGAAAAGTCTGTTTCAGCCTGGAAAATCATCTTTATCAGCAAAAAATTCGAAAAAACGACGAAATTCGGCGCATTTTTGATAAAAAACCCGATTTTTGAATTTTGGCGCCGCGCAAGCGCGCTCTACTGCACATACACCAGACACTCGAAGTTTGGCGCCAAACTCGAACACTTGGCACAAAAAGATAGCAAACTTTCAGCACCTGGCCTCTCACTCCACCTATTTCGACTCTCTGCTTCTCGGAAACTTCTCGGAATCCGAAAAATCGATAATCGAACTGAAGGATGTGGACCCGCGAGATTTTCAGTGTTTTCTGGAACTTATCAATGGAGAATCTCCACTAGACGATTATATTGTCATCGATATTTTGAAGTTATCCGATTTTTTCGACTCAGAAACTGCGATCCGTCGATGCGAGGAATTTCTTCTCGAAAAATCGAAGAAATCGCTCAAGGAGAAGTTCCATGCGGCAATCAAATACAATATGAATGCGCTGAAAGTGCGGGAATTTCAAATTTTTCGTTTTGAAATTGAAATTTTCAGGAAAAGTGCATTTCCAACATGAAAAGTGCTCAAGATTTCCTGTCGATTCTTCCGGAAAATGCACACGATTTTGATGCCGATTTGTGGAAGGAATTGTTCCTAAAATCTCATAAAAGTCACTAATTAATTGGAATTTCGTTATATTAAACATTTTCTCTCATGAAAAATCGTTTTTTTTCTTGTTTGAAAAAATCTAAAATCCAGAATTTCTCAAGTTTTTTGAAAAAAAAAGGTCTTTTTTTATTACTTATGTCCCAAATCAATGCACGTCGCGGCCGAAAATTCACTCAAAATCGCATCGCCGGTCGAGCAGCGAAAACAACTAATTGATGCATGCGTCTTCACGGGGTTGCCACAGGGTACATGCATTCCAATCGTCATCAGTGCTCTTGGGCGCGTTGCGTCGCGCGACGCGGTCGCTAGGTAGCGTCTCAGAGAGGAGACGCAGAGAAAAGAAATCTCTGCGTCTCCTCTCTGAGACGCTACCTAGCGACCGCGTCGCGCGACGCAACGCGCCCAAGAGCACTGATGACGGTGGGAATGCATGTACCCTGTGGCAACCCCGTGCGTCTTTAAAACAGTACCTCGGGCATTTTTGATTATGGGCCCATATTTGGCTGTTTTGTTATTTTAAAATGGAGATGAAATGAAAATTTATGAGAATACGGCAAAATTTGACAAAAACGAGCGAAAAAATAAGAGAAAAAGGGAAAAACTTCAGTCAAGTTTGCTGAAGAATCGTTCAAAAAATTATATTTATCAAATTTTGTATTTTCACTCCCGTTCTGTTGGCTTCAAATTCGTTATTTCCGATTGTCTGCATTTTTGTTTTTTTTTTTGTGAATTTCGAAATTGGCATGAAAAATTTTTTCGGAGAACTTTTTCATACGAATTTTCTGATTTATTCGAGGGAAACCAGTAAAAACCGAAGAAAAAAGTATAAAAATCAATACAAATGCCGAAAGAAAATATTGTCTTCGGTCAGAAAAACAGTAAAAAGATCGTCGCTGCCGGGATATTCAAATTTCCACCATTTATCTCCAACCTCGTTTGTTTGAGTTGTGGGATGTCCCAAAGCGTCAATTAGCATTTGTTGATCAATGAATTCCGTGAATCGCAAAAGGAAATTTTTGAAGGTAGAAGACGATTGGAAACTCTGAAAAAATTAATTTTTAAAAAATTTTTAATTTTTAAAATTGACTTACATTTTTCAAAAAAATGAGATCATCAGCAAAAACATGTCTCATGAAAACTTCTCCTTGAACAAAATGAGCAAAATTTTGAGCATTTCCAACCAAAAAATGTTCGGAAATATCAAGATTTTTGGCGTTTTTCCATTGATCTAACTCTTCGATTTTTTGAATATCCAGAGAATTTCGATGACTTGGATTTGAAAATCCAATAGTTTCCAGGGTTCCAGAAGCCAGATACGGTAGAATTGATAGCGCATTTTGGGGTTCTGACACCGAAATACTGATATTGTTCACTTTTAATGGACGATTTCTAGATTTTAGAATTTTTTCGATGGATTCTAGAATCTTCTGGGGTTCCGAACATTGAAATGAGCAATAATCCATTTCGGATTTTTGAAATTTGAGAAGACATTCCAAATCTTTCAAAAAAATAGCCAAAAAATCTTGATTTTCCAGCTCCTTTTCCACCTTTTTTATTCCATAGTTCAGGGAAATTTTGCAATTTTCCCCATCATTTTTATAGGTGATAAGATACATTGGTCCATTGAAAAATGTGTATCTCACTGATAAGGATTCTGGGGAATCCATAGAAAATTCTAGAATTTTCAGACGAGAATCTGGGGACAAATCGTCGATGAAGTTTCGGAAGTTGTGGGTCACTTTGCGGAGAGAGAAACTGAAAAATATGGGAGTTGGGCGATTTTTTGGATTTTTGGATTTTCTAATTTTCAAATTTCAGAATTTTCGATTTCGCTAGTTTTTAAAATTTTGATTCTTCTTTAAAAAACTCACACGGATCGAATATCACACTTTTCCAGAATGTTCTTCATCACCACTTCTGGCATCTCGGATAGAGAAATTTGGGTCATTTTTAGAGAAAAAAAGATATAATTTTATTCAAAAAACTCGGTTGTGTGTATGGATAAAAATGGACAATAGGGCGCGTTTGCTTAGTGAGTCATCGGAAAAAAGGAACAAGAAGAGAGGGAATACTTTGAAAAAGGTTTCTCATCAGTTGAATAATTCCTGAAAAGTCAGAAAGTCAGAAAAAAAAACAGAAGTTCTGTTTTTTTTTTCCTAATTCAAAATTCAAAAACATTAAAAAAATACAGTGTGAAAGTCCCATTATTCTAGAATAGAGTTCAGGTCTCCATTGTCCCTGAAACCTAGATTTCGAATTACTTCAAACCTTTTAGCAGTTAATGAATTTTTTTTTGTGTTCACAAGAATGACTTTGGCCGTCCTAACCTATTCTCTTGGCAATGGTGCCTAGTCTAGTTCAGTAGTCCAATATTTTGCTATATAAGAAAAGGAAAATGTGAAAACAGAGTCATAAGAATCAAAATAATGGCTTCTTGGATTCAACAAAATATGGGCATTGCCATGAACATTTTTCAGTGAGTGCTCTCGAAGATACGTTTGTTATAAAAGTATTAATTATTCAAATTTTCAGTAATATCACAACAGATGGATTCGACAGTAATACAATGTAAGATCAGGAAAAAAAGATACCGTAAACACTTTAACATATGGCTTAACACTTTGAGCTCATCTCGGTTCCTTTCCAATATATTAAACAGGTGTTAACTGATAAAATGTTTGTCACAACATCAATAACATTTCGTCAATTGACTTCTTTTTGATATCTTTCACAGGAACCGAGATAATTAAGCGCAAAGTTCAAGTATGGAAGTGACGCAATCTCACCGACTGAACCGCGCGCAATTCAAACTCAATTATCTCGCTTGCTGTGAAAGATATCAAAAATGTGTCAATTGATAAAATGTTTGTTATAATATCACCAACATTTTATGAGTTGAACACTTTTTGATATCTTTCATTGGAACCGAGATATATGGGTTCAAAGTCCAGATCCTCATATCAGAGTGTTTACGGTTATTCAATTTTAGGGCAGGCATTTTGGACAAGCACTGTGACGGTAACACAAAAGGTATGTTAGTTGATCTGTGCGTTTTTTTAATTTACCATCTATAAAACCTACTTCAGAACAATGTTTGAAGAGTCCCGAAGAGTTCATGAAAGCCTGTGAGGAACTAAAAGTTTCGGACTGCTACGATAGAATCAGCAAAGGAGTTTTAAAGCATTGTCTTGGGAAAGAAGACTGTAAGTTTTTGAAAAGTTAGAAATCGATTTTTTGAAAATCTCTAAATTTCAGCACCGGTTTGTAGTTGGGTCACAACTACTCAAGCTACAACAACTTCAAGTAATTCAACAGCAATTGCAATTGGATGTGTAATTGGAGGAATCTTTTTATGCGTTTTGGCTATTGGAATTTACATGTTTTTCTGCAAGAAGAAGATTCCAGATGCACAAGGTATCAATGCTATGGAGGCGAACACAGGTGAAAACAAGAAGAAAAATAAGGGGAAGGCAACTGGAGCATCGGTCACTACAGGGACCAAAGGAACTGCTGCAAACCCTGGAGTCACCACCAAGAAGAATGTGGAAACCACTGGAACTGGATATACTGCTATTTAGAAATCATTTTAACATATTTTATACTCGTTTTCTGTTTGAGATCAATAAAGTTTTTCCCATCTTTAAAGAATCTCAGAATTTCAGAATCCCAGCATCTCAGAATCTCAGAATCCTAGAATCTTTTTTTAAAAATCTTTTTTTTTTGATCTCTGAAAATTAAAAAATTGAGAATTTCAGAATTTCAGAATTTCAGAATTTCAGAATTTCAGAATCTCAGAATCTCAGAATTTCAGAATCTCAGAATCTCAGAATTTCAGAATCCAAGAATCTCAGAATCTCAAAATCTCAGAATCTCAGAATCTCGGAATCTCAGAATCTCAGAATCTCAAAATCTCAGAATCTCAGAATCTCAGGATCTCGGAATCTCAGAATTTCAGAATCTCAGAATCTCAGAATCTCAGAATCGCAGAATCTCAGAATTTCAGAATCTCAGAATCTCAGAATCTCAGAATCTCAGAATCTCAGAATCTCAGAATCTCAGAATCTCAGAATCTCAGAATCTCAGAATCTCAGAATCGCAGAATCTCAGAATCGCAGAATCTCAGAATTTCAGAATCTCAGAATCTCAGAATCTCAGAATCTCAGAATCTCAGAATCTCAGAATATCGGAGCCCAGGTTTAAAACCCCAGGAGTGACTTTTTAAGGTTTCCCATAACCTTCAGAATCTATTTCTTACATATCTCCATTCCTATGAAAGATATCAAAAAGTGGTCAACTGATAAAATGTTTATCAAAATATCAGCTTTATTTTGTCAGTTGACAACTTTTTGATATCTCTTACAGTAGCCGAGATAAATCGGTTCAAAGTACGGTAACTTTTTTGCTATTGTTTCCCACGCCCTTCAGAATCTTCCAGACTCCAACTTCACCTAATTTTCCCATCATTTCAAACCCAGGTTGGACATTGGGGGTACTGTAGAAGGGGAATTGGCGAGAGAGTGACGCGTGAAGAGACGCAGACATCTAGAATTTCCAGGTGGGGTCAAGGCCCACCTGGAAAAGGTGTATAAAAGGGACCAGAAATTCTATTTGGTACTCAATTTCTCGTCTTATCTTCAAAGATCGATATCAAAAATGTCCGGATTCTTCGATTTCATTGGATTTGGAGTCGCTCAGGAGTCAAATGAAATGTAAGGTTTTTTTTTAAATTTTCAAACATTTTATTCATCAAATTTGCAATTATTTCTAGCTGAATTTTGAATTTTTAGTGCTCCAAAAATGGACGAAGAATCATTCGAATCCGGGGATTCTTCATTCGAAATGCTTGATTCTGGAGATGAGGCTTATAAAACTCCAGAAGGCTCCATCGCATCGTCGTCAAGTTTTGAGAAGTTGTCCGAGGATTCTGGAGAGGAGGAAGAAGATGACGTCACCAATTTCGAAATCGTCACTGCTGATTCTGCTGATTTGCTCACCCAGCTCAACGATTGGTTCCGTGAGGATATTGCTGCTCTCATTGGAAATTGAGAATCTCAAAATTTCGTTTTTTTTTCTGAATTTCAATTTTCATGATTTTTTTAATCTAAAAATCTTTGTCATCTGTCATCCTTTCAATAATCATAATTTTCCTCTTTTCCAAAAAATTGTTGTTTTTCTTTGAATTCTAAATTTTGTATTTTTTCAAAATCTATAAATTCTAAATTTTCAATCACCAAGTCTTGAAAATCTCTTTGTTTTCAGATGGAATTTTTTCTTAAAAAAATAAAAAATAAAAGGTTCAGAAAATGATTTTTTGACATACGGACCGCCCATTTTGAACCTATATATCTCACTTCTTTTAAAAGATATCAAAAAGTAGTCAACTGATAAAATGTTGATCAGGATATCAGCAACATTTTATCAGTTGACTACTTTTTGATATCTCTCACAGAAAATGAGATACATGGGCTCAAATTTGACGATTCGGGTGGCGTTCTATTAGAGTGTTCAAATACGGTATTTCATTTTCTAAAATTTTTCGATTTTCAAGAATATTCATTGGACACTCCAGAATCAATTGAATCTCGGATTGTTAATTGTTTATAATTATAAAAATATTTATTTTCTAAAAAAAATTCTGAAAAAAAGTTTGCTGAATTCCACCGAGTCCGCTCATGCTCCGAGTTTAACCATCGTGATCATTCATTGCTCAGCTGACTTCGGAATTTGTGAAATTTGTGATTTTTCCTTCTTTTCTTCTATTTTCTTCCCTTCCTCTGACTTCTTTTTTTGATCTCTGAGAATTGAAAAATTAAAAATTTGAACAAAAAAAATCAGAAGCTCAAGATTTCAAATTTTGAGAAATTCATTTCCGGATTTTCGGAATCTCAGAATCTCAGAATCTCAGAATCCCACAATCTCAAAATTTCAGAATCTCAGAATCTCAGAATCTCAGAATCTCAGAATCTCGGAATCTCAGAATTTCAGAATTTCAGAATTTCAGAATCTCAGAATCTCAGTATCCCAGAATCTCAGAATCTCAGAATCTCAGAATTTCAGAATCTCAGAATCTCAGAATCTCAGAATCTCAGAATCTCAGAATTTCAGAATCTCAGAATCTCAGAATCTCAGAATCTCAGAATCTCAGAATCTCAGAATCTCAGAATCTCAGAATCTCAGAATCTCAGAATCTCAAAATCTCAGAATCTCAGTATCCCAGAATCTCAGAATCTCAGAATCTCAGAATTTCAGAATTTCAGAATCTCAGAATCTCAGAATCTCAGAATCTCAGAATCTCAGAATTTCAGAATCTCAGAATCTCAGAATCTCAGAATCTCAGAATCTCAGAATCTCAGAATCTCAGAATCTCAGAATCTCAGAATCTCAGAATCTCAGAATCTCAGAATCTCAGAATCTCAAAATCTTAGAATCTCAGAATCTCAGAGTTCAGGATATCATAATCTCGGAATCTCAGAATCTCGGAGCCCCAGGCGTGACCTTTTTTTCGGTTTCCCATAACCTTCAGAATCTATTGCTTATATATCTCCTTTCCTATGAAAGATAACAAAAAGTTGTCGACTGACAAAGTATTTATCAAAATATCAGCAACATTTTATCAGTTGATCACTTCTTGATATCTCTTACGGGAAAGAAGATAATTTGACTTAAAGTACGGTAACTTTTTTTTCGATTTCGTTTCCCACGACCTTCAGAATATACCAGAACCCAACTTCACCTAATTTTCCCATTATTCCAAACCCAGGTGGGACACACAGGTTACTGTAGAAGGGGAATTGGCGAGAGAGCGACACGTGAAGAGACGCAGACATCTAGAATTTCCATGTGGGGTCAAGACCCACCTGGAAAAGGGGTATAAAAGGGACCAGAAATTCTATTTGGTACTCAATTTCTCGTCTTATCTTCAAAGATCGATATCAAAAATGTCCGGATTCTTCGATTTCATTGGATTTGGAGCCGCTCAGGAGTCGAATGAAATGTAAGATTTTAATTTTATTGTATTCATCAAATTTCATTAAATTCACAACTATGTCTAGCTAAATTTTGAATTTTCAGTGCTCCAAAAACGGACGACGAATCTTTTGAATCCGGGGATTCTTCATTTGACGTCATTGATTCTGGAGATGAGGCTTCTGAAGGCTCCATCGCATCGTCGTCAAGTTTCGAAAAGCTGTCAGAGGATTCTGGAGAGGAGGAAGAAAAAGAAGACATCGCCAATTTTGAAGTCGTCGCTGCTGATTCCGCTGATTTGCTCACCCAGCTCAACGATTGGTTCCGTGAGGATATCGCTGCTCTGATTGGAAATTAAGAATCTCTGGAAGTCGTCAATTTTTTTTGTCGAAAAACCCGTTTTCCCTGAAAAATGTTTCTTGAAATTTCTGTTTTCCTGTTCATTTCGGTCCAAACTTTTCGAAAATCCCATTAAAATTTTGTCGTTTTTTTTTCAATTTTTTCATTCAAAAACTAAGTGTCTTTTTTAAAATAAACCTCGAATTAATTTTAATGTTTGAACAGCTCTCGTCGACTGTAACCCCCTTTGAATTTGGGTTACCGTACTAGTCAACTTTGGGCCCATATATATCGTTTTCTGTAGAAGATATCAAAAAGTTGTCCACTGATAAAATGTTGCCAATATTATGGTAAACATTTCATTAGTTGACAAATTTTTAATATCTTTTATAGGAACCGAGATATTTGACCTTGAATTGCGTGAGGTTCCGCCGTCGCCGTAGACTGATTGAGTCACTACCGTACTTAAACTTTGCGCTCAATTATCTCGGTTGCTGTGGGAGATATCAAAAAGTAATCAACTGATAAAATGTTGCTAATTTTATGACAAACATTTTATCAGTTGACAACTTTTTGATATCTTTTATAGGAACTGAGATATATGGGCTCAAAGTTGGCTTCGGAATTTGTAAACTTCCGAATTTCTGAATTTTTGAAATTTTTCGAACTTCTGAATATCTCAATTTTAAATTTTTTTCAGTTTTTTATCATTTTTTCTGATCATTTTTCTGATCTTCTAACTTTCCAGGAATCACTCAACCAGCGTCATTTTCTTTTTTTTTTCCTCCACTGATAAGAAACCTTTTCTCGGTATTCCCTCCCTTTTTCCCTCTTTTTTTCTCGATGACTCACTAAGCAAACGCGCCCTTTTGACCAATTTTTATTCAAACACACAACCGAGTTTTTTGACTAAATTTCTCCAAATTTTTCTATTTTTTTCTCTAAAAATGCCCGAAATTTCTTTATCCGAAATGCCAGAAGTGGTGATGAAGAACATTCTGGAAAAGTGTGAAATTCGATCCATGTGAGTTTTTATATAAGAAATTTCGTAATTCTCAAAAAATCGAAAAAAAAGGGAAATTCAATTGGTGGCCTAACTTTTGAAAATTTGATTTTCTAGGCCGCCACGTTAAATTGGCCTAGAAATGGCCTAACATGCACCTGGCGTGTTTTCTAGGTCATTTAGAAGTGGTGGCCTAGGAAACCAAAAGTTAGGCCACCTCTTCAAAATGACCTAGAAAACACACCAGGGTCATGTTATGCCGTTTTTAGGCCATTTTTACTTGGTGGCCTAGAAATCCAAATTTGCGAAAGTTAGGCCATCACTTCAAAATGACCTAAGAAACACACCAGGTGTATGTCAAGTCATTTTTAGGCTATTTTGAAGTGGTGGCCTAGAAAACCAAATTTGCAAAAGTTAGGCCACCACTTCAAAATGGCCTAGAAAACACATCAGGGTCATGTCAGGCTGTTTTTAGGCCATTTTGAAGTGGTGGCCTAACTTTTGCCAGTTTGGTTTTCTAGGCCACCACTTTAAAATTGGCCTAAAAATGCCCTAACATGCACCTGGTGTGTTTAAATAGGTCATTTTGAAGAGATGGCCTAGAAAACCGAATCTGCAAAAGTTAGGCCACCACTTCAAAATCTCATTTTTTTTCAGTTTCTCTCTCCGCAAAGTGACCCACAACTTCCGAGCTTTCATCGATGAATTGTCTCCAGATTCTCGTCTGAAAATTCTCGAATTTTCTATGGATTCTCCAGAATCCTTATCAGTCAGATACACATTTTTCAACGGACCAATGTACCTAATCACCTATAAAAAAGATGGGGAAAACTGCAAAATTTCCCTGAATTATGGAGTTAAAAAAGTGGAAAAGGAGCTGGAAAATCAAGATTTTTTGGCTATTTTTTTGAAAGATTTGGAATGTCTTCTAAAATTTCAAAAATCGAAAATGGACTATTGCTCATTTCAATGTTCGGAACCCCAGAAGATTCTAGAATCCATCGAAGGAATTCTAAAATCTAGAAATCGTCCACTGACAGTGAAAAATCTCAGTATTTCGGTGTCAGAACCCCAAAATGCGCTTTCAATTCTACCGTATCTGGCTTCTGGAACCCTGGAAACCATTGGATTTTCAAATCCCAAAATTCGAAATTCCCTGGATATTCAAAAAATCGAAGAACTATCCCAATGGAAAAACGCCAAAAATTTATATGTTTCCGAACATTTTCTGGTTGGAAATGCTCGAAATTTTGCTCATTTTGTTCAAGGAGAAGTTTTCATGAGACAAGTTTTTGCTGATGATGTTATTGCATTGAAAAATGTGAGTCAATTTTTTTATAAATTTAAAATTTTTGAAAAAAAAAAATTTTTTCAGAGTTTCCAATCGTCTTCTACCTTCAAAAATTTTCTTTTGCGATTCTCAGAATTCAGTGATCAACAAAGACTAATTGACGCTTTGGGACAGCCCACAACCCAAACAGAGGATGGAGATAAATGGTGGAAATTTGAATATCCCGGAAGTGACGATCTTTTTACTGTTTTTCTGACTAGAGACAATATATTTTTCAGACATTTGCATTGATTTTATTGATTTTTGATCAAGCTTTTTTTTCGATTTTTACTGGTTTTTAATCGAATAAATGCTGCAAAAGCTTTCCGAAAAATATTTTTATTCAATTTCGAATGTTCACAATTACGCAAAAATGCAGACAATCAAAAATAACGAATTTCAAGCCAAAAAACTTTAGTGAACATACAAAAATTGAATAAATATTTTTTTTGAACGATTTTTCAGCAAATTCGAGCTAAATTTCACAGAGACAACCCCTAAATAAACCGGTTTTTTTCTATTCATTTTCAAAATTCCGAGATTACGGTAGACAGTACACACTGCGACAAATTGGGGAATTTTCGAATTTTATCATCATTTCAGTCAATTTTCTCCTATTTTTGGCGGTTTTTCTTCATTTTTTCTCGTTTTCTTGCTGAATTTTTAGTTTGCGATCCATTTTTTCATCTTTTTCATGCGATTTTTTTGCCTAGAAAAGTGGAGTTTTAAGCTTTATTGTCATGGAACGTTTTTCAGTATTTCGACCTGAAAAGTCATGAAATTTAGTCCAGTTCATTTTTCTTCGAATTTGCTAAATTTTTTGCTAAAGAATCTGCTTCAGTCAGTTCTTTTCTATTCGACAATATATCATTTTATCAGTTTTTTAGGGTATCAGACGAGATGGAAAAGAAATTCAGCATTTCTCAAGTTTTCCATAATATCACTAGTATGAAGAGTGGTGCACCGAAAGATGGAGATGTTGTGAAGCGTTTTGGTGTTTATTGGTAAGATAATTCAAAGTTTTAACTTTGAAAACCGTTTTTTTTTCAGGAAAATTCAACTATTTCATAGTATATTTGGCGAAATATACCCATACTTGATCTGCGAGAGCGATGAGACTAATAATTGGTCAATTAACACAGTTTGTGAAGTGCTTGTTGGTGGAAAATCATTCAAAACGGGACTTGAATGGGAATTCAAAGAAAATAATGCCAAGTTGAATCCAAGTTACATCTCCAGAAGTAATTTTTCCGAATACCAAATTGACGAAAGTGCGACAATCGAATACCGTGTGAAAATCATTAAGATTAATGGAATCGAAAAACAAAAATCAATAAATTTCGATGATGACGTGGCAAAAGAGTCTTCAGATGTTGTTCTAGTGATTGGAGACCGGAAATTCTATGTCTGCAAGATGTATCTATCTTTCCATTCGACATATTTCAAATCTCTTTTCTCTGGAAATTTCCAAGAATCTCAAAAGTCTGAAATCGAATTGAAGGATATCGATCCGCAACATTTCCAGGATTTTCTAGAAGTTCTGTATGGAGAACCGTCTATTTATGGTAATTTTAACGAAATAGGAACTTTTCCAAAGCTTTTTTTCCCCAGAATACAACTGTTGCGAAATTTTGAAATTGGCTGATATGTATGATGCAAACACTGTGATCAGGAGATGTGAAGATTTTCTGATAAATTTTTCCAGAAAACCGCTGAAAGTGAAATTTGAGACGGCTGCTCAGTACAAGATGGATAAATTGATGGTAGGTCCCGAATAAACATAAAAATTCGAAATAAACAGCTTTTTTAGGCCAAATGTATTCCTGAAATCAAAACTCGCGATGAAGTCCGCTCAGTGATGCCCGAAGATGCAAATAAAATCGATTGCTGGGCCTGGAAGAAATTAATGGAACAATTACTGACCATCTCTTGAATTTTCCTGTATTTTTCTTCCCTCTTTGATCTTTAAATGTAATTTTAGAGATTTCTTTTTTGATGAAATTGTTTTACGCTAGCTTTTTATGTGTTTTGAACTAAAAACCAAGACTTTTGGTTGCAATTAATGAAAGGTTTATTTTTAAAAACAGGTGAAAAGATTTTCAGACAAAATTTGGAATTTTGAGAAACATTAAAAATGGGATTTTTGGCAAAAAAGCATAAAAATAGAGTATTCTTCAATTTCCAATGAGTGCAGCTCTATCTTCAGGTTTCCCTGGGATTCTGGAAGATTCTCAAGGGCGTGGGAAACATTTCTCGAAAAAAGTTATCGTAGTTTGAGCCAATTTATCTCGCTTCCAGTGAAAGATATCAAAAAGTGGTCAATTAACAAAATATTACTGATAATTCGATAAACATTTTATCAGTTGACCACTTTTTGATATCTCTTACAGGAAAGGATATAAATGAGTTCAAAGTTTATTAGTGTGTTTGCGGTTATTAGTCAGTGATAGATAGGTATATTGCAGAAAATATGGTTCGAGAACTCATTTTCTATAAAATTCTTCTTTTTTTCTTATTTCCATCATTATTTTCGAAGGTTTTTCACCGTTTTCAGACTTGTTCCCTGTTTATTTTCAGAATTCAGTGGTTACTGTAGACAGTACACACAGCGACAAATTGCGTACACCGGGAAGTTTCGAATTTCGCAGGCGGTTTTTGTCATCTTTTCAGTAATTTGCTCTCATTTTTAGTGGTTTTTCTTCATTTTTTCTTGATTTATGGTTAGATTTTTAGCTTCTCATTCTTTTTTCATCATTTTTAAACGATTTTCTGCCTAGAAAAGTGGAATTTTGAGCTATATTTTCATGGGACAAGTTTCAGTGTTTTTTGCGAGTTTTTGCCGGATTTTCGTTGAATTTTCTAGGTTTTTTCTTTGAATTTTGCTTTCAAAATTGGTTTCCAACGTTTAGGGACCTAGTTTCTCTGCAGAATTCCGAAATTTCCAGCTCACCGACCTCTAAAGTCATGAAATTCAATCCAATTCATTTTCCTTCGAATTTTCTCGATTTTCAGCTGAATTTTCATCTTCTTTAGTGAATTTCGTACTTTTTAGCTCATTTTTACACAGAAAAACCTAAATTTCCTCAGCGCAAATGCATCATATCGCGATTTTCCGATGATAATCCTTGCTTCACATGGTTTTTTCCCATTTTTCCCATATAATTCTCAAATTTCAAGCTCCCCTTTGCAGTTTTTATCTCAATTCCCCCCTAATTTTCAAATTCTCCAGCGAAAACCCACCGTCATGGAACCAGCTCCAACATTCTCGAATTCTCGTAAAAAGGAGCGTACTATCACTATCAGTGAGAATTCCAACGAGAACACACTTCGACAGTACTGGAAAACCAAGCTCGATGAGGCAGAGGTTTATTGATTTTCCGGCCTTTTTAGTGTCCTAATAACCATTCCTAGAGTTGATTTTCCAGCTATTTCAGTCATATTTACCCCACAAGGCGTTTTTTGGGGCAAAAACGCCCATTTTTGAAGCTTTTGGGCTTCAAAAACTGATTTTTCTAGCTATTCCAGCCATTTTCACCCCTAACAATCGGTTTTTGCAGCAACAAGTGCGTGAGAAGGAGCAAACGATTCGTCGTTTGGGAGCATCGAAGAATGAGTTGAATGGAAAAGTGGGACAGTTGAAAGAAGAAATCAATAGACTACACGAACAAGCAAGTCACGTAGGAGAAGTATGTAAAGCAATGGATAAGAAGAAAGTGCTTGTGAAGAGTCATCCGGACGGCAAATACATTGTCAACGTGGATGCAGTATCGGTGGATATGGCTCAAATGACAGCTGGAACACGAGTTGCAATGAAAGCAGACAGCTATATGATTCATAAAGTGCTACCAAACAAAGTGGATCCATTGGTCTCATTGATGATGGTTGAAAAAGTGCCAGATTCGACATATGAAATGGTTGGAGGACTTGATAAACAGATTAAAGAAATCAAGGAAGTCATCGAATTGCCCGTCAAACATCCCGAATTGTTCGATGCACTTGGTATTGCTCAGCCGAAAGGAGTGCTTCTCTATGGACCGCCCGGAACTGGAAAGACTCTTTTGGCACGTGCTGTTGCTCATCACACTGAATGCACTTTTATTCGTGTTTCTGGCTCGGAATTGGTTCAGAAGTTCATTGGAGAAGGTGCTAGAATGGTTCGGGAACTGTTCGTCATGGCTCGTGAACATGCTCCATCAATCATTTTCATGGATGAAATCGATTCGATTGGATCGTCAAGAGTCGAAGGATCGAGTGGTGGGGATTCGGAAGTACAGAGAACAATGCTCGAGTTGCTCAATCAGTTGGATGGTTTCGAAGCTACCAAGAATATCAAGGTACGCCTTTGAAGCCAGAAAATAGGAAACGTTAGCTAGAAATAGCTTGAAAAGGGATTTTGTGAGCTGAAAATATGAAAGGCACGAGGTGTTTAAGCCAAAAAGTAGGAAAATTTCGATTTTTGCTCTCAAAATCATGGGATTCCATTTTTGCGAGGTCGTGACCTTGATTTTTTGGATTTTCTAGGTCATAACCTAATTTTTTCTACGTCATGACCTAATTTTTTTCTAGGTCACGACCTAGTTTTTTCTTGGTCATGACCTAATTTTATCTAGGGAATGACCTACTTTTTTCTAGGTCATGACCTACTTTTTTCTGGGTCATGACCTAATTTTATCTAGGTCATAACCTAATTTTTGGAATTTTTTAGGTCATGACCTAATTTTTATAGGTGATTCGGAAAACATAACGAAAAATTGCGAATTTTGTATGTAAAAATGAGATAGAAACCACCAATTTCGATAAAAAAAGACTTTTGAAATCTTGAAATTTTAGGCTGAAAATGAATGAAAACAGCCGGAAAATCATGAAAAATATGTCAAAATTTCAAAAAATTGAGTGAAAATGGCCTAAAAATCACAAATTTAAGCTTCAAATCGTCTAAATTTCGGCGAAAACGGAATTCAAAGTTTTCGAGAATCTTCTAAAATCGAAGACCACGCCGAAGGCGCCCCAACCCATCTTCACAACAAAGTTTTCCACTAAAAATCTCTCTCATCACCCTCTAATTAACCCAATTAACCTCTAATTAGAGACCTAGAAAATTCTAGATTTCAGTGAGAAACTCTGAAAAATTAGCAAAAAATCCACAAAAAATGACCAAAAAACTCAATTTTTGCAGCCTCGGTCCATTTTTCGTAGATTTTCGCCTATTCCAATGGTTTTTGGTCCATTTTTGGCTGAAATCACTCCACTTCAATTGCACTTTCTCCTAAAAAACGAGCTCAAGGCTCCCCAGTTCTGCCCTAATTTTTCCTTATTTTGCAGGTAATCATGGCAACAAATCGCATCGACATTCTGGATTCGGCGCTGCTCCGTCCGGGACGTATCGATCGAAAAATCGAATTTCCGGCTCCAGATGAGAAGGCACGTGCACAGATTCTGAAGATTCACTCTCGGAAGATGAATCTGATGCGTGGCATTCGAATGGACAAGATTGCTGAACAGATTCCAGGTGCATCTGGAGCAGAAGTGAAATCAGTTTGTACGGAAGCTGGAATGTTTGCACTCCGTGAAAGACGTATTCATGTTACACAAGAGGATTTCGAGATGGCTGTTGGAAAAGTTATGCAAAAGGATGGCGATAAGAATATGTCCATCAAGAAGTTGTGGAAATAATTTTTCTGATCTATTTTGTCAAATTTTTGCCCATTTTGACCCCAAATTGCCCATTTTGTTTTATATTCTGAAATTGAGAACTCCCACCCCCACTTTGGGGGCTTCAAATGAATCTGTGTAGCAACAGAGAATATTCTAAAAATCATTTATTGTAAGAATAGATAGATCATTGTTTCTTATTGGCGATGCAAACTTCATAGAATTCGAGTCCGAGCTGTCCAACGGCGAAGGTGACTTGAATCAGGACGGCGACATGGAAGAGGGAGTGAACGAGTCCGTTGTTGAGCTCGACGAACGTCCAGGAGAGGAATCCGAGGATCAGTGGGGAGAAGATGGCTAGAAAAATCGAGAAAAGTTGAATTTTGGTACTGCTTAGCAGTAGTAAATGGAGATTTTGCTACTGCTTAGCAGTAGCAAAATCGTATTTTACACCTGCCCAGCAGTAGCAAAAATGGCTTTGCTACTGCTTGGCAGGTGCAATTTTGCCTATTTTTGTCGATGTTTCGACCAATTTCATTGATTTAAAACTTATTTAGAAGAAAAAATCGCAAAAATTGCGTAAAATCATGAAAATTTCCGATAAACCGATAAAATGTGTCATAAAATCGACAAAAATAGACGAAATTGCACCTGCCAAGCAGTAGCAAAATTAGAATTTGCTATTGCTAAGCAGTAGCAAAATTGGATTTTACACCTGCTAAGCAGTAGCAAAATGGTTTTTGCTACTGCCTGGCAGGTGCAATTTCGCCTATTTTTCGACCAATTTTCTCGTACTTTTACTGTTTTTGTGCAATTTTTGCGATTTTCTTGCTCGTAAACAAAACTGTTCAAATCGACGAAATTTGTCAAAACATCAAAAATAGGCAAAATTGCACCTGCCCGGCAGTAGCAAAATTTGAATTTACTACTGCTAAGCAGTACCAAAATCCATTTTTACACCTGCTAAGCAGTAGCAAAAGTGGATTTTGCTACTGCCCGGCACGTGCAAAACTATGCTTTCTTATCACTTACCAACAGCGTACTGAATTCTCAAAGTGATCTCGTTATCACGAATGATTTGACGAACATCGTAGCGTCCGTCAATGTTATAATACCATCTACGTGCCAAATGAAGAAGATGCATTCCGACTAAAAGCGAATAGAAGACGAATGTGAGGAATGAGAGCGCGGCGGATTCGGTGTAGATCAGAATCAGTTGGAAGATCGTGCATAGGACCTGGAATTTGGGTTTTAGCAGGAACAAAATGTCATTTTGGTACTGCAAAACTTAATTTTGGTACTGTCGCAATGAAGATTGCATCTGTCCAGCAGTAGCAAATTTTGGAATTTTTAGACTATTTGAAGAATTTTCAACGATTTTCCATTAATTTTCATTATTATTATGAATTCTGTTGCGATTTTTTGTTCAGAAAAAGTTCAAAATCGATAAAATGCGTCAAAAATCGAAAAAACCAACAAAAATGCACCTGCCCAGCAGTAGCAAAACTTGAATTTGCTACATTTTTTGACAAATTTAAACGATTTTTCGATAAGTTTAGTTGGTTTTAGGCAGTATTTTGTGATGTTTGCGATTTTTTGTTTTAAAAAAATCCGAAATCGTTGAAAATCATTAAGAAACCGAGAAAAATAGCCAAAATTTTACCTGCTCAGCAACTTTTGCTACTGCTAAGCAGGTGTAAAATGCGATTTTGCTACTGCCGGGCAGGTACAATTTTGCCCTTTTTTGTTAAATTTTCGACGAATTTCAACGATTTTCTAACAATTTTCATTGTTTTCATGCAATTTTTCGCGATTTTTCGTAGGAAGAAGTTCAAAATCCTTGGAATTCGTCGAAAAATTAACGAATTTGCACCTGCTGAGCAGTAGCAATAGTTGCATTTTTCTGGCTCGTTTTTGTCGACTTTTAGCTGAAATTTAACGATTTTCAACCTTTTCTGGGCAAAAAATTGTCAAAACTTCTTAAAAACCAATTTCATCGATTTTGAACTTTTTTAGAAGAAAAAATTGCATAAAATCATGAAAATTATGGAAAAATCGATGAAGTTTATCGAAAAATCGAGAAAAAACGGGCAAAATTGCACCTGCCCGGCAGTACCAAAACTTGAATTTGCTATTGCTAAGCAGTATCAAAATCAAAATTTAACTCTACCTGAATCGTTCGGCTATGGTTGACGATCGTTGGAAAGTCGTAATTGGTCTGCATGCTTTTTTCGGACATCTGGAATTTTCAGATTTACAGAATTTTGACATAATTCTCTTTTTTGAAAAATACCGTAAACACTCTAATAGAACGCCACCTGGACCGTTCACTTTGAGCCTGTATATCTCACTTCGTTTGAAAGATATCAAAAAGTTGTCAACTAATCAAATGTTTATCATGATATCAGCAACATGTTATCAGTTGACCACTTTTTGATATCTTTATCAGGAAATGAGATACATAGGCTTAAATATAACGATTCGGGCGGCGTTCTATTAGAGTGTTTACGGTATGTAAATGTTAGTACCGAACGAAAAAATGAAGTCATCGTGATGAAGTGTTACGGGTAAAGGACGTCTTTCAGTGACAAAAGAGAGGGGAAGATTCAAAATGAGTGGTTTGGTGGGAAATTTGAATTTTTTAAATTTTTTAACACGTTGTCGTTTATAGGAGTCCAGAACCTAGAACTTTGGAAATCTTTAATTATGAGAATTCTAAAATTTGTAAATTCAGAATCTTCGAATCTGAAAAACCCTGAGAAAAAAGTAAACAAAAAATTGAAGATGAAAAAAAAGTGAAAATTTGTGTTTTCCGGTTTTCGAAATGACGGACTTTTTCTCTAGTAAACTGAAGGGACCTGGCGGGGAGAAGGGGTCAGCTGTCGTTTTCTGATTGCTCATCTTTCTTTTTGCTGCTAACTTTCTGTCCAGGAGACTTACAAACCAATTCAAAACGCCCCCGTGAAGAGAAAAGAGAGAGAGAGAGAGAGAGAGAGAGAGAGAGAGAGAGAGAGAGAGAGAGAAGCAGAGAAAATGGGACGTAGTAAACAAAATAGTAAACAAGGGTATGACAGAGGACATCTGGACATACAGAAATACATTTTCTGATTATCTGGATTTCAGATATCCAGAATTTCAGAATCTCAGAATCTCAGAATTCTAGAATTTAAGAATTTCAGAGTTCCAGAACTTCAGAATCTCAGAATTTCAGAATGTCAGAATTTAAAAATTTCAGGGTTTCAGACTTTCAGAATTTCTGAATTTCGGAATTTCTGAATTTCTGAATCTCAGAATCTCAGAATCTCAGAATATCGGAATCTCAGAATCTCAGAATCTCAGAATCTCAGAATCTCAGAATATCGGAATCCCAGAATCTCAGATTTTCAGAATCTCAGAATTTCAGAATTCCAGTATCTCAGAATCTCAGAATCCCAGAATCCCAGAATTTTCATGTCGTTAGAAAGGGAACTTACTTAAAATTTTGGTCTCTTTGACACCCATATCACTTCCCCCTACTTTTATGAAATTTGAGATTCTGAAAATTCAGAAGATGTCAGAAATTTCAGAAAGCAAATTTTTGGAAACTATCGCAATATGGGTATCAAAATGTCGGAAGTTTTAAGGGAATTCGTTCTAACAGCATGAAAAAAATATGAAATTCTTCAGATTCTGGCCTAAAATGGGCGGATTTTTTATCAATTTTTCTTTGAATCTCAGAATCCCAGAATCTCAGAACCTCATAATCTCAGAATCTCAGAATCTCAGAATCTCAGAATCTCAGAATTTCAGAATCTCAGAATTTCAGAATCACAGAATCTCGGAATCTCAGAATTTCAGAATCTTGGAATCTCAGGATTTCAGAATCTCAGAATCACAGAATCTCAGAATCTCAGAATCTCAGAATTTCAGAATCTATGAATCTCAGAATTTCAGAATCTCAGAATCTCAGAATCTCAGAATTACTGAATTTCAGAATCTCCGAATCTCAGAAATTCAGGATTTCAGAATTACAGAATTACAGAATTTAAGAATTTCATAATTTTAGAATTCCAGAATCTCAAAATTTCAGAGCTTTAGAGTATCAGAATTTGTGAATCTCCGAATCTTAGAATCTCAGAATCTCAGATTTTCAGAATCTCAAAATCTCAGAATCTCAGATCCTCAGAATCTCAGAATCTCAGAATTTCAGAATTGTAGAATTTAAAAATTTCAGGGTTTCAGACTTTCAGAATCCTTCAAGTTGTCAGAATTTCAGATTTAAAAATTGTAAAAACTAAAAAAAAATTCAAAAAAAACTAGAACCGTCTCATCTGGTCAAACAAAACCAAATGAAAAAAAAGAAAAAAAAAATAGTAGAATCAAATAGTAGACCAAAGATGTCTCTGCCTTATTTATATTTTTCCAATCTTTGATCTCTTAACCAGAACATTCCTCCTCCCCTTATTTTTCCTCCAAATAGTGCGCAATTTCTCTTGTTTATTTGTCTCTGACTTCTCTAAATCTCTCGCTTTTTTGGAAAAAAAACATGAGACTTTTTTCTTTTTTGTGTGTTTTTTGAAGGTTTTTGAGACACTGGGAGGTATGAATTTTGGAATTGAGGGAAGAAGAAAAAAACTGGAAAAAAATTGGAAAAATTCCTGAAATTCTGAAATTCTGGAATTCTGGAATACTGAGATTCTGAAATTGGGAAACCTTCAAATTCTACGCTCCTGCAGATCTGAAATTATGAAATTCCGAGATTCTAAGATTCTAAGATTTTGAAATTCTGAATTCCCTTAAAATTCCCGACATTTTGATACCCATATTGCCCAAGTTTCCAAAATTTTAATTTCTGAAATTTCTGACGTCTTCTGAATTTTCAGAATCTCAAATTTTGTGAAAGAAGGGTAAAGTGAAATGGGTATCAAATAGTCCGAAATTTTAAGTTAGTTCCTTCTAACGAGATGAAAATTCTGAGATACTGAAATTCTGTAATTCCGAACTTCTGAAATCTGAAATCTGAAATCTGAAATCTGAAATCTGAAATCTGAAATCTGAAATCTGAAATCTGAAATCTGAAATCTGAAATCTGAAATCTGAAATCTGAAATCTGAAATCTGAAATCTGAAATCTGAAATCTGAAATCTGAAATCTGAAATCTGAAATCTGAAATCTGAAATCTGAAATCTGAAATCTGAAATCTGAAATCTGAGATTCTGTAATTCTGAGATTCTGAGATTCTGAGATTCTGAGATTCTGAAATTCTGAGATTCTGAAATCTGAAATCTGAAATCTGAAATCTGAAATCTGAAATCTGAAATCTGAAATCTGAAATCTGAAATCTGAAATCTGAAATCTGAAATCTGAAATCTGAAATCTGAAATCTGAAATCTGAAATCTGAAATCTGAAATCTGAAATCTGAAATCGGAAATCTGAAATCTGAAATCTGAAATCTGAAATCTGAAATCTGAAATCTGAAATTCGGAAATTCTGAAATTCTGAAATTCTGAAATTCTGAAATCTGAGGTCTGAAATCTGAAATTCTGAAATTCTGAAATTCTGAAATTCTGAAATCTGAAATTCTGAAATTCTGAAATTCTGAAATTCTGAAATTCTGAAATCTGAAATTCTGAAATCTGAAATCTGAAATTCTGAAAATCTGAAATTCTGAAATTCTGAAATCCTGAAATCCTGAAATTCTGAAATTCGGAAATTCTGAAATTCTGAAATTCTGAAATTCTGAAATCTGAGGTCTGAAATCTGAAATTCTGAAATTCTGAAATTTTGAAATTCTGAAATCTGAAATCTGAAATCTGAAATCTGAAATTCTGAAATCTGAAATTCTGAAATTCTGAAATTCTGAAATTCTGAAATTCTGAAATTCTGAAATTCTGAAATCTGAAATTCTGAAATTCTGAAATTCTGAAATTATGAAATTCTGAAATCTGAAATCTGAAATCTGAAATCTGAAATCTGAAATCTGAAATCTGAAATCTGAAATCTGAAATCCGAAATCTGAAATCTGAAATCTGAAACCTGAAATCTGAAATCTGCAATCTGAAATCTGAAATCTGAAATCTGAAATCTGAAATCTGAAATCTGATGTTTGGTGATTCTGAAAAACTGAAATTCTGATATTCCAAACTTTGGAAATTCATAAATTCTCAATTCTGAGATTCTGAGATTCTGAGATTCCGAGATTCTGAGATTCTGTGCTTCTGAGATTCTGTGCTTCTGAGATTCCGAGATTCGAAAATTCGGAGACTGTAGATTTGGAGATCCTGAGATTCTGAGATTCTGAAATACTTAAATTCTGAAATTCTGAAATCCTGAAATTCTGAAATCTGAAATCTGAAATCTGAAATCTGAAATCTGAAATCTGAAATCTGTGTACCTTTAAAGGGTTTCACTGAAAAAGATGTAGTTGTTTAGTGTAAAAAACCAATAAAATTGGCCGGAAGTGCCGTGATAATTCTCAAGAAAATTCTCACAATGATAAAATCAAGGTGATTATCAGTTTATCACATGGGGAAGAAGAAGAACATGAGAAAAGGGCAAAAAGGCAAAAAGAGACAGAGAAGAATTAAGGGAAATTTTATTGGGCAACTTTTTTTGCAGAATTCTTGAGAAACGACGAAAAAAAGGAGAATAGACTGTAATGTACTTTTATGGGAGAGTGATTTATACAGAAAAAAAAATCAGGAGAGACGCAGAGAAAATAAGAAAAAAGAAAGAGATTTTTCAAGTGGGTTTGAAGAGGGAAAAAGAAAGAAAAAGTTGGTAAAGTTATAAAACCAAACTTGATGTTGCAATTTTTATTTGTCTAATTCTACAAATTTTTTTTCAACTTTACAGGTTTAGAGTTTCTGTATTTTTTAAAACTGGTATTTTCAAATTCTTGTATTTATCTACCGTAAACACTCTAATAGAACGCCACCCGAATCGTCAAATTGGAGCCGATGTATCTTATTTTCTGTGAGAGATATCAAAAGGTGGTCAACTGATGAAATGTTGCTGATATTATGATAAACATTTTATCAGTTGACCCTATTTCGATATCTTTCAAAAGAAGTGAGATATATAGGCTCAAAATGGTCGGTTCGGGTGGCGTTCTTTTAGAGTGTTTACAGTATGCTTATCAATGTTTAAGGTTTCAGAACATTCTGTTTTTTGGGGAAACTGAAACATCGGATTTCTCAAATTCTGGAAGTCCAAAGTTCAGAAATTTCAAAATTCTGAAATTACGGAATTTTAAAATCCAAAATCCGAAATTCGGAATACCAGAAATCCAGAAATTCAGGAGTTCAGAAATTCAAAACCATGAACTCAGATATTCAACAATTCTGAAATTCTGAATTATTCCGATTTCAGAAGTTCAGAAGTTCTGAAAAAATCCGAAACACCCCAAACCTCAAAATTTCAAATTTTCGAACCATAGAATTCTTAGAAACTCTGAAATTTTGGAAATTTCTGAAAGTGAGAAGTTCAGAATTTCAATAATTCCTGAAATTTTGGACGAATTCCAAAAATGTTCAGAAAATGGAAAATCCTAAAAACTGGAAATTCTTATAATCAGAAAACTTGAAATTTTAAAATTCCAGAGATATTCATCTCAGAAATTCAAAATCTAACACTTCCAGAAATCCAACTTCAGAACCCCAATTTTTTCTTTGTTTCCTGTTCTTTCCCAACTTTTCCAATTACTGCAAGCCTAGGATTTGTTTTCAAAAAAAAAGTTTTCGATCGCAAATAAAAAAAGTTTGACTTGACACATAAATCATTGTGATTTATAAATGTCAAGTCAAACCGAATTGGAAAATGTAAAGTGTATTTTTTTTTCATCAATTTTTATGTCTTTTTGGGTGTCTACATCCAATTTCTCCATTATTTTTCAGTTCTTTTTTTCTAGATGCGCCAAATCTCGCTCTTATAGGGTTAAGTCCCAAATCTCAAGAAGAAAGATTTATAGATAATCTGGATTACTGTATTAAATAAGAGATTTTGGAATTCGGGAACTTTTTTTCTAAAAATTCAGATATTCTGAGATATTAGATTTTTGGGTTTCTAGGTTATTGGGATTTTTCAAATTAAATTCTAAAATTCAGATTTTGTTTCAATTTCTCCCTCATTTTTCCTATCCTTCAGACTCCCTGAACGCTGCCTAGCACCTTTCATATTTCAAAATGTTGTCTTTTTTTTCTCTTTTTTTCCAAAAAAGCGAACCAAATTCATATTCAAATGTCCCCCCCCTCTCGTTTCTCCCCAAAAAGGTCGGAAATCTCTGCGTCTCTTCACTTCCCTCACTCTCTCCCTTTTGATTGTCCACCTCCCGATTACGTCAACTGATACGCAAGCACCGTGTGCAACCGGTGAGCGAGCGAAAAACTGTATTTTCCTTTCCTTTTCTCTGCGTCTCTCACTTTTCCATACTATTTCTCGCTGCTTCTTGTTTTGTAAATATCTTTTTCTGTGCCTTTAAATGCGCCTTTCTGAATACAGTTATACAAATAAATACTGTATATCGATTTTCGCACTAAAAACATAGAAATTCAAACTGCAAATTTAATGTTCAGCGGAGCGCGATTGCCAAATTTCTAAAACAAAAATTTGTTGCATTTTCGAAACTTTTTCGAATTTTTCGTCGAAATTTTTAAAATTTTTTGTCGAATTTTTTGTCGAAACTTTGAAAATTTTCCCAGAATTTTTGTTGGAAATGTGATTTTTTTTTCAAAATTTTGTAACTTTTTCGAATTTGTTGTCAAAATTTTAAAATTATTTTCGCAAATTTTGTCGCAAACTTTGGAATTTTCCCAGAATGAGTGTCGAAAATTCAATATTTTTTGAAATTTTTGGTGTATTTTCGAAATTCTTCTGAAAAAGGCAAAAATATCGTCAAAAATCGGTGAAATTTGAAAAAAAATACCGCGCAACCGCGCTCTACTGAACAAAAAAGCCGGCAATTCGAATTTTCAGCTTAAAACCTGCTGAAAAATAGGTTTTCCAGCGCTTTTTCATCGTAAGATCATGTCTAAATCGCCAGAAATCTAACAAAAAAATCCAATTTTCCGTATAATTGCCCTCTGTTCAACAGCGATCAAACTATAATGACAACTGTCCGAAAACTACCTCTCGATTCATTTTTTATTTCGTTTGTGATCTTTTTCGGCAGGCAATTTTCAAAAATTTCCGCACGGCGTATTTTCCGGGACGCATTTTAAAATAAATTTTTTCGCGCCGTTTTTTCTCTTGGTCGCATGCCACAAGACCGTAGGATTTTCAACGTAATCGCATCGAGACCACAGCCTGTGCGTTAGAGCGCATTAACAAGCATTTTACAAGACGTCCCGAAAAAATCACCGTGTTTCCGTGTTTTCATCCCCAAAAAATCCGATGAAAATACGCTTATTTTTTGAACATTTTTGTTTTGGCAAGCGCGCTCTAATGAACAAGCTAAAAAACTAAATGTAGTTTTCAAAATTGTATAAAATCTCAATAGGGCGCATTTGCACTCCGCTAGTTTTCTGAATTTCAATTTAACCAAATTTCAGGTTTTTAAAAGCGTAAAATCGACTAGAAACCTTAAAAACTACTCTATTTCCCTTGAAAACTTAAAAGATTCAAATTCCCGCCAAGTATTTGAAATTTTAATTCTGAAAAAAGCAATGGGATTTATTCTTCCAGAAATGACACAATTTGCTCGGAAGAAAAAGTGGAAATTTCTTCGAATCGTTTATTCTGCCATTTTCTTGTATTTGCTGTACAGAACACTATCTTTCATTCATGTTTTATATGTGAGTTGCGCAAAAAAAAAGAAAAAACTTTCGAAAAAAAAAATTTGTAAACATTTCAAATTTCCGGAAAAAAACGTTAGACAAAAAAAATGAAAAATTTCGAAAAAAAATTGCAAAAAGTATCAAAATTTTAAAATTTCAAAGAAAAAATCAAAAAAAATTTGAATTTTTGAAACAAAAATCGGAAAACTTCCGGAAAAAATCAATATAGTTCGAAAAGAAAATTTCAGCAAAAATATGGAAAAAATTTCAAATTTTCGAAAAAAAAATTTAAATTTCTGATTTCCCAGCTCAACTATCGCCTCGGCTCCCCGATGGATTTTAGCGAGGTGATGCTGGAAAAGGAACCTCGGAAATTTCTGGAAGATTTCGTCAAATTCAACCAAAATTTCATTACATTTGATTTTCAAAAAATCGCCGCCGACAACGAGAAAACGCTTCAGGAATATCGAAAAATCTTCATTCAACAGAGTCGCCAAATCGGGTCAATTCGAAAATAATAAATTCGTTTTTTTTTCTTTTTTTTTCACAATTTTCTCAATAATCATATCACAGAAAATGGGTCAAAAATTATATCACAACTCATCACAATTCTACCCGTAAAATCGATTTTTACAAAATTTAGAAGAAAAAATCAATAAAAAATCAATATGCACATATAATAGAAATATATTCAGAATCATATCACAGATAAGAAAAAAGAAAAAAACTGAAAAAAGAAAGAAAACTAAAAAAAATTTCTAGTAGCTAGTAGATGGGCATGAGCATTGACACTGTTGTTTTGTGAGCAAATAGACGCTGTTCGTGAAAAGACTCTGAAAATTTTTACTTTTTTGAAAATAGCGGGAGTTTGAATTTTTTTCAAAAATTCGAAAATTTTGGGTAAAAATGACTAGTTTTCCAGGTGGCCTAGTTTTAGCAATTTCTAGGCCATCAATTCGTTATCAAATTTACGAGAGAAACATTTTGAATTTTCCCCATTTTTCGGAAGAAAAGTCAAAATTTTGAATTCTCTAGTTGGCCTAGTTCTTGCATTTTCTAGGTCATGAGCTAATTTTTGAATTTTCTAGGGCATGACCTGTACGCCCTTTCGACATTTGGTTTTCTAGGCCACCACGTAAAATGGCTGAAATGGCCTGATATGAACTTGGTGTGTTTTCTAGGCCATTTTGAAATGGTGGCCTAGAAAACCAAATTTGCAAAAGTTAGGCCATCACTTCAAAATGATCTAGAAAACACACCAGGGTCATTTTAGGGCATTTCTAGGTCGTTTTGAAGTGGTGGCCTAGAAAACTCAGTTTGCAAAAGTTAGGCCATCACTTCAAAATGACCTAGAAAACACACCAGGGTCATGTTTGGGCATTTTTAGGCCATTTTGAAGAGGTGGCCTAGAAAACTCAGTTTGCAAAAGTTAGGCCACCACTTCATAATGACCTAGAAACCAAACCACACCAGGGTCATTTTATGGCATTTCTAGGTCGTTTTGAAGTGGTGGCCTAGAAAACTCAGTTTGCAAAAGTTAGGCCACCATGTCGAAAAGACAAAAAACGAGAACACAATGCCAGCAACGACACTCCGAAATTCCGCACCGCGCATTGTTTAGCAAATTTCTCGAGAAATTTCGAGGAATTGATTCCTCGAAAAATTCCTCGATTTATTTTCAAAATCTGAATTTTCTAGGTGGCCTAGTTTTTGCATTTTCTAGGCCATAAACTTTTTTCAATTTTTGAAATTTGAATTCTCAAAAAAACTCACCCCAGACACCGAATTTACAATATTGTGATCCACATAATACATTATTCGATTATCAATATCCGCCTCGCCGAGAAATTCGTATCCTTGATCCTACAAAAAATGATGGCCTAATTTTTTCTGAATTTCCTAGGCCACACCCACCTGTAACACGGCCGGCGCCATTCGGGGACTACATTTTTGTGTGTAGTCGTGTTCCGAGACTACTGTAGCCATGTCAACATCGATGGCTTTTGTCCAGGCGAATCTGAAACTTTTTTGTTTGAAATTTTTTGGCGCCAATTCAAAAAACTTACTTGAAATTATTCTCCTGCTCATTCCCGACATACTGTACCAGTCGAACTGGGGTATTCTGCATTTCTGTGGATGACAAATTGTATATCCTCCGATCTTTTATAAAACTTCCATCCAATTTTCCAAGAACATTCTGGAAAATTGCGCCCCAATGAGGTGGTTGGCCACGAGGCGCCCTGCAAAATTAGGTTGTCAATAGAGCGCACATGCAAAAAGTGGGACAAACCATAAAGCGATATACTGTAGCTGTGGGATACTGTTGCCACGTTGCAATGGGCGGTTGAGTGGAATGATTGCGGTGGGCGGAATGATGGGTTTCGAATAGGAGAATATGGAGAAAAACGGGCGGTCCAGAATTCCATTGTACTGAAAATCGATTTTTAAGAATTTTTTTCAGAATTTTTTGGCTTAAAATACTCACAAAAGTCTTCGTGGCTCGTTTTGTCACCGTTTTTTGTGTGGTGGATCGTAGAAAATCGATTTCCGAGGAGAGTGGTGGCAGATCGTTCGACCAAATTGTCTGAAAAAAATTTATGAATTTTATTGATTTTTAATTTTCGAATTTTTGGATTTTTTTTAAATTTTGACATTCTCGAATTCAGAAGTTCAGAAAATTCGAAATTTCGAGAAATAAATTCCTAGAATACCGAAAAATTTCAAAATTCTAAAATAATCCAAAAAAAGATTCCAAAACTTCAAAAAAAAAAAGACTCTGAAATTCTGATATTCTGAGATTCTGAGATTCTGAAATTCTGAGATTCTGAGATTCTGAGATTCTGAGATTCTGAGATTCTGAAATTCTGAGATTCTGAGATTCTGAGATTCTGAGATTCTGAGATTCTGAGATTCTGAGATTCTGAGATTCTGAGATTCTGAGATTCTGAGATTCTGAAGTTCTGAGATTCTGAAGTTCTGAGATTCTGAAATTCCGAAATTCTAAAATTCCGAAATTCTGAAATTTTGTGATTCTGAGATTCTGAGATTCTGAGATTCTGAGATTCTGAGATTCTGAGATTCTGAGATTCTGAGATTCTGAGATTCTGAGATTCTGAGATTCTGAGATTCTGAAATTCTGAGATTCTGAAATTCGGAGATTTTGAAATTCTGAAATTCTGAAAATCTGCTTTTTCTTAATTTTCGAAATTTTGAAAAATAGGGAATCTGAATTTTTGAATTTTTAGGTCTGCAAATTTTCCAATCTTCCAATTTTCCAATTTTCTACAGTAATCCCTCACCGTATCATCCTGTCCACTGCCTTCGGTGATATTTTGTACAGGTCTGAAAATGTCTAAAATTTTGAATTCCCTCCAAATTTCATCTACCTACATAAATTCCTCATTTCCAGTTGTTAGACAGAAGTGCCACGTCACCAAGACGGTGACGATCGCACCACAGATCATGTGCCGCCTATTTTGATCTGAAACTTTGAATTTGGATTTTTAGATTTGGCGGGAATTCAAAAAATTTAAAAAATTTAAAAATATAGAATTACAATATCGAAACGGACGCAGAATGAGTATTGATGTTAGTAAAATTCAAAAAAAAAACTGGTTAAATTAAAATTTTCTGAAAATTTCAGACAAAAAATTCCAAAAAATCGATTCCTAAAAAATTGAGAACGTGGTTTTGGGGGGCTAAAATAGTAATATAATCCGATTTAAAAACTGGTTTGTAGGATGTGTGTCACCTATTGTTTGTCAGGTAAAAAAATGCCAAAAATAACCTAAAAATATAAATTTTTATGTAAAAAATTGATAAAAAATGTTATCAGTTCAGCAGGAAGTTATTTGAAAATTAAAAAAAATTACCCCTAATTTTTCGAAAAATCCTTCGGAAATTATTTCTCAAAAATCTAAACATTTTTGAAAATTTAAATTAGCAAAATGACTTATTTTCTAAACTTGATTTTTTTAAAATTAAGTCAAAATTCAAATTTCACGGATCTCAAAAAATTGAAAAATTCGCAATTTTTCAAAAAAAAATTTTTTTTTGACCCAAAAAATTTCGGGTAACCTAATAATCCAAAAATCAAACGAACTGCCGAAAATCAATACTTTTCACATGACAACAGTTTTTTTGGAAAGTCAAAAAAATACAGTAATCCCACTTATGGAAATTTTTTGACTTACTAGAAATTAGAATAATAAATAGTTGACCGGTCAGATGGTAAGACTAGGAATAGGAGTTTCCGGATTATGAAATCTCAGAATCTTGAAATCTCAGAATCTCAGAATCCCAAAACTTCCGAATCTCAGAACTTCAGAATTTCAGAATTTCAGAATTTCAGAATTTCAGAATTTCAGAATTTCAGAATTTCAGAATTTCAGAATTTCAGAATTTCAGAATTTCAGAATCTCAGAATCTCATAATGTCAGAATCTCAGAATCTCAGAATCTCAGAATCGCAGAATCTCAGAAAATCAGAATCTCAGAATCTCAGAATCGCAATTTCAGAATCTCAGTATCTCAGAATCTCAGAATCTCGGAATTTCAGAATCTTAGAATCTCAGAATCTCAGAATCTTAGAATCTTAGAATCTCAGAATCTCAGAATTTCAGGATTTCAAATATTAGGAAAAAGAGAAAAAGAATCCTAGAGAAAGAAAGGAATTTCCCAAATACCTATGATCTCAGGAAAAGAAGAAAAAGAAGGAGAGAGAATATGAATAACAATCAGATTGATAAATCTTGATAAGGATATAGAGACATCATCATCCTCCTCCTTTGCAGGTCAAATATGAAGAGAAAATCGAAGAAATGAAGTGTTGTAAATCAGAATATGTGGAGACATAGAGAGAGGTCATTCAGAGAGACCAATCACCTGGGAAATGGAGGGAATTTTAGAGGAAAAAGAGGGTTTAAAATTTTGAAATTGGAAAAAAAAGATATAAAAAAAGAAGAACGATACAGAAAAGTCGAAATTCCGGAAAAAATAGGATTACTGTATTTCACACCTTTAACTTTGAGCTCAATTTTCTCGATTCCTGGGAAAGATGCCAAAAAGTAGTCAACTGATAAAATGTAGGAGATATTATGACAAACATTTGATTAGTTGACAATTTTTTGATATCATTCTTATAATAAATAAATGAAGTTGCGTCTCTTTGTTTCTCTCTCTGTGGCTCTGTCCGCAAATTTTGAAAAGCTGGAAAATAAAATATAGATCCACGTGACCTTTAAAAAAGAGTGAGTCGCGAAGCGACGAACAGTAAAAGAAAAAGGTTATTTCCAGCTGTTTGTAGCGCCGGAGGCGCGGCAAACAGGCTGGTCTCTTATAATAAATGAGATAATTAAGTTTGAATCGAGCACAGCTTGGACGGCGCCGCCGGTTGTGCTACCACAATACTAGAACACTTTGAGCTTAATTATCTCGGTTACTGTGAGAGATATCAAATTTTTGTCAACTGATAAAATATTTGTGATATCATGATAAACAAATTATTAGTTAACAAAATTTGAATATCTCTTGTTAGAGGAATTGAGATAATTGAACTCAAAAGGGAAGTATAGGATGATGTCTCACTACTGTAGAGGAAATACCACAGTTCAGAGATATTGAAATTCTGAGATTCTGAAATTCGGGAATTCTGGGATTCTGAGATTCTAAGATTCTAAGATTCTGTGTGTAAAATGTTACGGTTTTTACAGTTTCACGGATCCCAGTAAAAATAACATTTTTACGCACAAAATCTACCTTTTGATTCGATACCATGAAACCTGTAATAGAAGGGCTCTTCTTTTGTTCCAATGTCCTTCCTATGAACCCTTCTATTACAAAGGTGGCCCTTCAATTAAAGTTAGCCTTTCTAAAACAGGTTCTACGGTAACAGTAGAATCAAAACAAGCTCAAAAAGGAATCAGCGGTGGCGTTTTTCGGCAAAAAGAGAACGGCGGTAAAAACGGCGGAAAAGGGTGGCGGTAGGTGGAAGTGTTAAGCTGTTATGTATACATTTATATAGACGTATGTATTTGTACATATATGGACATAAAAACAGACAGGTCGCTGGGTTGGTTGGCATTGTCGTCATATGGAGAGAAAAAGAAGGGAAAAGCACAATGGAGGTTTTTGGAAACTGAAAGTTCCCAAATTTTATGTGTCTCTTTTTTGTTGGTTTTTTTTGAAAAGTATGGAGATTTTTGATTTTTTTAAAGAGGTTTGGAATATTGGAAAAGTTGAAAGTTTGAAGTTCTGAAAATCTTGAAAACTCAGAATTTCTGAAATTCAAAAATTCGAAAAATTGAAAATTTGAATGCCTCAAAAATTCAATCTTTTGGAAATTCCAGAAACTCAGGAAGTAGGAAATTTAGAAAACTCGCGAGTTCGAAAATTTGAGAAGTTCAGAAATTCAAAATTTGTCTACATTCAGAAATTCAAAAACTCAAAATTCAGAAATTCGGAAATTCAGAAATTCCAAAATTCAGAAATTCAGAAATTCGGACATTCAGAAATTTGGAACTTCAGAAATTCAGAAACTTTAAAATTCAGAAATTTGGAACTTCAGAAATTCAGAAATTCAGAAATTCAGAAATTCAGAAATTCAAGAAATTCAGAAATTCAGAAATTCAGAAATTCAGAAATTCAAGAAATTCAGAAACTCCAAAATTCAGAAATTTGGAACTTCAGAAATTCAGAAATTCAGAAATTCAGAAATTCAAGAAATTCAGAAATTCAGAAATTCAGAAATTCAGAAATTCAGAAATTCAGAAATTCAAGAAATTCAGAAATTCAGAAATTCAGAAATTCAGAAATTCAGAAATTCAGAAATTCAGAAATTCAAAAATTGAGAAATTCAGAAATTCAAGAAATTCAGAAATTCAGAAATTCAGAAATTCAGAAATTCAGAAGATTCCAAAATCTGCAGGTTTTGAAAATTCAAATTATATTTGGAAAGTTCGATTCCAGAAGTTATGATTCATAAACTTCATAATCGAAAAAGTTCAAAAATTCGAAAACTTAAAAACTCAGAAATTCGAAAATCCAATAATTCCAAAAGTATCACTAACTTCAAAAAATTGCAAAAACAGAAATTCCGAAATTTTCTCAAATTCTAAGTTTCTTGTAATTCAAAAAACCAAAATATCTATCAAAAAATCCTGTAAAATTTGAAAATCGTTTCCCATATCGAAAAATCCATATATTTTTATCATATTTTTCAATAAATATACAGTGCCTGCGCAATCACAAAAAGGAGCGCGGGCAGTGCGGCGGAACCGTCTTTGTATGTTGATAAAAACTTTGCGGAGACGTTGCGTCGCATCAAAATGTCATATTTTTATGTGTACATCGGAAAAGAAGATTAAAAAAGTTTTCGGAATGATTCATTTTGTATATTTATTATGAATATGTTAAATTTCGGTCGAAAATTGGTGAAAATGGGTACACTTTGCATTGAATAGTGTCTGCCTTGATGATGTCACCTGTAAATTAGGCAAAAATCAATAAAAAACCCAGATTTTGTGCTGAAAATGTCTGAAAAAGTCTGAAAAATAACTTTTTTTTAATTTGAAAAAATTCCAAATTCAAATCTCCCTCGCTTTTTCTCTTGTGGATTTACGCTAAACAAGGCGCACGGCGGGATTGCGGAGTGTCGTTTGCCGATTTTTTTCGTCATTTTTCAGCAATTTTAGCATTTTAGTCGGGTTATAGTCATGTCGCTAGTGAAAAATATTGTTAAAAATGCTAGAAATATTACTCAAACACAAAATATTCACAGTTCTTGCCAGAATTTCGCCCCGGTAAGCCGATTTTCGGAGTTTTTTCGAAAAAATTTAAAAAATGAAGATTTTCAGGTTGCTCTAGCTTATAATCAGTTTTCCGCCCCTGGAATCGATCGAAACTCACCGCTAGTGATTGTTCACGGATTATTCGGCCAAAAAACCAACTGGAATTCCGTCGGAAAGGCGCTGAACAAGAAATTAGAAGCTCCAGTCTTCACAGTAGACGTCAGGAATCATGGAGCCTCTCCGCACACCGATACGATGACATACACAGAAATGGCAGAGGATTTAGCCGTTTTTATTGATAAAATTCGAGAAGAAACTGGAAAAAGGAGAGTAAACCTGTTGGGACACTCTATGGGAGGCAAAATTGTTATGCGATTGGCGATTGACTCGAAATGGAGTGATAGAATCGAGAAATTAATTGTAGAAGACGTCTCGCCGAAAGGATACTCCAGAAGGCATCTTGGTGAGGCTTCAAATTTGGCGGGAAATTCAAAAATTCAAATTTCGAAATTTCAGAATTCCGCGAATTGATCAAAACCCTTCGAGAAGTCAACCTAAAACGCACTCGAAAAGAGATTCTTGTGGATTTAGAAGCTTCGATTCCAGAACTTTCCATGCGACAATTTATCCTAACAAATCTTCAGCCATCCGCTGAGAATAAGGACCAAATGGAGTGGAAAGTCAATATTAACACGATTGATAGCCATGTGGAAGAGCTTTTGGGGTGAGGAGACAGACTACAAACTACAAACTACAAATTTTTTTTTGAAAATTTGAATTCCCACCAAAACTAGAAATTTTAGAACATTTTCAATCAATGTAAGAGTCGAAATGGTGCTACAAACTACAAACTACAAATATGATTTTTCGGATTTTTCAAAATTTCCAAATTTCTGAGAAATCTGGATTTCTGAATTTCTAAAATTTCGGAATTTACGAATTTCGGAATTTTCGAATTTTTGAACGTTTGTAAAATTCAGTCTTTCTGCTTGCTACACTACAAAGACTACAAACTACAAAGACTGCAAACTACAAAGACTAACAACTACAAAGACTACAAACTAGTAAGACTACAAACTACAAAGACTACAAACTACAAGCTTTTTTGAATTTCTCAAATTTTCGAATTTCTAAACTTCTGAATTTTCAAAATTTCGGAATTTTCCGAATTTCTGATTATTCTGAATTTCTGAACTTTTGGATTTCCCAATTTTCTGAAATTCTGAAAATCTGAGATCTCGAGATTTTGAAACTCAGGTACAAACTACAAAAGCTACAAATACTACAAACTACAAAAATTAAAAACTACAAAAATTACAAACTACAAAGACTACAAACTAAAAATACTACAAACTACAAAAACTACAAACTACAAAGACTATAGACTACAAAAAACCCTCGGAAACCAGAATCCAAAATAGCCTCAAACTTCAAGAACTAACAAAAGTGGACAACTACAAACTACAAAATACAAACTACAACATTTTACAGATACAGTCTTCCCGCTGGCAGCTACCGTGGACCCACTCTCTTCCTCCATGGCTCGAAATCTGGATACGTTCCGGATAGTCATAAACCGGATATCAAATGCCTATTTCCACAGGTTAGATGGCCTAGAATTTCGGTTTTTCGAGTTACTAGGCCACCAGAAGTTAGGCCATCTTGTCTTAACTTTGGTTTCTATTAGGTTGGCAGGAAAGTAACTGTCCCTTGTTTTATTTGTGAATAACACAAACACAAGAATAATCCAGAATTAGCAATATGCACCGTCGTGGTCCACGACATGTTGGCAATGTTCAGATAATTTGTGGATACTATACCTTCAAAAGCCAGCTAGCCGCGAATCAAAGTATTCATTTTTTCCTGTTTTTCACATAAATGGTGCAAATTTTCGTATTCTCTAGATAAGGTTGTATCTCTCCGAATATCCAATAATCTGTTAGAACTCAGTCGGGACTATACGTAGGTGAGAGAGAATGGTCCCGCTGACGCTGCTCAGGTCTGACTTGACTGCAAGTAAAACATGAAAAAACCTCATGTTCACGGAAAGTCACGCCGTACCTGAGCCGCTTTGGCTGGACGGCTCTCATTTACCCCCGTTAAAGACCTGATTCAGCTCTATCAGATCATTGGTTATTCAAAAGTATACGACGTCATCTGGAGCTTAAGGACATTAACACACTTGATGCCTGAAAAAATGGACTGGAGGGATACTTTAACTTGCCACTAGCTGGCTTTTGGAGGGATGGTACCCACAAGCAGTCCCAAATACGAGTGGTAAACACCTCCTGATATTTTTTGAAAACTTGAAAAAGACATAAGGGGGGACCCTTATGTAATATACACCTACTGATATTTTTGAAAAATTGAGACAAAACACCAAAGGGGGGACCCTTCTGAAAATTTTCACACACTGATATTTTTGGGAAAAATGCAAAGAGCACATAAGGGGGGACCCTTATCTGATTTTTACACCCACTGATATTTTGCCAGACAAATTTTCAGTATCAGGGCCTGACCCAAAAGTTACCTGAACATTGCCAACATGTTGTGGATCACGACGGTGCATATTGTTAATTCTGGATTATTCTTATGTTTGTGTTATTTACTAATAAAAAAATGGACAGTTACTTTCCTGCCAACCTAATAGAAAGTTTTCTAGGCCACCACTTGTTCGTTTTCTAATCTATAATTGGTTATCTAGTGGCCTAGAAACACCAATGGCCTAGAATTTTGAGTTTCTAGGCCACTGAAAAAGCTAGGCCACCTATTTTTTTTTCAAATTTCCAATTTTTCAGGTCCGATTCGATGCGATTCCTGATGCCGGCCACTGGGTGCACGCTGACAAGCCACAACTGTTCATCGAATCTGTTTATAAATTTTTGAAACCCTAGAAATTAATTTTTAATTATTTAAATAATTATAGAGAAAGTTTTCAAATTACTAGTGTGATTTTTATTTGAATTCAATTCGATTTAATAAATGAGATTTTTACCAATTTTTATGAGAAAAAATTCTGCAAAATTGGGAAACAAAAAGAGGAAGTTTTTTTCTCCAAAAAAAGAAAAAAAAAGATTTCCGGTCACAGAGAAGAGGGAGGAGGAACAAGTACAACGTTTTCTCTCAAAAAGAGAGATTCTAGAATTTATTCATGAATTTCGTTTTTTGAAGAAAAAGGAGATCTTCTTTTCAGCTCCCACGCATTTAAGGATAGAAGAAGAGTAGCAAGACGCAGAGAAACGAGAGTGTCTAACTCTCTGCGTCTCTCTTTTTTCGCTCGCTTTTTTTTGCGAGAAGCTTTTAAAAGGTATAACTCGAGAATGAAAAAAGGTATCAGAAATATATAAACTACAAAAATGTGTAAAATGTTATTTCCTGTATTTTTGTAGTTTGTAGTTTTATGATAGCTCTAACTGTTCTTGAGATATCGGCCCTGGAAAGTGAGGGCACAGAGAAACGGGTGTATCTGCATCTCTGCGTCTCTAACTCTCAAACGGTTAGACCTATCCAAAAACTGTTGATTACAGAAATGTGTAAAATAAAATTTCCTATATTTTTGTAGTTTGCAGTTTTACGGTAGCTCTAACCGTTCGAGAGTTCGAGACGCAGAGAAGCAGAGACACTCGTTTCCCTGGGTTCTCTCTTTTAAAAGCTTATATCTCAAGATCGGTTGAAGCTATCAAAAAATTGTTAACAAGTTAAATATGTAAAATAAAATTTCCTACAAATTTGTAGTTTTGAACTTTTTTATAGGTATAACCGTTCGAGAGTTAGAGACGCAGACAGCTAAAGGGTGAGTTTTAATAACCGGTACACAACTTTGGCGCCATGGTTCTTGGTGCTGGCGCGCCATTTGGTCCTTGAAATTTTTAAAAATGTATTCATTGATTTATAATTAACATGTACGTCAAGTTTCAGTTTTGTTGGTTGAGTTCCAGGTAAATGGTGAGCCCTAACGTCCACCATGCCACCATGTAGACGCTTTTTTGTCTGGCGCCTTTCCTTCTTCTGGTAGAAAACTAGGTATAACTCGAGAACCGTAAAAGTTATCAAAATTTTGTGTACTACAGAATTGTTTGAAATCAAATTTCCTACAGTTTTGTAGTTTTAAACGTTTTGACAGGTCTAACCGTTCGAGAGTTAGAGACGCAAAGAAGCAGAGACACTCGTTTCTCTAGGTCTCTCTTCTTTCAAACCGTATATCTCGAGAATGGTTAGGGATATCAAAAAATTGTTAACAAGTGAAATATGTAAAATGATATTTCCTACAATTTTGTAGTTTAAACCTTTTTGATAGCTCTATTCGTTCGCGAGTTAGAGACGCAAAGAAGCAGATACACTCGTTTCTCGGTGCTTTTTCCTTCGCGGGCCTTTATCTCAAGAGCGGTTAGAGCAGTTCAAAAAATACAAACTACAAAAATGTTGAAAATTGAATTTCCTACAATTTTGTTGTTAACAACTTTTTGATAGCTCTAACCGTTTTCGAGATATTGCCTTGAAAGAGAGAGCATAGAGAAAAGAGTGTCTATGCATCTCTGCGTCTCTAACTCTCGAACGGTTAGAGCTATCTAAAAATTTAAAACTACAAAAATGTCTAAAATTAAATTTCCTACAATTATCTAATTATTCATTTTCTGATAGCTCTAACCGCTCTCCAGTTAGAGACGCAGAGAAATGAGACAGTCTCTTCAAACTCCGTTGACATCTTCATCATCATTCTTCATCAATTGAATGTCATTCCGGATGGCTGATTCTCTTTTTTTCCTATTCCCAGAAATTTTGGTCCGAAAAAAGCGTATTTTTTGTTTTGTGTCTTTTTTAATGTGACCATTGGGACCCCCGGAGGAATAGCATGTGGAGAGTGAGAGACGCAGAGAAATTGGGGGAGAGAAAGGGAAGCGAATTTTAAATTAGGAACTAGGGAAATGAGGAGTTGAGAGCTGGGGATAGGATACTAGAATACTAGAGAATGGGAACTTTGCTATTTTTCTAGCTTTTTTTTCAAAAAAAAAATCTTTTGAATATGGCCGAACCCAATCGCCTGTGTAGAGTTAGAGGCGCAGACAGTTAGACACTCTCGTTTCTCTATCTTCTTTTAGAAAGCAAGGTATAACTTAAGAAACGTAGAAGCTACCAAAAAGTTGTGAACTACAAAAATGTGTAAAATTAAATTTCCTATAATTTCGTAGTTTACAACTTTTTGATAGCTTTAACGGTTCAAGAGTTAGAGACGCAGAGAAGGAGAGACACTCGTTTCTCTGGCGTCTCTGTAGAAAACAAGGTATATCTCAACAGCGGTTGAAGCTAGCTGAACTTCGCTAACTATGAAATGCGTAAAATGAAATTTCTCATAAGTTTGTAGTATACAACGTTTTGATATCTCCAACCATTCCAGAGTAAGAGACGCAGAGAAGTAGAGACCCTCGTTTCTCTGGCACTTCTCCTTTCAAGCCGCATATTTCAAGAGCGTTCAAAGCTAGCTAAATTTCGCTAACTACGAAAACATGTAAAATTAAATTTTCTACATTTTTGTAATGAACAACTTTTTGACATTTCTTTTCGTTCTCGAGTTATATCACTTTGAAATCAGCGCGCCAAAAAGCGAGCGAGACGCAGACAGTCAGACGCTCTCGTTTCTCTGCGTCTCTGTATTTTCTATGGCTTGCGTTTTCATTTTAAAAATACGTATTTGCGCATTTCACACTCAACAAAAAACTAACTTTTCGAATCTAAAAAACAGCTTAAATGTCTATAAAATGTCAATCAAAGGCTTCTTCTATGTTCGCCCCGTCTATTCTTTCATTTCTCTGCGTCTCTCTACTCTTTCATCTATTCTTTTCTTTGAAAAGAGTCCCTTTCTCTGGTTAGGTCCCTTCCCCAACAACACATGTCCCTTATATCCTGAGAGGACCCCTGAAAGAGTGAGAGAGAAGAAGAGAGGGAGACGCAGAGAAAAACAGGTATAACTTTTGAATGGTAAGAGCTATCAAGAAAGTTTTAATTAATAAAATGTGTAAAATTGAATTTCCTAACTTTTTGTAGTTGATAACTTTTTGATAGCTTCAACCGCTCTTGAGATATACCTTTTGAAAGAAGAAAGCCCTGAGAAACGAGTATCTCTGCGTCTCTGCAAATCTAACTCTTGAACAGTTATAGCTATCAAAAAAGTGTCAACTAATGAATAGTGTAAAATAAAATTTCCTATATTTTTGTAGTTAGCACTTTTTATCTAGCTATTACCATTCAAAAGATATGACCTATTTTTTCAAAACGAAGAGAGAGTGAGAGACGCAGACATGTCCCATCCACCTTTTCTCTTTTCTTCGGAGCAAAGGGACTCTTTTTCTGGAGAGGACTTCTCCAATTACTCTCTTCTTCTTCTTCTTCTTTTTTCTTCATCTTCTGGAGACATATGTCACATGTCTCTGAATGAGAATTCCTTTGCTCCAGAAGACGTTGGTCAGGTCATATAACTTTTTTTTGGTTGATTTGTTAAAAAAAAATTTGTGTAGTTTTTGAGGTTTTTCTTTGAAAATAATAATTTTCTGAATTGCTAATATTAATTGTTCCAACATCAGAATTTCCAAATTTTCGAACTCCTGAATTTCAGAATTATGGAATTTTTGAGGTTTTCAAGATTTAAACCAAATTTCTGAATTTCTGAACTTCTGAATTTCTGAATTTCTGAATTTCTGAATTTCTGAATTTCTGAATTTCTGAACTTCTGAATTTCTGAATTTCTGAACTTCTGAATTTCTGAATTTCTGAATTTCTGAATTTCTGAATTTCTGAATTTCTGAATTTCTGAATTTCTGAATTTCTGAATTTCTGAATTTCTGAATTTCTGAATTTCTGAATTTCTGAATTTCTGAATTTCTGAATTTCTGAATTTCTGAATTTTTGAATTTCTGAATTTCTGAATTTCTGAATTTCTGAATTTCTGAATTTCTGAATTTTTGAATTTTTGAATTTTTGAATTTCTGAATTTCTGAATTTCTGAATTTTTGAATTTTTGAATTTTTGAATTTCTGAATTTCTGAATTTCTGAATTTCTGAATTTCTGAATTTCTGAATTTCTGAATTTCTGAATTTCTGAATTTCTGAATTTCTGAATCTCCGAATTTCTGAATTTCTGAATTTCTGAATTTCTGAATTTCTGAATTTCTGAATTTCTGAATTTCTGAATTTCTGAATTTCTGAATTTCTGAATTTCTGAATTTCTGAATTTCTGAATTTCTGAATTTCTGAATTTCTGAATTTCTGAATTTCTGAATTTCTGAATTTCTGAATTTCTGAATTTCTGAATTTCTGAATTTCTGAATTTCTGAATTTCTGAATTTTAGAATTTTCGATTTTTAGAGTCTCAAAATGCTCGAATTTTGAATTTTATTGAATTACCCAATTTATACATTTTCAGTATTTTTTGTTTACGGATTAAACTACAAACTACAAGAAATATAAATAAAAAACTTTTTGAACTCAAGTTTTCTTCTTTTTCGTCACTTTTTCCCGATGATCAAAAAGTACATTTTCTTCCATGAATATTCATGAAAAATGGAATAAAAAATGAGAAAATTTTTGAAATATATTTCCTCCTTTTCTTAGAATTTGTTTTTGGATATTCAGAAGTTCCGAAAATTCAAATTTCATAACTTTCCGGCTTCTTCTTCTCCCAATTTTCTCTGAGAATCTTCTGGAAAAGAAGAAGAAGCCAAAAATAAGAATTTCTTTTTTCCTCATTTCCGTTCTTCTTCTTTTTGGCTTCTTTTTATTCCTCATCTGATCCCCTGACAATTCCATCTTCTTCTTCTTCTTTTCCTTATTTTTCTCTTCTCCGAATTCTCAAAAAATTCCCAATTTTTTCTTCCCAGTGTGTTCATTTAAAGAAGTCTTTTCCTTCTTTTTTTCTGTCAAAAAAGAAGAAAAAACGGAGAATCAAATATTCTGAAGAAGATTCTATTTTTCTTGCTTTCATTTTTTCTTTTTTTCCAGGATTTTGGAGCTCTTCGAAAAGATCTCAAAATTGATTAATTTTTTGAAAATTCCAGATCCCAATTTTCCCAAAATGTTAGCAGCTCGTGGTGTCTCATTGGGCTTGGGAAAAATCAATTTATCGGATTTGAATCAATTGCCACAGGATCGGTAAGTTTTTCTGAAATTCTGAGATTCTAAACTTCTGAAATTCTGAAATTCTTAGATTTTGAGATTCTGAGATTCTAAGATTCTGAGATTCTGAGATTCTGAGATTCTGAGATTCTGAGATTCTGAGATTCTGATATTCTGAGATTCTGACGATCCAAAGCACTCAAATTTTCAATTTTTTTAAAGTTCCCGCCAAATCTGAAAATTCTAGATTATCACAAATGAAAAAAGATATTTAAAAATTCTGAAAAATCAAAAATTTTTGGAGAATCTTCTAAAAATTTCGAATTCTCAAAAATAAAAGTTCCTATTTTCACATTTTTAGCCCTTTTTCTCACTTCTAACCTCAAAATAATCTACGAAAAAGCAAGAAAAAAACTCCAAAAACCAATCAAATTAGTCTCTCTTTCTGCCTTTTTATAGGTACTTTTATGGCTATATTTACTTACAAAACCTATTTTTTGAAAGCTAGGTGGTTCTTTTTATTTTTTGGTTTCCTGAATTTTATGACCATGTTTTGAAAGCTATTCACTTTTTTGTTGGAGAGCTTGAAATCCATATTTATTTGTAAATGTTCGTTCTGGAACAGCCGGTTTGTTGGCAGAGAGCCAATGAGTTTCCAAAGTGTAATTGTTCACCAAAATTGTAAGTTTACGGTAGTTTTGGGGTACGATTTAGGGGGACTATTGGGGGTCCGGGAAATCAGACACTAAAACTTTAAACGTTTGAATTTTCGAATTTTTGAATCTCAGAATCTCAGAATCTCAGAATCTCAGAATCTCAGAATCTCAGAATCTCAGAACCTCAGAATCTCAGAATCTCAGAATCTCAGAATCTCAGAATCTCAGAATCTCAGAATCTCAGAATCTCAGAATCTCAGAATCTCAGAATCTCAGAATCTCAGAATCTCAGAATCTCAGAATCTCAGAATATCAGAATCTCAGAATCTCAGAATCTCAGAATCTCAGAATCTCAGAATCTCAGAATCTCAGAATCTCAGAATCTCAGAATCTCAGAATCTCAGAATCTCAGAATCTCAGAATCTCAAAATCTCAAAATCTCTGAATCTCAAAATCTCAGAATCTCAGAATCTCAAAATCTCAGAATCGCAATTTCAGAATTTTAGAGTTTACAACTTTGAATTTCTGAATTTCGGAATTTTTGAATTGTAGGATTTCTGAGTTTGCATTTTTCTCTTCAGTATTTTCGAGTTTCAGGACTTCAGAGTTTCGGAATTTCTCGAATTTGTCGAAAATTAAGATTTTGAATTTCAAAAAACCCCAAAAAATATTCCCTCTTCTTTCCAGAATCCTCGCTGCTCAATTCAAAAAATCTCAAGATGCGAAAAACAAAAAGCCGCGGATTATCATCAAAAAGAAAGCGGATGCCAAGGTCAGTTTTTTTCCGTTTTTTCCAAATTTTCAAGTTTTTTGGGGTCCCAAAATTGTATAAAGTCACGAAAGTCTCTCTTTTTTGAGATTCTTAAGTTGCAAACTAGAAAATGTTGTAAAACATGAACAAGAATAGAAAAAATTGGCGAATGAAAAAAATAAATTGGTCTCTCCATCTATTTTTTTTTGTTCCGAAATTGTATGGGTAAAGGAAATTGGAAAATGGCGAGTTTCTGGAGTCGAAAAAAAAAGAAAAAAAGTTATTGAATTGCCGATTGAGTTCATTTTGTGGAGTAGAAACTAGTTGGATATCTTAGTTGTACTGAATTTGTAAATTTTCTACTGAAGGAGGTTTTTTTATTTTAAAAAATCCTGTTGACAAAAAAAGGATTCCATTCGGTCGGGAAATTTACGTACGCAAATATAGGCATTTTGATGCCTAATGGCACGAAATCGGTCGGCGACCGGCCAGCTCGGACGGCTGTCAGTCGGCTGGGTCGGTCGGCGGTCGGCGATTTTTGACCGACCAAAATGAAAGACTCAGACAAAAGTTTCCCGAAATTAAATTTTTTTTGAAAGTAGAATCGCGAAAGAAATTCAGAAAATTGAATGTCTGATTTTGAATTTCTGAGTTTCTGGATTTTCAGAATTCCATAGATTACAAGGTCCTGCATTCCTGAACTTGTCAGAATCCTGGAATTTCCTAATTTCCTGAAATTTCCGTTTCTTCTGGAATGTCAGAATATGAATTTTCAATCTCTGAATTTCTGGATTTTCAATGGCTCAAAATTTTAGACCCAAAAAAACAAAGACATTTTGGAATTTCGAATTTTTAGTATTTTTAATCAGAAATTCCAGAAAATGCTGAAAATCCAGAAAATTCGTAGATTCTGAAATTTCGAAATTCTGAAATTCCTGGAAATTCTGAAATCCTGAACTTCAGGAATTCTGAAATTCTAAAGTTCTGAAATTCGGAAATTTTGAAATTTTGGCTTCGCGTCACTTCGAAACCACGACGTTTCGAAACCAGTCATTTCGAAACGGCGAAATTTGCACGCTGCAATTTTTTTCTTTAATTTAATACTTAAAATTTCCAATTTTCAATTTCATTTTACGTTTTTTTTTCGGTTTCGAAATGACCGGTTTCGAAGTGTCGCGATTTCCGAGTGACGCGGATCCGAAACTTTGAAGTTCTGAAGTTCTGAAATTCTAGAATTCAAGAATACCGGAATTCTGAAGAATGCCAGGAAATTCATAATCTCGGAAATTCAAAATTTTTGAATTTTTGAACTTCTAAATTCCTGAATCTCTGGATTTCCAAATTCTCGAAATTTCGAGCTCAAAACAAGAGTCTAGACACCAACTTTTATAAAAACTCCTAAAGTAATATTTCTCTCAATAGAGCACACTTTCCCATCTGTCTCTCTCATATCCCACTCAATCTCTCATATCCCACTCACTTGAAAAAACCCTTATTTTTCTTCCAAAACCTTCTTCTTCTTCTTTTTTCCCTTTAATCCTTTCCTTCCAATTCCAAATTTCTAATGCAAATATAAAACTTCGTTTCCGATATATTCCATATATTTCTCTGAAAATTCCCAAGAGAGAATTCCTAGAGGGGACAGCATATCCGGAATACACTAAATTCAATATAAAACACATTTTTTCTCGCATTTCTCCGAAGAAATTCCATCTTCTGAGGTGTGGTTTTTGTTGCTCAATGGGGATATACCGGAAATCTCTTCCATTCCACAAGTTTTTCATTTTTTCCAAGCTTTTTCTTCTTCTGGAAGAACGTTTTGCCTTCTGAAGACGACGTCACGTCTTCTGAATTTTTAAAAATTTGAAGTTTGAAAATTCTAAAAACAAAAAGAAAATTGGAATTTTTCAAAATCCCTCTTTTTCAAAATCCTAAAAAAATCAAAAATGGATATTCCAATTTTCAAAAAAAAACAAGATTTTCTGAAAACCACAAATACCGAAAACCTGTAATAGAAGGGCCCCTAACTTCCAACGTTGAGCTGATATAACTCGGTTTCTGTGAAAGATATCAAAAAGTGATCAACTGATAAATTGCTTATCATAATATCACCAACATTTTATCAGTTGACCACTTTTTGATGCCTCTGACAGGAATTGAGATAATTGAGCTCAAACTTGACAGTGTAAGAGCTTTTCTATTACAGGTATTACGGTATTTTGGAGCCGTGTTTTATGTCGAGATTTGAAAAATAAAGTCTTGCAAAAAAGAGCAAATTTTTGAAGAATCATAAATTTTATATTGAAAAAAAGGACTTTAGTTTTTTGACATGATTCCACTTGTCATATTGGATATTTTGGATTTTGAAAATCTCTGAAAGTCATGAAAAATTCTAACAATTCCAAAAAAAAAATCCACGTCATCGTTCAAACAAAGACACCTGAACCATTTGACTCCTCCCACAAGTCTTCTGAATATTTCAGAAGACGTCGCATATCAATTTTCAAGAAAATTGCTCATTTTTTACTCATTTTTGGCTCAAAAATCCAAAATTGCCAAATTCCAGAACTAAACATTTTTTTGCGGATTTTCTAGAAAAAAGAACGTATTCTGGAATGCCATCTCAATCATCATCTGAATTTTGTATTCTGAATCTTCTAAAAATAGGGAAAAATCATCAAATTTGGAATGCATAGATATCTATCTTCTATCTGTTTTCTGACGACACTTTTTCTTCTTTTTTGGTCTATTTTTCACCCAGAAATTGACAGAAAAAATGAGCAAAGAAGAGGCATCTAACAAGAAACAAGATTTCTTCTCTTTTTTCTAGAAGATTCTATAGTTCATTATCTTTTTTTCTGGGTTTTTGGGGTCACATTTTTTTGTTTGTTGGAGAGAGTTTTGGAAAAAAATTGAATAGGAAAATTCAGAAATTAAGAAATTCAGAAATTCAGAAATTCAGAAATTGAGAAATTCAGAAATTCAGAAATTCAGAAATTCAGAAATTGAGAAATTCAGAAATTCAGAAATTCAGAAATTCAGAAATTCAGAAATACAGAAATTCAGAAATTCAGAAATTCAGAAATTCAGAAATTCAGAAATTCAGAAATTCAGAAATTCAGAAATTCAGAAATTCAGAAATTCAGAAATTCAGAAATTCAGAAATTCAGAAATTCAGAAATTCAGAAATTCAGAAATTCAGAAATTCAGAAATTCAGAAATTCAGAAATTCAGAAATTCAGAAATTCAGAAATTCAGAAATTCAGAAATTCAGAAATTCAGAAATTCAGAAATTCAGAAATTCAGAAATTCAGAAATTCAGAAATTCAGAAATTCAGAAATTCAGAAATTCAGAAATTCAGAAATTCAGAAATTCAGAAATTCAGAAATTCAGAAATTCAGAAATTCAGAAATTCAGAAATACAGAAATTCAGAAATTCAGAAATTCAGAAATTCAGAAATTCAGAAATTCAGAAATTCAGAAATTCAGAAATTCAGAAATTCAGAAATTCAGAAATTCAGAAATTCAGAAATTCAGAAATTCAGAAATTCAGAAATTCAGAAATTCAGAAATTCAGAAATTCAGAAATTCAGAAATTCAGAAATTCAGAAATTCAGAAATTCAGAAATTCAGAAATTCAGAAATTCAGAAATTCAGAAATTCAGAAATTCAGAAATTCAGAAATTCAGAAATTCAGAAATTCAGAAATTCAGAAATTCAGAAATTCAGAAATTCAGAAATTCAGAAATTCAGAAATTCAGAAATTCAGAAATTCAGAAATTCAGAAATTCAGAAATTCAGAAATTCAGAAATTCAGAAATACAGAAATTCAGAAATTCAGAAATTCAGAAATTCAGAAATTCAGAAATTCAGAAATTCAGAAATTCAGAAATTCAGAAATTCAGAAATTCAGAAATTCAGAAATTCAGAAATTCAGAAATTCAGAAATTCAGAAATTCAGAAATTCAGAAATTCAGAAATTCAGAAATTCAGAAATTCAGAAATTCAGAAATTCAGAAATTCAGAAATTCAGAAATTCAGAAATTCAGAAATTCAGAAATTCAGAAATTCAGAAATTCAGAAATTCAGAAATACAGAAATTCAGAAATTCAGAAATTCAGAAATTCAGAAATTCAGAAATTCAGAAATTCAGAAATTCAGAAATTCAGAAATTCAGAAATTCAGAAATTCAGAAATTCAGAAATTCAGAAATTCAGAAATTCAGAAATTCAGAAATTCAGAAATTCAGAAATTCAGAAATTCAGAATTTCAGAAGTTCAGAAATTCAGAAATTCAGAAATTCAGAAATTCAGAGATTCAGAAATTCAGAAATTCAGAAATTCAGAAATTCAGAAATTCAGAGATTCAGAAATTCAGAAATTCAGAAATTCAGAAATTCAGAAATTCAGAAATTCAGAGATTCAGAAATTCAGAAATTCAGAAATTCAGAATTTCAGAAGTTCAGAAATTCAGAAATTCAGAAATTCAGAATTTCAGAAGTTCAGAAATTCAGAAATTCAGAAATTCAGAAATTCAGAAATTCAGAAATTCAGAAATTCAGACCGGATTTCATTTAAATTTCGAAAAATTAAGAATTCCCGAAAAAAAGCCCCAAAATTTCGGAAATTTTTGAAAATTTAGACTCTCACTATCAGCTCAAAATTTGAATTCCAAAATAAGCAATTTTCTCAAAATTTCAAATTCAAATTTTTTCTGCAAAAAAAACCTCCCCATCCTCTTTTTCCCTGTCTTTGCTAATCCTATTTTTTCTCCCCACACCTCTTCTTTTTTCCATTTCCATGATCCAATTAATTAAAGTAAAATCCCATTTGAACAAAAAAAAAAACAATGGATGGGTGTGTTCTTTTTTTCTGTTTTTCCCAGTTTCAAAATTTCAAATTTCCAGCTTTTGTACCATTTTTTAGTTTCAAAAGGTCCTAATTCTTTGCTTTTCTGAAACATTTGTAGGCTGATTTTTTGTATTGTTTTAAAGTTTAAGTGTTCAAAAAAAATCCAAAAATCGGGGTTTCCGACATTGTCAACTTTGAGCTCCATCATCTCGACTCCTCTGAAAGATATCAAAAAATGGTCAACTGATAAAAGGTTGCTCATTTTAGGATAAACATTTGATCAGTTGACAACTTTCTCGTATCTTTCACAGGAACCGAGATAAGGGGGTCCTTCTAATACAGGTCGTAACTAAAGCAATACAAAAATCAGCATGCCCCGCTTTTCACTCATTTTTCCCAAAATTTTCTGAAATTCTTAATTACCATCGTAACTAATCATTTTGCTAATTTGAAGTAAATTGAATGCGGACACGAAACTGTGAATATTCGAGAGTTGCCACTTATGATCAACAAGAGGGACAACCACCCATTGGATTCGTAGATAGGGCATTTACGTCGAAAAATCGGCATGATAAGGTAATTAAAAAACGGTAATTAGGGGTAATTAATCTAAAAGAATTCGAAAATTCGAAAAAAAAAACTTTTCTGCCTCAGGGGTTCGAACCCCGGTGTTCAGATTAGTAGTCTTTGAAAATCCCACTGCACCAAATGTGTATTTTCTCCATATATCGCTAACATTTTGTTTTAAATGGTTTTCAAAAACGTTAAATCAATTTTTGGGGTCTTTAGAGAATTCGGAGCATTTTTGAATACTGTATTTCCTTCGACAGGACTTAATTATCTCGGTTTCTAAACGAGATATCGAAAATTGTCAAGTGAGATTTAAACGTGATGAAAAAAAATTATACGAAAAAAAAGTTTGAAAAAATCAAATTCTAGAGGAAAAGAACTGCGTGAATTAAATTCGAAACCCACGACCCAAGATGACCTCAGCGAGATAAGATCATTCTTATAATAAATAAATGAAGTTGCGTCTCTTTGTTTCTCTCTCTGTCTCTCTGTCAGTTTGTCCGCAAATTTTGAAAAGCTGGAAAATAAAATATAGATTCACGTGACCTTTAAAAAAGAGTGAGTCGCGAAGCGACGAACAGTAAAAGAAAAAGGTTAATTCCAGCTGTTTGTAGCGCCGGAGGCGCGGCAAACAGGCTGGTCTAGTTACTATAAAGGAAGAGAAAAGTAGAGGGAAGAATCAGTTCTCCCTTCTCGGGGCTCCCGAGAGGGGACCAGAGAAGGAATCCGGATATCTGGGTCCGGATTCCTAGGTCCGGATTCCTGGGTCCGGATACCGGATTTCCGGATACTGATTCCGGATTCCTAGATCCGGAGTCCTGGGTCCGGATTCCGGATTTCCGGGTCCTGATTCCGGATTCTGGGTTCGGACTCCTGGGCCCGGATTTTGGATTTCCAGGTCCTGATTCCGGATTCCTGGATCCGGACTCCTGGGTCTGGATTCCTGGGTCCGGATTCCGGATTTCCGGGTCCTGATTCCGGATTCCTGAGTCCGGATTCCGGATTTCCGGGTCCTGATTCCGGATTCCTGGGTCCGGATTCCGGATTTCCGGGTCCTGATTCCAAATTCCTGGGTCCGGATTCCTGGGTCCGGACACCTGGGCCCGGGTTCCTGGGTCCGGATTCCTGGGCCCGGGTTCCTTGGTCCGGATTCCTGGGTCCGGATTCCTGGGTCCGGACACCTGGGCCCGGGTTCCTGGGTCCGGATTCCGGATTTCCGGGTCCTGATTCCCGGGTTCGGATTCCGGATTCCCGGGTTCGACTTCCGGATTCCCGGGTCCGGAATTCGGATTCCTGGGTCCGGATTCCTGTGTCCGGATTCCGGATTTCCGGGTCCTGATTCCGGATTCCGGATTTCCGGGTCCTGATTCCGGATTCCTGGGTCCGGATTCCTGGGTCCGGATTCTGGATTTCCGGGTCCTGAGTCCGGATTCCTGGGTCCGGACTCCTGGGCCCGGATTCCGGATTTCCACGTCCTTATTCCGGATTCCTGGGTCCGGATTCCGGATTTTCGGGTCCGGATTCCGGATTTCCGGGTCCTGATTCCGGATTTCTGGGTCCGGATTCCTGATTCAAGGGTCCGGGTTCCGGATTCCCGGGTTCGAATTCCGGATTCCCCGGTCCGGATTTCGTACTCCCAGGTTCGGATTCCGGATTCCCGAATCCGGATTTCGGATTCCTTTGTCCGGATTTTCGGGTCCGGATTCCTGGTTCCCGGGTCTGGATTCCGGACTCCCGGGTTCGGATATTCGATTTCTGGTTCCGGATTTCGGATTACTGAGTCAGGATTCCGGATTCCCGGGTCCGGATTTCGGATTCCTCAGAAATTCTAATAATCCGAAAATTAAAAATTCCAGTTTAGACCTTAAAAAAATAGTCTCTGAGCGAAAGTGGAAAAACTTTTTTCTAATTGTAAGGTTACATGCCCCGGAGGGGCGTAAACCGACTGGTCATATACATTTTATCAGCTGACAGCTTTTAGATATCTTTTACAGTAACCTAGCTATGGGAGCTGTTCGATCACATTTTCAAACATTTTTAGCACTCCTAAATTTTCTAGTTTCATTGGAAGCGAATTTCCTTCCGTCCAAACTAATTACTATCCAATTAGCACTCTTTTTTTCTTCCGTTTTTTGTCACTTCCCATCCATTTCAAATGACTATTTTGCGTGTTTTCCATAGAACTCAATTAAGCTCCGCCCACTTTTTGTATCTGTATACTATAGTAAGATGCTCCCTCCGCCAAGTTCAAGTTTTCTCGAACACCCACTTGGGTAATCAAAACTTGAGAGAAACATAATATTTGTTTAGACTCTCTTCTCCTCATTTTCTCAGGTAAATGAGAGAGATCGAATTTGGAGAAGAGACGCAGACAAACAGAAACAGGGAATAAGCAGAGAAGGGGATATTCATCCCCCTCTCTCGGCTGCTCCTTTTCTATTTTTCTTTTACTGATAACTTATCAGTGATAACTTTTTTTTTCTCTGAAATTTGAGAAAAATTTAAATTTGGCGCCAAAATGGTGAGCCTGAGAGCTAGGCGAGTGTTTTTGGCGTCCTATTATGCGGCAAATAAGAGAGTGAGTTTTGAGAAAAATATTTTTGAAAAAAATCTGAAATTTCAAAAGTTCAAAAGTTCAAAAATTCAGAAATTCAGAAAATCCTGAAATTCGAGAATAATCAAAATTGAAAAAAATCGAAAATTTCAAAATTCGAAAATTCAAGAATTCAAAAACTGAAAAATTCGAGAAATCGGAAGTTCACAAATTCGAAAGTTTGAAAAATTCAAAACTTCAACAATTCAAAAAAGTCCAAATATTCAAAAGTACAAGAATTTAAAAATTCGAAAACTCAAAAGTTCAGAAATTCAGAAGTTCAGAAATTCAGAAATTCAGAAATTCAGAAATTCAGAAATTCAGAAATTCAGAAATTCAGAAATTCAGAAATTCAGAAATTCAGAAATTCAGAAATTCAGAAAATCCTGAAATTCGAGAATAATCAAATTTTGAAAAATCGGAAATTTCAAAATTTGAAAATTCAAGAATTCAAAAAATTCAGAAATTCGGAAATTCAGAAATTCGGAAAAAAAGTTCAAAAGATTCTATTATTTCGGAAATTCGGCAATTCCTGAAATCCGAATTCTGCAATTTCTGTAAAACTCGAATAAAAAAATCTTTGAAAAAAAAAAACAAAATTTTCTAGAAACTTCAGAAGTTTTAATTTTTTTTTTTAAATTTGAGATATTTCAGAAACTCACAAAAATTTTAAAATTCAAGGAAATTCTGTCATTCCGAAGTTCTGACTCAGTAATTCAAAAACTCAGTAATTCAAAAAAAAAACTCAGTAATTCAAAAACTTGAAAACTCGAAAGTTTTTAGATTTATGAGAATCTAGAAAAGTTCAAAAATCCTGAATCTTCCAGACAAACCAGAAAGTGAAAAATTCGAAAATTCAGAGTTCCTTCTGGTACTTCTTAGACTTCAGAAATTCTGAAATTCAGTCCAAGATTCCGAAAAACAGAGATTCAGAAATTCTGAAATTCTTCTGCAACCTCTGCTTAGCAACATGTCCCCATAACTACAAACTCCAGACTCATGGAATATATTATATCCTTCTTCCTCATTTATCCTTCTTCTTCTTTTCCTCCTTTTTTCTATTCTTTTGTCTATTTGTCCATTTCATCATATTCTTCTATTTTTTCATTTTTCTCTTTTTCTTCCTCCCCCACCTTTTTCTCGTTTTCCTTTTCCTGTCGGGATACACAGGAGAGACTCCAACCAATTTTGGATTTATTTTTTTGGAAGAAAAAAAAGTAGCCAACTGGACCTTCTGAGCTCTCCTACCCTTTTCCGTTACTCAAATATTTGAAACTCTAAGAAAAAAGAATAGTATTATTTATGTTTGCTAGAAGATGGAAAGAGTTTCGAATAATGGTAAGAATTTAGATTTAGGCAAAAAAAGTCCAAAATCCTGACTTCAGATTTTCTATTTTTTGATTTTTTTTTAATTTTCAAAGAGAAACTTGAATTTTGAGAATCTCTGAATACACAAAGTTCTGAATGTCCGAATCACTGATTTTCTGAATTTCTGGATTTCTGAGCTTTTTTGAAATTCTGAGATTCTGAGATTCTGAGATTCTGAGATTCTGAGATTCTGAGATTCTGAGATTCTGAGATTCTGAGATTCTGAAATTCTGAGATGCTGAGATTCTGAGATTCTGAGATGCTGAGATTCTGAGATTCTGAGATTCTGAGATGCTGAGATTCTGAGATTCTGAGATGCTGAGATTCTGAGATTCTGAGATTCTGAGATTCTGAGATGCTGAGATTCTGAGATTCTGAGATTCTGAGATTCTGAGATTATGAGATTCTGAGATACCGAAATTCTGAGATTCTGAGATTCTGAGATTCTGAGATTCTGAGATTCTGAGATTATGAGATTCTGAGATACCGAAATTCTGAGATTCTGAGATTCTGAGATTCTGAGATTCTGAGATTCTGAGATTCTGAGATTCTGAGATTCTGAGATTCTGAGATACCGAGATTCTGAGATTCTGAGATTCTGAGACTCTGTGATTTTGAGATTCTGGGATTCTGAGATTCTGAGATACCGAGATTCTGAGATTCTGAGATTCTGAAATTCTGAGATTCTGAGATTCTGAGATTCTGAGACTCTGTGATTTTGAGATTCTGGGATTCTGAGATTCTGAGATACCGAGATTCTGAGATTCTGAGATTCTGAGATTCTGAAATTCTGAGATACCGAGATTCTGAGATTCTGAGATTCTGAGATTCTGAGATACCGAGATTCTGAGATTCTGAGATTCTGAGACTCTGTGATTTTGAGATTCTGGGATTCTGAGATTCTGAGATACCGAGATTCTGAGATTCTGAGATTCTGAAATTCTGAGATTCTGAGATTCTGAGATTCTGAGACTCTGTGATTTTGAGATTCTGGGATTCTGAGATTCTGAGATACCGAGATTCTGAGATTCTGAGATTCTGAGATTCTGAAATTCTGAGATACCGAGATTCTGAGATTCTGAGATACCGAGATTCTGAGATTCTGAGATTCTGAGATTCTGAGGTTCTGAGATTCTGAGATTCTGAGATTCTGAGATTCTGAGATTCTGAGGTTCTGAGATTCGGAGATTTCTGAATTTCTGATTTTCTGAATATCCGATTTTACTATTTTTTGATTTTCCCAGAATTTAATAACGTCGATTCTCAAAATTTTCTTTACAAAGTCAAAACCAAAAACTACAAATTCACTTTACTTTTCCTCTACTAATCCTTGTTGTCTTTTTCCCCTTCGAAACATTTCGTATTCTGCCTCTGGGGCTCTTTCCCCCCTAGATTATCCTTCCCTTTTCGATTTATCATTTTTCTTTTCGAAAAGAAAAAAAAGAAATAGTACACAAACTAAAAGAGACGCAGACACTACTACAAACTGTTTGGGGAGAGCTCATTTGGAGCCAAAAAATGGGGTCCAAATAGACACAAAAAAAGAGGAAAATTGAATTTTCAAGGATTCTTTTTTTCTAGAATTTTTTTCTGGGATTTCCTTTTTTCCTCTATTTTTTCCCAATATTTTTGTTTCATTTTGTGTCATTTTCAAGTACCTTTTCTGCCTGCTAAAGAGTACTTGACACAGTATTTTCTGTCTTACTGACCCTACTTTTTATTTTCGTTCTTTGTGCAAAAAAAGAGCATTTTTGAGAGCAAGAAAACATTTTTTGCTGTTTTTGGTTCTGCTAGAAATTATGAATCAAGTAGGTTTGGTTTTCAAAAATTAGAGTTTCTGAAAAAAATTAAATGTCAATCAACAGCTAAAAATTATAGTTTTAGGAATTAAAATGAAAAAAATACATTAAAAAGTCAAAAAGTTTTTAAAAAAATCTAACAATAAATTTCAGATCATTGTGAAATTTTGAATTTTAAAAACTGAAGTTTTGAAATACTAAATAGTTCTATATGAGCAATTCGGGCAAACTATGCTTTGGGATCAATTTAGAACTCCAAATATGGAAATTAAAAGTTTTGTAGGAATTTATGAGTTTTTATAAGAAAATCAGTGAAAATTTTCAGAAAAATTAAAGTTCTGGGACCCCGAAAAATTGACATTAAAAAAAAACCAAAAATTTGAATTTCCCTCTAAATCATAACCACATTTTTCAAATTTTCAGACAGTATGGGCCGCTTGTCGAGCAGTTATCTTCGGTTGTATCATCATAGTAGTGGGATTGGCAATGACAGTTTTAGGATATTTTGACAAGTATTTTTCGGAGGTAAGTATCAATTTTTAACTCCAAAATAAGGCCACCCGAACATTCTTTATTGGAAGAGTTCAACTTTGAGCTCTTATATTTCGGCTCCTGTGAAAGATATCAAAAAGTGGTAAACTAACAAAATGTTTATCAAAATATCACCAATATTTTATCAGTTGAACATTTTTTGATATCTGTTACAGGGACTGAGATATATGGGCTCAAAGTTGAAGGCCCGAATGGTATAAACTACAGTACACCCACCCGTGCCGTCAACTTTGAGCTCTCATATCTCGGTTCCTGTGATAATTATCAAAAAGTGGTCAACTAATAAAATGTTTATCATGATATCAGTAATATTTTATTAGTTGACTACTTTTTGATATCTTTCAAAGCAACCGAAATATATAAGCTCAAAATTTGAAGGCACTCTACTAGCGCGTATTTTTTCTAGCTAAATGGAAAATGTGGCTAAATGGAAAAAGAATTCAAAATTTTCAAGAAAAACTGTAATTGGTGGAACCAAACCAACTTTTTAAACTTTCAAAAACATTTTCTTTAAATTTTTTTTTCATTATTCAAAAAAAACTTCCAGAAAACCGAAATAATCGATGGAACCGAACAAGTGACTCATGATAGAATGATACAGTACCAATTGAAAAGTATGCAGGTTGGTAATTAATTTTTAATAGATTAATTGCTCCCAATTTCCAATAATTACAGTACCTCGGTCCGATTCTAATGGGAATCGGCTCATTTATCCTAATAATCGCTTGTGTGGTTACGCTGGAATCTCGTGATAAGCATGCACAAATTATCACCGAAGAATCAATTTTACAAAAACGGCGAAGATTGATTTCGGAAGAAGAGGAGAAGGCCGAGCATAATGATGTTTTTATTCAGGATGATGATGAGGATAAGGAACCGTATTTTGGAGATGGAAGGTGCGTTTTTATTTTGACACAAATTTTGAAATTCCCATTTTCCAAATGTTGAGTTTTCTCAAAAATTCGGATCTCGGAAGATCCCAATTTTTGGAATTTTCGGTTTCTAAAAAAGAAAATCGAAAACAAAAGTTCTAATTTTTCGAAATTCCGAATTTCGCTCAAAAAATCGATATTTCCAGGCGATTCGTAACCCTCGATGCCAATCGCTTGGCTCCATTAGCTGACGTCGATTCGCTAACGGATATCTCACTGACCCATCGTGGAGGATCTGAATCCAGATTACGTGAGTTTTCGAAATTTTCAGAATATTCCGAAAATTCAACTCTCAGAATCCGAAGACGTGACGGTGCCACCGGATTCCACAGAATTCTACCAGGAATGTGAACTTCAGGAGCTAGATGAACATGAGCCAACAACGTCTTCCAGTTTTCTGAATCCCACAACGACACTTGAAGAACTTCAAAATGACATGGTGGTGGATTCAGAAATCGTTCCGTCATCAGAAGTGACGTCATCTGAAAATCCTTCTAGTTCTCCAAAAAGCCACAAATTGAGGCTGGAAGTTTTGGCGTCGGAGATGGACTAAATTAATTTTGAATTTTTATGAAAATTTAGGATTTTCAATTTGTGCCGTTCCCTCTTTTTTTCGAAAATTTTTGCGGGTGTTTTCATAATCATGATCAGTTTTTTTTTCTGGAAATTATTAAGAAACTAATTTTTATCTGAATTTTTTATGTGTTTGTATATCTGAAAAATAATAAATGCAATATTAATTTTTTCAATGATTTGTCCTGGAACTTCTTGAAGTTCTGAAATTCAACAACTCTGAAACTCTTTTTTAAGCCATTTTAAGATGGTGGCCTAACTTTTACAAGATGAGTTTTCTAGGCCACCTATTTTTTAGGCCTCTTGATATTCACCTTGTGTATTTTCCAGGCTATTATACCATGGTGGCCTAGAAAACTCAACTTGAAAAAGTTAGGCCACCACTTCAAAATGGCCAACATAACGAGAAAAATATGAGTAACGACACTCCGAGATCCTCGGAAAATTTCGTAAAAAAATTTAAAAGAGTAAAAAATTTTTTTCATTTTTTTCACATCTAGGGAAAATCTCTAAAATCGAAAAAAAATGAGAAAAAAATTATTCTGCAATTGTAAAATTTTAAACACCAAATTAATAAACAACTCAAAACACATCATTTGTGAAATTTTGAGCATCAAAAATACATTTTCAGCTGAGTTATGGCAAAAATGCCGACGCATACCTTTTGTGCTCTGAACATCATAAATCGAGATTCCGACTTCCAAAATTCTTTAAAACTTTTTTGGTGCTTATTTGGACACTGGTAATCATGTCACATCTAAAATCGAAACCAGAAAACATTCTGGAAAAAAGTTTTTTTTTTGGATTCCCGAACCACTGTTACATCTGAAACTGCTCTGAAAATTCTGAAAGTGATACATTTTCAAAAAACCGATTTTTATGATTTTGGATTTCACAACTATTTTTATGCAGAATTTCAAGTCGATTGAGCAATTTTGAACTAAGTTATGAATGTTCGAAAAATTCTCCTTACCACTTCTCGCCACTGTAATACGGAGAGTGAGAAATTGAGCAAAAAGTTTTGAAGCATTTTTTATTGTACAGCGAATCTAATATGGGTGGCGTCTTGGTGGATGATTATGATGATTATGATTGATAGATTATTATGATGAAACGGGACAATGAATAGATTATGAGCAGTTGCAATTTTCCAGGAAACTAGAGTTTTATACATAAAAACTAGATCAGATAGAAGTCGACGTTACTCTAAGGATTCTAAATTGTGTTCACGGAGACAATCAAAGTAGGATATATAGGGATAGTTGAACTTCTTATAACATCGGAACAGGAATGACTTTTGGACGCCTTCAAGAAGCTTGATTTGCTCCTAGAGGACGGGGGAGAAAACAATTGTACCATACTCAAGAATGGGGCGAATGTAGATGACAAAACATTTTACGAAAATATCCATTTTAGACCGGCGGAGGACATTAAAAAAAATGTTGATTCGTTGGTGAGCTTTCCGGAGTGTGGTAGCGAAGTGGTCAGAGAAGGTCAGTGACGAATTGAGAATGATTCCCAAATCACGAATCCTCTCAACAGTTGGCAATCTCTAAAAATGGTCCAACTCAACTTCCGTACAACAAGCGATTTATTCTCAAACTTGAGTAATTAAACGAATAAAGAAAAAGGTAATAAGAGGGATTTAGGAAGATAAAGGAGTTAGATAAATTATTGAGATTTGGAAAAGGAATGAGAAATTGAAAAGGAAAGAAAAATGAAGAAAATAATAAAAATAAGACAAGACGATCCTTGTGATCGTGTCTTGAGCAAAAAATGAAGATAGAAGAGAAGACGGTCTACCGTCTTCTAAAAGATATTTGAGAGAAAAAGATATAGAAAGATATTTGAGAGAAAAAGATATTGGATAGTCATCAACATAGAGTAGAAAGTTGGAAGAAAATTTATCTCCTATGTCGTTAATGAAAATGAGAAACAGAAGCGGTCCGAGAACGGGAATGCAAGGTGACTTTTCATTGAAATAATATTCGAATGTTTTTTTTTATGAAAAGAACAGAAAAAACTAATGTTTATTAATTTCGAAGGATTATTCACAACATGAACAAGCCCTGGCTCTCTGCGGACGGAAACGTCGGGTAAACCATTGGTAACAAAAAAATTAGACAAATATTGGAAAATGGATAAAGTTGGGATAAAGGGGAAACAAAGAGAAATATGAAATCTTTGATGATTCAAATTCCTGAAAGTATAAAAAAAAATAAAGAAAGTTAAATTTAGAAAAAAAACTCAAGGGAGTACAAGTTCCAGCTTGTACCTGTTGACAGAGGGCTATGTTGGATTCAGTGAAGCTTCCAGCCACGCGGGACTTTTTTATTCCCAACTCTGTTCGAATTCGTCGATGCACCATATACTAGATGCAGTGAATCCTGCCAAATCTCCCTATACGATCCCCGGATCGTCCTTAAAATTGGAAAATGAAACCGTTTATAGAAATGGTAGAAGCACACTTACTCAGAGCACCAGAAAAATATAAAGAAATATCCAGAAAAATAGTGAATACACTTCAAAAAGTCTAAATTCAGTTACAGACCGAAGCATTGGAATTTTGTCAAAAATCAGAGAAATTTGAGGGCCGGTGGAAAATCAGAAACCGGCCATTTGGTGAGTAAAATAATAGAAGAATGAAGATGGGAAATAGGAGGCAAGACGCTTGTCTTTCACTTTCTCTCTTTCTCTTTTCTGACGGTGATTCACCGTGGAATGTGCATTGCGTCAATCACTTTCCTTTATTGAATTTTTTACAAAAGATTTGAAGATGCAAACTTTGAATCAAAAGTTTGAGGGGGGCACAATTACTGGCTCTGTTCCAGTTAAGAGGACCCGAATCAACTAGAGATCTGCAAAGAAATTGAGGAGCCTCAGCTTCAAAAAGGTAGATTAAAGCACCCCGATGAAAGCACAACCCACACTATCCAATACTTACTCTCACTTTGACCAGGACGGCAATTTTATTCGGTTTAATGGGATCAGTTTATTTCCAAAAAACAAAATACAGGCCAAAAGTGGAACCAACCGTTTCCAAACTATATCTCTTCTTTTTCATTATTCTGACATCATAGTATTTTTGGGGTTCACTTTCACCCAAAAAAAGGGAAGAAAAAATGGACCCCCAACTGATTTGGATTCGTGTCTTCTTCTTCTGAATCCTTGACGACTACATATAAATATGTGTCACAAAAAAACAGGCACCCCTTTGTCTTCCTCTTTTTTTTGTTTCTAATTTTCTTCTATTCTTATTTTTGTACTCCCATGAAACTCCTTCTTCTCATTTGTGTTGTAATTTTTATAACAGGTATTTTTTGAGTTCATTTATCTCGGCTCCTGTGGAAGATATCAAAAAGTCGTCAACTGATAAAATGTTTATCATAATATCAGTAATATTTTATCAGTTGACCATTTTTTTGATATCTCTTACGGGGAATGAGATATGAAGGCTCAAAGTTGACGGCTCAGGTGGTATGAACTACAGTATACCCACTCGAGCGGTCAACTTTGAGCTTCCATATCTCGGTTTCTGGCATAGTTATCAAAAAATGACTAACTGATAAAATGTTTATCATAATATCAGCAACATTTCATCAGTTGACAACTTTCTGATATCTTTCAAAACAACCGAGATATATAGGCTCAAAATTAGGAGACACCCTACTAGCGTGTAATTTTTTCAGCTCAAGTTCAATGTCTTGGGGTCATAGAAGATGTTGATGAGTTGGAAGCCACGAGAAAGAAGCCGTACAGTATTCCGGATTACTGCACTCGATATGCGGAGAATTATAAATCATACTGTAGCGATGGAGCACAGTTGGAAAAATTGGAAGGCTTGCTGGCTCATTTTTGTGCGAGTTATATGAAAAATTGTAATGTTGCCGGCAAGGTCGAAAAAATCACAGAAAGCGGAAAACCGGAAGAGTGAGTTGAGCTGCTCGGTCGGTCGGTCGGCGGTCGGCGGTAGGTCGGCGGTCGATCGGTCGGTCGGTCGGCGGTAGGTCGGCGGTCGATCGGTCGGTCGGTCGGCGGTCGGTCGGTCGGTCGGTCGGTCGGTCGGTCGGTCGGTCGGTCGGTCGGTCGGTCGGTCGGTCGGTCGGTCGGTCGGTCGGTCGGTCGGTCGGTCGGTCGGTCGGTCGGTCGTCGGTCGGTCGGTCGGTCGGTCGGTCGGTCGGTCGGTCGGTCGGTCGGTCGGTCGGTCGGTCGGTCGGTCGGTCGTCGGTCGGTCGGTCGGTCGGTCGGTCGGTCGGTCGGTCGGTCGGTCGGTCGGTCGGTCGGTCGGTCGGTCGGTCGGTCGGTCGGTCGGTCGGTCGGAGATCGGTCGGTCGGTCGGTCGGCGGTCGGTCGGTCGGAGATCGGTCGGTCGGCGGTCGGTCGGTTGGTCGGTCGGTCGGAGATCGGTCGGTCGGCGGTCGGTCGGTCGGAGATCGGTCGGAGATCGGTCGGTCGGCGGTCGGTCGGTCGGAGATCGGTCGGAGATCGGTCGGAGATCGGTCGGAGATCGGTCGGCTAATTTTTTGTTTCTAGAGTCTTCCCAACGCCGAGTCCATTATTCACGACTAGCACATCAAAGCCAAAATTGAGTTATTGCGATGGAAATTCTGAAAAATACAAAAGAGAATGTGAAAAAGAGGGATTCCAGCCGGAGGATTTCTGTAAAAAATATCGTGAATTATGCGGAAAATTGGAAAAGGTGGATGCAGATACAACGACGAGAAGTGTTGTCGATGACGATGCAGATTCATTGTGAGTATTGATTATGGCCTAGCTTTTGCAAGTTGAGTTTTCTAGGCCACTCACTTTTTTGGCTTAGAAATTAGCTACAAATCACCGCAAGCGTTTTCTAGACAATCTACCACTGTGGCCTAGAAAGTTCAACTTGCAAAAGTTAGGCCACCATTTAAAATATCCTGGAAAATACACCAGGTGCATGTCAGGCCATTTCTAGACCATTTTAACATGGTGGCCTAGAAAACCACACTTGCAAAAGTTAGGGCACCACTTCAAAATGACATCGAAAAGACACCAGGGTCAGGGCATTTTTAGGATATTTTGGAGTGGTGGCCTAGAATATCAAACTTGCAAAAATTCGGCCACCACGTCAAAATGGCTTAAAAATGGTCTAACATGACACTGGTGTGTTTTCTAAGCCATTTCAACATGGTGGCCTAGAAAACCAAAATTGCAAAAGTTCGGCCACCACGATAGAAATCTGCTTTTGCCTTCTCCAACGGTTCTTTTTTCAGAGAAACACCAGCCGAGTTTGAGGAACACCAAAAAAATCTGACGTTGTCTGAAAAAGTTGCTCAAGAGAACGAGGAATCAGTTGTAGAAGCTCAAGGAGCCGGAACTGATGAAGTGACGGCATACTGTACTAATTACATTGAAAATTACAACTTCTATTGTGTTGGAGACATGGTTCCAGAACACAAAAAGTTTTGCGACTCTTATAAGAGAAATTGTCCGGATCGAGTTTCGTAAGTCATGGCAAACTTTGAGCTTAATTATCTCGGCTCCTATGAGAGATATCAAAAAGGTGTCCACTGGTAAAATGTTGCTGATAATGTGATCAGCAGTTTATTAGTTTAACACTTTTTGATATCTTTCACAGGAACCGAGGTAACTGAGCCCAAGTTATAGGGTGTTGTTGGGGTCTTGCGTCACTTTGGGATACTTGCACTTTGAGCTCAATTATCTCGATTCCTGTGAAAGATAACAAATAGTGTTCAACTGATAAAATGTTTATCATAATATCAGCAATATTTCGTCAGTTTAACACTTTTTGATATCATTCATAGGAACCGAGATAATTGAGCTCATCGTTGATGGGTTGGGTGGCACTCAATTAGAGCGTAACAACTGTGGATTTCAGTTTTTCACTTTTGAATTTGAATTTCCTATTTTTTCGAAATGTCTTCTTTCAGACTCAAACAATCTGGTTCCTTTTTGGGAAACGATCGTGATAGCGAGACTTCTGAATCGACGTCATCATCATCAGAAGATAAAACATATTTATACAAGGGAACGAAAAAGGAATACTGTGAGAAATTCAGTGTCAACTATGAATATTACTGCAAGTGAGTTGAGAATTCGAAAACGCCGAAAACAGATCTTTACAGAGGGACCATCGAAAATGCTGAAATTTTCACCAAATTCTGTCCATCCTACAAAAAAGCTTGTGTTACTGCACATCAGTAAGTTCCTCACTATTGCCGTAAAACCTGTATTAGAAGGGTTGATCTTTCTATTGTTCCAAGGTACCTCCGAAGAGCCCTTCTATGAGAGGGGTCATCTAAAACAGGTTTTACGGCATGAACTCCAATTTTGAGCCTTACGACTTCTGAATTCTTCAGAAAACCATCTAATCCATTCTCTCCATCTAAAGGCCAAACTCCAGTTTCAAGTTCCAGTACATCTGATTTTCCAGACGTGGAACATCCGGTATTAAAAAAAAGTAAATTTTAGGAACCAATTACTTTTCCAGACCTCCGGAAAATCAAAATCTTCTAGAAGGCGAGGCAAAAAGATTAAAAAATTGCGACCTTGCTCGATTGATTGTGATGAACGCATTTTCCCACATTGCACAAAAGTTAGTCATATCAAGTTTGTAGTATTCCTAGTGGCCTAACTTTACCAAATTGGGATTTCTAGGCCACCAAGTTTTATATCCTTGAAATGACCTTATACTAACCTTGTATTTCTTCTAGGTCATTTTAACATTGTGGCCTAACTTTTGCTAGTCGAGTTTTCCAGGTCACCAACTTTCATAGCCTAGGAATGGCATGATATTAACCTGTTATGTTTTCTAGGCCATTTTGACATGGTGGCCTAACTTTTTTAAGTTGCGTTTCCTAGGCCATCAAAGTAAATGGCTCAGAAACGGTTTCAAATTTACCTAAGTTTCTAGGCCATTTCAACATGGTGGCCTAACTTTTGCAAGTTGAGGCTTCTAGGCCACTAACTTTTACAGTTTGAACTCTAATTTTTCCAGCAATGCAAATGTGACTATGACTACCCAGCAGTACAGAAATTCTGTAATCCTCCGCCCCTACCAATGTTCCTAAACACATGCAGGCTATGGTACTATGGTTGTCCGAAATACGAGCAATACCATTATGCATCCCAATTCATCTATTCGAAAGCAGAAAAAGGAAAAGTTCTGGAAGGACCAAAAACACAGACAACTTTCCAACTATTGGCACCTTCTGGAGAGACGTTGCCTTATAAACCTGCTAGATTCCGAAGGGATACTGTGGATATGGTTTTGTGGCCAATGGAAAATAGTACAGATGTTGCTGGATATTCAGAAAATGAAGAAAATATGGTGGATAAGTGGGATAACTTCCAAAAAATTCAAGATTTGGAAACATCGAAAAATAGTTCGGAAGCTTCGGAAGACAGAAATATTCAACATCCCGCCAAACCACAATCACCGAAATTCTTGGATGATCAGCAAGATAAAATGATAAAGCTGAAAAATGGAACCATGGTTCATCTAGTGGCTGCACCAAAACTACCACAACATATAAAAGCAAAGTGAGTGAAAATTCTGAAAAATCCAAAGTTTCCAATTCCGAAAATTTTTGAAAACTTTGGATTTTTCAAATCTTGGGCTTTTTGGAATTTTTTTCGGAAATCCCAAACTTCGAAAAAGTTCAAAAATTCCGAGAATTCAAGATTTCAGATTCCAAAAATTTTTGAAAATTTTGGATTTTTAGGAATCTTCGATTTGTGGGTATTCGGAATTTTCAGATTTTTCGAAATTTTGGATTTTAATTTCTTTGAAATTGTAGATTTTTTGATTTTTCGAATGTTCAGATTGATTGAATTTTCGGTAACTTTTTCAAAAATTAAAATTTTTCTAAATTTCAAAACCCACGATTTTGAAGATTCGATATTCTGAAAACTCGAAAATTTTCAAAATTTTCAAGATTCCAAAAAAATCAGTACATTCCAAAAAATCCAGAAAAAAACCCAAGATTTTGAAAATTCCGACAAATTCCAAAAAATCCGAAAAACCCAATTTTTCGAAAAAGTCAAGAAGTTCCAAAACTTCACAAAATCCGAAAATTTCAATAATCGAGAAATCCTGGAATTTCAAAAAATTCCTAAAAGTCAAAAGTTTCCAAAATTTCCAAAATCCGAAAAAATCCAAAATTCCAAAATTGATAAATCTTAGCTTTCAAATCTCAGAAACTCCAAGAAATCTGAAAATTAAAAAAAAATCAAGAATTCAAAAATACTGCAGTTCCAAAAGTTACAAAAATCCAAAATCAACGTATTCCAGAGATCAAGTAATCAAAGACCAAGCAACTGACACCAAACCTCCCGACCTTCCCCGCTCTAAAAAGACCACGGGTGGCGAAGCGGTACCTGTCTATTCGGATAGTGTCTTCTCAAACGCCCTAGCTCAATACAACACCTTAACAGACTCTCGAGGAATTCTCCATCGTCCCAGAAGTCGTTCCCCATTCACAAAACCTGGACTCTGGGAGCCCAATCCAGACGATCCACATAATAGGGACCATGCAAACAAGTACTACTACCATCCATACTCTGTTGGTGTCGATTGGTTGCAGGGTCAGCTGACATGGGGCGCCCATTTTGCCGTTCCTGCTGCTGGAGTCGGAGGAACCGATGGATTCAGTGCTGTACACTTTCCATCTCTTGGTACTTTCCTTAATATTCCTGATGATTATGATTAGTTTCACTTTATTTATTGATGGCAATAATAAACTTTAAAAATTTTTCCATCATAAGTGTTTTTTTTGGATACCAGTCTGTTTGACGCGCCTTCGGCGCGAAACCAAAGAACGGCTCCAGAACGCTTCAAAATCAAATTTTCGAAAAACGAAAAAATGGGGCATCATCTCGCTGCTATTTTGGATTATCTGTGAAAATTTGAAAAATTTTGGCCTACTGGTGCCTTTGCTAGGGCCGGCGACACGGTACAAACGGACACACACACACACACACACACAGAATTTGGTGATTGCTAATAGTAAAGATGTTCTTGCTAATATGTATATGATGGAATTTGAAATTTCAGTCAGGAATCTCAAAAAATCAAGCCGAGTTACAGTACCAGTCAATAAGCTACGAAAAAAAAACGCATTTTTCGGTAGAATTTTTACCATTTTCAGAAGTCCAGAGCTCTGCTTTCAAGTGTTTCAGCTTTTTGAAAATTTTAGTAATGAGTAAGAATAGACATTTTGTGCTAAAGAAACTGTAATTCATATTTTTATTCCATTGCATTGTTAGCCGTTTCCCCCTCTTACTCATTGTCAGCTTTGAATGATGTCAACTATACTATAGACTCCGCCCACATGCCCTAGAGACCAAACATCCCTCATGACTCATGTGTCCCTCGAGACATATGGGCGGAGCCTAACAAAAAGGGAGTATAAAAGAGCGCGCTAGTTCTCTATTCACTTCATTTCTGATGTCCCTTTAGGACATCTACAGGCCTCTTTCTGCATGGAGGCCATTTTATTCTTGATTTTATTGAAATTCTATAAACATTTATTCTAAAAGTTCAAAATTGGCAAATATTCGAATGGTGAGTAGTTTGATTATTCTTTTTTAATTCAATATATTCATAGAAAATTTAATATTCAATTGTTCGATTTTTCGAAAAACTTCAGAGGGCAGTAAATTTTGCGAAATTTGATTTTTTTCTGATTTCTTGGCGCTTTTCTCGATACAGTAAAAATTAGGTTTTTCGGCATTTAAAAATTCTGAGTCGAAAATTTTGATTTGAAAATAAGTAACAATTGTGAAAGGGGCGAAAACACCCAAAATGAGCCTAAAAACGTCGAATTTGGTTAAAAATTGAAAGAGGAGATACATTTTTTTAGAAAATCCACTGAAAAATTCAATGTTTCGAGGTTTTTGGGGGATTTATTAAAATACCACCGATTATGAATTTTTCGAGATTCTGAGATTCTGAGATTCTGAGATTCTGAGATTCTGAGATTCTGAGATTCCGAGATTCTGAGATTCTGAGATTCTGAGATTCTAAGATTCTAAGATTTTGAAATTCTGAGATTCTGAGATTCTAAGATTCTAAGATTTTGAAATTCTGAGATTCTGAGATTCTGAGATTTTGAAATTCTGAGATTCTGAGATTCTGAGATTCTGAGATTCTGAGATTCTGAGATTCTGAGATTCTGAGATTCTGAGATTCTGAGATTCTGAGATTCTGAGATTCTGAGATTCTGAGATTCTGAGATTCTGAGATTCTGAGCATCTGAGATTCTGAGATTCTAAGATTCTGAGATTCTGAAATTCTGAGATTCTGAGATTCTGAGATTCTGAGATTCTGAGATTCTGAGATTCTGAGATTCTGAGATTCTGAAATTCTGAGATTCTGAAATTCTGAGATTCTGAAATTCTGAGATTCTGAAATTCTGAGATTCTGACCCACACCCACACCCACACATCTCTCCCTTTTTGAACCCTTTCCAAAAAATTCAAATCTGTAATACACCCCTTCTTACAGAACAGTGCGTCCATTCGAGATGAGTTTCACCACTCAACCAACGGAAGAATTTCAAAAAGTTCTGGGTGGGATGAAAACCGCAAAACGTCTCCGCTGTCTAGCACGGTAAGTTTCTTCTTTTTTCTTGAAATAGTGAAATGTCATGTTTCAGACTAGCCAGGTCGGAGCAATTGCCCCACGATCAAGCTCGTCATGGAGAAACTGGAAGAAGCTCAGTGCCACATCGATATCAAAACGCTCATCGAAAAGGTATCTTGTTGTTTAGCGACGTTTAAAAGTAACATTGAAATTTCAGGTGACAAAGGAGAAAGGAGGGAAAATCTCCCTCGAAGAATTCCTTCGAGCGTTCAGGACCATCGTGGGAGCCGACAGAAAAGAAAAGAAAGAAGGAGGAATTCAAGAAACATGGCCTTCCAGTAAGCTTCGAAACTTGGTATTTCAATTTTCCCATCTCGATTTTCCTGTTTTTTGAAATTTTGATAATGCCATTTTCATTATAATCCCATCTTCTTTTCTGCCCCCCCCCCCATATTCTCGAATAATTTTTTTTAATTCCCTGGCCCCGAACCCTTCTTTCTTTTCTTTTTTCAACCCCCGCTTCCCGAAAACATTTGTCTCTTATCCACGTTTTTTTATATCTCTAACGTCAAAAATAAAATTTTCGGATTCCTAGCCCATCTCGGACAATTATCTCGGGATATTTTAAACATATTCGGTATATGGTATGCATATAAAGTATAGTTTTATTCTCTAGTTTCTCTAGTTCTGTAGAATAGATGACAAACGATGACGCACCGCTTGTCTTCTTTCCTTCCCACTTACTACCAAAGGATTACTGTACATATGTGTGTAAGCAAATTCAGTAGATTAGTCAGCCAATCGCTAAGCAAGAGGGATTTTCAGTTCAAGCCTGTTTTTTGCATGAAAAACACTATTTTTCCATTATAACTGTGTGATTTAAAATTTTTCAGCTAGTATTAGCTTAATGTCTACGTCTCCACCTAACATGTGCTATTTAGGTTTGCCGCTTCGATATTCCTACCGTATTTCAGACTGCAAAAACTACTCGCTAACCTTCTTTTTTTGTAGACAACTATAATATTCATTGTAGTTCAATTATGAGATTGGTCCAAAGATTTCAGAGTATAATAAACAAAAATAGAGCTTGATTTTTGTAATTGACCACTTTTTTATAAACGAAGCGAGATATGCGGTCCTTGAAGCTTTGAAAGTGAAAGCCAGAACCACTATACTATAGACTCCGCCCACATGTCCGAGAGATCAAACATCATCTGATCCCTCATGACACATGTGTCCCTCGAGACATATGGGCGGAGTCTAGCAAAAGAGGTGTATAAAAGGGCGCGCTAGTTCTCTCTCCTATTCATTGTAGATGTCCCTTGGGACATCTACAGGCCTCTTTCTGCATGGATGCCATTCTATTCTTGATTTTTATTGAAATGCTGTAAATGATTATTCTGAAATTTAAAAATTGGCGGATATTCAGAATGGTGAGTGGTTCGGGATTTTCCTTTACATTCATTGAGAATGTAATATTCAATTCTTCGATTTCTCTGAAATTCTAGCGTATAATAAGCCAAAAAAGAGCTTCATTTTTGTAATTAACAACTTTTTATGGATATCCAACAAAGCAGGATATGAGATTTTTAAGTGGCAAAACTCTCGTTTCAGGGCTAATTTTTGACCAATTTTTTGATTACAAGCGTCATATCTCATCAAAAGTTATCAATTTAAAAAAATGTAGCTCTAAGTTTGGTCACAATAATCTTCAAATTTTAGTCAGATAGAAAAATTTTTCCCCTGAAAAAGTCAAAAAACCATATCTTTCTGTGGGGTACTGTACATATAACAATATCTATTCAAAATTCAGTTCTGATTTCCATACATTATATGCAATATTCCCACACTATATGTATGTACACAATGGGGTCTTTTCTGCAAAAAACCGTCACAGTTGAATGATCTGGCGCAGTTTTATTAACAGCATAAAACTACAGTAACTTTTCTTAGGCGCTCGTAAAACATCTTCTCCGATCGCTTCTCAGAACGATATTTCTGCAATAAAAATATGAAACTTGTACATTTTTCAAAAATAGAAAATACAGTATCACAAAGAATCAAAAAGGAATAGAAAAATCAATTTTTTCAGCCAAAAAGTCGCCATAATTGCTAAAATGGAAGGAATCTGCTCTCGAAATAGGTGAAAGACACCATAAAGGCTTTAAATTGATGAAATAATGTCTATTACCGTCGTGGGGGACAATTTATCCAGTGGCCGGCTTTCGCAGGGTAATTAAATAAAATTAATTAGTTGATGGTAATTACTGCTTTTTAAGCTACGTCACCGAAGAGTGGAACAAGGAGTTGGAAGTGGGAACGTCTGCTGGAGCTGAAGAGGACAAAATGAAGGGGAAATGGACCAAATTGATTAATGGAATTTTTTAGCATTATTCGTATTTGAATAAAATAGTTTAGATTTTTATTTGTGAAATGTGTTGCTTTTTTTTTATCACCAGGTCCCAAAAATAGTACCGATTCTTCAACTTTTCCATGAATCGACAGCTACATCTTTCTTTGAGCCCCTATATCTCATTTTCTGTGAAAGATATAAAAAAGTGGTCAACGGTCAAAATGTTTATCATAATATCACCAACATTTTTTCAATTGACCAATTTTTGATATCTTTTACATGGACCGAGTTATATCAGCTCAAAGTTTTCATGCATATTTCGAAACACACGATTTCTGTTCATGAGTTAGACTCCGCCCATATGCGCCCCTCGCCCCATGTGGGCGGAGTCTAACAAAAAGGGGGTATAAAAGGGCGCTTGTTCTCTATCCCCTTCATTTCTGATGTCCCTTTAGGACATCTACAGGACTCTTTATGCATGGGGACCATTTTATTCTTGATTTTTTTGAAATTCTATAAATATTAAACCTAAAAATTTTAAAAATTGGTGGATATTCAAAATGGTGAGTGGTCTTGAAGGTCTCATTTTTGGAAAATTCCAGAATTCCAGAATTTTTCGAATTCCAGAATTTTTCTGCATCTGGCTCCAATCCAGCCGATGGTGACTCTACGGAAACCCTTGGAAACCTGGACGACTGTGCTGGAAAAGCCGATAGAGCTGGAGAATGGGAATATTAATCATTGGGAATATTAATTTTTTTCTTCTTGGATACCAGATAAAACTGATTGAACATTCAATTTTGTCTGTTGAACATACCACAAAACATTTTGAATCTAACAGTTATCAAGGCTAAAATTAGAGAGGGAGAGAGGGTTTTCGGATTCTATTGAAGCGATTTTTCTAGATTTCGACAGGTCCATTCACAAAATATGGGCTCTGGGAGCCTACTCCCGTACACTTTCTCAAAGTTTACGGTTTAGTTGCCCTTTTATCACATTTCAAGTTTTCATATCAAGGGGCCTTCAAAAACGATTCTAGCCTATTTTCACAAAAAGTAAAAAACAAAAAAGAGGGAAATCTTAGGCGGGGGGTCGAACCAAAAACCTTCGACTTCATGGCCAACAGTGTAAACCACTAGACCACCCACGCACTTTATCAAAACAATGAGAGAATGCAATTATCACATGGGGCACGCGAAAAAAAATATAAAAAAATCCGAAAAATTTTAAATTACTTTGGGAAATTTAGTGAAAGAAAAATTCACGTTTTGGAAAAAAAAACTATTTTTTTAAGTGAAAAAACGGAGCGAAGAGATAAGAATCTCCCTGAAGTTTTCGTATATAAGGGAAGAGAGGAACAGTGAGAATCAGTCAGTTCTCCAGCATCAGCTGGAGAGCTGAGGCTCTGGGATCCGGAGCTCTGGGATCTGGAGCTCTGGGATCCGGAGCTCTGAGATCCGGAGCTCTGTGATCCGGAGCTCTGGGATCCGGAGCTCTCGGATCCGGAGCTCTGGGATCCGGAGCTCTGGGATCCGGAGCTCTGGGATCCGGAGCTCTGAGAACTGGGAGGCAGGATCGGAGCTGGTGGAGGTGGAATCGGAGCTGGTGGATGTGGAATAGGAGCTGGTGGAGGTGGAATCAGAGCTGGTGGAGGAGGAATCGGAGGATCAGAGCTGGTGGAGGTGGAATCGGAGGATCGGAGCTGGTGGAGGTGGAATCGGAGGATCGGAGCTGATCGAGATGGAATCGGAGGATCGGAGCTGATCGAGATGGAATCGGAGGATCGGAGCTGGTGGAGGTGGAATCGGAGGATCGGAGCTGGTGGAGGTGGAATCGGAGGATCGGAGCTGATCGAGATGGAATCGGAGGATCGGAGCTGATCGAGATGGAATCGGATGATCGGAGCTGGTGGAGGTGGAATCGGAGGATCGGAGCTGGTGGAGGTGGAATCGGAGGATCGGAGCTGGTGGAGGTGGAATCGGAGGATCGGAGCTGGTGGAGGTGGAATCGGAGGATCGGAGCTGGTGGAGGTGGTATCGGAGGATCGGAGCTGGTGGAGGTGGAATCGGAGGATCGGAGCTGGTGGAGGTGGAATCGGAGGATCGGAGCTGGTGGAGGTGGAATCGGAGAATCGAAGCTGGTCGAGGTGGAATCGGAGAATCGGAGCTGGTGGAGGTGGAATCGGAGAATCGGAGCTGGTGGAGGTGGAATCGGAGAATCGGAGCTGGTGGAGGGGGAATCGGAGAATCGGAGCTGGTGGAGGTGGAATCGGAGGATCGGAGCTGGTGGAGGTGGAATAGGATGATCGGAGCTGGTCAAGGTAAAATCGGAGCTGGTGGAGGTGGAATCGGAGAATCGGAGCTGGTCGAGGTGGAATCGGAGAATCGGAGCTGGTGGAGGGGGAATCGGAGAATCGAAGGTGATCGAGGTGGGTTCGGAGCTGATGAAGGTGGAAAATCCTGATGATTATGATTAATTTCACTTTTATTTTCTGACAATCATGAATTTTTCACGATTTGATTAGCTTATAATGTCGAACCTGGACCCCTTCAACATGAGGGAAATGAAAAAATCTTTACAGATTAGATGTTAAAAAACCGGCTTCATTCCTGTTAATACTTCCTCCTTATACTGAAAAACAACATTCAAATCATACAGAGCCAAAACTATAATAGTTCCATGCATAATCATTCTTCTCCCGGGTTTGCTTATTCATGTTAGACTCCGCCCACATGTGTCCCTCGACATATGTGGGCGGAGTCTACCAAAAGGGGGTATAAAATGGCGCGCTAGTTCTCTATTCCATTTATTTCTGTTGTCCCTTTAGGACATTTACAGGTCACCTTCTGCATGGAGACCCCTATATTCTTGATTTTTATTGAAATTCTATAAATATTCAACCTAAAACTTATTCTAATTAATTCATATTCTATGTTTCATAAACTCGCGGATATTAAAACGGTGAGTGTTTTCGAAAAAAAAAACTGTTAGTTATTTTTTTTTGAAATTTTAATTATTATGTGTCACAATTAATTTCCCATGATACCGAAAAAATATAATGTATAATTTCTTGGATTTTTGAGTGGAGAATCATCAACTTTGAAGTTCTCAAAAACTAGTACAGAATTTTTCGATTTGTCTAAAAATTTCAGAGTATCTTTCTTATATATAAAACGCTAGAGGCGTCTGTTGGTCCCCCTGTCAGTCTGTGGACTTTTGAAAAACGTGGAAAATAAATATAGGTTTATTTTTTGTGAGGTACTGTACATATATTTCCTATTCAGTTCTGGTTTCCATACATCATTTGTAAAATTCCCACACTATACACAATAGGGGTCTTTTCCATTTCCTTTCAGATATTTCTTTTTATCAAAAATCGAAAAATCGAAGGGATGGAAGAAGAAACGCCGGTTTTTGAATGTCTTGGAGCAACAGCTACCGTAATCAGACAAAACTTTTATGTTGAAAATTTGAAAAAAAAAAACAATTTCCGGTTACTGTAGTTTTGGCAATTTGTCTAATTTCGGTTTTTTGCAAAACATAGTTGAATGATCTGGCGCAGTTTTATTTACATCATAAAACTACAGTAACTTTTTTCATGAGCGCTCGTAAAAACTCTTCTCCGTTTGCTTCTCACTAGAACCGATATTCCTGCAATAAAAATATGAAACTTGTACAATTTTCAAAAATAGAAGAAACAGGATCACAAAGAATCAAGAAGGAATAATTTTTGTCTAGTACTGTAGTAACATTTCACAGGATTTTTTTTTGATAAAAATAGGAAAAAAATATTTTCAGGTTCGTTTCAGTTCCAATATTCTTTATTTCAATTCCCATATCTTATATTCATTTCCATCTTTTCATTTCCAGAATCTGGCCGGACAACGAACTGTCCATTGATGAAGAACTTTAAGACCACGAGAACGACTTTTCCAAGTTAAACTTCATTCTGCGACTGTCGTGAATCACGCTTTCAACAGTAAGTTCTTGCAGCAATCGATTAAGTTCGCACTTCAAATTCAGAGAATCCAAGGACTTGGTCTGCCTCAGAAAATGGTCCAACGGCGGAGACAAAGCAGCAGGACAAATGAATTAGTTTTTAAGTTGAATTAATTTTTTAAATGATTCCTTCAAAATCTAAATAAACTTTTCAAGCAATTAGAAAGTTTTTAACTGTTGTTTTACAACAAAAAAATGCTGGTGACATATGTATTTGCTACTTCACACGGTGAGAGATTCTTCTCAGAGATATCCCGAAAAATGTTTTTTAGCATTTTTCAGTAGATAATAACCGATTCGGAGAGTCCTCGAAACGTATTCCAGAACTCTTTGGTTTATCTGAAAACTTCAAAATATGCTCAACAAAAATCATTTTTGAAAATTAAATCAGTATTGAAAATTTCGATTTTTAGATTTTGGTTCTTTAGAAATTTAGAATTGCGGAACATTGGAATATTCATTGAAATATCCTAATTTTCCTGGGAATCTCGCTTTATCTGAGTTTTCCGAATTTCCAAGTTTTTGGAAAAAAAACTGATATTGTCTCTTTTCAGCTGTTTTTCTGAGAAGGTGTTCCTAATTTCAGACAAATCGAAAAATTCCGGAATACCTTTTCAGGACTTAAAAAGAGTATTTTTGTGAGGTACTGTACCTAGAACAACATCTATTTCATATTCAGCTCTGATTTCCATACATTATATGTAAAATTCCCACACTATACACAATAGTCTTATCCATTTCCTTTCTGATATTTGTTTTTATCAAAAATCGAAAAATCGAAGGAATGGAAGAAGAAACGCCGGTTTTAAATGTCTTGGAACAATAGCTACCGTAGTCAGAATAGAATTTTATGTTAAAAATTTGGAAAATACAACAATTTCCGGTTACTGTTTTGGGCATTTCTCTAAATTCGATTTTTTGCAAAACATCGGCAAAGTTGAATGAACTGGCGCAGTTTTATTAAAACCATAAAACTACAGTAAGTTTTTTGTAAGGCGCTCGTAAAATATCTTCTCCGATCGCTTCGAGAAAACCGATATTTCTGCAATAAAAATATGATACTTGTACATTTTTCAAAAATAGAAGAAACATGATCACAAAGAATCAAGAAGGAATATATTTTGTCTAGTACTGTAGTAACATTTCACTGAATTATTTTTTTTGATAAAATAAATATTCTTTATTTAAATTCCCATAACTTATGGAACATCTGTTCATTTCCAGATTCTGGACGGACAACCTATCCATTGAAGAACTCTAACTAAGACGACGAGAACGACTTTTCTGGAAACTTCTGCTGGAGCTTAAGAGGAAAAAATGATATGGACCAAATGAATTAATTGATATTTTTAGTATTATTTGAATTGGATAATAAAATAGTTTTGCTTTCTATTTTTCAATTTTTCTTTTTTTTTTCAAGTCGCCAGATCCCACAAAAATTGAGATTTTGATTCAAGAAGATACAGATTCTTCCATTTTTCCATGATGCCTCTAAACGAACACCCAACTTTGAGCTCCTATATCTCATTTCCTGTGAAAGATATGAGAAAGTGGCCAACTAATAAATTGTTTATTATAATGTTCAAAATATTTTGTTAGTTGACTACTTTTTGATATCTTCTACAGGGACCGAGATATATTAGCTCAAAACTTTCGTGCATGTTTCGAAACCAAAGATTTTTGTTCATGAGTTAGACTCCGCCCACATGTGCCTCTCGTTCCATGTGGGCAGAGCCTAACAAAAAAGGGGTATAAAAGAGCGCGCTTGTTCTCCGTCCACATTATTTCTGATGTCCCGTAAGGGCATCTACAGGCTCCTTATGCATGGAGCCCACTATTTTCTTGATTTTTATTGAAATTCTATAAATATTAAACCTAAAAATTTTAAAAATTGGTGGATATTCAAAATGGTGAGTGGTCTTGAAGGTCTCATTTTTGGAAAATTCCAGAATTCCAGAATTTTTCGTTTTTTTAGAGTATACTAAACAAAATTAGAGCTTGGATTTTCTAACAAACAACTTTTTTGTGAAAATCCAACAAAAATAGATAAGCAGTTATTTTTGAATTTTTCTGGCTACAAACTTCCTATCTCATCAGAATGGAATTTAGCGAGAAAAGTTGTCAATTACAAAAACAGAGCGTTAATTTTGTTTAGTATACCTTCAATTTTCAGCTAAATCGGAAAAATCTGGAATACTTATATATTATTCTGGAATATATTTCGTAATCTGAAAATACTTTTATTTGGATTTGAAAAGTGCATTTTTGGAAATCACTAAAATTTCAGGGTACAGTAGTTGTCGTTATTTCTGTAAAATTTTGAGATTCTGCAAAACACCATTAGATGTGCATTTTGTAATTTTAGAACTTTTAGATTTGACACAATTTGGAAGTTCTGGAACTGGTATTTTGCAAAATAGGAAAAGCAAAAAACGAAATCAAGAAGAAATAGTATAGTTTTTTTAGGGATCGTCACGAACACAAAATTTTTAAAATTTTGAAATCTCGAGTCCTCAAAGTGATACAGTGGATGGACGCTACTGTTTGGTAATAGTAGACGCGTTTTCTTCTTTGTGCTGGAAAATGTTGAACAGTAAGTTCAAATCTTGCAGTAATCGATAGGCATAAACTTCAATTTCAGGTAACGTTCCAGTTGTAGGCTGCATCTGGCTCCAATCCAGCCGATGGTGACTCTTCGGAAACCCTTGGAAACTTGGACGACTGTGCTGGAAAAGCCGATAGAGCTGGAAAATGGGAATATTAATCATTGGGAATATTAATTTTTTCTTCTTGGATACCAGATAAAACTGATTGAACATTCAATTTTGTCTGTTGAACATACCACAAAACATTTTGAATCTAACAGTTATCAAGGCTAAAATTAGAGAGGGAGAGAGAGTTTTCGGATTCTATCGAAGCGATTTTTCTAGATTTCAAGAGGTCCATTCACAAAACATGGGCAAATCCTAGGCGGGGGGTCGAACCAAAAACCTTCGGCTTCATAGCCAACAGTTAACCACTAGACCGCCCGTGATTAAAACAATGAGAGAATACAAATACAGTGCGTTCAATAATTATAGGACCCCCCTCGATTTTGAGGGTTCTGACAAAACTAGAATTGATATGAGAAATCTGTGAATGCCATTCGATTCAGAATACAAAATAACCCCCAGTTACAAATTTTCATGTTCCTACCTCTTTTTAGACATCCGTACTAACAAAAAGACCCTCCCGCAGGCGTTCAATAATTATAGGACCCCCCAGAAAAACGAAAAATCACAAGTTTTTTGGAGAGCAAAATTGGACTTTTTTCGATGGAAACTGTTAAAATGGTCCTAAAACAACATATTTTGACAGTTTACACAAAAACTGATTCCTCTATTCAAGTTTTGGAAAAAATTATTTTCAGAGATTTTCGAACTTATTTGGGTTTTTGGAATAAATCTTGAATAACTTTGCTCCTGGGTAAGATTTTGAGCTGAAATTGATAGGAAATATTTTAGGAATAATCACGATCATGTTGCGAATGTTCCAGGCATTTTTGAGCTTTGAAAACTTGAAGTTGAGCTCGAGCTTTGAGCTAAAAAATATACCAAATTGAAAATTTTCCAAACTGGTCGAAAAATTTTTTTAAGATGTTCTAAGTGGCCAGAATTGTCTTCAAATCCATTATTTCGTACGAAAAATAATTTTTGAGCTTAAAATCAAGGTTTCTGACAAAAATCAGAATTACCGATTTTCTAGGTCAACTTTTGATATTTCAGTTCAGCTTAATATACAAACAACGGCTTAGAATAGCATGAAAAAAATTGGTACGTAATTCAGAATACTGCAAATGTATTGCCCATCAATTTCAGCTCAAAATCTTACCCAGGAGCAAAGTTATTCAAGATTTATTCCAAAAACCCAAATAAGTTCGAAAATCTCTGAAAATAATTTTTTCCAAAACTTGAATAGAGGAATCAGTTTTTGTGTAAACTGTCAAAATATGTTGTTTTAGGACCATTTTAACAGTTTCCATCGAAAAAAGTCCAATTTTGCTCTCCAAAAAACTTGTGATTTTTCGTTTTTCTGGGGGGTCCTATAATTATTGAACGCACTGTATAACATGGAGCACGCGAAAAAAATTTTTTTTATCTGAAAAAATTTGAATTATTTTGGGAAATTTAGCGAAAGAAAATTTCACGTTTTGGGAAAAAAACTTTTTTTTTAAAGGGGGCGTCCACAATTTCCAAAACTTTTGAGATTTTTATATCAATCGATGCAGAATTTTGGGTCGGGAAGAAAACTCTCTTGGAGGATAGTCCGAAAATCACTCGTTCTTAATATATATGTCAAAAACAGGTCAAAAAAATGAACGTAGAGGGTGCAGATTAGGGCGATCGACAAGAGGCAGAATCCTTGAGGGTGCACGCAAAGAATTGAATAAAAACGTGAATTCTTTTTGTCGGGGTTTCTCATGCTTTGGACGGAAACTTTACTGTACTAAATGTACTAAAAGAAACAAACACCGACAAAAAGAATTCACGTTTTTATTATTTTCTTTGCGTGCACCCTCAAGGATTCTGCCTCTTGTCGAGCTCCCTAATCTGCACCCTCTACGTTCATTTTTTTGACCTGTATTTGACATATATCTTAAGAACGAGTGATTTTCGGACTATTGTCCAAGAGAGTTTTCTTCCTGACCCAAAATTCTGCATCGATTGATATAAAAATCTCAAAAATTTTGGAAATTGTGGACGCCCCCTTTAAGTGAAAAAATGGAGCAAAGAGATAAGAATCTCCCTGCAGTTTTCGTATATAAGAGAAGAGAGAAACAGTGAGAATCAGTCAGTTCTCCAGTATCAGCTGGAGAGCTGGGGCTCTGGGATCCGAAGCTTGGGGATCCGGAGCTCTGGGAGCCGGACCGCTGGGATCCGGGAGGCAGGATCGGAGCTGGTGGAGGTGGAATCGGAGGATCGGAGCTGGTGAAGGTGGAATCGGAGGATCGGAGCTGGTGGAGGTGGAATCGGAGCTGGTGGAGGTGAAATCGAAGGATCGGAGCTGGTGGAGGTGGAATCGGAGAATCGGAGCTGGTGGAGGTGGAATCGGAGGATCGGAGCTGGTGGAGGTGGAATCGGAGGATCAGAGCTGGTGGAGGTGGAATCGGAGGATCAGAGCTGGTGGAGGTGGGATCGGAGGATCGGAGCTGGTGGAGGTGGAATCGGAGGATCAGAGCTGGTGGAGGTGGAATCAGAGGATCGGAGCTGGTGGAGGTGGAATCAGAGGATCGGAGCTGGTGGAGGTGGAATCGGAGGATCGGATCTGGTGGAGCTGGAATCGGAGAATCGGAGCTGGTGGAGGTGGAATCGGAGGATCAGAGCTGGTTGAGGTGGAATCGGAGGATCAGAGCTGGTCGAAGTGGAATCGGAGGATCGGAGCTGGTGAAGGTGGAATCGGAGGATCGAAGCTGGTGGAGTTTGAATCGGAGATTCGTAGCTGCTGGAGGTGGAATCAGAGAATCGGAGCTGGTCGAGGTGGAATCGGAGAATCGGAGCTAGTGGAGGTGGAATCGAAGCTCGTGGAGGTGGAATCGGAGCTGGTGGAGGTGGAATCGAAGCTGGTGGAGGTGGAATCGGAGCTAGTGGAGGCGGAATCGGAGCTGGTGGAGGTGGAATCGGAGCTGGTGGAGGTGGAATCGAAGCTGGTGGAGGTGGAATCGGAGCTGGTGGAGGTGGAATCGAAGCTGGTGGAGGTGGAATCGGAGCTAGTGGAGGTGGAATCGGAGCTGGTGGAGGTGGAATCGAAGCTGGTGGAGGTGGAATCGAAGCTCGTGGAGGTGGAATCGGAGCTGGTGGAGGTGGAATCGGAGCTAGTGGAGGTGGAATCGGAGCTGGTGGAGGTGTAATCGAAGCTCGTGGAGGTGGAATCGGAGCTGGTGAAGGTGGAATCGGAGCTGGTAGTAACTTATTGAAAGACGCTCGTAAAAACCCCTTCTCCGATTGCTTCAAAAAACCGATATTTCTGCAATAAAATATGAACTTTGGAGCCTAACAAAAAGAGGGTATAAAAGAGGGCACTAGTTCTCTATCCACATTATTTCTGATGTCTCTTTAGGACATCTACAGGTCACTTTCTGCATGGAGACCATATTATTCTTGATTTTAATTAAAATTCTATAAATATGTATTTAATCTAATAATTTCAAAAATTTCCGGATATTCAAAATGGTGAGTGGTTTTGGAGGGCTTATTTTTGGAAAATTCCAGTAAGCGGTTATTTCTTTGCATTTTCTGGTTACAAATTAAAAATTTCGAGAATTAAAGCTTCAATTTTCTAACGAACAACTTTTTGTGAAAATCCAACAAAACGAGAAAAGCGGTTTTTAAGTGACACAACTCTCATTTCAGGGTCAAGAAGAGGAGTATCAGAACATCTGAATCGAATATTCGACATCGCTGCTAATCTTTTTGTCGAAAATGTGGGACAGTAAGTTGAAATCTTGCAGAAATCGAAAGGCATAAAGTTCAATTTCAGACGGAGGAGGTCGATTCATCAGCTCGACTGCACCTCAAAAATGTCGGCGGGAACCCCCGAACCCTTGGAAACTTGGACGGTGTCGAGAAGGAATCTCGATTATTTAATTTCTCTAATTTCTATTGAACTTTGATAATACTGTTCTTTCTGTGATTTCTACCCACTACCCTAATCCGTCACAACTCGTGGGGATTTATCTAATTTGTAAACCGTACCCGCCCCAGTCTCTACGCTTTTTAATCCCTTAATCTGAGTATTATGTCTCTTATAAAAGAGAACCCCGGTTCTCCTCATTATATCTTCTCTTCAAATAAAATTGTTATTAAATAAATCTACCACTGAAAGGTCCGTACAGACGGCAGATTGATTTTATGTTATTGGTTATCGAATAAAGATAACATTCAATTTTAGCTTTTCAACATGTCATGAAATATTTTTCAGTTAACAATTATATTAAGGCTAAAGTCGGAGGCAGTTCTGGGATTCTGTCTGGGAAATTTTTTATAAATTACAGAAAATCTCCTAAGAAAAACTTGACGTCCCTTCAACAGCTGTGCGAATCAAAAATTTTCGTAGTGATAGAACTTATCTGCAAACTCACATAGCTGTAAAGAATTCAATACCTTCTGACTCTTGATATCGGAAAGTTTGCATGAATAATAAACTCTGAAATAGGTCCAATTCGGTTTTCCTATGATTTTCAAAAATATTTTGAACAAAAAATGGTTTCTTTTTCGATTTGGCTACTCTTTCGGCTCCCTAGGCAATATTGAAATACTGTCAACGGACATTAGAAGTACCAGGTGTAGCTGGTCTGTGGCTTTTCGATCTTAAAATTAGCTTTGAAATGTTCCAAATTGCCCAATTGGTAATTCTTCCTTTCCTCCGATAACACACCTCGCATCCGTCAGCCGTCCGTCGGCTAGTACCCACAGTGCTGAAGGTCAAAAGAGTGGGGCAACAGTCCCTCCAGCACTCTCTCGCTTACTGTCTAGCATACTCTCTCGTGTTCCAATGTTCTCTTGCTCCGACCCACCTTTCCTCTTCATTCTTCTATCCTACTCCCCTCCCAAATGGCTGGTTATTGATTTTCCACCGGCCTCAAACCTTCAAAAAACACTTCAAAATGGTCCGGTACTGAATCTGGACCTTTTGAAGCGCATTCTCTATTTTTACTGAATATTCTTATCTCTTTTTGCTAATATGTAAAGTTTAAGAAGGTGAGCTTTGTTTGAAATTCCCTTAATCATACTTTTCAAGTCATATGTGATTTCTGAAACACAATATTTCGAATTTCCTTTCAAAAACTTTTTATGGTTAAGACACGTTCTCTGTAGAACTCAACATCAGGCCTATTATACACTGTACAGAAAAAATCAAACTTGTTTTTCTGGCTGATTTTTTAAATATTACATGTTTATGGACTTTTAAGGTATATGAAATATAGTTTGTCCCGACTTGTCCCACACCTGCAAAAATATGGTCGTGGGGTGTCTAAAAAATAGTTTTTTCCAAAAGTGAAATAATGATTAGATCTTAAAGGAGGCGAGACAGCAAAAATTTTGGGGGACAGTTTGGGGGACGAAATTGCACCGCGCTTATGTAGTTTATCGGTCGACAGCCGCGTTTGCGCCCCCGTAGCTCAGCCGGTAGCGGCGCTGTACCTCTGAGCTGCCTGTCATGAGTTCAACCCCTCATGGGGGTTCTCTAGGCAAAATATCAGGAAAACCTTTTTTTTTATGTCTGGCTCCCTTTAACGGATAACGTTTTATTGCACTATTGTGTGATCGTAAACTCGACAGCCGAGTTGCAAACTCCTGGAAATGACCAAAACCAATTCTATTACGAGAGCCCTTCAATTTGAGGGGTCCTTCTTACTTTCCGGCCATTTTTCCCAAAATTTTTCAACGAAAAATTCGACAAATTTACGTTCAAAGTTTATGAAAATCCATCAATGTCAATAAAATCGAGCAAGTTTTTCAAAAAAAAAAACTCTTTAATCAAAATTTTATTAGATTGTGGAATTTCGGAATGTTTTTCACTGAAAATGTACGGAAATAATTTCATTTCATGACGCATTTTGAAAGAGGTCCTGTTTTCCAGGGGGCCCTTCTATTATAGGAGTCCTTCTATTACAGGGGCCCTTCTAATAAAGGTTTTACGGAAAATGTTTTTGTAATTCTTATTGACAAATGAGGTGACCTAGTAAGTCATTGAAAAGCCACTGTTTGAAACATTTTTTTCCGAACCATTAGGTGAATTGAGTATCAGACATGTAAAGTTCAAAAATAAACAATCGAACCATTTTTAAACCTGTAAAAAACATTTCTGGGTCATAACTATAATCAGAAAATGCAATTTGCAGATAACCATTGGATATACCACCGAACTCGATGGCACATCACCGGAAGACGCTTTCAAGAATTGGAGACTGAGAACAAAGATATTGTATTCAAAAGTGAATTCAGAGGTTCACCCACCAGTGAAATGCACTTCGAGAGATGGCGGGGGTCGAAACCTGGAGATGTGGTATTTCTCGAGGAGTCGGGCGATCAAAAAAAAATCCAAACCACTCGTTCTATGGGAAAGTGGTCCTCACTTCTCATGAGAAATCTGCGGACTCGGAAGCCGTCAATCAATTTGTGAGTTCAATTTTTTCTACATGTTCTAAACGACTTGTTCTTGTTGTAGACGATTATTGAAATGTGTGGCGACCCCCTCAAATCCGAAACGTTCGACGTGTATTCGGATACAACTTTCCGTCTGGAGCAGGATCTCAGGAAACAACACTTGAAACCACTGAGGACAAAATTTATAAAGACAAATAAATATGTTGGAAATCGAGTCAATACTGAAGATTTGGACTTCAGGTGAGTCTTGGTTTAGACCAAAAACAGTTGTTTTCATTCACAGGAAGATGGAAATCTCCAGGAAATCAATCCAAATGTCGATTTCGCTCGTCCGACACTGAAGCGGCGTCACGATCCTACTAGTGATCCATGCGACGCTCAATTGAAGAGGAAGAAGACGGAGGAAGAGGAAATGGACGAGAATACTAGAAAAAGGTAATCAGAAAAATTGAGGTTTTCCATTATTCTTGCTTTCAGTGATCGCCGCGGTTAGTCTTCTACTGGTCAAATTCAGTTCATCGAATATTTTGTTGTTAATATTTGTTGTTGTTATGTTTTCAATAAAGATACTAATGGGTACACAACTTTATGTCTTTTTTCATTCCACAGGTTCATTGACCTGATTCATTTACCGTAAAACCTCAAATAGACCGACATGTCGCTCTATTTTTCAAACGACTTTTTTTTCGTCGCTCTATTAGAGGTGACGTTCAATTAAGGGCTGTCGTCACAACAAGATCAACTTGTAGTAAAAAAGCAAGAAAATTTTAATCAAAAATGAGCGAAGAGTCACTATCTTCTTGATATTCTTCCTCACTGAGGTCGACTTCTTCGATCAGATCTTCCAATTCCTTCAATGATTGTTCCATGCGTGCTTTTTTCAATGCATCCAATCCACTTGGAACTTCCGCGCGGATGTCTTGTGTTTGCGTCGCTACAGTAGTTTTGGAAATGGTGTCGCTCTATTAGGGGTAGGCGGCTGTCGGTCTATTAGAGGCTGTCGTTCAAATAGAGGCTGTCGGTCTATTTTTAGAATGCAATTTCTCGTGTCGGTCTATTAGGGGTGACGTTCAATTAGAGGTGACGGTCTATTAGAGGTTTTACGGTATCTGACTTTTTTAAACCGAAACTCAAATTTTTCTGTTTTTCCCCCGACAGATTGCGCTATGTCACAAATTGCTCTACAAGGCAGAAACGGGCTGCTGGAGTCTCCATTTGTCAGTACTTCGGTGAGTTTTTCAAACTCTTAAAAAATGAAAACAGAGATGTTTCAGACAATCAGCACGTTGAATTCAATTCAATTCGAAGTCGACATCGAGTTAACTTCTCGATAACCGGTTCCAGAAACTACTACGCCTGTCGAAGCAGAAGTTCACGAAGCAAAAGCAGTCGCAGACGAACAACAAGTAGAGGAGCCAAAACGGAAAATCTTGGAATACGTGAGTGATTTTTATTGAATACTGAAATCGTGTCATCTAATCGAAGAGTTACCATAAACCCTCCAAAAAAAAGAGACCAATCAGCACACATGAAGACAGTTTGGGAAATCAGAAAAAAGCCAATTTTCGCGACCAAAAATTTTTGCGGATTTTCGCGACCTGACGACCAAAAAAAAAAAAAGGTCGTCAAAATCTGGAAAATGTAATTTACCGCTTTTCCGCCGCTTGTCGCTTCGAGACCCTTCCGACAAACAATTCGCTCAACTATAGTTTTAGTTCAGCTTAATCAATAAATTGATACATCAATTTTAATCTATTAATAATCATTAATTCATATAAATTATTCACTATTTCCTTTTCCTCGAACCGACGACCTCCCATAACCAGCGGCACGCGTTATACACAACAGCGCTCAGAAGAGACGCAGAGAAACGGTCGCCCGCACCACCTTGAGGGAGCGCGCACCATGCTTCACGTTGCTATTACACACATGTCCCGCAACTTTCGAAATCTGTTTGAAACGGTCTCGTGATAAACAACAGGCGGGACACCATTTTAAACAAAATCGCGACCTAAATTTACACGAAAGTACGTTTGGGAGACGCTCGCCGGCCACAGTGCTTTTTTTGCGCTTTTCAGTTGGGAAATGGCTCTTTTTCCCAAATGCCGTTTCAGTGGAAAAATTTGCTCTTTTAGGTCGCGATTTTTTTTCATTCTGAGTATTTTTTCACGAGAAACACGAATATAACAGTCGCGACCTACTTTTTTTGCCTCCTTATACGAGTTTTGGCCACATTTCAGACCTGATTACTGTAGCGATTTCCCAAATGCCGTTTCAGTGGAAAAATTTGCTCTTTTAGGTCGCGATTTTTTTTCATTCTGAGTATTTTTTCACGAGAAACACGAATATAACAGTCGCGACCTACTTTTTTTGCCTCCTTATACGAGTTTTGGCCACATTTCAGACCTGATTACTGTAGCGATTTCCCAAATGCCGTTTCAGTGGAAAAATTTGCTCTTTTAGGTCGCGATTTTTTTTCATTCTGAGTATTTTTTCACGAGAAACACGAATATAACAGTCGCGACCTACTTTTTTTGCCTCCTTATACGAGTTTTGGCCACATTTCAGACCTGATTACTGTAGCGATTTCCCAAATGCCGTTTCAGTGGAAAAATTAGTCCTTTTAGGTCGCTTTTTTTTTCAATCTCAATATTTTTTCACGAGAAACACGAATATAACAGTCGCGACCTACTTTTTTTGCCTCCTTATACGAGTTTCAGACTAATTTTCGAACAGATTACAGTAGGTAATTTAACATTGGTTGATCTTCATTTCATGGTTTCCTTCGTGTTCATTTCCGGTCTTTCCCTTTCCCATTTAAACTAAGTTTTTCAAATTTAGCGAAAAAAAAATTTTCCCTTCGGGAAAATTTTTTTTTCGCGACCTCATTTTTCAGACCATTTTTCGCGACCTAAATTTCCCACATCTCTCCATGTGTGCCAATCAGTATTTAATTATTGATCTCAGTTATCTCAATTCCTATGAGAAGTAAGCCATGAGCCGTTTTTGGTGATTACTAGGCCAGTTTTTTTGGGGAATTCGAGTTTTTTATTTTATTGTTTAAATTATAAATCATAGGAAAGTAACCCTAAACCATTAGAACACAATTAGGCTCCGCCCACTTCAAAGTGAGGAGGTGAAAAACTTGAATTTTAGCGTAAAAATGCAGTTTTTCAATGTTTATCACTATGAAAATCAAATTCCCTATCAAAGACTACCTCAGAAACCAAGAAAAAACGAAAAAACTTCCTGGTGGCCGAGTTTTTGAATTTCCTAGGCCACCATTTGGAAAGTTAGGCCATGAGTCGTTTTTGGTGGTTTCTAGGCAAGTTTTTTATGGAGAATTCAAATTTTTAGTTTTTTTGAAATTATAAATCATGGGATAGTCCCTAAATCATTACAACACAATCAGGCTCCGCCCACTTTGATCCTTATTAAAGGCTGGCTTAAATGAGCGTGCGCCCTCACTTCTAAGGGGTTTTCCATGAGTTTGAGTTTTAACAGAATTTCAGAGAAATTTCGCTAGCTAAATTTTACAAACTAAACCTAAAGATCTACTCATGTGTGTGTACAAAAATAACCCAATTTTCAGGTCGCAGAAAGTATCCAACGCAAACTTCTCCATATTTGAGATACGCGGAAGAATGGTCGTGTGAACTACAAGACGTCTGAAAGAGAGGTTACTATTAGAACAAGGGAACTGGATAAGATTCGACAAATTCAGCGTCTGCGAGATTGGCCGAGAACGAAGAATCGATGCAGATTGGTTCGGAAGAATATTGGATGGAGTCAAACAACAAATTCATTCCATGGATACCGATCATTGGCCCAAAAGCTATCCTCGATGCTCAAGATGGATGACTACCTGGACGCAAACATCGTCTGCTCGTGAATCCAAACAATGCGCTGGCATATCTGGCCATGCAAAGTTTCGGCAACTATGATGACGATAATGCGGCTATCGAGAGATTTCTGAAATTGAGCAACATCAAGCACGAAAGCGAACTGGTATCGATTCCGAACGCAGGATGCATTATTTTTTGGGAATTTTAAATCTTGTTATTTTTTCTTTCAATGAACACATTTCCTCAAAAAAAAAAACAGTGATCTTGATTCTAGAAGATACAGATTCTTCAATTTTTCCACAATTTGGCTGCTATCTTTAAAAACCCCCCTAGTAAACTTTGAGCCCATTTATCTAATTTCCAGTGAAATATATCAAAAAGCTGTTAACTGATAAATGTTTGTTATAATCTCAAAAATATCTTGTTAGTTGACGACTTTTAAATATCTTTTAAAGAAATCGAGATAAATTAGCTCAAAGTTTGTATCCATCCTTTGTTCCCTCCACAGAACTTTGAGCAATAAAGGTTCCCTTCTCCAGCGACACTATTTTCTTTGACAAATTTTTTGTCAAACATCTGGTTGTCAATCTCCAAGCCAATCATTCAGCACCAACTGACATTAAAAAAACGCAATGTTCCGTATAGTACCAGATGTTTCGACGCAACGACAAGACTTGAAGAAAAAGTATTATTGGCTACATGGGAAAAAATTCCACAAAAAATAAGAGATCAGATGTGAAAAGTTGAGTCTTATTTCTGTAAAAGCTATTCCATTTTCAAAATACGATTCAAATTATACATACAGAGCCAAAACCAATTCCATGCATTTCCTCCAATAGAAACCCACCCAAACTTTGAGCTCAATTATCTCAATTTCCATTAGGGATAACAAAAAATTGTCAAATGCTGAAATATTTATAATAATATTACTAACATTTTATCAGTTGACATATTCTTGGTATCTTTTATAGAAATTGAGATAGCTGAGCTCGAAGTGTGAGTATAGGGTGGCCTTCAATTAATGTGTTCATGGTATGCATAGTTCCATGCATTTCTCTGTACATTTACCATCGCATTATCCCTCTCTTGCCAACAGAGTTTTGATTGCTTATTCATGAATTAGACTCCGCCTACATGTGTCCCTCGACCCATGTGGGCGGAGTCTAACAAAAACAGGGGTATAAAAGGGCGCGCTAGATCTCCGTCTACATTATCTCTGATGTCCTTAGGACATCTATAGGCCACTTTCAGCATGGAGGCCATGGTATTCTTGATTTTCCTGTAATTCTATAAATATTTATTCTAAATTTTGGCGGATATTCCAAATGGTGAGTGGTTTTAAAGTTTTCATTTTCTAGATGACAAAACCGACAAAACAGTAGGTTTTTTCCCGAAATTTTCTTGAGACAATGTGCGATTAAAAGCGAAAAATTCTGGAATACTTTTTCTAAACTTCAAAAGAAAAATATTTCTTTCTGTGTAATACTATACGAAAAAATATATCTATTGTATATTCAGTTCTTATTTCCATACATAATATGCAACATTCCCACACTATATATATGTACACAATGGGGTCTTTTCTGCAAAAAAAACCGTCACAGTTTTATTAACACCATAAAACTACAGTAACCTTTTTTTCTTAGCACTCGTAAAAAATCTTTTCCGATTGCTTAAAAAAAACGATGTTTCTGCAATTAAAAAAAAATGAAACATGCATTTCCCGAAAAATAGGAAATACAGTATCACAAAGAACAAATAAGGAATAAAGTTTATATTGGAAGATAGTAAACTTTGAAGTCGTTACTAAGCACTCCAGGATTTTCCAGTTTTCTGAAAATTTCAGATTAAACTAACTAGGGAAGGCCCCAACTCGGGTGTGGCGATACGGGTGGTGACCTATATCATCTGAAAGCTGAAAATTCGCTGATTCTAAATCTGTTTTCAAAAAGTGCATTGTCGCGGTAGTTTTCGAGAAAATTGGGTCGAAAGATACTTTTCAGTTGATTTCTAAGCTGTGTTTGGCTTTTCAAATTTGAAATAAATATATCGCGTGTCTCGCGTCGATTTTCAATGCTAAATGCAGCCTAGAAATCAACTGAAAAGTATCTTTCGACCCAATTTTCTCGAAAACTACCGCGACAATGCACTTTTTGAAAACAGATTTGGAATCAGCAAATTTTCAGCTTTCAGATGATATAGGTCACCACCCGTATCGCCACACCCGAGTTGCCACTTCAAGCCGATTATCTCGCTTCGTTGAATTTGTACAAAATCTTTTTTAATTACCAAAATGAAGTTCTAACTTTGTTTGGTATACTCGGAAGTTTTCTGACAAATCGAAAAGGTCTGGACCACTTCTTTACGGACTCAAATTTGATCTTTTTTCACTGATAAAATCGAAAAATGCGATACTTGTTTCCTTTTCTAATTGAAACATTTAAACTTTTCAGCCTAAAAGTCGTCATAATTGCTGAAATGAAAGGAATCTGGTCTCGAAAAAAGGTGGAAGATGCCATAAAGGTTTTAAATTCCTTTTACCGTCGTGGGAGACAATTTATTCAGTGGCCAGCGTTCGGAGGGTAATTAATTAAAACTAATTAGCTTATGTTAATTACATATTTTAAAGCTACGTCACTGAAGAATGGCTCACGAAAAACCGGACCGGAGAGACAACTGATGAAAATTCCAAACTCATTTCCCGCAACAGAACTTTTGATCGTGGCCCGACTCAAGAGGAGGGTCCATTCGTAAAGTAAGGCTAATGAACATTCTGAACAACATTCTCATATTTCAGGAGAGCCGACTTGGAAACGATTTGTCACTCTAACGATCCGACAAAAAAGCCGAAAATGCGCTTCTGAAAAATAAAATCGCGATTCTCGAAAGGTAATATTTTGATTAAACTGATAACAATGATAAAAATCTAATTTTTACAGATCAAGCAGTTGGAATTGGGATCTGCAGGAGCACCCAATCGGGAAATGGACCAAGTGGATTAATTGAAATTTTTAGGATTATTTGTACTTAAATAAAATAGTTTTTGCTTTTCATTGTTCAATTTTGTTATTTTTTTTGAATCACCAGGTTCTATAAAAAGTAGTGGAGAGTCTTCCTTCCGTCAAGAATGCCGCTATCTTCAGAAGATTGCCCCTCTTCACAAACATCCTACTTCGAGCCCATATATCTCATTTTCTGCAAAATATATAAAAGGGTTGTCGACTGATAAAATGTTTTTGACATTATGATAAACAATTTGTTAGTTGACTACGTTTTTGCATCCTTTACAGGAATCGAGATAAATTAGCTCAAAGTTTTCTTGTTAACCCACAGAACTGGAGACCTTCTCCTGGACACTATCGTCTTTGACAAACGAATGTTCTGCCAAACATCTGGTTGTCAATCTTCGAGCTATTCTTTTAGCACCAACTGACAAAAACACATGGTGTCCTGTATAGTAGCAGCTGTTTGAACGCAACGACAAAAGATGAAGAAAAAGTACTATTGTTCAAATTTTCAAATGTGTTCTGTTTTATTCAAGAGGCTCCACAAACAATAAGATATCAGATCTAATAGGGTTATTCAGTGTGACGCAATTCAGCGAAACTGCTGGTTTTTCCTTATGCAGAGGGCAGAAAAACCAGCAATTTTGCTGAATTGCTGCTTCTCTGAATAACCCCATAAAACGTCCGGTTTCATTTCCGAGAAAAAAGTGCTAAAAACACAGTAAAATTAGGGAGAACGCTGTTTAACTCTCAAAATACCTTATAAATCATACTGACAACTTGGAGCCAATTTATCTAGTTTCCTGTAAAAGATATCAAAAAGTAATCAACTGATAAAATGTTTATTATAATGTCAAAAATATTTTGTTAGTTGACACATTTTTGATATCTTTAATAGAAATTGAGATAACTGAGCTCGAAGTGTAAGTATAGGGAGGTCTTCTATTAAATTGTTCATGGTATGCATATTTCCATGAATATCTATGTTCTTTTAACATTGACTTATCCCTCTCTTGCCAATAAACAGAATTCCGATTGCCTATTCATGAGTTAGACTCCGTCCACATGTGCCCCTCGACACATGTGGGCGGAGCCTAACAACAAAAGGAGTATAAAAAGGCACGCTAGGTCTCTATTTCATTCATTTCTGATGTCCCCTTAGGACATCTACAGGCCTCTTTCTGTATGGAGGCCATGGTATTCTTGATTTTCCTGTATTTCTAAAAATGTTTATTCTAAAATTTTAAATTGGCGGTTATTGCAAATGGTAAGTGGTTTTGAAGTTTTCATTTTAGAAAATGTAATATTTTTTCCAGCTTGTCAATCGACAGGTTCTAGATACTTTCCCAAAAATCAAACTATAGTGCCAAAAAAAGGGGAATGGTCGTCTCGACATCCAGTTGCATGAAGCGACTAATGTCCAAGAGAACTTTTTGAGGCAGAATCAAAGAATTTCGAAGCGACAAAGTAGCAATTTGCAGCTACAAAGCTATGCGACTCATCGAGCTGTCGAGAAGGTGAGTTTTAGCAAGCTTTTTGGGAATAAAGCTTTTCATATTTTTAGTATGTCTTCTTCGATATGCCGTCACGGAGACTTCACAAACTGGCTGAGGAGAAAAACTGCAAACCTCATGTTGACATTTTTCTCAACCCCAACGATCATGAAGATACGACAAACAATCATTGTGTAAGTTGTTTGAAATTTGATGTTTTGAATGAAATAATAATTCAGCTCAACGTATGGAACGCCGGAACTGCAGTTAATCCAAACAATGCGCTGGCATATCTGGTAATGCAAAGTTTCGGCAATCATGACGAAGATAGTACAGCCGTCAAGAGATTCCTGAAGTTGAGCAGCATCAAGCACGAAAGCGAACTGGTATCGATTCCGAACGAAGGATACATTATTTTATGGAAATTTTAAAACTTGTCACTTTTTTTTCAATAAATACTTTTTTTCAAAAAACTGTAATCTTGATTCAAGAAAATACAGATTCTTCAATTTTTCCACGATTGGGCAGCTATCTGCGAAAACCCCCTAATAAAATTTGAGTCATTTTATCTCATTTCCTGTGAAAGATATAAAAAAAGCTGTTAACTGATAAAATGTTTATTATAATCTAAAAAATATTTTGTTAGTTGACTAATTTTTGATATCTTTCACAGGAACCAAGATATATTGTCTTAAAGTTTTGTTGTGAACTATACATTTTTAGTTCCCCCCCCCCCACAGAATTTGAGGCCTTCTCCTGGACACTCTCTTCTTTGACAAAAAAATTTTCTGTCAAGCATCTGGTTGTCAATCTCTGAGCCAATCGTTCAGCACCAACTGATATAAAAACACACGACGTTCTGTATAGAAACAGTTGTTTTGGCGCAACGACAAGAGATGAAGATAAAGTACTATTGGCTATTGTCGGATTAAAAAAATTGAAAAAAAGTGAAATTGTATACAACAAAAGAATGATATAGTTTTGTCCGGTATTCGTTTCTATTCAGTTCTGATTTCCATGAATTTATGCAATATTCCCACACTATATGTTTTCTGCAGAACTATTATTGAGATCTTTTTTCTGCCAAGTACCGACACAGTTGAATGATCTGGCGCAGGTTTATTATCACCATAAAACTACAGTAACTTTTTTTATTGCACTGTGCCGCGCTCGTAAAAATCTTGTCACTAAGGACCGATATTTCTACAATAAAAATAAGAAAACTGGACCAAAGTCACAAAGGAGAATCCATGACTCATGAACCCTGAAACGAGGCATGGGAACCTCCTTTATCATAAAGAGCCTTTCTAACTATAAAAAACAAAACTTCTGCAATGAAAAATATGAAGATTGTATTTAGCAAAAAAAAAAAGGAAATACAGGATCACCAAAAATCAAAAAGCAATCATTACTAATAACATTCACCAGATTCTGTATTTGCGTATGTATGTAGCGCATCTTATCACTCATTCAAAGTTAACCGATCAAGCTTGAACCTGGACAGATAGATCAGAATTGTGTCTTAGTTGATGCCCAAACTTTTGGTTTTTCAAAATTCTGATTTCGAATTCTTATAGAGACGTTCTTTGGCTCCACCACGCTAAAGGGTGGTGGGCAGAAAGGTCGATGGTGGGGAGCGGGGGGCCAGGAGGTTCACTTAAACCGACTGGTAAAAACCATTCAAACTTTCTGCACAAAACAAAAGACCAGAAAATATATCATATTTTGACATTTTCAATGATAAATAGTCAACTTTGAGATTCCTGGAAAAGTAGAATAGTTCAGAATTGTTCAGTTTGGCTGAAAGTTTCCGATTATATTAAAAGTAAATAAAGCTTCGTTACTGTATATCCTGATGAAATTTGCCGTTTGTAACCAGAAAATGCCAAAATTAGCCCTAGAATTGGAGTTCCTCCCCTCACCAACAGAGTTACGATTGCTTTAGACTCCGCCCACATGCGCCCCTCGACCCATGTGGGCGGAGTCTAACAAAAAGAGGGTATAAAAGAGCGCGCTAGTTCACTATCCCCTTCATTTCTGATGTCGCTTTAGGACATCTACAGGACTCCTTCTGTATGGAGACCATTCTATTTTTTATTTTCTTGGAAATTCTATAAATATTTATCCAAATATATATGCGGATATTCAAAATGGTGAGTGATTTGGGAATTATTTTTTTTTACATATAATCAAAAAATTTTGCAGAAAAAGTCTACGATTTCGAATATTTGAAAGCAAGAAGTCAGAGCAGTCGAGAAGGCCAATCATTAACTCCAGAAGCATTCTTCGAGGACCATTTCAATTGCCACCACTCCGTTCTACTCGTCGTCTCTCGGATCCAGATATATTCAAGAAGGTCCACTCAGAATATTGCAGTTCTATACTGTAGAAGATCGGAATATGGCCGTGGAGCGAAGATGTGTTGTTCTGTGAATCCATTTTCAACTATAGAGATATCATGGAGCAACTCAATCTCTACGTCACTTATTCGATGGAGGGAACCAAGAATCTCCACGCTTGTATCAAGCAGGAAATTTACCGAATCGGTCACAACCACCAGATCTTCCATCCGAAGGACATGGGAATAGTTGAAAGAGAGAGCAGACGACCCATTGAAAATCTTCCGAAACAACCGCGGACGAACTCAGCATTTGGAAACATATAATGTGCACTTCCGAACCATTCCAATTGGCTTGAGCTTCATTGGACACATCCTCAACAAAGCTTCCAATTCACCGAATTTCCGGGCAGACGAATCGGATAGAAATAAGGTTTGTTTATGATGCGGGCTCAGAAACAACTGGTAAAATTCTCTTGATTTTGGTGGGCTCCTAGAAAAATCGGAAAATCGAATTACCGTATTTCCTGTTTTCCCACCCAAGCCGTCAACTTTGAGCTCATTTATCTCGATTCCTTCATAAGATATCAAAAATATCTCAACTGATAAATTATTTATCATAATACCACCTATATTTCACCAGTTGATAAATTTTGGATATCTTTGACAAGAATCGAGATAATTGAGCTTAAAGTTGACAGTTCGGGTGGGCTAATTACGGTATCCCTTCTCCGATTCCGAGCAAGCCTCCTCCTCCTAAGGCCTTATCTATAATCAGAAAATTTCTCTAAAAATAAGAAATAATTTCAGCCAAAACTTGTCTCCTGCTTCCGTATGTCCATCACAATCAGCCGAGCAATGCGATATGATCTTCGATATTTCTGTAAAAAAATTAATTTTTTAATGATTTTTTTCAATAAATAACACTCATAATCTGCTATTTTTTGTTAGCTAATTTACTGATTTTTCTTCAACGGCGACGCGTCACAAGTCATTTCAAACCTATCGTGGTAATACAGGCGTCTGGATAGATTTCAGACTACAAAAACAATTTTAGAGTTTTATTTTGGGGTCTATTCGGTTCTATACATTTCTTCTTTCCATGCGTTATAAATATGCAATATTCCCACACTATGCACAATGGAGACTTTTCTGCAAGATCTTGCAGGATTCAGATCTTTTTTTTTCAAAACACCGTCACAGTTGAATGATCTGGCCAGTTTTATTGAAGCCATAAAACTACAGTAACTTTTTTATTGCATTGTGCCGCGCTCGTAAAAATCTGACCGCCCTTTTAATATTGATTTTACGGTATCTTTCAGTTTTGCAGGTTTTCCGCTTCCGTTTCAGTTTCAGCCAAGAAATTCAATGTTTAGGTCCGTGGATCTCAAAGAAAAATTGGAATCGAGATATGTTTTGCAATTTGGTCCCGAAAATTGCCTATAATACACCTGGTGCGTTTTCTAGGCCATTTCTACGTCATAAAATTGGATGGTCTAGAAAAATCAACCTGCATAAATTTAGGTCAATAGTCCAGATTAGCACTTTTATGAGAGTTTTTGAGTGTCTGATTGAAAAGGTCATTACCACAATTAGACATTAGAGACAGACATTTGACATTTGAAGGTCGTTAATGGCCATAAGAACCATGTTTTTTCCCAGAGACTAAACATCTTCAGGTCCCTCATCTCACGCCACATGTGGGCGGAGCCTAACAAAAAGGGGTATAAAAGGGAGCTCTAGTTCTCTATCCACATTATTCCTGTTGTCCCTTTAAGACATCTACAGGTCACCTTCTGCATGGAGACCATCATATTCTTGATTTTTCTGATATTCTATAAATACTCATTCTGAAATTTATTGATTAGTCCTCTCAAAAAATTCGTCTATGGGGACAGGCTGCAGAGAAGGCGACGGAAGGTCTTAAGAACTATTCAAGGAACAAGTCCAATATCATGACCGAAGCTACCATTCCAGTGCACTTTCCTCATTTCAATGACACTTTGAGAGAATTTTTGAGCTTCCCAGCAATGACAAGTTTAGAAAATCATTGGATCTGAAGAAGTTGGACGAAGGCTTGACGGAGCTGAGTGACGCGTTTTTCGATAAAGGAATCGAAGGAAACAGCGATGTGGAAGGTAATCGTTTTACTAGTATGACCTAAATACAGTAGTTAGCAAATATTGTTCTTTTTTTTTATTTTTCTCTCGATTTCCTTAATTTTTTTTGAAATTTTTATAGGAGGATGTGATGATGGAAGAGCGACATGGGGCCCGGTTGTTGGAAGAATGGAGCAATGACAGCGAGACAGGCATTCTGGAAGTTCAAGGATGGAATCCAGTTTCATGACAAAACTGCTCGAAGCGATGGTTCCACTGAAGCTTGTGTCGATTCCGGCGTTCCCATGTGGAGAGAACTACGTGCGAAGTCTGCCAACGAAGAAAGAAATGGAGTTATTGATATTTTATTCTTATGCCCCCCCCCCTTATCATAAAGAGCCCACTATTAGAACCGATATTTCTGGAATAAAAATATGCATTTTGAACTTTTCAAAAATAATACATACAGTATCTCGAAAAATGAAGTACTTGATGTGATGAGGAGTATAATTTGTAAATTTCATAAAAATTGAAAAATTCTTGACCAGTTTTTCAAAACTTCAAAGATTTTTCAAAACTTCAAAGACTATCTTCTATTGAAAATGTCGAATCATGATCTCTCTTTCTGTCAACTCCTCTGCTCCGTATAGAAAATCCCAGAAAATTCATGATTTGTGATTCTCTGGGTTGGAAAACTGAAAAATTTTATACAACAAAAAGATGGTATAGTTTTGTCTGGTACTGTAGAATGTAACATCTATTCGTTTCTATTCAGTTCTTATTTCCATACATTATATGCAATATTCCCACACTATACAATTGTACACAACGGGGTCTTTTCTGCAAAACTATTATTTTTCTGCAAAACACCGTCACAGTTGAATGATCTGGCGCAGTTTTATTGAAGCCATAAAACTACAGTAACTTTTTTATTGCACTGTGCCGCGCTCGTGAATATCTGGTTGCTCTTAACAATAAAAGAAATAATGTTTGTATTTTCCGGTCAAGAAAATAAAGTACCACAAATACAGAACGAAAAAAACTTAAACTCTCACTTTGAGCTCAATTATCTTGGGTTCTATAAAAGATTTCGAAAAGTCATCAACTAATAAAATTGAAGCACTCAAGAAATTTTTTAAAATGTGTGATTAAAATCAGAGAAATATAAATTCATTATTTGAAATTTTTATTTCAAAAGAAGAAGTTCGTTTCATAGTGCCAAATCAATCCTGATACGGAATCCATTGAGCTCTGAAAGTTGTCCGAATTTCCTACTTTTAACTTTTCCAAACTTACACATTTTCTGCATATCCTCTAATTTGCAAAATTTGTTTCGAGTCATCAGCTCGTTTATAAGTCAATGTCAACGTCATATTTTCCTCTTTCACATTTGAAAAGCTTGTACAAGCCGCGGTACCGTATACGATTGACAGTTTTGATTCATTAAAACGCGTATTATCAAGTTCCCAATAATTTAAGGGTCCATGATCTTGAAGAGATGTACACAAAATCAAATCTTCGCTTCTGGTTAAAGCCGGCAAATCTACAACCCTATTTCCATAAACTTCACGATTAACTGCGTAGTTCAATGGTCTTAAGATGAGGGCCAGGACGATAAAATAAACCTTAAAAATAGACATTGAAAATTGACTAATTTTTGGGTACAATAAAACTCACTTTTCCGAAATTTTCATCGTTGTCATACGAACATAATCCATTGGTTTGAAGTGTCAAGTCGTACATGGCTCTAGAGTTGAGCCCTCCGGACGGCGCATTGGATACTACCACAAATAAGTTAATATGAAATTTACGCAATTCTTCAGCCATCTTTTTGATTTCATCGGCCTCTTCGTTCGGATATCTTTTCATCAAAATATAGAATTTTGATCCGCATTTTGGAATTGGTGTAGGGATGTTCACAAAATTCCGCAACATTCTGAAGACGTCACTACCGGTGCTAGACGTTCCAAAGCGCTTGGAAGGGTCAGGAAGTATTTCGTCATTTTTTAAAGTGCTGAGATCTCTGTAAATGTGGAACGGTTGCTCCTCTTCCATATCAAATTTAACTGTCGCAAATTTGGAATAGAACTTATTAACTGAATCGATTTGCCGCTTTGCGTTTATCACTATCTCTTCCTCAATATCATTGGAAAATGCAAACACAAGTGTTGGTAGTTCAGTTGGAGAACATTCTGAAATCGGAAATTGATAAGTACGAGAAATTGTTTTCAAAAAAAGCTACCGTATTCCTTAAACTCCACACATCCGATATTCAATTCTTTCGCTGTTCCTATTGGCATGTTCCCGCTTTCTTTATTCAAATTCCATTGATTTTGATATGGATCACAAACAGCGTTGTACCAGTTGTTGTCTAACTGTAAAATTGAGAAATTCGAAAATAGGCAAAACTAGATTTTTTAAAGACTCACAATCCTATCAGAATCGGTATCCATAATTACTAGATTGGATCCTGTACATCTCATTGTTACTTCACAACCATCGTTTATTCCGGAGGGAGTTGAAACGAAATATTTGGAAATATTTGAATAAAATGGATGATTAGACATTAAATCGAGATTTGTGTAGTTCAGTCTTAACACAGGACACTGGCATTCGGCTGAAAATTGAAATATCGTCTTCTTTTCTTTTCAGAAAAAAAGCCTTACGCTTTTTGAATTCGACACAAACTGCTTTCAACTTCCCGAACTTTTTTATGGTCCCATCTGGCAATCCAATATTCCATTCTTGTCGATATGGATCACAAAATCCGTCGACAGTGTAGAATTCAAACTGAAAATATGTTTTTCAGCTTAACGAAAATTTTGAAACTCTCAAAATTTTGTAGTTTTTAATAATTTCTGCATTTCTGCATTTCTGCATTTCTGCATTTCTGAATTTCTGAATTTCTGAATTTCTGAATTTCTGAATTTCTGAATTTTCTGAATTTCTGAATTTCTGAATTTCTGAATTTCTGAATTTCTGAATTTCTGAATTTCTGAATTTCTGAATTTCTGAATTTCTGAATTTCTGAATTTCTGAATTTCTGCATTTCTGCATTTCTGCATTTCTGAATTTCTGAATTTCTGAATTTCTGAATTTCTGAATTTCTGAATTTCTGAATTTTCTGAATTTCTGAATTTCTGAATTTCTGAATTTCTGAATTTCTGAATTTCTGAATTTCTGAATTTCTGAATTTCTGAATTTCTGAATTTCTGAATTTCTGAATTTCTGAATTTCTGAATTTCTGAATTTCTGAATTTCTGAATTTCTGAATTTCTGAATTTCTGAATTTCTGAATTTCTGAATTTCTGAATTTCTGAATTTCTGAATTTCTGAATTTCTGAATTTCTGAATTTCTGAATTTCTGAATTTCTGAATTTCTGAATTTCTGAATTTCTGAATTTCTGAATTTCTGAATTTCTGAATTTCTGAATTTCTGAATTTCTGAATTTCTGAATTTCTGAATTTCTGAATTTCTGAATTTCAAAATTGCTAATTGAATTTCAAAATTTTGAAATTCTAAAACACAAAAAATGATTGTTTTCCTACCATATTAATACAGTACCCCAAACTACAGTAACCCCTGGAATTCCGGAAATCCGTAAATTTCTGATTTTCGGAAATTCCCGTAAAACTCAAAAATATCTTTAGAATCCTGTAATCTATGTACACGCAGTAGGCATGAAGTTTATGAAACTACAATGTATTCCAAAACTACGGTATTCTCAAACTACAGTAATCCTACCATATAACTACAGTATCCCGTGAATTTTCACAATTTCAGAATTTCTATTCCCTAAAAATTTCCAAAAAACTAACATCAGTCGGCAAATTGTCCGAATCAAAAACCATCAAATGTTGCCCCTCTTTTTCACATAAAATGGAAATCGTGCAATCTTCGATAATTTCAACTTTTGGTTCATACACCAAATTCTGAGAAATATTGGCGAAAAATGGACTATCAGCTATCGAATCAATATTATGTTCGTTCAGAGCCATCCATGAGCATTGACACTTTGCTGAAATTATTTTTTCTGAAATTTCAGCCAAATTGTCTTCAAGTTTACGCTCTACTGAATATCTTATCACCACGCATGGAGTGATAAGAGGAATTAGATGGGTGATAAAGAGGAAGAAAATTATCATTTTCCGGGGAAGAAAAGGAACAAAACTGAATCAACACAAAAATTGATATGGTGGAGGTGTTGGCAGAGAAATTAGAATTGCAAACGTAACAATTAACATAATTTCTGATGTTCTTTTGAACTACACTATAGGAGATTTTAGTGGAAATCTGAAATTTTTAATTCACAATTTTGAAGAGGTTCCTTCGCATTCGGTTTTATGAAAAAGCGTATCTTTCACTGATGAAGGAAAAAATAATGTAAATAAGTTTGTTGTTTTGTTCGTTAACTCAAACAGTCAAACAAGATCAATCCAAATATACTCTATCCAAATATGATATCCCAATACATCCAATATCCAAAGATCCAACCAAAATCAATCGCTGTATGGCAGCCAGTTGGTAGGCGGTCTGAAAGTCTTTATGTTCAAAAAAACACAATATTTTCACAAAAGATCTCTCACGTTCGACTGTAGATTCGGATTTGCAGATTCTGCAAATATGAATCTGAATAATAGTAATCCAGTTTCATCTTGTAATCAACATTGATGAAATCGTATATCGCAGGACTATAGGTTCCACCAAAATAACTCCAAAATGAGTAATTTCCATAATACTGAGAGTTGGCCCAACGCAAAGTGAGATTTTGAAACGAATCGACAGGAACTGCAGATACAGAGAAACAATTAATTATGGGAACAACGTTCGATCTGCTGCAAACGGGATACTGTATCCGCGATTACAGGTTTCTTGTTTTATTTTCATCTTTCTGGATGTGGTCTAATTCTTCATTTTTTCACAATTGGAATAACTGATTCCGATATTGCTAAACGGCTCAAAATCTGCAACTTCTCTGATCATAACCGATGGGTTATTCTTTTTGGTCCGCATTAGACTCCCACATATCGATAGAAGAATTTTGTGGTTTTTTGAAGATTTGAAAAAAGAATTGGTCCGAGCTTGGGTCATGAGTCATGAGAAGTCTAAAAACAACGTGGCTGAGATCGCTAATTTTCTGAAAACTCGGAAGGCCGCCCGTCCCCGGAAAAGAGGTAAATTCAAGAACTTTTCTTAAACTTATATGTATACCGAGTCACATATATAGCTGTTATGCAGCAAAATAGTTGTGAAGATATCATTTTTGAAATTTTTTAACTCGTTACGAGTGTACTCTTATAACTTTCACCCTGTAAAGTGTTTTAAGAATGTCCACCCTTTCATGAAAACAGAAGCCTACCATGATCTTGAAAAGTGATTGCAATCCAATATTGATCTGATACTGATTGATTAGCTAAAAAAAATCTGGCAGAGTTTGCGTTCCACTTCCAAATACTTGAATATTTGTTGCATAAACTGGATATAGGATCCCATACAGTGGAAACAACTTGATGGCCTAGAAATTTTAATTTAATGTTTTCAAGTTAGTTCCTTTCGTCTTCTGAGGATCAAGACCTCCTACCAGATACTAATGCTATATCCAAATAAACAGGAAAAATAAAAATTCGATCTAAAAAAAACTCACATTTGACATGTCGTATTCAAAAGCTGCGATCCCATTAGTCTTTGATGCCACTGAATACATTGCTGTCGGTTGAGATCCTCCTGATGGAGTTGCTGATGTCATTACATGAACAATGGCATGATGAGAACGGATTAAAGAGACTATTTGGGAAACATCTGCTTCATTGGGATAGCGTTTCAGCAAAATTAGGATGATGGACCCACAAACTGGTGCTTCTGTGTTGGAGAAGAACTTCTATATGTTAATGAAATTTTGTGATATTTCATACAAGGTTCAACACATGGAAGGCTGAAGAATAGTATTACCTCTAAAGCATCAAAAATATTACTTCCGATGCTGGAATTCTGAAATCCTAGATTTGGGTTCGGATAATTTTTGTTAATGGTTGTGGTGACATCGCTGAAATTAAAATTACCGTTTCAATGTTTTGTATCTCTTGAAACTTCAGAAAAACTCACATCCCTAGGAAACAAAAACCACCTACTTGATATCTGAATGAAACTCAATATCCATACTTTCGGTATCGAATCGAACAGTTCCAAACGAGGAAAAATAACTATAGGAAAATGTATCAAATGTGAACCGAAACCATAAATCCGAAACTGAGTCCAAATCATTAGAGTAGGCAAATAGAAAAGTTGAGAAATTGGTTGGAGCAATGCAGTAGGTGTCGTCTGAAATATAACTCCATGATTTTTCTTCACGGAATTGTCTAGTTCTTTTTTGTTTTTCGTTAATTTCTCAACTTGTTCTCTATGTGTGTTTGGTGTTAAAATTCTTATCAGAAGGCACTTCCACTTATGGAATTTCAAATTATGGCTATCAGCTCTTCTTCCTTTTGAAAGAGCAACTTCTTATCAGTTCAAGAGGATGTAAATGGGCGAATAGAAAAAAAAAACAAGTAAAGGTGTGCAGAAAAAATTAGGACAGTTGAAAAATAACCTAATTTTGAGAAACAATGCAAAAAGCAGCTTACCAGTGGTGTATGGGGTTGTTATCTGAAGTTGAGTAGTAGTGTAGGTGGTTTTGATACTTGTGCTGCTACTGGTTACGGTAGTAGCAGTTTGGGTAGTTGTAGTCGTAAGTAGTTTAGTAGCAGTATAAGCAGGAGTAGATTCAGATGCAATTTTAGATGTAGTGGCCATGCCTAAAAAGATTTTCATTCACCCGAACCATCAACTTTGAGCTCAATAATCTCGATTGCAATGAAAGATATGAAAAAAATGTCTACTGAATAATTTTTTATAATAAAATCTCCTTTATTTCATTAGTTGACAAAATTTTAATATTTCTCACAAGAACCGAGATAATTGACCTCAATGTTGACGCCTTCAATTAGAGGAAATCACAAAAATATTGTTTTGATCTACCTTCAGAACTTCCGTGGTGTAACAGAATAACCAAAAGTGTAACTATTGTTCCAGTGAGCAACAATAAAATTATCACTAGAATAATCATCATCTTTTTGAACCTGTCGTTCATTGTGTAGGCCAGAATTCCAAAGTGTCGCTGGCGTCTGAAAATTGGTATGTTTTTCAAGATTAAAAACAACTCAGGGATGTTCGGCACGGAGTTCGGAATTCCGAAAATCTACGTTACAACTCACTCCACAGGTTCAAATGCAGGATCATTTGATGGACCCACCACTTCCACTCTGGGTTTCTTGATTATTTCTTCTTCTACATACGGTGGTGGATCATCTGAAATATTCTAGATACTTCATGAACATTTGATTTAGTTACTTGCCTAGAAAACTTTGAGAAATCGACATTTCTACAGAAATACGAATACTTTGAAAAATTCCTTTTCGAATAATGTAATGAACCGACAAAGGAATGTGTATGAGGAGGGGTTAGTGATAAGGTATTGATAGAGGAAGTGGTTGATTAAAGGTCGATTTCTATATGATGCAGGAGAAAAATTAGCTGATGGTATTGACCGAAATTTTGTTAGAAAAAAATTTCAGAAAAAAACTGTTGTATACCGTAAATTTTTCGAAAAATTCGACAAATTTTCGTTCTAAATTCATGAAAATCTGTCGATTTCACTAAGATTCAGCAAAAAAAGGTAGTGTTTCAACAAATATTTATTAAATTATGGAATCCCGGAACATTTTTCACAGAAAACGTACGGAAATTTTTTTAATTTCAAGACACATTTTGGGAGGTCCCTTCTATTAGAGCGACCCCACTTTTAAAGGCGCCCTTCTAATACAGATTTGAAGGTATTTTTCAATTGGTTTTCAGCATCCTGTTCAGTTTCAGCCAAGCAATTCAAATTGTAGGTCCATGGACTTCAAAGAAAAATTTGAATATTGATATGTTTCGTAATTTGGTCCCGAAAATTGCTTAAAATACACCTGGTGCGTTTTCTAGGCCATTTCTACGTCATCAAATTGGATGGTCTAGAAAAATCAACCTGCTAAAGTTTAGGCCAATAGTCCAGATTAGCACTTTTATGAGAGTTGTTGTGTGTCTGATAGAAAAGGTCATTACCACAATTAGCAGGTGGCATAACATTGTTTTGGGGAAACAATTTGACAATTGAAGGTCGTTAATGGCCATGAGAACCATATTTTTCCCAGAGACCAAACATCTTATGTCTCCTGATCTCTCATGTGTCCCTCACCACATATGGGCGGAGTCTAACAGTAAGGGGTATAAAAGTGCACGTTAGTTCTCTATCCCCTTCATTTCTGATGTCCCTTTAGGACATCTACCGGACTCCTTGTGAATGGAGACCATTGTATTCTTGATTTTTTATTGAAATTCTAAAAATATCTATTCTAAAAATGTATTCTTAAAGTTGCCGAATGATTGGAAGGTGAGAGAAGTTTAAAATTTCTCTGGTTTTTTGAAAATATAGCTTTATTCCAGGCTTTGTCGGTATATGGAGCTACGGAGAAGCTTGTTGGTGGATTTGTCCATCCTCTGCAATACAACTCGGAAGGACTTCTGAAAATGGAACACTATGTTTTCGAGTCTCCAAGAATAGTGGTGAAATGTTCGAACACGTGTCAATGCAGCCAGGAAACTTGTCATCGTCGGGTCGTCCAGTTCAAAGGAAGTGTTTTTTGTATGGTGGATATGCTGCGGAGCCAATAAACGATAGTATCTTTTAGAGTATGTCGGAGACATGTATTTCAAAGGGAAAAGAGCAAAAGAAGACATTCTAAAGAGGTAAGTCTATAAGTTGAACCACTTTGAGCCAATTTATCTCGTTTCCCGTGATAGATCTCAAAAAGTGCTTAACTGATAAAATGTTTATCATAGTATCAGAAACATTTTGTCAGTTGACAACTTTTTGATATCTTTTACAGAAATCGAGATAATTGCGCTCAAAGTTTAGGGTGACGTATTGATTTCTATAGTTCATCACTTTTATTTAGAACTCTATCCAATATATGACTTCGAAACAAAAGGATGGCTTGGATTTCTTCTTCTGTCGTCTAATGGAGCACAAATCTAGTAAGTACTGAACATTTTATGAGCCAATAAGACGCACATAATTTACAGGTTTCCTCGACACCATTTCCAAACGTCTTCTGGATTACGAGAAAGCTGAGAAAAAGAAGTGATCAACTACAATGCCGACTTGTTTGCAAGCCGTTTGGATTCATCTGAAAGCAATACTGTGAAAGCCAATGAGCAATTTGTCATCGTTCGTTGTACCTACGAACTGGACGAATATCTTGAACGGCATAGAAATAAATTTATCAAGCTCAACGAGGGAAGAATCAGAATCGTACAAGAGTCAACCCGCCAAAACCTAAATTTGGATAAAAACACTTGTTTGAATAAATTCTCATCTCTATATTTCTGTTCCTTTTGATGTGTTGCTACCAGACTAACCCAGACAATGACGAATGCTTTGATCTTTTGTTCTACAAGGACACATATTTCCAATACTTTCTATTTCTTCTGCTACCTTGAACCTACTTTTCCTCTAACGTCTCTTCATGGAAGCTCGATAACTAGATGTCTTTTATAGATCGTAAATCAAAATGACACTAAAGAAAGCCGCCGATTAGACGGATATCGAGGGACAAATCTAACGGAACCCTCTGAAATATGATATGGCGACACCAGAAGATGTTTTATGACACAGTCCGTGACCAGTGTGTGATTTTCATTATGTTGGAACAGGGATTCAAAAAATTGTTTATACATAAAACTTTCGTAAATTAGTTTGCTAGTATTTTCATGTGAGGATAGAATGACCTAACTTTCTCAACATGATTTTTCTAAGGCATCGTAGTTGGTGGTCCCGAAAATGGCCTAACATACACCTGGTGCGTTTTCTAGGCCATTTCTACGTAAACAAATTGAATGGTCTAGAAAAATCAATCTGCTAAAAGTTAGGCCAACAGTTCATATTAGCACTTTATGAGATTTTTTGTGTGTCTGAAAGAAAATGTTAATACCACAATTAGCAGGTGGCATAACATTTTTTGGGGGAAAAAAACTTTTGATATTTAAATGTCGTTAGTGGCCATGAGAACCTTGTTCGTTGCCAATAAAATTGTAGAAAATGTGGGATTTGGGAGAAAAAAATTAGACAAAATTTTTTTCAAAAATTCGAAAATCAATCAAATGAGAAAACTTGGCTTTTTGATTTAGGTTTTTCTCAAAATCTAGATTCTTCTGAAAATCAAAAAAAAACTTTCAATGAAATGTAAGGTTTTTCAAAATTTCCAAATCCTAGGTTCATAAGACTATAACTGAAAATGTTGATTTTTTAAACAAAAATGCCCCTTTTTCCAGACTACAAACTACATTTGTCCAGTCCCTCTCGCCGGAAAATCCCCCAAAATTGTCCCGGCATTCCAATGCTTAATGTACAAACATACACTAACATTCCCCTCATTCATTTTCTCCTCCTCTTTTGGCGGCTCATTTAAAATGTTCCGTGAAGCGTTAATGTAGCTGATTCATGAGCACCGTAAGGCATTCATTATTAGCTTTGTTATTCTTATTATTTTTACTCAACATAATTTTCAGAAGGACCATTTCTTGAATATTCCCCTTTTCCCCTTTAAATCAAAGCCCTTAATTACGTTTGAAAAGTCCTTTCTTTGCAAAAAAAAAGGATGGCAAGGGGGTCTGACTAAACTAACAATTAGCGATTTCCGTTCGGAAGGGAGGGCGAATCTAGACGTTTAGTTTTCCCCTATTCTCCTTTTTCCTGCTTTATGTATTTGAAAAATCATTGTAACATTGCAAAAAAAACTATAAAAGCATCCTTAACCCAATTAAAATTATTTCAAAAAAAGCGAAAAAAATTCTAGCAGCGAGTGGTTTCGATCCACCGACCTCTGGGTTATGGGCCCAGCACGCTTCCACTGCGCCACGCTGCTGCCGACTGCACTAGGTCGGCAAGGCGTACATGAGAGTGAGGACCGGTCACATGTCTCACAAGGGAGTTACTTGAAGGGACGGTTTTAACTTTTTTTGAAATTTTGGGAGCAGATAGAAGAGCTTATGAGGATTCCAAATCTGTTTAAAAAATCAGCAAAACGCTCACGGGAGCTGAGTTATGACCTAGAAAAGTTTCCCTATGATTAAGCAATTTCTCGTGAAATTTTTTTCACGGAATAGTGTATTTCTTTTAAAACAATAGATTTCAATCAGCAGTGTAGTAAAGTGGTAGAGTGGCAAGTTCAGAGGAGGAAGGTCGTAGGTTCGATTCCCCCTATCCCCAAAAATGTTGCAATTTTTTTTGTTTTATTTTAAGCTGCCATAACTGGTTCTGGAATAAAATTTACACAATTTAAACATGTTTTTCGGGAGTTTCTCGTTATGAATAGGCGATTTCCAGAATAAAAACAGACATTTAATTTTTGAAGAAATTCACAAATATGCTCATGGGTTCATCGAAGATTTTTCAAAAAAAAATTTTCAACTTTTTTTTGTTTTATTTTTTTTTTGTTGACCTAAAGCATGTCATAATTGTTGGATGAGTTGGCTTCGGCTCAAAACCCCTATAAAAGAAGTTATCTGGTCCTCATTGACCCATTAATCATGACAACAACCTTGCTCATCCTCCTGCATGTCCTTGCTGTTTTCAAACATGAACCGAAGAAGCCAAAACTGGAAAGGACGGATCAGAAACTGGCGGACAGAATAATCTCATTGCTCCAGCAACACGAAGATGGGAATCTGGAATCGTATGAAGAAACCACTCTTGAAACCTGTCCCGATGAAGAGCTTGATCCTGACTATGATCCAGAGGAATGCCTCGAGTCGACTGAACGGAACTTTGCTGGTATCGGTTCGCCCCAAATGGTTCTTTTTGGTGGAATTCTGGTGGCAATTTCAAAAGTCTGGGAAGCAGTTTTGTTTTATCCGCTCAATGGTTTGTACCGAAATGGTCGTCAGAAAAGGAGAAAACCTTCGTCTATGTTCGCGAAATTCAAGTTTTTGAAAACAGATATGGATTTGAGAAGACTTGTCGATTATGAAAAAGCTGGTATGGTAACTTTTAAATGATTCAAATTCTAAACAGAAGTTTCAGGAGAGATCAAACCGGATTCCAGAGCTATAATCGCCTTCATATCTGCTCAACTATATGAACGGACGATCAAGGAAATTAGATCTGGCCACATTTTGCACGACTCCGTTTTACGTTCCATCATCTCGGAGATCATCGATGATTATCAAATCGAAACCGATTTTTATGGATCACCCAACTGGCTGAACACTTGGAAAAGGGCTCACCGGATCTCATCTCGCAGAATTACGACTTTCGTTTCCAAGAAGAGATTTCTGGACAAAGATGTGCTACTTCAAAAGATGGATCAATTCGTGAAAGACGCCCGGGTAGCGTTTCAAGGCTTCGACCCACTTTCCACCTACAATCTCGATCAATCAGGTTTCCAGAAGGAACTTTTCACCAAGAGAACATTGGCGGAGACAGGTATCTCTCCCCTCAAAAAACTTACAAACATATTTCTGAACAGGTACCGAGACCATCGAGATCGTGACAAGTTCAGCTACTGGGATCACACATAGCTATACAGTTCTTCCGATGCTTCGTCTCGATGGACTTCTGCATCCGAAACTCTACGTCGTGTTTGCTGAACCAAGCGGATCGTTCCCACAGAATCCTCCTCCTTACAATGCCCCAAATTTGGTTTTAGCAGCTGCTAAAGGACATATTATGGGGAAGGATCTGATGGCGGACTTCTTCGAAAGAGTTGTTTTTACGGATGATGTAGCGGACGATGTTTTATTGGTTGCGGATTCATGGCCGTGCTGGAGAAGAGATGATGTTATTGATTCCGTCCGACCCCCAAACAAGAAGGTGAAGACCATTATCATTCCGCCTGGAGCGACAGGACAAATCCAGCCACTGGACATTGGCATATTCCGTCAATTCAAGAAGTTCATGAAGAACTTGACAGAATATGCGCAAAGAAAAGAGAAGGACTTCAAGCCACATCAACGAGATTCTATCATCAAAGTTTCTGAAGTTTCTGAAAACCTCCCTCATTTTTTGATTGCAGATGCTGAGCCAAGCATATTGGCAGATGTGCTCTCCCATCTTCCAAGAATGGAGACAGTATGCCTGGTATTCTGGCGGTTATGTGGACATTTGCGCTCCGAAATGTGACAGACCAATCCAATATTGCTTCGACCGGAAAGTTTATGGGAAGTGCCAATTATCTGGGTGCAAAAGATTGTCAATGGTCAAATGCGCTTATTGTGCCAAGAACATATGTTTCCAGCAGTTTGTGATCGAATGCCACCGATGTGTTTAGAATCCTCAACTGTTTTTTTTTCAATAAAAAATAAAACAAAAAAAAGTTGAAAAATTTTTTTTGAAAAATCTTCGATGAACCCATGAGCATATTTGTGAATTTCTTCAAAAATTAAATTTCTGTTTTTATTCTGGAAATCGCCTATTCATAACGAGAAACTCCCGAAAAACATGTTTAAATTGTGTAAATTTTATTCCAGAACCAGTTATGGCAGCTTAAAATAAAACAAAAAAAAAATTGCAACATTTTTGGGGATAGGGGGAATCGAACCTACGACCTTCCTCCTCTGAACTTGCCACTCTACCATTTTACTACACTGCTGATTGAAATCTATTGTTTTAAAAGAAATACACTATTCCGTGAAAAAAATTTCACGAGAAATTGCTTAATCATAGGGAAACTTTTCTAGGTCATAACTCAGCTCCCGTGAGCGTTTTGCTGATTTTTTAAACAGATTTGGAATCCTCATAAGCTCTTCTATCTGCTCCCAAAATTTCAAAAAAAGTTAAAACCGTCCCTTCAAGTAACTCCCTTGTCAGGTAGCAACGCGCGGGAGAGGCGAGAAGGAAACATTCATAAGTGGTGCGCATTTAGCTCAACTGGTAAGAAGTCTGCATAGTAATAAAATGGGGTTAGGTTCGATTCCTCAGTTGTCTCAATAGTTTTTTCTTTTTTTGTTTTGTATAACGTCAGCTACCAGGAACCATAAATGCGATTAGAATACCAAGTTCCAAGAAAGAATGAGAAAGATATCATTTTTTATCGTTATTCATGCTAGCCCCAATATGTAAAAGGATATCCATCTAATCTAGAAAAATTCGATTCTTCAAAAAAAACCTTTCTGTAACCCTTTTTCCAGGTGGAACATTCAAAATACCCTCCAAACCACCTGTAACGCAGAATCTGTTAGCTCAGCTGTCCCCCATTGCTCATCCCCCCCCCCCTATTTACTGGTCACTCTTCCTACAAATCGTCTCTTTTGTGGTGGTCAGCGACTCCAAAAAGACTCCAAAAAGCGTTAGTGGGAGGTGCAAATTGCATTCACAATTCTTTTCTTCTTCCTTTCTTCTCCTCATTTTTCCGTATTGGTTATTATTAGGATTTGTGTCTATGTGTCTAAATTTGCAAACTTTGCAAAGGATTTCAACATTTTTGGAATTTTTTTAGGTTTCGGATTTTTTTCAAGTTTTAGAATATTAGCTTCCGCGCCAGCCTTTCCGCCTCGCACCGTCCCCTCCCCCCTCATTCAAATATGCCATCGCTCCTTAGCTCCCCATCACCCGCGTGGCGCAGTGGTAGCGCTCCTGACTGTCAATCTGGAGGTCCCGGGTTCAATTCCCACTTCCTCTTATTTTCTTTTTGCTTCTTTTTCCACCATTCCTATACAAGTTTCATTGCCAGAATCTTCGAAAAAGTCACATTTTCCTACTTCCTGCACATTTATTTGTCATCGGATACCCTCCGAATCGCATAATATGGATTCTTGAGAGCTCCTCCAAAGCCAAAACTAAAAAGAAAAAGAAATTCAAAACCTCTCCTTTTCTTTTGTTCTTTCCCATGGCAAATCCAATTTTTTGGCTACTGGGGCGGCGGATAAAAATCAGATATCTGTAACTTTTGTTTTAGTTTTATTTTCGTGAAATTGATATGTTTTGGGGATTTTCTGGAGAACTTTAAAGAGTTTGAAGGGGCGGAGAGGGTGGGATTCTTCTGGTTCAGACTACATTTTTCGGAGAATCTCAGAACACCAGAAAGTTAGAAAATTCGAAAGTTCTAAAATTCTGAAATTCGGAAATTCTGGAATTCTGAAATTCTGAAATTCTGAAGTTCTGAAGTTCTGAAATTCTGAAATTCTGAAATTCTGAAATTCTGAAATTCTGAAATTCTGAAATTCTGAAATTCTGAAATTCTGAAATTCTGAAATTCTGAAATTCTGAAGTTCTGAAATTGTAAAATTCTGAAATTCGGAAATTCTGGAATTCTAAAATTCTGAAATTCTGACATTCTGAAACTCTGAAATTCTGAAATTCTGAAATTCTGAAATTCTGAAATTCTGAAATTCTGAGATTCTGAGATTCTGAGATTCTGAGATTCTGAAATTCTGAGATTCTGAGATTCTGAGATTCTGAGATTCTGAATTTGAGAATTTTCGAGATTAGCGAAATATTGGAATTTTTGGATTCTTGGGGAATTTTTGGATTTTTGGGTTTTTTGAAAAGTTCAACTTTTCAAGTTTACTGAAAAAAAACTCTAAATTTCCGAAATTCAAAAAATCGGACGTTTTCACAAATTTGAAAAATTCAAAAGTTCCAAAATATTTCTGAAATTTTGAAAAATCTACAAAAAATTTTTTTTAAAAAGTTCCAATTTCCAAATTTTCAATCTTCCGAAAAAGTATCAATTTTCCTGAACGAATTTTCTAGAATATTCCAGAATTTTACAGCTGCGCTCTCACCTTTCTGTTCCATCTGAAAAATCGAAAAAAAAACCTAAAATTTCCAGCACTTCCAATCCCAAAAGTTCCAAATCTTCTGAACCTCTTCTTCACACCTTTCCCTTCTCTCTTTTTGTGTTCTGTTCGCTTAAAAATGTATGTTTCTTCCTCTATTCTCTCCCTATTTTCTGACCTATACACTGCTTAGCATCCAAAACGAGAAGACAGGTGCTCTTTAGTTTTTCCCCCTTCTTTTTAAATTTCGCAACTTTTCCATTCTATTGTTCTTCTTTTTTGCATTTTCTAAAACTTTCTTTTCCAAAAACCTTCTTTTTTTTTCTCTAGATTCCAAATCCTCGTCATCTTTGAAAGCTTTTTTATCGTTTACCCTGCCGGAGGGCATAGGTGAAACTTCAAGTTCCTCCATCCCTAAAAAATGGAAAAACAAAAAAGTAGGAACCAAAAAAGCGGACCAAGTTTCTCCAAATATCAAGTTTCCCCCAAAGAAATTTGATATTTTCATCGTTTTTAATGTGTTTTTTTAGTTTTTTCTCATTTTTCCAGAAAGTGTTGGTAGTAGTTTTTTGGTATTTTTGGGTCATATGAGGAAATTCGAAACTAGAGTTTTTAATGTCAAAAAATGGCATGACATAGCTAAATAAACATTTAAAAAACTATTGAAATGGGCGGGGAATTGAACTTTTTACCTTGTGACTGTCAGTCTGGGATGTTAGCCACTGCGCCACGGGGCAGCGGCGGGCGGGCTGCTATTGAGCCGCCGATGAGCCGTTACCCCATTAAACAAGTTCTAATTCGCTTGAAAATTTGTATTCGGGGGTTTTCGAGTATGCAGATTTCAAAAACCGTGTTTATTTTTTCTAAAACTGTTTGATTTTTCAAAAAAATCCACTGAAACTTTTCTGGCTTTGACAAACGAACTCAAACTATTCTAAACATTGGTTTTTCAGAGTTTTCGAGCATGCTGATTTCAAAAATCGGGATCAGAAAACTTCAAGAAAATTTCAAAATTCCTTAGAATCTCCCTTCTTCTTCCAGTTTTATGTAGTTCTCACGGTGCTTTGTGATGTGTAGGGAGAGGTTTGTTTGGTTTCTCTCTTCATCTTATTTTTCCAATTTTCTTATTTCTTAGTTATTCCGATTTTCAAGTTTCTTTTACTATTTGAATATTCAAATTTAGTATATTTGAGTATTTTTTCTAGTTTTTAAAAATTATGAAATCTCAAAATAGCTCTAAAATGCGTCCAAAAAAATTAGGTCCGTGGGAAAAATGAGTCAGAACAACTCGGAAGTTTAAAGGAACTTGAAATAATATACATCTAGTTATTAAATGGATAACATGCCTCAAAATTAATATGAACTGTTAGGAAAATCCTCCGGCCGTCAATGGACCGCGCGTCGATTGCCAATGAGCCGCCAAACACCCGCCAAACGCCCGCCGACTACAGTAACTACACTAAAACAGCCTTTTTATAGTTTTCAATTCTGAAAACTTTTAAAAACTGCAAAATTTTGCTATTTGTGCACCGAAAAAAATGAAAAAATGTTTAATTTTTTTAAATGTTCCAAAAATATATTTTCTGAGATCGGTTCATGATTATACTCATTTTAAGGCTTATAAACATCCCAATTAAAATTTTTAAATAAAAAAAAATAGATCAAAAACTAAGCTGGATATGAGCATTTCAAAATTGAACTGTGATTTAAAGGTACACCTACTGTTAAGAAGACCACTCAACCCGCCAACTTTGAGCCCTTATATCTCGGCTTCTGTAAAATATTTCAAAAAGTGGTCAACTGATAAAATGTTTATCATTAAATCACCAATATTTTATTTGTTGACTACTTTTTGATATCTCTCACAGAAACCGAGATATTTGGGGTCAAAGTTAACAGTATTGCTGGTATTTGACTCGATTCTGCTTTAAAGGCGCATTGTGTCATTGCTCATCTTTTGCGAACGTGCCAAAAGCCAACCTGACGTCACCCCCAACCCAATTCCACTAAAATTTGTTCACTCCAAAAACTTCTTTTTTTTGATGTACTTCTTCTTCTTCTTTTGGTTTTCCCCCTTTTTCTTCTTTTACTTCCAATAATAAACTCATCTTTCCGCTTCATCTCACTTTCATATCCTCACTTCTCATCAAATATTCTTTTCCCCTCACCCCTTTTTCCTTTTATTTTCAGTAAAAAAGTTTTTGTTTCAAAATTCCCCTCCTATTTTTGGCTCCAAAAATCAAAAAATCCAAAAAAAAAACGAAAGAGAAAAAACGCTAATTTTGTAATGCAAATCGCATTTCAAGCCACCAACACCACAATGCCTTTTGTCTCCCGGCACACGAATAACATGCCGTTTTTTGGAATTCTTCCTTATTTTCGAGGAAATTCGCATTCTAGTCGCTTTCAATCGTTCCTAATATGTCACATTATCCCTAGAAAAAAAGCAAAAAAGATTTGAGCCAGTGGGGAATCGAACCTACCCATTTTTATTACTAGGCAGATCTCTTACCAGTTGAGCTAAATATGCATGGCTTATCAAAATTTCTCCTTTACCTCCTCCGGCGCGACTGCCACCTGACCAGGTGACCGCACTCTCGTGTACGCCTTGCCGACAGAGAGATGCCGGCAGCAGCGTGGCGCAGTGGAAGCGTGCTGGGCCCATAACCCAGAGGTCGGTGGATCGAAACCACTCGCTGCTAGAACCTTTTTTGCTTTTTTGTAAGTGGGTCAGAAACTTTTTGAAACTCTTTTGGAACATTTTTAACACATCAGGTACCATCTGGAACTTGTACTTCCACCTTTTTGACCACCCCGCGGGGTGCCAATGACGCCTTGTTGACACACACAAAACATACAATTCCATTCTTTTCGAAGCACTTCCGGACGCTATTTTGAATGGATGGTGGTGGGAGAAGCATTTCAAAGAGAACTAGCAAAGTTTGACTTCCAGAAAAAAAAAACCGCTCTAGAACTTTCTAACCTTCTATTTCTCCATTTCTTTGAGTTTTAGAATTTTGGAATTTTAGGAATTTTTTCTTAAAAATTGAACCTCAAAAATTCTAAATTTAGCTTTATTTGGACTGATTCATTTGGGCTGAAATTTTCCAAAATCCCAAATCTTCAAAAACCGGTTCCCTAATTTTTAAAGGTGGTCCATTTAGTGAACTCTAACCCCTTCCACCCACCAGAATCCTATTTACTCCCATTCCCCAAAGTCAGACATTTGATGTTTTAAGTGAAAATATGAGGAAACAATGGGGGTTTACCGTTTACGCATCACTTCATCCTTCCCTTTTTAGCAACTTTTTCTCTCTAAAACCTCTCAAATTTTTACCTTTTTTCTAAATTAGGCAACCTTCTACTATCCACTTTTTTACTTGAGAAAAAAAAGTATTTACTAGCCTTTATTAGTATTGTTAGTCTCATATATTCATAGCCAAAAAAGAGGATAAAGACCCTTCAAGTGTTTTTCTTTCTGTTATTTTTTCTGACTTGTTTCTGGTTTCCTTTCTCATTCAATTAGGTTTTTTCTACCTTTTACTATATTTGTAACGCTTCAGAGCGTTCTAGGACATGTTCCAAAAACTTCAAAAAAGGTTCTAACCCATTTACAAAAAAGCAAAAAAAGGTTGTAGCAGCGAGTGGTTTCGATCCACCGACCTCTGGGTTATGGGCCCAGCACGCTTCCACTGCGCCACGCTGCTGCCGGCAGCCTCAGGTCGGCAAGGCGTACATGAGAGTGAGGACAGGCGGCACCTTAGAGTGTGGAAGTGAAGGGGTCGGGGAGAGGAACATAAACGGATTTAGGGGGTTGCTCTAAAGTTGCCAAAATGGCTCAGGTGGGAACAGGTGGCATTTCATGCGAACACTTCTTGGTTCGATTTTTCACCTGTCGAAATCCTTTTTGCTTTTTGTGTCTTCTCCTAATATTGTCCTATGAAGCTAGGAAAAGCCATATTAATGCCCTTCAAGAGCCCCAAGTGTTCATATTCTCTAATCTAATTTACTATTCTTCCAACATCCCCTTCTTCTTCTTTCTCTATCTCTCTAATTCTCCTCATCTCTCATCATTACGCATATTTCCTGTTTTCTGTTTTTTTCAGCAGTTTTATTTTCCAGTTGACGCTTCATAGAACCCACTATTGAGCTAAATCAACTTTGACACTTTTTTGGCGCCAAAAATGAAAAATAAATAAATGAAAAATGATGTTTTAGGTCGGTCCAAAAGAATTCAAAAACTTAGTGAACACACAAAAAAAAGTTTTTGAGCCCTGGGGGCAGAGAAGATGCTAGACTTCTTTTTTTTCTACAAGAACAGCTCCCAGAGCAGTGAAAATGCTCCAGAAAAAAATGAGCAAGAGGAGCAAAAGTTTTTGGTTTTTATGTTTTTTTTTGGCTTGGTTTAGAAGATCTGGTGGTGGGTGTCAATTCTTTTTGATGGGAGATTGTTTTGAGATGACGTGCAGTTCTTTTTTAGTGTTCTAAACTTTCAAAAATCTGCGTTTTTGGAATTTTTCCAGGAAAGTTTGGAATTTTTAATCTGGAAATTTGCAGAACTCCTCTAGTTCCTTGAAAATCAAGAAATTAGGAAATCCGGATTTTCTAGAATAACGAAATTGTGAATTATTGAACTTTTTTTTCCAGAGATTGATTTTTTAATTTAAAAATTGCCGAATTTTAAATTTCAGATTCCAAATTGTGAGATTTTCAGAACTATTATATTAATTTTAAAGTTTTAGAAATTTCTGTATTTCTGAATTTCTGAATTTCTGAATTTCTGAATTTCTGAATTTCTGAATTTCTGAACTTTAGAATCTTCGAATTATTGAATTTCAAAACTTTATAATTTTTGAATTTTGAAATTTTAGATGTTTAGAATTTTAGAATTTTAGAATTTCAACATTTTTAAATTAAAAATTTTTTTCACAATTTTCGGATTTTCCAAGTTTTTACCTTTTTAATTTTTTTACAAGTCTGAAATTGCAGAACTTTGGAATTTAAAAGTTCCGGAAATATTGGTTTTGAAATTTTGAAACTTTCTAATTCTCAAAAAAAAGTTTTGGTATATTTCGGATTATTGGATTTTGCTGTTTTAGTTTTCGAATTTTCAAACTTTGCAATTTCAATACCTACAAACGTTTCCTATTTTTAGGTATTTTGAGATTTTTACAAAGTTTTATTTTTCTGAATCAATGCATTTTCCGATTTTTCGGAAATTTATCAATTTTTGAGATACTGAGATACTGAATTTTTGAGATACTTGCCCAACTCCCCAATTCGACCACCCATTATCTTGATGCTTAACTTAATACTTTTTCTTGTCCCTTATTCCATTTTTCCGCATTTTTTCCCTCTTTTTTTAGTGGATTAGGCTCTAGATTTTTTTTCTAAAAGCATTTTCTTTATAGAATCGATTTAATGGTTCTTCCTATTTCTGAGCAAGTTCTCTTTGAAATCTATAATTTCTTCTGAAATAAATGTTTCTCATAATTCTTTTTTTCCCAATTTTTCCAAAAAAAAACTACAATTCCAGACTTCCTAAATGATCTCATTTGTCTGAAAAAAAACTGAAAATTGTGTGAAAATGATGTCGACATCGTCGTCGATGCTTCCGACGACACCGATCGGAAAACAACAAGTGATTGATATGAAAGCAGGAGCGATTCTTAGAGATAATGCAAGGTAAGGTATTTTGAAATCAGAAATTCAGAAATTCAAAAAATCGAAAATTCGAAAAATTGAAATTTTTAGAAAAAGTGGTCAGTTCTACGGATGTCCACTAAAATTCGTCCTTACATCGATCATTGTGATCAAATGTGTCTTCATCGTGATTTGGATATACCGAGAATACGGTAACTTCGATTTCCGTTGTACGGCATGGAATGGGCAGATTGCCGATAGTATGTACAGATCGAGACGGTGGACATTGTGAGTTTTTTTATTTAGATTACTGTAGTTCTACCGTAATCCGTTTGAAGTTTAAAATATCCGAGGAGATATAATCTGGATGGACTACTGTAGTTTTGTTCAAGTCTTACTAAAAAAACTCGGAGTTATGTGAAGCCTCTCTTCTACCGTAATCCCTTGAAAGTTCTAGAAATTCCGGAAAATAATTTTGGATAGGTTACTGTAGTTTTCCGCAAGTTAGCTAGAACTAGAAAACTATGGTCAGAGTACTGTAGAAAATTCGAAAGTTTTCAAAATTGATTTATTTTTTTCGGATTACTGTAGTTTAATAACATTTTGTGGAAGGTACTTGGGTCTTCTGTAATCCCTTTGAAATCTCTAAAATCACAGAGCAGGCTTGTTGTATGGATTACTGTAGTCTTGCTGTAAAAATTCAAAATCTCTATTCTACCGTAATCCCTTTGAAATCTTAAAACTTCCAGAACCTATTCAATGGATGATGAAAAAAGCAAAAAGGACAAAGAATTGACGGATTATGACTATGCTGGGGAACAGGATGCTCTACCGGACACACGAAAAAAGAGAATGGTTCATTAGTAAGTTTTTGAAATTCTATTTGGATTACTGTATCTTATCCATGAGCAAAGTTACAATATAAAACCCGTCGGAGCTACAAGGTTACAGCTTCATGGCTCGTAACTTTGTTCATGGACAAGGTACAGTAATCCGCATAGTATCATTTTGTAGTACTTGTCAAGTTCTATCGTTTCTTGTTTAACTGATCCGTGAATAATAATACTTAAATCCCAAAATTCAATTTTCAGCGAAAAATCAGACCCCCGAAAATTCTCAAAAACTCCTGAAGATGATGACGATGATGATAACTCAAAAACCGACGTGATCAACAAGGAAAAGAAGAAAAAGAAGCCGTTATACGGTAGATCAACATCCACTTCCACTGATTTACATCCTCCAAAAATTGATCCTCGATTGGACTTTGGACCACTTCCACCAAATTTTCAACGACGAATCGACAGTAATCATATACCTGATATCAGTGATAATGATAATGGAGATGATGATCTACCAATGACTACAATGGTTACACTGACAAACACCCAGATCATTCCGTTATCTGGAGAAGAAACTGGTGTTGTAAAGTGAGTTTTAGGGAGGGTTGGGACATTTGTAGTTTGTAGTCTTTGTATTCTTTGTAGCCAATTCCAAAAAATACCAATTTTTCAGAATGAAAACCATTCGAAATCGCGTCGAAAAAGTTGGCTCCGACGAGGAGCAATTCATCGAAATCGATATTGCAAATGCTCCAAGAATCTACGTTTCAAAAATCAAATCTCGTCATGAAGGAGACCAAGAAGAGCATTTTGATCTTCTAAAGGAGCTGAAGAAGGATTCTGAAAATTCTGAAAATTTGGAGAAGAATAAGAAGACCAAGAAGAAGGGAAAAGGACTAAAAAAAGCGAAGAAGCTGTTGGCAGAATCTCAGAATTCCCTGAATTCCACGCTCCCAGAACCCACAACAACCAAAAAACCCAAAGGAAAGGGATTGAAAAAACTGAAAAAGCAGAATCAAAAATCAACAAATCCATCAGAAGAAGTGACAAAATTGCCACGTCATCTTGTTGGAAAATCTTCGAGCCTTGGTCCCACCACCCCCCGACCCAAATCCAGTTGGATAAATGGAGTAGTCGACCCCTCCGACCCGAAATTCTCAAACCAAGGTCAAATTCGAGGATACTCCATGCAAAAAGCATCGAAAAAACCATTCTCAACGACGCCAAAACCATCGTCAGGGGATTCAGAAGAGGATAAGGAGAAGATAAAGCTATCGGAAAGTACGAGAATGATGTGGGATATGGATGAGCTGAAATATACGACATTTTTGGCGCCAAAGACAACGGAGCAAACGAAAATTGATGAGGCGGAGGAGGATTTGAATCGGGGAGAAGATGTGAAGTTTAAGGTGGATTCTGAAGTGATCACGACAACAACGAAGACAGTTATGGCCACGACTACAGAGAAACCGTTACCGGTAAGGCGTTTGGCGGTCTGCACTTTGAGCTTGATTATCTTGAATTCTGTAGAAGATATCAACATTTTGCAAACTGATAAAATATTGGTAATATTATGATTGACATTTTATCAGTTGAGAAAATTTTGATATCTTTCATAGGAAACGAGATACGTTACCTCAAAGTGACCAAGGACGCTTCGGCGTGGGAAGAGAGAGGACGTCAAGCTTGCAGACTTTGACCTCAATTATCTCGATTCCTATCAGAGCTATCAAAATTTTGCTAACAGATAAAATGTTGGTGATATCCTGATAAACATTTCATTAGTTGATAAAATGTTGATATCGTTTATAGGAATCGAGATAATCGAGCTCAAAAGGAACGTATAAGAAAGGATTATATTAGTTGATTGCAAACTATCAAAACTCCGATTTATTTTTCTCAAAATTTATTAGAAAAAAAAACAAGTGAATAGAGACAAGAAAAAGTTCAATATCTAGCTGTTGGAGCTCCAGTAGTCGTTCCAGCCTTCGTTGTTCCAGTATTGGTTTTAGTTCTAGTTTTTGTAGTAGTCCCAGTTGCCGTAGTTCCTCCGGTAGTTGTTCCAGTCATGGACTGTTCTTGTCCAGATGCTTTCTTTTTCTTACAGTAACAGTAGATACCAATTCCGATGGCAAGAATGGCAATGATTCCAACGACTCCTCCAATGATAAATGGCATCATATTATTGGAATTTATAGTGTTGTTGGTGGAAGTAACGGTCGTGGTAGTTGAGTAGAATTGATAGCATGAAGGAATTTCTGGAACATTTACAATTGTTTTCATGTTTTTATGGCTCAGTTTCAACTCACCGTCCTTAGCCTCCTTGCAATATTCTTTGAATGCATTCTTACTAACAGCTCTACATTTTTCGTTAGGTTTATATTTGGCCACACAAAATTCTATGGCTTTATCATAAGGAGGAGTAGGATCACATTTGTCGATACGCATTGGACAAAGGGCTTTGAACCAAGTGTATCTAAAAATACTGATTATCTTGCAAATGTTTCGAAAAGTCCTCACATAAACTCTCCTTCCTTTCCAAGTGATTCAAGGCTGAAATTAATTGGTTTTTTTTCCTTCGTTTCGTCAAAACCCTACTCTGCTTTCTCTCGCTTGAATCTCCCATTGATCATTCCGATTGAAGTTTTGGTTATTCTTCGTGGCAGTGATTTTAGTCTATTTGTCTTTTTCTGCCTTTTCTTCAACTTTTTATAGAAAACGCATCTAGGGTACTAAACCAATGATGGGCTAGGAGAAGGGTACCAGACCGGTCAGTGGTCAATAGGTTAATGGAAAAATAAGTTTTAAGATTTATTTTAATGGGAATCCTTGAAGCTGTCATGAATTTTTATGTCTTCGAAGTAGTAGCCTATTCCACTAGCTGATCAAGCAGTCTGGATTGAAACAACAAGGGCTCAAAAATTACAATTTCCGATTTGGTGCAACAAAACCTAGAAATACCGTAAGCCCTGTACAGAAATATAAAAAAGATATCTAAAACTTATGAATTATCGTGTAGGAATCGAGATCATTGAGCTCTGAGTGCATGTATAGAGTGGCTCCTATTAGATCACTGATTGCTCTTACTCAAAATCACATTTATTTATTAAAAACTTTATTAGACAAAACAACAAGTAAAAAAGAATTCAAGAAAAGTTCAATATCTAGCTGTTCCAGTAGTTGTTCCAGTCTTCGTTGTTCCAGTATTGGTTTTCGTTCCAGTTTTTTTAGTTTTCGCATTTTTCTTTTTCCCTCCAATTGTTGTTCCAGTCATTGCATGCCCTTTTCCAGATGCTTTTTTCTTCTTACAGTAACACAGAATACCAATTACGATAGCCAAAAGAAAAATGACGCCAACGATTCCTCCAATGATAAATGGAATCATTTTATTGGAAGTTGTGGTGCTGACTGTGGTAGTGGTAGTGGTGGTAGTGACTGTGGTGGTCGTGACAGTAGAGGTCTTGGTAGTTGGGTAGAGTTTATAGCACGCAGGAATTTCTGGAACAATTTTGATTGTTTTTCATTTCGTAGTACTTGCGGTTTCAAGCAAACGTACTCTACTAATGAACGGTGCAAAGATGGAATACCGTAAAACCTGTATTAGAAGGGTCATGCCTTCTATTTTCCATGGTACCTCTGGGGGCCCGTCTAATACAGGTTTTACGGTATATGTAGCGCCATGGCGTTCTACTTTTCGAAGGGGTATTTTAGGATGATACGAGGGGGAAAAAGTTTTACTTGATTAACAGGACAGCGAAATGAAAAAAAGATGCAAATTTTCTAGATTTCACAGCTATTCTCTTAATCATACCTAAAACACTATTTTTCTACCTCCAACCACCTCATTATTTGATGTTTTTTACTCGATGACTTTTTTCGATGCCTTTTCATTAAAAATTTCGATGGTTCTTATTTTAACAAACCGTACCCCCCGCAACGAATTCTATGCTTCTTTGCCGACTCACCTTTCCTGGCATTTCCATCCTTGCAATATTCTTTAAATGCCTTCTTACTAGCAGCTCTACATTTTTCGTTGTTGTTATGCAAAGGCCACCAATCCCAATGAGGTTTCGTCTCTCTCCCACACGTGTTTATTGTATGATCAGGAATAGGATCACATTTGTTGGCATCATATAAGCAATAACTTCTGAACAATCTGTACCTAAACATATAGATTTTGTTGCAAATTTTTTCGAAAGTCCTCACATAACCCGTTCTTCCCCTACAAGTGGTCCTGGCTTTAATCTCTCATCGCTCATAACGATAGAAGTTTTGGTTATTCTTCGTGGCAGTGATTTTAGTCTTGATGTCTTTTCTGCCTTTTCTTCAACCTTTTATAGCGAACGCATCTAGGGTACTAAGCCAGTATTGTGCTGGGCAAAGGGTACCAGACCGGTCAGTGGTCAATAGGTTAAATTGGTGCAAAAAAAAAGTTTCAACGTTTGTTCTACTGGGAAACCTTAAAGCTGTCATGAAAATGTATATCAAGCATTCTGGATTCAAACCACAAGGGCTCAAAAATCAGAATTTCCGATTTTTTTTCAATGAAGCCTAAAATACTGTAATAGAAGAACACCCTAACTTTGAACCAATTTTCCTCTGTTCCTGTAAAAATATCAAAAAATGGTTAACTAATAAAATATTGGTGATGTTATGATAAACACTTTATCCGTTGAAAAAAATTTGATATCTTTCACAGAAATCGAGAAATTGAGTTCAAAGTTCGGAAAGTTTCAAGAGGCATTCGCCATACTCTAACCATCAGCTTTGAGCCAATTTTGCTCGGTTTCTGTAAAATATATCGGAAAGTGATTAACTGATAAAATATTTGTGGTACGATAGTAGACATTTTTACAATTGACAAAATGTTGATATCTTTCACGGGAACCGAGATAAATAGGCTCAAAGTTCGGAAGGTTTTCAGATGCAACTGTCAGATCCTTACCTCAATTTTGAGCCAATTTTTTCACGGTTTTTATTAAAGATACCAAAATAAATTAACTGAAAAAAGGCTTATCATATTATCACAAACATTTTATTAGCTGGCTACTTTTTGATACCATTCACAGGGACTGAGATAAATTTTGTCATGTTAAGAAACCTCGCCTGTCTTACGGTAAATTAAGAAAATTGACATTTCCAAAAACCAATACCCAAAAAACAAAAAACACTTGAAAATTTCAATAGACGTTACAGAAATTCGTAAATTTAATGTCCCAAAATTAAATTTTCCAGGGCGGCATGTCAAGAAAAGAATGGGACCAAAAGAAGGAAGCTTTCGAAGCCTACACTCCATCAATCCTCTCTTCGGATCTTCAACCATCTCACTCTGGAAACTCAGCTGCTTCTCCGTATCATGTCCATCTACCCGATCATCCTCCAACAACATCCACGTCATCTCCATCGTTCCATTTCATACCTCCATCATCAGAAGCACCATATTATGTGGAAGTGAATGATGCAGATACAGAAACAGTTTATGTAAAAGACGTCACTCCAATGTTTAGAAATGCTTTCGTGGGACAGAATGATATGGAGACAACTACTAGACCATATGATCCATTGCATCTGGAGGTAGATTTCATAGCTTGCCCAAATCTTGCCCATAGGTCGGGCAGCAAGTCCATCTTATTGAAAAAATCTCGACCACAAAAAATTCTGATTTTTAAAGCGAAATTTTCCGTAATTCAGAAAATCAATTTCCGAGATTTAGAAGTTTAGAATTTGAAAATTTTGAAATTTTTGAAGTTTTTGAAACTGAACATGTTTCAAGCGAAATGCTTCTTAAAATCAGAAAATAAGAACAATAAGATCTTAAAATTTTTTTGAAATCTAGCTCTTCTGAAGTCAAGGAAATGACAAAACTACAGTACCCCTAGAGAAAAATTCATTTTTTGGTGATAAATAGTCAAATTTGAATTCCTACAAAAGTGGTCCAGAAATATTCAATTAGTCTGAAATTCTCAGATTATACTAAAAAAAACAAGAACTTTATTTTTGTAATTGACAACTTTTCTGTAAAAAAATGTTCTAAATCAGATATGCGCCTATAAAAATGTTACAGTGCGAATGCGGACAATTCCGTTCCAGGCAGGTTTAAAGGCGCATATCTCATCAGAAAGAAATTTAACAGAAAAGTTGTCAATTACAAAAATGAAGCTCTAGTTTTGTTCAGTATAATCTGAAAATTTCAGACAAATTGGAACATTTTGGATCACTTTTGTAGGGCTTCAAAATTGACTACTTACCACTGAAAATGTCAAAGTATGGATTATTTTTTCAAAGTCGGAAAGCATATCAAAACTTTCCTTGGATTACTGTATTCAAGAAAATTTGAAAATTACTGTAATTTTCCGATACAGTACCCCCATTCAAAATTTCCAATAAAAAATTTCCAGATGGAAATCGCGAAACTCAAAGAATCCTCGGTCTGCCTGGCTCGAATGGCCTTCGATGTTTGGTGTATTTTCGTGGTAAGACCCAAATTTCGTTCTTCCTGAAATTCCACAAATTTCCAGCTCTTCTCATCGGTCCCATTTGTAATGGGCATCTGTGTGCCTCGATGGAGTCTCTTTGTGCTCCATATAGTTTTCGACTTCCTATTCTTGGTAGTTGCTTTTGTTAGCAGGTACAGTAACCCCAAAAAAGTACTGTAACTTAAATTTCAAAATTTGCAGTCTGACAATTGCGATAATGTCAAGTATAATGTATTTTCTCATCGAGGAGATGACGTCGGATTTGCTTTTTGAATTTTTATTGGTCGCTTTTGTGATTGGTGGGTTTCAAAATTCAAAAATCCAATAGTTCGAAAATTCAAAAATTCAAATTTCGCGCCTAATTTCCAGATATCATCCTGGTCCTCTACTCTGTAATCGTCGGAATCGCCTATCGATGTTGCTGTCGAATTGTGGATAATACAATAAAAGAACAAGGCATTAATTATAGTGTTAGCAGTAATGGAGAGCCCGTTTAGTGACCCAAAAATGGAAAAATATTAAACGGAAATTTTATTTTTAAGAACAAAAATAATTATTGGTTTTACGGGTCCACACCACCTTCCCCCCCCCCCCCCAAAAATTGTCGTAGTATTTGTTGATATAATTTTTCATTTTATTTGAAATAAAAAACTTTTTCTATGAATTTTTGTCTTGATTATTGAAGTTTACAGAAGTTTTTTAAATGGGTCACGGCCTAATTTTTTCTAGGTCATGACCAGTGTGTGTCTCTCGAACGCTTTCGAGAGATTCCTCGAGAAATTCCTCGAGAGATCCCTCGAGATCTCTCGAGAGATTTTCGAGAGAAATCTCTCGTAAATCTCTCGAGAGATCCTCGAGAGATTCCTCGAGGAATTCTCGAGGAATCCTCGAGAGAATAACGAGGAATTTCTCTCGAAAATCTCTCGAGGAATTCTCGAGATCTCTCGAGAGATTTACGAGAGATTTCGAGGAATTCTCGAGGAATTCACTCCCCGCCCCCTTTGTCTGCGCCTCTCTCTCCCTGTGTGTGTGTGCGCGCGCATACAGAAGTGGGCGCGCTCCTCCTTCCTTCTTGGCTTCATAACTCGCTTCAGGAGTGAGATAGAGCTTTCTGATCAGCAGAATACATACTGCCCCAGGATTCTGAAGCCGTCGTGGGCCCATTAACTTCAATCCATCATAACTCGGTTCATATCGAAGCTACAAACGTCATCTTACCAGTTTTCGAACCCTCTCCGCAAGCTTAACACATAGACAAACCTAGCTCACTAGAGTAGGTAAAGAGTACTCTCTCTTTTAAAACTCCCTACTCGTATTATTTTTCACCAATTTGTTATAGAGAATCTAAGTTTCCGCCTATAGTGCCACGCGCCGAGTTACTGAAAAAAGAAGGGTTGAGCTTACCCCCAACTACGATTTTTTCCTAGTGTCCAAAAACGGAGAAGGCCATAAGTTATGGTCTCTCGAAAGAAAATCTCTAAAATCGTAGAAGGCTCTGGAAACATTATATGTGGCCTAACTTTCGTAAGTTTGGTTTTCTAGGCCAATCTGCAAAAGTTACGCCACTACTTCAAAATGACCTAGAAAACACACCAAGGTCATGTTACGGCATTTTTAGGTAGTTTTGAAGTGGTGGCCTAGAAAACCAAATTTGCAAAAGTTAGGCCGCCACGTTAAAATGACGTAGAAAACACACCAGGGTCATGATAGATCTATTCTGGGCTATTTTTAAGTGATGGCCTAAAAAACTTTTTTATTTACTGAAAATCCGTCATAAAATACATTTTTTTGTCTCCAGAAGTTTGTTTCTGAAAAAACAGAATAAGACTCGAAAGCATTCGAGAGACACACACTGGTGATACACAGAGACACACACTGGTAAAGGGTTTTAGGAGAGTTCAGGGCGGATTTGAATGGAGAGAAATGCGGACTAGCGCCGCCTGGCCTTCGGCCGGCTCCGATATACCTACTCTCCGTCTACTTCAGTGGGCTAGGTTTGTCTATGTGTTAAGCTTGCGGAGAGGGTTGGAACAGTGGTAAGATGACGTTTGTAGCTTCGATATGAACCGAGTTATAATGGATTGAAGTTAATGGGCCCACGACGGCTTCAGAATCCTGGGGCAGTATGTATTCTGCTGATCAGAAAACTCTATCTCACTCCTGAAGCGAGTTATGAAGCCAAGAAGGAAGGAGGAGCGCGCCCACTTCTGTATGCGCGCGCGCGTGCACACACACAGAGACGCAGACTTAGCGATTCCTCGTAAATCTCTCGAGAGTTACGAGAGATCTCTCGAGAGATTGTCTCGAGAGATTCCTCGAGAGTCCAATTCCTCGAGAGAATTCCTCGAGGAGTTTTCGAGGAATTCCTCGCGAGGGAAAAATCTTTCGAGGAGTCTCTCGAGGGAATTCTCGAGAAATCTCTCGAAAGTGGTCATTTCTCGAGATTTTCTTTCGAGAGGCACACACTGGTCATGACCTAATTTTTTCTAGATTATAACCTGATTGTTTCTAGGTCATGACCTAGTTATTTGAATTTTCTAGGCCATGGCTTAAAATTAGGATTTTCTAAGTCATTACCTATTTTTTATTATTTTTTAGGTCATGACCTAATTCTTTGATTTTCCTAGGCCTTGACCTAATTTTTCAACATTCTAGGTAATGACCTAAATTTAGATTTTCTAGGTCAAGGTGATCTAGTTTTTGAATTTTCTAGGTCGTGACCTAATTTTTAGACTTTCTAGGTCATAACCTAATTTACTGAATTTTCGAGGTTATGGCCTAATTTTTTTTGGATATTCTAGGTCATGACCTAGTTTTTTGAAATTTTTGAATTCCTGGAATTTCAGAATTTTTCAAAATCGAAACTCCGAAAATGTAGAAATCTTGGAGATTCATGAACTTCAAAACTCGAAAACTCGGGAATTCAAAAATGCTGAACTTCTCATTTCCTGAAATTCTGAATTCCAGAAAATCTCAAAAATTCGAAAATTCCGAAATTAAAAAAGGTCCAGATTTCAAAGCTACCGAAACTCAAGAATTCTCAAATTTGGAGTTTCTGAAACTCTAAAATTCGAGAATACAGAAATTCAGATATCCCAAAAATCGAAAATCCATAACTGTTCAGTATTTTTTCTCCGCAAAAAAAACTCATAAAACCGTACTTTCCCATCTCTTCCAAAAAATGAAAACCATCTCTTTCTCTTTTTTCTTCTTGGTTTTGTTTGTATTTTACGCTCCCGACCCCATATTCCCTCCGAAAAGTCTCTGCGTCTCTACTCTCTCTCGTTTTTTTTTCGGAACACAGTTCGCTTTTGTTTTTGGGTCACCTTTTCTGGTTTCATGCAAAGTGAAATTCCGACAATTAGACTTCTAATCAGCGTGAGAAGGTCAGCATTCGAGATTCCCAGGAAATTTGAATTTTCAGAGCTCTTTTCCGGCTTTTCTATCTTTTTTTTGAATTTTTTCTTTTCATTCGATTTTTATCCAATTTAATTTTATTTTTTCCTTGAAAAATGAGCCGTTTCTCCTAGAATCTAAAAATCCTGACCAAAAAGTAGTCATAAACTTCTGCGCGTCATATCTGCTGCCCCAAATCTTGCAGTGTTTGCGTACCTTGTGGTCGCCGCTCGCTCTCAATACTCTGCGTCTCTCCCCCTCCACCACACGATTCTCCACTCTCTCGCCCTTCCAACAACACAGCCCCGACCCCGTCACTTGCATCTCTCTCCGCGCTCGTTGCGGGCCGAAATCTGCTATATAGTCTCTAAAAAGTGTCTAAAAATCGATATTTATTATACAAATTCTTCAATATTATTGCAATATTTGCCATTTTGCATATCTAAAAGTGACCCCCAATTCTAAGCCAAAACATGACCCCCCTCACACACAATTTCCCATCCACCCACACACTTTTTTCCTTCTTCTTCTTCTTCTTCGGGTTGTTTTGTCACATAAAAAGGTTGAGTTCAAAATTCCATATAACAGAAAAAGTGTTTTTTTTTCGAAATCTTTACCCCAAAAAATCCGCTGAAAAATGTCATGGGAATGTTTTAAAAACGAGCTATTTTCCAGGGAGCATGGATGATGACGACTCACTTCTTGAGGGAATCGAGACCGTTGGTAAGTTCCTTTTTTTGCTTTTCAAGGCGAAAATATGGGAAATTTTGTTTAAAAATCGCTGAAAATCTTTTTCTTTGTCAGTTTTTATATATATATATTTTTTTTTTTGAGCAAAATCCGGATAAAATTTGATGATTTTTGAGCAAAATTCCGCTCAAAATCAATAATTTAGGAGAACTTCATCAACCGTATCCTTTAAAGGCGCATGCGCGAAGCTTGCCGGGTCTCGCCACGAAAAAAAAGTTTTGCAGCATGCGCCTTTAAAGACTACGGTGTTTGAATTTTTCTTAAATTTTGAACTTTTTTTTCGATTTTCACCTCTAAAAATCAGATTTTTCTCGACTCTTCAATGTAAATTCTACTTAAATGATATCTAAAACTTCAAATTTTCAATACTTTCGAAAAATTTCCGGAATTATAGTCAAAAAATGTTTGAAATCGGTAGTATTTCGATTTTTATGCATTTTCTGTATTTTTTGAATAAAATCCGTTGCATTTTGCTCAATTTTGAGCACAAAATCAATCATTTAGGGTAAAATTCCTTCAATTCCGCTACCGTAACCTGTAAAGGCGCATGAGAAAACCTTGCCGGATTTCGCCACGAAAATAACGTTTTGCACTATGCGCCTTTAAAGACTACGGTAGTAACATTTTTCATCTTTTTTTTAATCAATTTTCGCCTCTAGAAATCCGATTTTTCTCGATTTTTCAATGAAATTTCTGGAATTGTTTCTACTAAAATTATTTAAAAACTATTCTGAAGAGTTTTGGCTACAATTTTAAGCAAAAAAAATCAAAATTTTTCAAGAAAAAAAATTTAACTTTTCGAAAAAATTTCAATTTTTCTAAAAAAAAAAACTTCCAGGCGACATGGTAGAAGAGCAAGTGATGACTTCAGAAGTCATCGAAAAACCGCTAGAACCATCGCGTGGATCGTCTCCAGATATCACAGATGCGTTGGATTACAGTGAGGATCCAGAAGAAGAGGAAGAAGAGGATGGAGAAATAGAAGAAGAAGAAAATGATAAGGAGAAGAAGTCAGAAGATGTTAAGAAGGAAAAAGAAGAAGAAGAAGGAGAAGTGGAAGAGGAAAAAGAGGAAGGAGAGTTGGAAGATGGCGAATTAGAGGATAGTGATGAAGGAGAAGTCGAAAGTCCCCCAAAAAGAGGTATTTTCGCGAAAATTTGGCCTAAAATTCGTTTGAAATCAATATTTTCACATGAAATTGACCTAAAAACCATTAAAATTGGTCAATTTCGACCGATTTTGTGGGAATTTCAGCTTTTTGATGAAATATCGATTTTTCCCCAAAATTTGGCCTAAAACCCACCGTTTTTGCTCATTTTTACCCCCAATAACCCCCATTTTCAGCTCTAATCACCGCTCCAGAAGGTTCCCGGCGACCAATAGAGGTTGGTTTCGAGTTGAATGATGTGAGTTGTCGTGTTGTTTGTGTAGTTTGTAGTTTTTGTAGTTTTTGTAGTCGCACGTCATGGAGGCCCTTCAGAATGCAAGGAAAAAAATTTTCCGGAAAAAAATTCCCGGGAAAAGTGGGCGGAGCCTAAAAAATTTCAGAATTTTTTAAAAACTCGAAGTTTGAAATTTTAGAAATTCTCGATTTTTTGAATTCTTGTCAAAATGTGCCAAAAATTGTGCCGCCGAATCGTGCTCAGCTTGTAATTTTGGCTCCGCCCCTGACTCCGCCCACTATAACAGAATTTGAATTTCTGAATTTTCGAATTTCCTGAATTTCCGAATTTCCGAATTTTTTATAGTTTGTAGTCAAAATTCCAGAATCGTCTCTCCCGTCCACGTGGTACTGTACTTCCACCCATCCGGAATCAACCGTTTCAATATTTACCACGTCGTGAGGAGACGTATGAGTCGTCGTTCGAATCCACACTTCTGGAGGCCAAGAAGGTGATGCATGGGGAGATTATTGGTGAGTAAGATTACGGTAGCTTTTCTTTAAAATTTCAAAAACCCGTAAATCTACAGTAATTCTAAAAATTCAGATGACGACGTGCTATCTGGAGGACGTGAAGGTATTCCATCGCTTATGGAGATCCGGACCAACAAGCCTAAAGGTAAGGGACCTAGAAACCCAATTCGAGCTTAAAAAACCACCCCAAAATCGTTATAAATCAGCCAAAAATAACTTAAAATGACCCAAAAATCACTAAAAATAACCAAAAATGGTCTTAAAATGACAAAAAATCGTTTCAAATCAGCCCAAAAATAGGCCTAAAAATGACCCAAAAATAGCTTAAAATGACCCTAAAATGGCATAATATGACCCTTAAAATAGCTTGAAGTAACCCCAAAATCACTAAAAATGACCAAAAATGGTCTTAAAATGACAAAAAATCGTTTCAAATAAGCCCAAAATAGGCCTAAAATGACCCAAAAAATGGTCCTAAAACGACCCAAAAATCACTAAAAATGGCCTTAAAATGACAAAAAACCTTTCAAATCAGCCCAAAAATAGGCCTAAAAATGACCCAAAAATAGCTTAAAATGACTCTAAAATGGCATAATATGACCCTTAAAATAGCTTGAAGTAACCCCAAAATCAGTAAAAATTACCCAAAAAACGCCTGAAATGTCTCAAAAATAGGCCAAAAATGACTCAAAAATAGGCCTAGAATGACAAAAAATAGTTTTAAATACCCCCAAAACAGACTTGAAATGATTAAAAAAAGGCCTAAAATGACCCACAAATTGCCCTAAAATAACAAAAAATCGTTTCAAATAACCCCAAAATTGGCCTAAAATGACCCAAAATAGGCCTGAAATGACCAAAAATGGTCTTAAATTGACAAAAAATCGTTTCAAATAAGCTCAAAAAAGGCCTAAAAATGACCCAAAAATCACTAGAAATGACCAAAAAATGGCTTTAAAATGACCAACAAATATTTTCAAATAAGCCCAAAATAGGCTAAACTAACTCAAAAATGGGCCTAAAATGACCCAAAAATCACTAAAAATGGCCTTAAAATGACAAAAAACCTTTCAAGTAAGCCCAAAAAAGGCCTAAAATGACTCAAAAATAGGCCTGAAATGACCCGAAAATCACTAAAAATGACTCAAAAATACCCAATTTGGGTTTCGAAGCTACAAACTACAAACTACAAATTCCTCCCCAGCTTTAGATCTCGGTCCACAATGCATCTACCCATCACGCAACAATCAACAGCCATACAACAACCCAAACCGCTTCAAACGAGATTCTGGAAACAGCAATTTCCAAAAAGACACTCCAATGTTTCCGGCACGTGGCCGGACGACGTCCCAATCGAAACCTGCGCCTTTAATGAAAAGAAACAACTCATCGAAATCCCCGCCCCCTCGAGGGATCAGTTGGTCACCGACGAGATTCGATGCACAGCAGATATCCAGTGATGAGGATGCTGATGTTTTTAGAAAGAAGGCCACAAAGATCATTAGAATGAAGAGGACACCCGAGAAGAAGAACAAGAAGAGACGACGATCGGCATCGTCGACGTCGTCGAGAAGTAGTGGATCGTCCAGATCTTCGTAAGGATTTGTTTTGTTAAAAAATTGAGATTAAGGGGCCTAGATTTTGAGCTGAGCAATGGTGAGACCTGAATAGAGCTGAAAAATCCCATTTTATCACTGTGGCCTAACTTTTGCAAATTGAGATTTCTAGGCCACCATGGTTAATTTGCCTAGAAACGACATTAAATTCACCTGGACGATTTCCTAGGTCATTTTGGCATGGTGGCCTAACTTTCTCTACATGAATTTTCTAGGCCAGCGACTTCTCTAGGCTTTTCATAACTTTCAAAAGCTTGTCGATGGTCCAAAAATGACCTAAACTGCACCTGGTGTGTTTTCCAGGCCATTATTACATGGTGGCCTAGAAAAATCAACCTGCAAAAGTTAGGCCACCAAGGTAAATGGCCTAGAAAACACACCAGGGGCATATAAAGCCATTTCTAGGTCATTTTAACATGGTGGCCTAACTATTGCAAGTTGAATTTTCTAGGCCACCGACTTTTATGATCTAGAATCAACCTGTTATTCACCTGGCCTATGTCTTGGTCATTTTTCCATGATGGCCTAGAAAACTCGACTCGCGAAAGTTAGGCCACCGTATTAAACGGCCTAGAAATCACCTAATATTCACCTGGACGGTTTTCTAGGCCATTTTTACATGGTGGCCTAAATTTTGCAAGATAATTTTTCTTTTTCTAGGCCACCACGCTAAAATGACCTAGAAAACACACCAGGGAAAGGTGAGGCCATTTCTAGGCCATTTCAGCATGATGGCCTAGAAAACTCAACTTGCAAAAGTTAGGCCACTATGAATCACCCAGAAAATTCATCAGGATCATGTTAGATCATTTTTAGACCATTTACTACGGTGGCCTAGAAAAATCATTATGAGAAAGTTAGGCCACGCCCAGGAAACCTCAATTTAGGGATTCGAAAAGTGCCGTTTTTCCATTATCCCTGACTACCACTTTCAAAACCCCTCTATCTTCCAGGGCCACCTTCCAAAACATCTCCTCCGACGACTCATCTGTTGCCAATTCCTCCTCCCGACGTCATCGAAGCCGTCGTCGTCGTTCCAGATCCTCTTCCTCCGGCACTTCCAGATCCCGAACCTATTCATCAGAACGAGAAGCGACAACGACGACGTCCCGAAGGAATCATATGAAACGGAAGTCGGCAGCCTCACCACCACGAAGATCCTCTAGATCCCGAACCAGAACCCCACCACCGTATCCACCAGGAGAGAGTAAGAAGACGTATGAGAAGAAGAAGAGTAGAAAGGAGGATCATTTGATTACCGGGGATATTCATTCGTATAAAATTCCGAAACGAGGCGGGAGCTCTAGTAGTAAAGATGCTCCAATGTTCAAAAAGAGCAATGGAAATACCACAGCCCAACCATCATTTCTGGCTCAAAGAGCATCTTCTTCGGCATCGAAAAGTTCGTCGAAAAAGAGAAGACGTCGTTCGGAAACGCCTCCAGTCTCCTCCTCATCGAAACGAAGGAAGGAGGAATCCAGAAAACGGAAAAAGAGAGATGAACGAGTACAGGATATATCGGATAGTGATTCAAGTGTAGACTCCTCGAGAAAGAGGAGCAGGAAGAGCCGGAAGAGGAGCAGAAGACGTTCATCGTCGTCTAGCTCCAAATCTAGTAGCAGATCCAGGTCGAGATCCAGTCAATCGGATAGTTCGGGTGAGGAAATTGAAGAAATTTCGATTTGGGAGTTTTGAAGTCATTTTGGCATGGTGGCCTAACTTTTGCAAATTTGGTTTTCTAGGCCACCATGCTAAAATGGGCTAGAAAACGCACCAGATGAATATCAGGTGATTCCTAGGCCATAAAAGTTGGTGGCCTAGAAAACTCAAAATGCAAAAGTTAGGCCACCACTTCAAAATGACCTAGAAATGTCCTAAAATGACCCTGGTGTGTTTTCTAGGTCATTTGACCATGATGGCCTAGAAAACTCATTTTGCAAAAGTTAGGCCACCATGTTAAAATGACCTAAAAATGCCCTCACATGACCCTGAGGAGTTTTCTAGGTCATTTTAGAGTGGTGGCCTAGAAAACTCAACTTGAAAAAGTTAGGCCACGACTTCAAAATAACCTAAAAATGACATAATATGACCCTTGTGTGTTTTTAGACCATTTTGAAGTGATGGCCGAACTTTCGCAAACTGAGTTTTTTAGGCCACCACAAATGGTCTAAAAATGGCATAACATGACCCTAGTGGGATTTTGAAGTGTGGCCTAAAAACCAGCATTGCAAAAGTTAGGCCACCACTTCAAAATGACCTAGAAATGTCCTAAAATGACCCTGGTGTGTTTTCTAGGTCATTTGACCACGATGGCCTAGAAAACTCAGTTTGCAAAAGTTAGGCCACCACGTAAAAATGACCAAAAATGCCTTAACATGACCCTGGTGTGTTTTCTAGATCATTTTGTAGTGGTGGCCTAACTTTTGTAGATTTGGTTTTCTAGGCCACCCCTTCAAAATGGCCTGAAAATCCCCTAAAATGACTCTGGTGTGTTTTCTGGGTCATTTTAATGTGGTGGCCTAGAAAACCAAACTTGCAAAAGTTAGGCCACCACTTCAAAATTGCCTAACATGACCTTGGTGTGTTTTCTAGGTCATTTCAATGTGGTGGCCTAACTTTTGCAAATTTGGTTTTCTAGGCCACCACTTCAAAATGACCTAGAAATACCGCCAGGGTCATGTCAGGCCATTTCAAGGCGATTTTAACGCTGTGGCCTAGAAAACCAAACTTGCAAAAGTTAGGCCACTACTTCAAGATGAATTCTTTTCCAGATGGTTCCAACAAACTACCCTCCCGTTACCGTACCCTCCCCGTCGAAGAGGAGAAGATCAGTTCAGACAACGAGGAAGACCTCAAAAAGAAATCATCGAGAAAATCGGAATCTCGATCCCTCTCCCCACGCTCTGCATCCCGGTCCCCGATACGAATGGTAAGCATCCCTTGAGATATTTTTTGATACTTTTTGAAAAATTGAATATACCGTAAAACCTGTATTAGAAGGGCCGGCCATTCTATTGTTCCAAGGTATCTCCGTAGGGCCCTTCAATTAGAGGGGGCCCTTCAATTAGAGGGAGCCCTTCTAATACAGGTTTTACGGTAACTTAAGGGGGGACCCTTATGTGAAATTCGCCTAATGATATTTTTGGAAAAAATGAGAAAAAAAGCAAAGATTAATTTTCAGTATAAGGGTCTGTCTGGATCCCCAGAATCTCCGCTCCGTCAAGTGTCAGCCAGTCCTCCGCCACCTCAGAATGATGCTCCACCATCTCGATCCTCAACAGAATCTCCGTTGGAATCTCCAGAATCTCCACAAGCTCCGCCCCCTCCACCACCGCCAGAAGATGACGTAGAGATTCCCCCACCACCGGTACTATCAAAAGCGGAAACCCGGAAACAGCTGAAACAACGTCTGGCGACTATCAATAAGACACTGGTGGAGACGTCGCCGGGAACGGAAGCAGAAGCTGCGCAAACTTAATTTATTGATTTTTTGAATTTTTTTTTTCATTTTTGCAAAACATATGGGAATTTGAGGGATTTTTGAGCTGGAAATGGGGGTCTTTTTGAAATTTAAGGAAACAAAATCCGGGAAAAGTGGGCGGAGCCTAAACTGTGCTATGCGAAGCTTGAAATTGAAGCTCCGCCCCCTGACTTCACCCATCTTTTCTCCGCCTCCTGACCCCGCCCAAATTCTGGAAGTTTGAGATTTCTGGAATTTCGAAGTTTCTGAAAATTCCGGAAAATTACAGAAATCCGGAGTTTTTAGAATCCAAAATTTTCTGTAATTCTGAAAATTCAAAAATTCGGATATTCTGAAAACTTAAAAATTTTAAAAATTCAAAATTTTTGAAAATTTCAGAAGTTCGGAAAATTCGAGATTTTCGAAAATTCTGAAATTTGAAGAATTTTGGAAATTGTGAAAATTCAGAAAATCAGGAAATCCTGAAATTTCGAGAATTCCGAAAATTCAAAATTTTCGGAAATTCTAAAATTCTGGGATATCGGAAAATCTGAAAATCTGGAATTTCAAATTTTCCAAAAATCTGAAAAACTCAATTTTCTGGCTTCAAAATCATCCAAAATTCCCAAATTTCCCCTGAAATCTGTCTAATTTTTTCACTGTAAAATTCATAATTTTTCCTTTTTTAACAACCCGAAATTTAATTTTTCCGTATTTTTCTCTATTTTCCTGTCCTGTCCCTCTCCAATCGCTACGGTTTGTCGTCCATCAAAATAATAACATTGCTAAGCTAACTACAGTAACCTACAAATTGGTTTTTTTCTGGATTTTTCTCAATTTTCGTGATATTTTTCCGACTTTTTTTTTCGCAAAAAATCGACGAAAACCAATGAAAAACAATTAGAAAATTTTTGGGTTACTGTAGTATTTGAATTGTTTAGTTCTAATTAACCCAATAATCCTCAGAAAAATCACTTTCAAATCTCCTTCTCTATCCCCTTATCTCTGACAAAAATTGTTCTTTTTTCTCTATTTTCTAATCAAAAAATTTAATTTTTCTAAAAATTTAAATCAAAATTTTCTCAAATCCAGTCGTCTCTACTTCTTTTGTGATAATTTATTTTTTTTCTAAAATTCCTTGGTTTTTTATGTCCTTAGAATCTGGTATAAAATGGATTAAAAATTGGGATTTTTATTGCTTTCTTTGTACAAAAATTGCTAGGTTTAAGCACTTGAATGTTGTATTTTTATTGATTTTTTTCCTTTAAATTTGAGCTCAAAAACGCCGGCAAACTAGGCAAAAACCTCGTTTTCCGCTGTTTTAGATAGCAATTTTTCGCAAAAAATTCTACAAAAAAGCTACAAAATATAGGTTTTCTACAGTAATCTTCCCAAAAAATGAGCAATAAGGAAATTCGAATTGGCGAGAGAGGCGACGACGCCGCGACGTCATCTGGAGACCGTTTGGGAGTGTTGCATTTGGAGAAAAATGAGCAGACGACGAAGAAATTCAAACGGAAGTTGGGAAAGACGGAAAAGACGAATTTGACACGTGGCAGACTGAGCCAGGAGGATAAGAAGGCGTTCAAGTGTGTAGTTTGTAGTCTTTGGGATATTTTAGAACACATTTTCTAGAAAAATCGGGGAGAAAAACGAAGTTTTAATTGGAAAATAAGTTAAAAAATGCCGAAAATTCCAGATTTTTCTCATTTTTTTTGTAGTTTGTAGTCTCTGAAAATTCCCATTTTTCGATATTTTAGAGCAAAATTTTCAGAAAAAATCCGTTTTTTCTTTCAATTTTTGTAGTTTGTTTTCTCATTTTTTTCGGCTAAATCGTAAAATTTTCCGGCTGTTTCGTAGTTTGTAGTTTCTAGATCGATAAAGTTTAGTTCGAAAAAAATGCCGGAAATTCGAAAAATTTCCAGTTTTTTCTTCGGTTTTTCCAAATGATTTTTGTAGTTTGTAGTCACTGGAAAATGGAAAATTGAAAGATAAATCGAAAAAAAATAGCTTTAAAAATCGAATTTTCCCTGTTTTTTCCCCCTTTTTTTCGTAGTTTGTAGTCTCTGAAATATAACAACTTTTGAAATTTTCAGAAAAATTGAGAAATTAGTATTTGAAAAATTTGAAAAATGCTGAAAATTCCAGAATTTTCGTGCGTTTTTTGTAGTTTGTAGTCTCTTTTTTTCCAGATTCGCCGACATCGTTCCAATGAACAGCGACTGGCAAAAGTATTTTCGTGAGCGGCTGAGCAATCATTTCGCGAGTTCGAAAATCGAAAAAACGATTCTGAAAGCAGACTATCATGGAGCACTTCTCACCGTTTGGTTGGCTGAAAATTCGACGCAGGTGGGCTGGAAAATATCGATTTTTCTCAAAATTTTGAATTTCTGACAAATTTGGATTTTCTAGGTCATGACCTAGTTTTTGAACTTTCTAGGTCATGGCCTAGTTTTCGAATTTTCTAGGTCATGACCTAGTTTTTGAACTTTCTAGGTCATGGCCTAGTTTTCGAATTTTCTAGGCCATGACCTAGTTTTTAGATTTTCTAGGTCATGACCTAGTTTTTCTAGGTCATGACCTAGTTTTTCTGGGTCATGACCTAGTTTTTCTAGGTCATGACCTAGTTTTTCTGGGTCATGACCTAGTTTTTTCTAGGTCATGACCTAGTTTTTTCTAGGTCATGACCTAGTTTTTCTTGGTCATGACCCAGTTTTTTGAATTTTCTAGGTCATGACCTAGTTTTTCTAGGTCATGACCTAGTGTTCTCTAGGTCATGACCTAGTTTCCGTTTTTTCTAGGCCATGACCTAGTTTTTCTAGGTCGTGACCTAGTTTTTTCTAGGTCACGGCCTAATTTTTGACATTTCTAGGTCATGACCTGATTTTTGACATTTCTAGGTCATGACCTGATTTTTGACATTTCTAGGTCATGACCTAGTTTTTTTTAGGCCATGACCTAGTTTTTTCTAGGCCATGACCTAATTTTTCTAGGTCATGACCTAGTTTTCTTTTGAGTTTCAAAATTTCAAATTTTTACAAAAATTTGAAATTTTCAGATCGGAATCAGTGGAATCGTCGTGCTGGAAACTCGTCACACGTTCCAGATGGTCACTCAGGACGATCGATTTGTTGGTAAGGGAGAAATAGAGACTACAAAAACTACAAAGACTACAAACTACACTTTTTTAGAATTTTCGGAATTTTTTGATTTTTCGATTTCTGATTTTTTTGATCCTCGGAATTTAACAATTTTTAATTTCGAAACTACAAAGACTACAAAGACTACAGACTACACAAATTTCAGTGATCCCCAAAAAAGGCAGCGTCTTCCGTTTCATCCTCGGCGATCGTCTCTTCTCCCTATTTGGCGATGGAATGCGTACTCGACCGGCATGGAGAGGCAAAAAGCCACGTGTCAAACGAGTGATTCCCACTTTTATTCGAGGAACACTTCAGACTGTTCCAACGGCGTCGGAATGATAAATTTTGCCGTTTTTTGAGCAATTTTGAGCCATTTTTGACCATTTTCTGTTGATTTTGAGCCATTTTTGGGTCATTTTTTCATTGTTTCACACATTTTTAGCTAAAAATGGCTCAAAATTCGTCATTTTTTGTTGATTTTTCCATTGTTTTTGACCAATAAATATACAATTTCAGCTTTATTTTTCAAAAATTCAAAATATTAGATTTTTCAAATTTTTGTGTTCAAAAACTTGTGAAAAAGTCTGAAAATACATGAAAAACTATTCAAATCTGTCAAAGTTTGAGCTTTCTAGCTCACCTGGAAGCCGAGATACAGCGCTTTGAAGATTAGGAGGTGAGAGACGCAGACAGTCAGACTGTCTCGTTGTCTGCGTCTCTCAATTCTTCAAAACGCTGTATCTCGGCTCCCAGGTGAGCTAGAAACTTGAAATTTTCACGATTTAAAACAAAATACCAATTACAGTATCTGTTCTTACTGTAACTGATGTAGTTTCAAAGAAACATCAAGAAACTTTTGACATAATTTGAAAAAGTTTCAGCAAAATCTGAAAATGGAAGAAAAATTATTGAGAACTTAAATTTTGAGCTTTCTAGCTCACCTGGAAGCCGAGATACAACGCTTTGAAGATTTGGAGGTGAGAGACGCAGACAGCTAGAGTTCTCAATTTTCAAAATTTTCTGAATTTCCAATATTCGGAAAATTTCGAAAACTACAAAAACTACAAAACTCACAATAAAATGAATTCCAACATGTGCTCGCCATCGATACTTTTTGAGAATTTTCTGTTGATTTTTTCCCATTGTTTTTTGACCCATAAATATACAATTTTATACATTTATTTTCCAAGAATTCAAAATATTAGAACAACAAGAGATCCGGAGATCAAAGACATAAGTTAGCAAAGTTTGAAAGACACTGAAAGCTTGATGTGTTAGATTGTGGATATCTGAAAATGCGCCAACGATTTTCCTTGGCGCATTTCTCGAGATATGCTGAAAAAAACTTCTGGCAGGGGTAAAGCTGGATGTTGTGTTAGATTAGGGAAAAAAGGGGGCGGGGCCTAAATTAGCTAATACATTGGCTTATTGACGGTGACGATGGTTGGTTGATGGATTTGACGAGGCTCTGAGTCGTCGTCTTCGCGCTCGGCGTGGATGTGCTCCTGGAATTTTGGAATTTCGAATTTTCAGATTTTTTAAACTTTTCAGAAAATCTGAAAATACATGAAAAACCATTCTGACCTGTTAAAGTGCTATCTTCCTAGCTCTTCTGGGAGCCGAGATACAGCCATTTGAAGATTTGCAGGTGAGAGACGCAGACAGTTAGAGTGTCTCGTTGTCTGCGTCTCTCAAACCTTTAAAGCGCTGTATCTCGGCTCCCAGGTGAGCTAGAAACTTGAAATTTTTCACAATTTAAAACAAATTACCAATTACAGTATCTGCTCTTACTGTAACTGTCTCAAAGGAACATCAAAAAATTTTCAGAGAATTTTAAAAAGTTCATGCAAAATCTGAAAATACATGAAAAACTATTCAAATCTGCCAAATTTTGAGCTTTGTAGCTCTTCTGGGAGCCGAGATACAGAGCTTTGAAGATTTGCAGGTGAGAGACTCAGACAGTTAGAGTGTCTCGTCGTCTGCGTCTCTCGTCTTCCAAACTTCAAATATCCGTATCTAGGCTCACAGACGTCCTGGGGACTTCTAGTTTTCACTGGTTTGATTCAAATTTTCTCTGTTTTTCGGTTACTGCATTTTTAATAAAATTTTTGTTGTTTGATTTTCGAATTTTTTCAACAGATTTTCCGATTGTTGAAGCATTTTTCATTTGCTTGGAAATATGCAAAAAATAACATCAAACTGTTCAAGTTTCGTCTTCCTAGCTCATCTGGGAGCCGAGATACAGCTCTTTGAAGTTTGGAGAGACGCAGACAGTGAGAGTGTCTCGTTGTCTGCGTCTCTCAAATCTTCAAAGCGCTGTATCTCGGCTCCCAGATGAGCTAGAAACTTGAAAATTTCACAATTTGAAACTCAATTCTCAATTTTCAGTTTCTTCGGAATTTCCAATATACTGAAAAATTTTTAAACTACAAAAAACCCACAATAAAATGAATTCCAACATGTGCTTGCCATGCGTTGAACAGCATGAAAACCGTCAAAAATGTGTACATTGCCAGTGATTGCAAGTAGAAGGCGGCGTTCTTGTCGTTGTGCATAGCTGAAAAAAGAAAAATCGATAATCGACTTTTAAAAATCCCAAAACTCACTGTCAAACATCCAATTGGAGATCATAAGAATATAGAATGGTTTGAAGAAGAAATAGAAGCTGAAGATGAGTAGAGCATAGCAGGAGAGGATGACGTGGAACATCTGTAGTTTGTAGTTTTTGTAGTCTAACGGAATTTTGATTTTTAAAAGTTCTGAATAGTGAAAATTTCAAGTTCCTAGCTCGTCTGGGAGCCGAGATATAGCGCTTTGAAGATTTGGAGGGGAGAGACGCAGACAACGAGACACTCTGACGTTCTGCGTCTCTCACCTCCAAATCTTCGGAGCTCTGTATCTCGGCTCCCAGAAGAGCTAGAAAACTCAAATTTTGACTGTTTTATCTAGTTTTTCATCTATTTTCAGACTCTTTGCAAATTCAAAAAATCTAAAGAAAAATTTACTCACCGAAATTGCGACCACTGGCCACACGAATCGATGTCTCTTGGAGACTATAGCAATTACAGTAAGAACGGATACTGTAGTTGGGACCAGGAGTACAAACATTGCTTTTTTGAATTTCAGATACAGTAATCCAACGAGCAACAGGATGACAACCATTCCGATGGCGGCGATCGCTTTCATTGTGTGCTGAAAATTGAAAATTCGATTTTTAGAATTTTAATATTGAATTTTAGAATTTCTGAACTTCTGGATTTCTGAATTTTGATGTTTAGCATTTTCAAAAAATGTTAATTGTCGAATTCCGGAATCACTTCGAATTTCCGAACTCTGAAATTCAGAAACTTTTAGTATAATCCAAAAATAGGAATTTTTCTTCGCATTTCTGTGAAAAAGCCATATTTCTAGCTGCTCTAGGAGACTCGTTACACTAGTTTTGAGTTTCGGAGGTGAGAGACGCAGGCAGCTAGACATTCTCGCAGTCTGCGTCCTCCTCCTCTCCGTGCTATTTCGCATGGGAATTTCAAAACAACGTAACTCAGCTGAAACTAGGGCTAGAAAGCTGAAATTTTTGGAAAATATAGAACAGTTTTAGACCCTTGGACAACTTTAAAACTTACATTGATGTGAAGTTTTCCAAAAACGAATTTCGGCGTTGTTTGAGTCTGACCATACGGACGCTTCTCACGCATTTGAGAAGACGATGAGTCTTGTATCATCACCATGGCTGAAAAAATTTTTTTGGAATAAAAATTTTTTTGTAAAAAAATATTAAAAGTAGAGGGATTTTTGAAAAAAAAAGCGGAGTTTTAGAAGTGTAAGCGTCTTGGATGCTTATCCAGAATAGTTGAGAAATCGGGGGCAAAAAATGGGGAAAAAATTGAAGAACCCAGACGAAAATGACTTCAGATGTCTCACGTAGACACCAGAATCCGCTAGACGTCTTCAAAAAGTTATTACAACGTCTACAAATGGCGTATCCGTCCACTTTTTTATTGGCCCACTTATCATCAAACTAACACATCAGCAATGATATGCAGACTGACAAAAAAGTTGAAGTGATAAGAAATTGGAAGTGATAAGAAACAAAATGACATTGACAATAGGATTACAGTAGATATTATCTGTGTAGACTCTGGTTACTGTAGAAAAATGTATAGCAAAAAAATATACTCACATTTTGAGCTCAATTATCTCGGTTCCTATGAGAGATAGAAAAATTTTGTCAACTGATAAAATATTTGTCATAATATCAGCTACATTTTGTTAGTTTACAGATTTTTGCTATCTTTTACAGGAGATAATTGAGAGCAAAAGGACCAAGAATGCCACTGACGCAGGAAGAGAGGGATCCATTACTTTGAGCTCATTTATCTCGGTTCTCATAAAAGATATCAAAAATGTGCCAACTGATAACATTTTTTTCATTTCATCATAAACATTTTTGTTGTTTGAGATTTTTGATATCTCTCAAAGGAGTCGAGATAATTGAGCTCAAAGCGCATGAATGAGATACGGTACGCAAAATTCCAAAAACTCTTGGAATTTAGAAATTCTTTATGTCATCAAAAAACTGAATATTTTTTTACATTTCTGTAGAAAAAGATTTCTAGCTGCTCTAGGGGTCGAGATCCACTATTTTGTGGTGCGAGAGTGAGGAGGGCGCGGACGACCAGACACTCTAGTGGTCTGCGCTCTCTCTCCTCCCCGCGTTTTTCGTGGAATTTTCAAAGCACCGTAATTCGGCTGAAAAAGAGAAAATGGCAAAAAATCTAATCCCATAGCTAGCCTGGGAGCCGAGATACAGCGCTTTGAAGATTGCAGAGACGCGGACAACGAGACATTCTAACTGTCTGCATCTCTCACCTCCAAATCTTTTAAGCGGTGTATCTCGGTTCCCAGAAGAGCTAGAAAGCTGTGATTTCAGATTTTGCATAAACTTTTCAAATTCTGTAAAAGTTTCTCGATGTATCTTTGAGCAGTTACAGTAAGAACGGATACTGTAATTCTCCAAAGACTCTAAAAGTTCAGAGCAATTGTTTAGAGCAATTGTTTAGAGCAATTGGAATGTAGAATATACAAAGTTGGGCTTAAATTTTCAGAAAGTTGTGAACGTTCAGAATTCTAACCCTCTAAAAGCAAATGACCATGTCGAAAAGGGAAGAATCTGGGATTTTTCTTTTTCAAAAATAATCAAGAATCGGAATCTTGCCGCGTCAAGTGCCTCTGAGGAGGAAAACCGAATGAAAATGCAATTTCCGATGAATATCGACAATCGGAATATCCTAATCTTCAACCTTCATCTATCTATGAAGCTTCTTCCAATTAGGCTCCGCCCACTTTTCCGTAGACCACTTTTTAACGCAAAATGAAACAGGCTGGCGGTGGAGATCAAAGGGAAAAATGATGGGCGGTATTGAAAAAAAGATATATGATTGCGCATATCAATCATTCATCTTATCAATAAACGAATATGCGAAGAATTATGGCAATCGGAGATCAGGAAAAGGACATCCCGACAAACAGATACACGGATTTCCAACTAGCAACTTTGAGCTCGATTTTCTCGATTCCTGTCGAAGATATCAAAAACTTGTTAACTGATAAATTGTTTATCATAATCGTACCAATATTTTATCAGTTGACAACTTTTTGATATCTTTCATAAGGACCGAGATATTTGAGCTTAAATTTGTCGGTTCTGGTGGGCTTCTAGTAGAAGAAATACCGTTTTTTCTTCCGAAAAATCGGATTTTCAGCTAGCTAGAAAATGTGTAATTTTTGAGATAGAGATCTTTTCGATTTTTTGAGATTAGAAAGTTTATTGAAGTGGAACCTTCTTTTTTTGAAATATGCATAGTATGGACTAGTTTTTTGAAATTCTAGGCCATAATAGCCAATTAAAACGTTCTCGTGGGAAATTATTAAAATATGGACCAGTTTTTGAAATTCCAGATCGCACTAGGCAATTCGCAAGAATTAAAAAAGATTAGAATCTTGGAAAGATGCTGAAACTGAGTTTAATTTGAAAAAATAAGTAAAAATGAAGAGAAATAAGAGAAATGGGTTTAATGAAGGACGAAAAATGGTGGCCTAGCTTTTCTTGAGGTGGCCTAACTTTTCAAAAAAAAAAATCATCTAGCCCCAATTTCAGCTTACAATTAGTTATGACGTTTCGAACCTCCAGGCGAGACATCCGAGGAAAGAGAGAGGGTGCAGACAACTAGGGTGTCTAGTCGTCTGCGCTCTCCTCACTCTCTAACCTCCAAAACTGAAAATTAGTGTATATCGGCTCCTAGAGCAGCTAGAAAATTGATTTTTTAAGAGAAATGTACAGAAAATGTTTAACATTTGGAATAAACTAAGAATTTAAAAATTTTCGAGATTCCTGGAACTTCAAATTCTGTTATTCCTCCAATTATCTGTGTTCCCTTTAAAAAATCAATTATCTCGGTTCATGTGAGAGATTTCAAAATTCTGTTAACTGATAAAATGTTTATCATAATATAACCAACATTTTCGTAGTTCACAAATTGTGGATATCTCTTTGAAGAATCGAGATAATCGAGCTCATAGTAACCAAGTACATCTCGACGCGGAAGAGAGGGGACCTCAAGAAAGCTTGGTTACTTTGAGCTCAATTATCTCGGTTCCTAGGGGAGATATAAAAAATGTGTTAACTGATAAAATATTTATCACAATATCACCAACATTTTTGTAGTTTTCAAAATTTTGATATCTCTTACAGTAACCGAGATATTCTGGCTCAAAGATAGCGTTCTTTCTCACGCATCTCATTTCTAGTCCACTAAAATCAATCTCTTTTTGATGTCCTGAAAAACCGTTTTAAGCCCTATCCCCATCTGCCCGTCTTGTTCACAGACATAACGGGCATTAAGAAAAGAAAAAGGACTAGTTTTATGCCGGCGCGCGTCTCTAATCCGTAATTGGATTTTCTGTGAGAGGGACTACTCTAAATTGGACGAGTTTTGATCTACTTCTTGTCTTACACGTGGTGTGGTTATGTCATCAAAACGTTATATAGGGACATACAGACACACAGACAGACAAGGTGATAAAAAGTGAGAGTGGGTAATTAGGGAGGGGCAATTAAAAATGTACTAAAAGGACAATCGTGGGAATTTAAGAATGTGAAAAAAGAGTACGGATAAAAACGGGTATATTTTCAGACAAGAGTATCTCGAAAGCACGAAAATTGGTAGAAAAATAGTTTATTCAAAGCGTCTGAAGTTTTCAAAGCGATTCCTCAAGTTTATGTACTGTTATGACTGTCTAAAATTTCTCGCACAATTTTCATGAGATGAAGAATCTTTCACATGCAATAACTCGGCTCAAAATTGATCAGATAGTTTGAAACTTTGCAAGTTTACTGATAAGTTATTTGAATTTCCGCATACTGAATTTCAAGTCAGTGCATTGCTTTACTCGACCTTTATAGCAGTATAAGCTTGAGTTATAATTCGCCACCCTGTGAGATAGCCAGTGAGTGAGACTGTGACTAATAAGGGAATGAATCGAAGGAATGTTTTAAACGTTTCAAGACAAAAAAGAAGTTTCTGGAAGTCTAGAAGCATTGGAAAACGAGTAAAACAAGAAAAGTGATGTTCCAGTGGGTCAGAATAAAGTTTCGGATCTTTGGATATTTTCTCTAATAGAAGCCCACCCAAACCCTCAACTTTGAGCCAAATTATTTCAATTACTGTAAGAGATATCGAAAGAGCGTCAACTGATAAAATGATGATGGAGTTATGATGAATAAATTATCAGTTAACAACTTTTTGTTATTTTTCATAGCGACCGAGATAATCAAGCTCTAATTAAGGCAGCATTCGGTAGGTTGCGACCGCGTAGCAGGACCTATACCTGCACTTTGAGCTCATATATCTAATTTCCTGTGAAATATATCAAAAAGTACTCCATCGTCAAAATGTTTATTATCATAATATCACCAATATTTTATTAGTTGACAATTTTTTAATATCTTTTAAAGAAACCGAGATATATAAGCTCAAAGTTGACAGTACCTCCCCAAAAATAACTTTGAAATGTTTTCTGTAAAGTTCACAACATTCTATGCTAATCCGTTTCACGATAAAAGGGAAAAAAAGATCTGAACGCGTTCACAATAAAGGATTCTCGAGAAAAAAGTGAAATCGTTTTGCCTATTGTTATACCCCCAAAGGGGTGGCCTTTTGTCACCTTCTCACCCAAACGAGATTAGGATTTTTACACCCCAAAAAAAGAATTCGAGAATGTGTTAAGCTAAGGTCGTTGTGTGTAAAAAAGGAGGCTAACAGAAGTCTTACAGTTTATTTTGCAAAAAAAAACCTGTTCAACCAATTACGTCACAAATAAGCTTATTGGTCTCTAGAGGCTTCCGGTTCAAAGGACAGGGAAGGTACTGTTAACTTTGAACCAATTTATCTGGGTTCCGGCCTAATATATCAAAACATTGTCAACTAACAAACTGTTGATCATAATATCAGCAATATTTTATTAGTTGAAAAATTTTAGATAGCTTGCATAGGAAGCTAGATAATTGAGCTTGAAGTGCAGGTATAGATCGAGCTATGGAACCTACCGACAGCTGGCTTAGAGCTTGATTATCTCGGTTTTCATAAGAGCTATCAAAAAGTGGTTTACTTATAAAATGTTACTGATATTATGATAAACATTTGATCAGTTGACACCTTTTTGATATCTTTGACAGAAAACGAGAAACAGAAACTCAAAGTTAACAGCTTCTATTACAGGTGTACGGTAGTTCTAAACCCTATATCTCACTTTGAAGAATTTTCTCAATAAAGTCAGCAACGACAACATTGAAGCTCTGTTTTTGTTTTACATAATGTGACAGTTATTAGGTTGGCCAAAAAATAATGCGCGCCGCGTTTGTCGCAACGTATTTCTCTATCCAGAAAACATTTCTGCTCCCTCTTTCTTTCATTCGAGAGAACGTTTCTTTGCGCATCGTTTGATATATAATCTTAGATTGTCATATCGCTTTTTCAATTGGGAATTTCGTTTAGAAAATGTCGTTCCAAAAAATGCGCTGGAGAGTACAAATTTGAGTTGATCAAAAATGCCGCGCAAGCTCTTCGTTCTCTCTCAAAAGAATTCAAACATGATTTTCTATAGAAGAATCACTGCCGACGCTGGTTTGAACGTTTTCATAATGACGGTGAAAGCTTGGAAGACCGTGAACACACCGTTCGACCAAAAATCATTGACAGTGAACTTCTCAGAGACGCAAACGAATCGGATCCTTGTCAAACGACTCGAAGTCTTGCAAAACCGTTTCCTTGTACTAATGGTACCATCGAAAACCATTTGCACGAATCGGAAAGTCGAACAAGTGTGGAAAGTTTTTCCTACCACAACTCCCTCCGCGCATATATCGAAGTTATCCTTTTTTTTCTCGAAGAATATCGCTTTTCTTGATTCTTATGTTATTTCGGATGATAGAGTGATTCAATACGATAATAATACTCAAATTAGATAATTGTTGTCCCTTGGAGAACCGGGAAAAACAATTCGAAACCAGAAATACACGGAAAGAAGGGGATGCTATCTGTATGGTGCAAGAGCAAGGGTCTTATACATTTTAAAGTTCTGGAAAAAAGGTCTAACAGCCACTACTGAACTCTATCAAAGATAATATGGCCAAATGCAGAAAACGTTGAACCGTCAAGGTGTGAATACAGCAACGACAAAATTCCTTCATGATAATGCTCGTCCGCATGTGTCAAAAGTCACTCAGCAGAAAATTGGGGAATTGGGTTGGGAAGTTCTCCCTTATCCGCCAAATAGCCCTGATTCGGCACTTTCAGATTTCCACTAATTCAGATCGATGCGACCATCATTAGTCGAGAAACACTCCAAAAGCCGCGTTCAGACCAAAAAATGGGTGGCCGGCTACTTTGAGGTGTAGCCAGTGGAGTTCTTCCACAGCGGAACCCATTCTTTGCGCAGATGTTGGCGACAAGTAGTTGATAATTATGTCGAATAGCTTTTGTAATAATATTGTCTAGTTCCATTTTTATAATAAGTCTAATTGATCATAAAAACGCGCATTATTTTTTAGCCAACCTAATAGTTTTGGAACAATTCTAAAATAAACAGACTTTTATATCTTTCAACTGTGACTGAATCCAACTACTAGCCAAAATAAAATAGTAACATCTGGCTAAACAGAGGCGGAATAAAGATATAGACATATACATCCACAACAACAAGAGAAAAGGCATTTGGATGGTAATGAAAAAAGAGAAAGATGAAGAAAACAAGTTACCAACTAACTAACACAAATGGATATGGACAGTTTAAAGTAGCAGATTTGCAAGTAGAAATTTCTGGAATTCTAGCGAACCTGGAAGAATGGAATATGGATTTTTGGAATCGAAATTTTCCAGGCTATCGAATGATATATAACTTGGTACGTAACTCTGGGATATGACTGATTTATACAGTCTTCAAAACTTGAAACATAAAATTTCGAAAAAAAAGTTTCTAACATTTTTTGAAGTGCCTAAAACACTCGAGAAAAGTTGCCTTTTCACCACAAAAGAACTGCTTTTGACCGTCTCGGAACGATGCGACGATTTAGTCTCTGTATTCCGGGAAAATGAGGATAAATGGAATGAAGAGGGCGTATATGCAAATCGCAAAAGATGCTATCCGCGCGCCCCCAAAGGATTATATGAGGTGGAAACTTACAAACCCCCCAAGATTCGTTCCCTACTTGCTTTATGAGGTGTGGAAAGTGAATATCCGGGAATATCCACATTCTAAAAAAAAAAAAAGAAAAAAAACATTTGACCCAGGCAGGGATCGAACTTGCAATCTTCTGATTAGAAGTCAGACGCCTTATCCATTAGGCCACAAGGCCACGAGAGAATAGTGGTGGTGAGGGCGTATAAGTGTGTGTGTGCACGAGCGGCGGCCGGCGCAGCCGGCTGGCAGGAGATGAGTCATGTGGTGTGTGTTATTTTTTGTGGATTTTTTCGAAGAAGAGGAAAAAGAAAAAAAAGGAGAACAAAATAAAAAGGAGAAGAAGGAAGAAGATGAAACCAATTGTAAATAGTCACTGAATAGTGAAAGCTTCTTCTTTTTCTACGTCATATAAGGGGGGTTGAAGGCCTAAAAGTGCTTGTTTTATGACTATAAAAAGATACTTGACAATAAAAAAGAAAAAGAAGAACAGAGAAAAAGGAAAAGGATATAAAATTCTTTTGCTTTTTACCAATTTTTATTAGGCTAGTCAGGGAGGTGAGATAATTGTGACGGCTTTGGCAAATCGGTGGGAAAATGTGTATTAATTAATATTTTCAGATTTTCGGCTACATTTTTTTAAAAATTGGCATTTTTTTCTAGATAAATCACGAAAAAAAAACAGTGAAATCGGATGGTTACTGTAAAAATCGAAAAATTTGCAGCCTGTGCCTTTATAAATCTACAGTAGTAAAAAAAAATAAAATTTTCTGTCGCTTTTTCGGCAAGAAAAATTATTTAATAGCTGAAAATACTGCTTTTATACAATTATTAATGTTATTTCAACAAAAAAAAATGAAAAAAAAAACACAGGAAAAGCATAAAATCAGGATTTTAAAGCAAATTTTTGTGGCATGCGCCTTTAAAAACATACAGTAACTAGAAAAAAAAATATTTCCAGTCGTTTTTTCGGCGAGAAAAAGGGTTTAAAATTTCGGAAAAACGACAGAATAACCTTTAAATCAATTTAGTAGTTTTATTTCAACCAAACATTCAAGAAAAGGCATCAGAAGCCCAATAAATCGAGCTTTTTCGGAAAATTTCATAGCATGCGCCTTTAAATAGCTACAGTAAGCCCAAAATAATAATTTCAGTCGTTTTTCGACATGAAAAATTGATTAAAGTTGGAAAAGAAGCGGAAATTACATATTCTGTTGGACTTTTATTCCAGTAAAAACCAAAGAAAATTTTTTGGGAACTCATTGAACTGGCATTTTTGTAAACATTTCGTGCGCCTTTTAAAATCTACAGTAACCCGAAAACAACTTTTTCGCCGTTTTTCGATCGAAATCGACAAGCAACTAGTCTCAAAAAACCTTCCCAGAAAAAACCACAAAAATTCATAAATGCAAATCTCGATGATGACACAAAAACAGTTTCTAGCTAACGCAGCGCGGCAAAACAGAAAGACGATTCGAAAGCTAACGGGATAAAAATGTACAAGAAAGGGAAAGGGAAGAGAGGAAAGGCCTGTGTGTTATCTTCTTCATTCCGATGGAAGAACCTGATGAATCTGTAGAGAAGACGTCAATAGGAGACGCAGACATCTGGCGAGAAGAAGAAGCTGAAATGATCAATTAGGATATGTTGTCACTTTGGAGATGGATATGGGAATGTTAGACATTTCGGAAACAATTGTCTTCTCGACCTTGTGATCAGACTAAACATGCCTTTTATCCATGTTCAATTAACTCGGTTACTATAAGAGATATCAAAAAATTGCTAACTATGAAAATGTTGGTGATATTATGATAAACATTTTATCAGTTGACAACTTTTTGATATCTTTTACAGGAATCGAGATAATGGAGCTCAAAGTTCAAGTAGGTCTCTCTCTGCACACTCCAACCTTTCCTTGCACATCCCTCTCCCACTCCCTTCTCTCTTCGCTCTCCTCCGACACATATACGCCTTCCCCCACTACTCTCTCTCGTCAGCAGCGTGGCGCAGTGGAAGCGTGCTGGGCCCATAACCCAGAGGTCGGTGGATCGAAACCACTCGCTGCTAGAACTTTTTTTTTTCTTTTTTTGCTGTTTTTGTAGGTCACCTTTACCTTTATTAGGCTCATTGCACCATAAACAAACTATTTCCTCTGTGACTCTGCTCCATTGATATTTTCTTATCCCACACTTTCAATCTCAATATCTTCTCCTTCACAAATTTCCGATATTTAGGATTGCTCAAAATCATCACAGTACAAGAGCACATCGAGTGAGAGCCCACAAGAAACATTGTATCTGTTGCTAATTCTGAAACGTTTGTAGTTTGTAGTGTTTGTAGTCTAGAGCCCAACCTTGCAGTCCGATTGCTCCTGTAACCACAACAAACATACAAACAGATAATGGGACAACTATCAACATTCCAGGAATGAGCAATTGCATTAATAGACTGAAAAGTGCAGTTTTGTGCATTTGGTACATTTGGCGGGACATAGATTTTTGGTGTTTCTGAAGAATCACCATAGTGTCAACTCCCAGTGTTAAACCGTATCTGAAAGTTTGTACTTTGTAGTTTGTAGTTTTTGTAGTCTTCTTCTTACGTATAAGCAATTATCACAAAGCTAACGGCACCTATCCCAACTACTGCTAACCAAGAATTCAGTTTATAATCATAAACTTCAAATGCATCTAATTTCAACCAATTTAGACATTGCGGCCAGTTCTGGAAGAGTTTTGGGTTACTGTAGAGGGTTACTGTAGTTACTAACAATTGTCAAATAGTCTTGCTTTTGCTGGTAGGTCAAATTCGACTTCCACATGGCAAATGAAGTGGCGAATGGGAAAATATGGGTCAATAATATACAAACCTTTTTTAAGAATCGGCTCGGAGAATTTGTCTGAAAATTTAGAATTTTTTAAAAAAGTTAGAACATATAACCAACCCGATTAATAGTTTGCGCTGAATTATGTCGAAAAATGAAACAAAGAAGGGCTGAAGGAATTTCGAATGCCAAAATAAATGTGTAAATTGTCATGCTCAAATGAGGACTGATAATTTCAGCACCTGTATTGTATCCAGCTATCAGTGGGAAGAAATAATATCCGGGACACAGAAGGGACATGTGACATTCGGTGAGAAAACTGGCGAGCTGCAAAAAACTCGGTTTAAAGGTACAGGGAGGTCATTTATTTCTGAATTTCTGAATTTCTGAATTTCTGAATTTCTGAATTTCTGAATTTCTGAATTTCTGAATTTCTGAATTTCTGAATTTTTGAATTTCTGAATTTTTGAATTTCCGAATTTTTGAATTTCTGAATTTCTGAGTTTCTGAATTTCTGAATTTCTGAATTTCTGAATTTCTGAATTTCTGAATTTCTGAATTTCTGAATTTCTGAATTTCTGAATTTCTGAATTTCTGAATTTCTGAATTTCTGAATTTCTGAATTTCTGAATTTCTGAATTTCTGAATTTCTGAATTTCTGAATTTCTGAATTTCTGAATTTCTGAATTTCTGAATTTCTGAATTTCTGAATTTCTGAATTTCTGAATTTCTGAATTTCTGAATTTCTGAATTTCTGAATTTCTGAATTTCTGAATCAACAGTTTTAAACATATTACGAAACTGGTTTTTGAATAAAAATTATTTTTTTTAAACTTATGTATGTAGTTCCAAAAAATGTAATAGAGAAAAAAAGTGGAAACTGATAGTGAGTGACAGGAAAGCTGAAAATCAAGCGAATGAGATAGAACGAAAAGGGAAGAGAGAAAAGAAAACTATTAAAAAAAAAAAGAAAAAGTGGACAGTTGGATAGAGGAGAATAAAGGTTCCAACATCGTAGCTGATAATTAGATTTTTCATTGATTCACTTGTCACGATCACCAATCTCCGCTACCACAGCATTACCTGGATTGACACTAAAACTCTTTGAAATCAGTTTATCTATCGATTAGTTTTAACAACTTACACTAGGAATTCAAGTGCTGGCCACTCTCCTAACTCCACTTTCAATCATCCTTCTGTTCCATCGTCTTTGGTGACTCGGACTGCCTCGGAGATTTCAAAAATATCTCTTTTACCAAATCTAAAAAATGAGAAATTAAGTATGAAAAATTTGCTAAGACTTACGGTACTTCTATCAATGGATTATTACCAATTTTAATTGGAGGAACCATTTCTAGAATCGGTGATTGGTTATCAATTTTCTTGCTCCAAATTACAAGCGACCGGAGATTGGGGAATGTTCCTATCTTCTTCCGTTTTTGGAGGACAACATCCAATTCTTGATTGCTAAACGTAGATTGATACAAGTTAATCTTAACACAAGTACAATCTAACAGTTGAGCAATATTGGACCAAATTGAGTTGTGTATGCGAATCTTGTACGGGTACATGGTAAACTGATGTTGGAAGTTTGATGGAAACTTCACGGAACATGAAAGCCTCTGGGTGATTTTCATTTGGTCCAATATTGGCATGAAGTCCAAAACATCTCTCGTGTTTTCCATATTGTAAAGAGTTACTTCCTCAACTTTCATGTTTCTGTCAATCGCAGTTTTTGCTGTTTGCCGTAAAAAATCAATATCTTGATCATCATTATTCATCGATTCAATAATTCCAATCTTAAACGTCTCGAGCAAATAGTTGAACAAATCTCCTCTGTCAGAAAGATCGACAAATAATGATGGACCTGATTGTGGCCATGTAAATGATATTTTATAAAATTGTTCTGGATTAGTAGTGTGTTTGAAATTATATTCACCCTTTTCAAACCAAATCCAGATATTTCTTGATTCGCCGTAGCTAATCTTCCAGTTCTTGGTGTCTCTCAACGTTAAAGACTTTCGAGCTCTTTTTGAGCATTTTGACAGGCAATATCTAAAAATATTTTACTAGATACTCACCGGAATTTGAAACTTACAGCTCAAGGGGATTACACTGTTCGAAAACTTCTCTAAGCAAATCTGTTGGGAACTTGAGTAGAGCAATTGGCATCTAGAAGAGGTTACTAGATTAAATGGGCACAGTGGGAAGATAGATAAGAAGATTTTTCTACGAAAAGTTTTGTGGTAATCTTACTATCAGCTATGTCTTTGAGCCTTGATCGATGATGGGCAAACGTAATGTTATCATATCATCTACATATTTTCTAAAACTCAATACAAAATCAGCAAAACAAAAAAACGCACGCTAGTATTACAAAGAAGAAGAGGGAAGGCTAGCTGATGGCTCTTGTTTTCTCATTCTCTTGCCAATTTTGATTTTCATCTCATTCCTCTTCTCTTCGCATCTTGAATGTGCCGAGCAAATAAAGAGAGCAATGAGCATCTGGAAGTGGTCACTAGATAGAATGGACACGGTAGAAACATAGATAAGTAGAAAAAAAAATAGTATGATTTTCAAGAAGAAAAATAGAAAAAAGTACTCTTGGTGGGATACAAAGTACAGGAATTCGAATATTCATTATTATTTTGCTGAAAAAAATATTTAAAAGAAGACAGAAGGGGGAATACGGCTGATTGATATTTTGATATAAAAATACTTCTTCTGGTGGGCTACGATCAAAGAACTTTTATCAATATCCTCGAAAAATTAGTCACTAATCGTCGTCTTCGTTGTTTGGTATTTCCTCCACCACAGTGTCAGCTGGATCGGCACTGGAAAATTTGAATTTCAGTAAATCTTGTATTAGCGCAGCCTATGAAGCCTTATTATGAATTCTGAAACTGCAAAGTTACATATTAAGGATTGGTTTCAAACTTACGATACTTTTATCCTTGGATTATCAGCAGTTGTAATCGGAGGAATCATGTCTAGAATCGGAGATTGGTCATCAATATTCTTGCTCTCAATTTGAAGAACCCGAAGATTGGGAAATGCTCCTGGCTTTTTCCATTCTTGGAGGAATAAATCCAAATCTTGATTGCTCATAGAATCCAGGCTTCTCATAAAATCCAGTTTGATCTGAGCACATGTACAATGTAATAGTTGATTGATATTGAACCAAAAAGATTCTTTTATATAAATCTGACTTGGGTACTTGACAAATTCAAAGTTAAAATCTGGTGGAAACTTCAAGATACATTCGAATTCTTGGGTGATATTCATCTGGTTCAACATTGGCATAAAATTGACAACATCTTGCACTTCTTCAGTATTTTCAATCCCAAAATGTTCAATTTCCAGGTTTCTATTGACCAAAACCTTTGCTACCTCAGAAACATCAACAATGTTGCCCAACGAAATTTTCAGCGATTTAACAATACGGATCCCAAAAGTGTCGAGTAGATAGAAAAACACTTCGACAGCTCCTCCATTTGGAAATTCGATGTACATGTTGTGAATGTATCCTCCAAGTTTTGTTTCAAAATATTCTTCTGGGTTATCAGTTCGATTGAAATAATAATTATTAGGGTACTTAGAACCACCATCTACGGATATAGTAATCAATTTAACACCCAATAATTCGATTTTCCACTTCTTCGTTGCTCCCAAAGTGATCGATTTTTGAGAACATTTTTTGGAACACTTGGATAATTTATACCTTAAAATAGAATGGTTTTGTATGAAGTCACTAGGAATACTTACAGATCGAATGGATAACAGAGTCTGAAGACTTCTCGAAGAAGGTCGTTTGGGAATTTGAGGAGATCAATGGGCATCTGGAAGAAGTTACTTGATAGAATGGACACTGTCGAAAGATAGATAAATGAAAAATATGTAGTATGAAATTCAAACAATTTAGTGTAGATGAATTCAAGTATTTATTATTTATTCTGAAATTCCGGAGCCCTCACTTATGTGGACCTAGACAAAAAATTGCATGGGGAAATGTTTAAAATTTAAGCTCCGCCCCTTTCTCTCCCTAGATATACCTTATGATCGTCTTTTTATTCACGAAAACAAAAAAAGTATAAAATGGAAATGGAACGAAAAAGGAGACTCATGGGAAAAAAAACTAAAAGAAAAACAAAAATACAAAGAAGCTATTACTATGGGAATGAAGAAGAAGAACAATAAGTAGCAGGAGAAGTATAAAAAAGGAGGTATTGCTGGAGATGAGGTTTTGGAAGATTCATGACTATTTTCTGTTTGTTTTCAGGTTGTTGGGGGAGGCTGAAATTTCAAGAAAAGATGTTCCAGAAAGTTCAAGGATTTGAGAAATTTCATTCAGAGAAAACATATAGATTTGAACTGATCTTCAAAAAAGGCTTACAATGTTATAGCAAAGTAGATGAATTCGAATATTTATTATTAGTTTGATGAAAAATTTCAAAAAGTGGTTTAATACAATCAAAGAATTGCAATAAATTCAATTTTTCCGGAAAAGTTAGTTACCAGTCGTCTTCTTCCTTCATCACAGTATCAGCTGGATCGGCACTGGAAAATTTGAATTTCAGAAAATCTTGAATTAGTGCAGCCTTAAATTAGTTGAAACAAATAGTTGCTCAATAATTTGTTTAACTATCGCGAAACTGTTAGATGTAACGAATATTTGAATGAAATCTTTGAGGAAAAAAAAAATCTTCCACTGTGATGGGCAACATATTGGGATGGATTCAAAATATCTTACACCAGGAATTTCAGTATTGGCCATCCTCCTAACTCCACTTTCAGCCATCCCTCTGTGCCATCGTCCTTGGTGGCTCGAACGCCGTCGATGATATATCCACCACCGTTAATTCTGAGAATTTGCGATGACATATGAAGGATCATCTATAACTTACGATACTTTTTTCCTGGGATTAGTAACATTCTTAATCGGAGGAATCATTTCTAGAATCGGAGATTGGTCATCAATTTTTTCGCTCCCAATTTCAAGCCACCGAAGATTGGGGAACGTTCCTTTCTTCTTCCATTTTTGAAGGAAGACATCCAAATCATGATTGTTAAGCGAAGATTTTTCTAGGTCGATCCAAGCACTGGTGCAATCCAATAATTGATCAATGGTGAACCAGGAAGAGTAGTCTATGTAAATATGCCTCGGGTACTTGACAAACTCAAAGTGGAAATTTGGCGGAAACTTCAAGAAACACTTAAATTCTTGGATGATATTCATCTGCTTCATCAGTGGCATAAAATTGACGACATCTTGTTCTTTTCTGACATCAAAAATCCTGAATGACTCAATTTCCATTCTTCTATCGATCAAAACTTGTGCTACTTTCAGAACATTATGGAAATTGTCCGACCCAATCCCCATAATTCTAACAATGCGAATCCCAAAAGTGTCGACTAAGTAGATAAACAAATCTACAATCGGAAATTCGACATCCATGTGAGTCGAGTTCATTCCAGAATTTTTTGTTTTAAAATAGTCTTCTGGGTTATCAGTTTGATTAAAGTAGTAAATCGAACCATCTACCCAAATAGCCGCATTGTTCAAAGCACTAAATCCGATTTTCCACTTCTTCGTGTCTCTCAACATTGTCGCTTTTTGAGAGCATGTTTTGGAACATTTGGATAGTTTGTATCTTGAAATATTTTTTTTGTATGAAGTCACTGGAAATGCTTACAGATCAAATGGGTCGCAGAGTCTGAACACTTCTCGAAGAAAGTCGTTTGGGAACTTGAGGAGAGCAATAGGCATCTGGAAGAGCTTACTAGATGAAGTGGTCACTGTCGAAAGATAGATAAATGAAAAATACATATGTAGTATGAAATTCAAACAATTCAGAGTAGACGAATTCAATTATTTCCTATTTTGAAATAAAGACAATAAACAGGTTTTAGGCTTGAAATATAGTCTTCTGATATTCGAAAAAGTTATATCTTTAAAGACAATTTCAGCTTTTCGTGATAATGCATACGAGTGGACAAGTTTTAATCTACAAAAGGGGCATAACAGTTTCTAAAAGGTGTGAATTCTGATTCTTATTTTTTTTTAATTCAATAGCCCTCACTTGTGAATCTAGGCAAAAAACTTTCATGGGGAACTATATACAATTTAAGCTCCGCCAATTTTTTCTCCCTGATGCCCCGTATGATCATCTTTTTGTTCACGAAAACAAAATTTATAAATTAGCAATAATATGGAAAAAAAATTGTGTTATTATCCAAAAAGAGGGACTCATGTGAAAAACTAAAATGAAAAAAAAAATACAAAAAGACTATTGCCGTGGAAACGAGTGAAGAATAAGATTCATAGTAAGAAGTAGAAGGAGAAGTAGAAAAAAGTGATAGAGATAAGATTGAAAAGAGCTGAGAGAAAAGTAAAAGAAGAAGTAAAAAAAGAGGTGTTGTTGGAAATGAGGTTTTGGAAGACTAAGGAGCACTTTCTGTTTGTTTCCAGTTAGTCGTGGGAGGATAAAACTTAGTAGAAGTTTTTGAAAAAAAAAAAGAAGTGCCATAAAGTTCCAGGATTGGCAAAATTCCAACTTTTAGGATACATAACAATTTAAAGTAGATGAATTTAAATATTTATTATGAGTTTGCTGAAAACAAAATTCAAAAAAAGTACTCGGCAAAAAGAACAATTTAGGATAATGAATATTTCGAAATACGGACAAGTGAACAGGGTATAGGCTCGAAAAATGCTTTTGAAATAAAATATTCATACATACGAGTGAACAAATTTTAATCTACGAAAGGGTTATTAAGAGTTTTCAAAAACAGATCGAATACAGTAAAAGAATCTCTAATATTTTAATTTTTCCGGAAAAGTTAGTTACCAACCGTCGTCCGGTATTTCCTCCACCACAGTATCCGCTGGATCGGCACTGCAATGTTTGGGTTTCAGTAAAACTTGTATTAGAGCATCCGAAATTTCGTTAAAAGGGGAGGGGGCACATGAGATTTTTCGGAAGATTTTTGGAGTCAGGGTATGCATTCTACCGTAACGGTGTACAACGCTTAAAGGAGGTGAGACAGCAAAAATTTTTGGGTCATCGGTCGGCAGGTGCCTTCGCGCCCTTGTAGCTCAACCGGTAGCGGCGCTGTACCCCTGAGAGGCAAAATATCAGGAAAATTTTTCTTTGATGTCTGGCCTCCTTTAAGGCAAATAATTCGGAGGGTACAAAAATTTTGGGGTCATTGGGGTACAAAGCAATTTAGGGGTACAAAATCATCAATTCGGGGGTACAAAACACCGGGAAAAAGGCTTAGTTTGTACCCCCGAATTGTGGATTTTGTACCCCTAAATCACTTTGTACCCCCTTGTACCCCCGAATTGTTGTACCCTCCGAATTATGTGCCCTCCTTTAATGTGTCACTCTGCGTTACAGCTGTCATCCTCACCCTTATGTTTACCATTGGACGCCCGCTTCGCTTTCGCCTGCGTGGCTCAGTACGTAGCGGCGCCGCACCGCAATCCTCGCGCACGGGGTCGCAGGGTGTGCGGTATTTCGAACGCTCTCTGCTGAGAAACAAGGGCGACACGTTTAAAAACAATTCACGTTTTCTCATTGGGAGTTGTGAATAAAAAAGACTCCGTATCGACGTTTTTTTCAAATAACACGTGCTGCGCAGCCACGTTGACGTTTAAAAATTGAATTACCGCCAGAGTGCAGTGGAGCGCGCTCATTCAAAAGCGAACACCCTTTCACCCCGTGCTCGCGCTCACAAGTTCAACTCCTCAAGGGCCGTATTTAAACGGAATTTCGATAACATTATTTTTTTTTCATGTCCCCCACCTTTAAAAAACCTTTTATGTGATTAAAAAGTTAAAGGAAAAATCTCCACTGTCATGGGCAATATCTTGGGATAGATTCAAAATATCTTACATTAGAAAATTGAATTCTGGCCAATTGCCAACATCCACTTTCAGCCATCCCTCTGTGCCATCGTCCTTGGAAACTCGCACGGGGTTGAAGATATTCGGATAAATGTAATTACGCATTCTGGAAATTGAGTATGAATTACGTATGTTACTATTGTTTACAACTTACAATACTCTTATCATTGGATTATCAACATTCTGAATTGGTAGAATCATCTCTTGAATCGGAGATTCGATATCAATCTGAATGCTATGAATTCGTAGGCGCCGAAGATTCGGAAAAGTTCCAGTTTTCTTCCATTTTTGAAGAAATACATCCAAATCATGATTGGTGAACAAAGAATTTTTTAGTTCGACTCGAGCACTGGTGCAATCCATTAATTGATCAAAGGTGAACCAAGAAGAGTTACTTATTGAAATCTCCCTTGGGTACTTGACAAAATCGAAGTGAAAATCTGGTGGAAACTTCATGGAACACTGAAGTTCTTGGGTGATATTCATCTGGTTCAACATTGGCATAAAATTGACAACATCTTGCACTTCTCCATCATTTTCAATCGCGAATTGTTCAATTTCAATGTTTCTATCTACCAAATCCTTTGCTATTTTCAAAAAATCTTCAAAGTTTGTGAACTTAATTCCCAGCGAATGGACAATGCGGATCCCGAAAGTGTCGAGTAGATGGAGAAACAATTCGACAACTCCTCCATTTGGGAATTCGATATCCATGTAGTTATCGCAACCCCCAAAAATTGTTTTGTAATAGTTTTCTGGGTTATCAGTTTGACTGAAGTTGTAATATGAACGATCTACACATATAGTTATCTCGTTCCAACACCAGAAGCCAATTTTCCACTTCTTCGTTGCTCCCAAAGTTATCGCTTTTTGAGAAAATTTTTTGGAGTATTTTGATAGTTTGTAGCTTAAAATATATAGTTTTTGTATGAAGCCGCTGGAAACACTTACAGTTCAAATGGGTTGCAGAGTCTGAACACTTCTCGAAGTAGGTCATTTGGGAATTTGAGGAGAGCAATGGGCATCGAGAAGATGTTACGAGATAGAATGGACACTGGCGAATGATGGATAAATGATTAAAATATATAGTATGAAATTCGAACAATTCAGAGTAGATGAATTCAAGTATTTATTGTTTTGAAATTCCGGAGCCCCCCACCCATGTGGGTCTAGTCAACAGAATTCGATAGGGAAATGTATAAAATTTAAGCTCCGCCCCTTTTTTCACCCTAGATACACCTTATGATCATCTTTTTGTTCACGAAAACAAAAGGTATAAATTAGAAATGGAACGATAAAAGAGATTCATGTGAAAAACTAAAAGAAAAACAAAAATACAAAAAAGCTATTACTATGGAAACGATGGAAGAGGTAGAATAAGAAGTAGCAAAAGAAGATGTAAAAGAAGGAGGTGCTTCTGAAGATGAGATTTTGGAAGATGATGGATATTTTAAAATACAGACAAGTGAACATGTTAAGTGCTCGAAAAATGGTTGAAAAAATTAATACATACGAGTGGACAAAGGGATATTGAAGTTTTCAAAAGGTGATCTAATACAATCAAATATCTTCAAAACTTTAAGTTTCTTACGGAAAAGTAAGTTACCAATTGTCATCTTCGTCAGCTGGATTGGCACTGAAAATTTTGAGTTTCAGTAAAACATTTATTAGAGCATCCCCAATTTTGTTAAAAACAATTTCGCTCAAGAGCTTTTTTAATTGTTGCAAAATTTTTAGATTTATCGAATATTTGAAAGAAAATTTAACGGGAAAATCTCCGCTGTGATGGGCAATATATTATTTGAAATTCCTTACATTAAGAAATTGAGTTCGGGCCAATCGCCAACATCTACTCTCAGCCGACCCCCTGTGCCATCGTCCTTGGTGACTCGAACGGCGTCGATCATTCTGATATAAAAATCATTATAAATTCTGAAAAATATGTACAATTACGTATGAAGGATTAGATTAAACTCACAATGCTGATACTCTCTGGTTTTTAACATCCACAATCGGAGGAATCATTTCTAGAATCGGAGATTGGTTATCAATATTCTCACTCCGAACTTTAAGCGACCGAAGATTGGGGAATTCTCCTGTTTTCTTCCATTTTTGAAGAAATACGTTCAAATCGTGATTGTTCAACGAGGACTTGTCCAGTTTGATCTCGACACAGGTGCAATTCAATAGCTGATCAATGGTGAACCAGAAAGACTCGCCGATGTCAATCTCTTTTGGGTACTTGATCCACTGATGTTGGAAGTTTGGTGGAAATTTTTGGTGACATGAAAATCTTTTGGTGATATTCATTTGCTTCATGATTGGCATAAAATTGGCAACGTCTTGCACTTCATCAAAATTTCTAATCTCAAATTGTACAATTTCCATGTTTTTATCGACGAAAACTTGTGCTACTTTTGAAACATTATCAAATTTGTCAGACATAGTCTCAAACGATTTAACAAAGCGAATCCCAAAAGTGTCGATCAGATGAACGAACAAATCGACAGCGTTTCCATTCGGACATTCGATATGCATCAAATGAATGCTTCCATAATGATGGGTTTCAAAATGTTCTTCTGGGTTATTAGTTCCCATAAAATTGTAATACCAACAATCTACCAATATAATCATCGAGTTCCCGCCAGTGTAGTAGATTTTCCAGTTCTTGGTCCCTCCCAACATTATGAACCTTTGAGTCCGTTTAGAACATTTGGATAGTTTATATCTTGAAATATAATGGTTTTATATGAAGTCACTAGAAAAACTTACAATTCAAATGGGTCGCAGAGTTTGAACACTTCTCGGAGAAGGTCGGTTGGGAACTTGAGTAGAGAAATAGGCATCAGAAAACCATTCAGTGTTAGAAAACTTAAAGATCGAAGGATTGTAAAAAAGTAACGAGTTGACTTCTAGTTGACGAATCAGAAACAGAGGAAAAACGAGAGTGCAGTTTCCAGGAGAGGTCACAGAGAAAGAGAGGGATGGAGGAGAAAAATGAATTCCCAAAGAAACATATGTTCAAACTTTTAGTCAATTTATCTCGGTTTCTGTGAAAGATATAAAAAAGTGAGTAACTAATAAAATTATTGTGGTATTGTTTAAAACATTTTGTTAGTTGAATACTTTTCGATATCATTTAAATAAACTGAGATAAATGGGCTCAAAATAGAGGGTTTGAGCCTCATAAAAAAATTTGGAATGCCTTAATTAATGATTTCTGTAACAAGGCTAACCTGATTATACGCTTAAGTTTAACACACCAGTCGTTTATCGTAATTCAATGCAAAACGAACGAAGCAAAAAAAATACACATTCGTATGACAAAGAAGAAGAAAAGGGACGGCTAGCTGCTGACCCTTCTTTCTATTCCTTCGTCTCTTCTGATTTCCTTGTCTCTCCTCTTCTTGCATGCATCGTCCACTTGTTTGAGAGATGTTCTCTGGGTAGCTCAGTTTTTCTGTTTCCACTTTTTTTCTTTTTCTCTGTTACCTCTTCAGGAACCGACGTCTCATTATGGGTAGAAAGAATCACGGAATCAAATGAAAGGTGAAGATTAAAAAAAATGGAGAGAGCTTTGACAATTACTCAAAAAACCCCAAATTGAATTAGTGCGAATTTAGCTGTTTAAATTTTTGTAAATTATAATTTGTTTATTGAACAGAGATAATAAAAACGAGAGAGCAAAACATGAAAGATTTAGAAAATGGGTCAGGAAAAAGTAAGACAAAAAAGGGACAATCGAAGGGATAAGCTTTCGGCACTATAACATGTATACGAGTTCAATCCAGAATAAAAGTTAATATATAGAAATTAGAGTTTTCAAAAATACTGGTCGAACACAATAAAACAATTTCAATGAATCAATTTTTATATCTCTTCGGAAATATTAGTTACCAATCGTCGTCTTCGTTGTCCTCTATTCCTTCCACAACACTGTTGACAACATAATCAGCTGGATCGGGACTGGAAATTTCGAATTTGGAATTTGGCGGGTCTCAATTTCTTTGGTTTGCTCAATTAGTTTTTGCTCATTTTTTAAAAAAATTTTTGTCGGTTGTTGTCGAGGTTTCTCAGAAGATTTCAAAAAATTGTCGTGAATAGCGGAAAAAAATGCAAAAAAACGGTTTGAAATCAACAGACTCTTGAAAATCAAATTTGAGGAAATTCATGTCGCATTCCCGAGTTCCTGATTTGAACAAGTTTTCTTCGGGTCGATTCAAAATATCTTACATCAGGAATTCGAGTTTTCCGCAAAACCCAACATTCACTTTAAGCCATCCCACTGTTCCATCGTCCTTGGCGACTCGAACACTGTTGACGATACTGAAATTGCCATAAATTCTGAAAATGTACAATTGTATATGAAGGACTGAGTATGACTTACAATACTCCTAAGTTTGGATTATCAACATTTTCAATTGGAAGATTCATTTCCAGAATCGGAGACTTGTTATCAATGTTCTCGCTCCGAATTTCAAGCCTCCGAAGATTTGGAAACTCTCCAGCCTTCTTCCATTTCCGAAAGAATAGATCCAAATCATGATTACTCAACATTGAATTTTGCAGTTCGATCCGAACACTTGTACAGTTCAGTAATTCGTCAATGGTGAACCAAGAAGAGTCGTCTATGTCCATTTTCCTTGGGTATTTAACCAAATTGAAGTGAAAATCTGGTGGAAACTTCAAGAAACAACGAAATTCTTCGGTGATATTCATCTGGCTCAACGTAGGAGCAAAATTGACAACATCTTGCACTTGTTCAATATGGCCAATCGCGAAAAATTCAATTTCCATTTGTCTATCCACCAAAACTTCTGCTAGTTTAGAAAAAATAGCAATACTGCCATGGGTAATTTCCAGCGAATCAACAATGCGGATCCCAAAAATGTCGATTAGATGAATGAACACATCGACACCTCCTCCATTTGGAAATTCGATATCCATTTTATTTGTGTGTCTCCCAAGCTCTGTTTTAAAATAGTCTTCTGGGTTATTAGTTTGAATGAAGTAGTAATGCGAATCCTCTATCGAAACATCTAACTCGTCCCAACCCCAGAAACTGATTTCCCACTTCTTCGGTCTTCCCAACGTTGTCGATCTTTGAGAGCATTTTTTGGAACATTTGGATAGTATATATCTTTAAAAACATTTTTATTTTGTTAATTCACTAGAAATACTTACAGATCGAATGGATCGCAGAGTCTGAAGACTTCTCGAAGAAGGTCGTTTGGAAACTTGAGTAGATCAATGGGCATCTGAAAACCATTCAGTGTTAGAAAATTAGAAAAATTGAAAGATTATGAGAAAAAAGAGGTTTGCAGGTAAAGAACCAGGATCAAACAAGCAACAAGAGTGTAGTTCCAAGGAGAGGGCAAAGAGAAAGAGAGAAGTGAGGGAAAGAAACGAATGGCAAAAGCAAAAATATGTTCAAACTTTCAGTCAATTAATCTCAGTTCCTGTCAAAGATATCAAGAAGTTTTAGACTGATGAAATATTCATGATTTAATGATGCCTTTTTATCATATCAGCCATTTTCTAGAAATTCGATGCAAAATAAACGAAAAAGAAACAACGCACAAGCGCGTATGTAAAAGAAGAAGAAGAAGAGGGTAGGCTAGCTGCTGACCCGTCTTTCTCTTCCTTCGTCTCTTCTGATCTTCTTATGTCTCTCCTCTTCTTGTGTGCAGGGTCCACTCAATTGCATATGCATAGCTGTTCTCTGTGTTGCTCGATTTCTCTGACACCTCTTTAGAACCAACATCTCTTCATAGACAATTGCGAAATCTCAATGCATCTATTTCCTTTACGCTTTTTCAAACCCATTTTTTTGTATTCTCACCATATTCACTGCTAATTAACGGAGAAAACGTTCATTGTTTTTTTTTTGTGTGAATAATCATGTATATTTATAAAAAATTACGAAAAAAAACCAAACAAAAACCTACTGAAAAACGATAAGGTACGAGCTTGAGTCTTCTAGTCTCCCGCGGCCGAATTTTTATTCAAATTTATTCAGATTTTCCAAGGTATGATTTCTCTTCTAGATTATCTTTAAAAACTGGAAAAATTTCTTGAAAATTCGAGTACAATTCATTGGACTAGAAAACTCAAAAACTGCTTTTATCTAATGAGGAATTTGTTTTCGACTTCTTTCTTTTATTTTACATCGTTTTCTGCACAAAATAAAGTACACAATCTTCATGGTTAATTTTCCGGAACGTTTTTTTTTAAATAATTTTTCCCGCGCCTTTTTCAGATGCCCATCCCACTGCTAAGCTTTCCTTCAGATCTTCTTCGAGACATATTCAAGGGGTGCGATCCGTTCGATTTGTGAGTTTTGAATTTGAAACTAGATCCTATAAAACGCTTCTATTTTCTAGATACCAACTATCGGAATGCTCCAAAAGAACTCGGAAGTCTATCATGACGAATACTAGTAAAAATAACTGGAAGATAAAAGGAAACGACAAGAAAATTGGAGTGTTGTGTGGAAATGTTCGATATCGCTTCATAAAAACTACTACACCAACTTCTTACTATGAATATTCACAAGTTAATCGTTTTTATGGCGATTGGTCGGAACGGGTGAAGGGCATGTTCATCCCGTACCCAAATGGAGGATTCACAGAGCTGTTCGTTTATCTGGTGGACACATTTCGGATCAGAACTGTGAACGAGCTGAGAAGTCCTAACGAGACTGCGCCATCTTGCAGTTTTGATCAATATCTGGAACTAATGAGGAGCGTGATTGACAGGGAACTGGACGTTGAACGATTGTGTTGTGATACTAAAGGAGACAAATGTGCAATTGCAAACTTCATGGAACTGTCGAACCAAATAAATGTCACTGAAGCATTTCACTGCGACCAACCGTTTCCACCAGGCTTCCAGCATCAATTCACTAGATTCCCAATACAGATTCTCTTAAAGGGGGCGTCCACAATTTCCAAAATTTTTGAGATTTTTATATCAATCGATGCAGAATTTTGGGTCAGGAAGAAAACTCTCTTGGACAATAGTCCGAAAATCACTCGTTCTTAAGATATATGTCAAATACAGGTCAAAAAAATGAACGTAGAGGGTGCAGATTAGGGAGCTCGACAAGAGGCAGAATCCTTGAGGGTGCACGCAAAGAAAATAATAAAAACGTGAATTCTTTTTGTCGGTGTTTGTTTCTTTTAGTACATTTAGTACAGTAAAGTTTCCGTCCAAAGCATGAGAAACCCCGACAAAAAGAATTCACGTTTTTATTCAATTCTTTGCGTGCACCCTCAAGGATTCTGCCTCTTGTCGATCGCCCTAATCTGCACCCTCTACGTTCATTTTTTTGACCTGTTTTTGACATATATATTAAGAACGAGTGATTTTCGGACTATCCTCCAAGAGAGTTTTCTTCCCGACCCAAAATTCTGCATCGATTGATATAAAAATCTCAAAAGTTTTGGAAATTGTGGACGCCCCCTTTAAGAGATTCTCATTGGTTCTCACTTGATCAACTAATCTCTTGTTCGTGTTCTGTTATCATTCTCAGAAACTCCAATCTCAACAATCAGAATATTGACCTACTCCTTCGGAAATGGAAAACAAATGAAGCACTTCGAAACGTGCAGTATCTCGATATTTCGACCAAAACCGTTGACAATCAGTCCCCGATTTTGGGAATGATCCCACCAATTGAACAAAATGGGTACCCAAAGAGAGAAATTTATATAAAGTGAGATTTTTAATTTTTCCCAAGTAACTAGTAAATTCTCAGAAATGGTAACTATGAAAACAGTATCTATAACGCTGTTCAAGTAACCAAAGACGATGGAACAGTGGGATGGTAGAGTATAGGATTAAGACACTTCTCGCAAAAAGTTAAACTTTTAGTGTAAGAAATTTTTTGAGAGATTGGGAAATTTTTGAAACCTTACAGTGTGAATTCACCGAGTAATGTTAGGGAGAAAATCATTCCACCGCCAATTCCCGAGTCGGATTCCGAGGAGGACAGTGAACACGAAGAAGTACCTGTTGATGTGAATTGATTATTCATGCATGTTATCATCGTTGGTACTTCTCACAACTGCTCTTTAACCTTTGTTTCTGTCTTGGCAAAACACATCTGTTTCCGTTGTTTCCCTTTTCCAATAACGGTATCTGTTTGCACACTCAAAAAAGCCATTCCTAATTTTTTAAATTTACAATCTTTTTTGTGCTGTTTTTTTGTAAATGAAACGCTTTGATTGATTATAATTATCATATTTCTTACTGTCTTCCTTCTATATAAAACGAACCACGCGTCTGTTGGTCCTCATGTCAGGCTGTGGACTTTTGAAAAGTTTGAAAATCATGTTTATTAGAATTTATGAAAAAAGCTCATGGATATTTTGACAACAAAAAAATACTTCTTGTGGTGGAATTCAATCAAAAAATGCGAATATTTAATTTTTCGGAAAAATTAGTTCTCGGAAAAATCAATCTTCATCTGTTTCGTCGTCCGAGTTCCTCCACCACAGTAGTTCCTCCACCACAGTATCCGCTGGATCGGCGCTGTAATTTGTCAATTTGGATTCCAAAAAGTCTGAAATTTCAGGAAATTGTTCTGATCTTTACTTTTTACTTTTTTCTCTTTTTTTGTGGATTTCTGTCAACTTCTTTAGGATTCTCATAAGATTTTGAGAAAGAGGGATTTCCGTCTTCCTGATTTGAACAAGTTTGCTTGGGATAGATTTAGAAAACTTACATTAGGAAATTGAGTTCTGACCAATTGCCAACGTCCACTTTCAGCCATCCGATAGTCCCATCGTCCTTGGTAACTCGGACGGGGTCGACGATTTCGCTATGACCATTAATTCTGGAAATGTACAATAATATATGAAGGACTGACTATGACTTACGATACTCCTATCTTTGGATAATCAACATTTTCAATCGGAAGATTCATTTCTAGAATCGGCGATCGGTTATCAATGAGGTCGCTCTGAATTCGAAGGCGCCGAAAATTCGGGAAAGTTCCAGTTTTCTTCCATTCTTGTAGGAAGACATCCAAATCATGATTGTTAAACGAAGAATTTTCTAGTTCTATCCAAACAGAGGTGCAATTCAATAATTGATCGATGGTGAACCATGAAGAGTCAGTTATTGAAACCTTCCTCGGGTACTTGACAAACTCAAAATGGAAATCCGGTGGAAAATTCAGAAAACAATGAAATTCTTGGCTAATTTTCATCTGGCTCAACGTTGTCATAAAGTTGACGACATCTTGCACTTCTTCAACATTTCCAATCACAAATTTTTCAATTTCCATGTTCCTATCCGCCAAAATTTTCGCTACTTTAGCGACATTAGCAATAGTGCCAAATGTGATTTCCATCAGTTTAACACTGCCGATCCCAAGAGTGTCGATTAGATAAATGAACAAATCGGCACCTCCTCCGTTTGGAAATTCGATATCCATGTAGTTACTGTATCTTCCAAGGCTCATTTGAAAATAGTCTTCTGGGTAATCAGCTTGATTAAAGTTGTAATTCGAACCATCTACCCATATAGTTATCACGTTCCCTCCACAGTAGGTGATCTTCCAATTCTTTCTTTCACTCAACGTTATCGCTTTTTGAGAGCATTTTTTGGAGCATTTAGATAGTTTGTATCTTAAAATATAATGTTTTTTACGAAGTCACAAGAAATACTTACAATTGGAATGGATCGCAGAGTCTGAAGACTTCTCGAAGAAGGTCGTTTGGGAACTTGAGGAGATCAATGGGCATCTGAAAAGCATACAGTGTTAGAAAATTCAAAAATTGGAAAATTGTGAGAAGAAAACGAGGCTTATAGGTGACGAATCAGAAACAAAGGAAAAACGAGAGTGTAGTTCCCAGAAGAGGGCACAGAGAAAGAGAGAAATGGGAGAGAAAACAGATAGCGAAAAGAACTATTTTTCCAAATTTGAAATAATTTATCTCGGCTCTTGTAAAATATACCAAGAAGTGTTCAACTGATGAAACGTTAATGATTTACTGATGAACATTTTTTTAGTTGATTACTTTTTGATATCCTTTGAAAGAACCGAGATAAATTGACCCAAGGTTTGAAAAAAACAGGAAACCGCGACGGGCATCTGGAACTAATTACTCCAAGAAGATCTGAAGGGAAATTGAGGAGAGCAATAAACATCTGGAACAAGTTTCTAGATAGAATGAACGCCGTGAAAATATAGATAAGAAGAAAAAATATAGTGGGAAATCTAGAAGGATAAATAGAGGTATTATATACTCTTGATGGAACACAAGGAAGTTTGAAAAGTAAATGAATTTGAATTTTTATCAAAGTTTATAAAAACCGGCAGGAAAAACATTCGATTGATCGGGTAAAAGGCTCATGAATATTTTGACATAAAAATACTTCTCCTGGTGGAATACAAACAAATAATTTCAATAAATGCGGATATTTAATTTTTTCGGAGATTTTAGTTACCATTCGTCATCGGTTTCGTCGTCTACGTCGTCATGTATTTCCTCGACTACAGTATCAGTTGGATCGACACTGGAATTTTTGAATTTCAGTTAAAAAAAACTTTCCCAAGCATTTTCGCTCTTTCAGCTTTTGCTTTTTTTTTCATTTTTTGTTGGTTTTTGTCAATTTCTTTAGATTTCTCATAAGATTTCAATAAATTTTCTCGAATAACGACCAAAACGCAAAAAAATTGTTTGAAATCGACAAAATCTATTAGTCATAAATCGAGGAAAATAGGAAAACCCAAATTCGAAACAATTTTGAACGGATAACGAAATTTCTCATTCAAAACAAATTGACAGGAAAATTCTCCGAAAATTCGTTGAAAATTAAGTTTGCCGAAATTCCTGTCGGGAACAATTCAAGAAAAAGTTTGGGAAAACTGGGAAAGCGGCATTCCCGACTTCCTGGTGTAAACAACTCTGCTTGGAATAGATTTAAAATATCTTACATTAGAAAATTGAGTTCTGGCCAGACTCCAAACTCGACTTTCAACCATCCCACTGTGCCATCATCCTTGGTGACTCGAACGCCGTCAACGATACCGTCATGACCATCAATTCTGAAAATGTACAATCACGTCTGAAGTATTGGTTACAACTTACGATACTCTTATCCTTGGATTATTAAACGTCTGAATTGGTGGAATCATTTCTTGAATTGGAGATTCGTCATCAATGAAGTCGCTCAGAATTTGAAGGCGTCGAAGATTCGGGAAAGTTCCAGCTTTCTTCCATTTCTGAAGGAATGCATCCAAATCATGATTATTGAACGTAGACTTTTCTAATTCGATCCGAACACAGGTACATTCGAATAATTGATCGATGGTGAACCATGAAGAGTCAGTTATAACCACCTTCCTTGGGTACTTGACAAACTCGAAATGGAAGTCTGGTGGAAAATTCAAAAAACAATGAAATTCTTGGGTGATATTCATCTGGCTCAACGTTGGCATAAAATCCACAACATCTTGCACTTCTTCAACATTGCCAATCACGAAATGTTCAACTTCCATTTTCCTATCCGCCAAAACTTTTGCTACTTTAGCGACATTAGCAATAGTGCCAAACGTGATTTCGAGCGATTTAACAATGCGGATCCCAAGAGTGTCAAGTAGATAGAAAAACAAATCGACACCTCCTCCGTTTGGAAATTCGATATCCATGTAGTTACTGTATCTTCCAATAGTCATTTGAAAGTAGTCTTCGGGGTAATCAGCTTGATTGAAGTTGTAATTTGAACCATCCACCCATATAGTTATCACGTTCCCTCCCGAGTAGGTTATCTTCCAATTCTTTGCTCCTCCCAACGTTATCGATCTTTGAGAACATTTTTTGGAACACTTGGATATTTTATATCTTAAAATATAATATGTTTGTATTAAGTCACTAGTAATACTTACAGATCGAATGGATTGCAGAGTCTGAAGACTTCTCGAAGGAGGTCGTTTGGAAACTTGAGGAGAGCAATGGGCATCTGAAAAACCATTCAGTGTTAGAAAATTCAAAAATTTAAAAATTGTGAGAAGAAAACGAGGCTTGTAGGTGACGAATCAGAAACAAAGGAAAAACGAGAGTGCAGTTTCCGGGAGAGGTCACAGAGAAAGAGAGGAATTGGAGAGAAAACGGATGCTAAAATCGAAAATATTTTTCCAACTTGAATCCAATTTATCTCGGCTCTTTTGAAATATATCAAGAAGTTGTTAACTGAAAAATGTTTGCCTTAATATCCCAAACGTTTTGTCAGCTGATTGCTTTTGATAACCTTTAAAAGAACCGAGATAAATTGACCCAAAGTTTGGAAAGTGCGACTGGAATCTGGAACTAATTACTTCCTGCAATGTACAGAGTTCAAAAAGGGCTATAGGGATAGAAGAGATAATATGAAGTTCAAATAAATAAATAGAGCTTGAACAAACTCGAAAAAAAGAATCGCAACTTGAATAAGTCTCAATTTAGCATTTATTAGATGGTAGATAAAAGTAAGAACACATGGAAAATCGAAGGAGAATATAAATTTTGGCACTAAAAAATGTATATGACATCAATCCAAAAATACAATCAAGGAATCTTAATGAGTTCGAACATTTGATTTTTCCGAAAAATTAGTTACCAATAGATGACATCTGCTTCATCGTCCGATATTTCCTCCACCCCATCTGCTTCATCGTCCGATATTTCCTCCACCACAGTATCCGTTGGATCGGCGCTGCAATTTTCCAATTTTCCGTAAAACATCTCGGTAAAAAGTCGCTGCAGATGTGCTGTCTGCAAACATTTCTTGCGTAAATGCTGCACATCATCGGATAAAAATCATGTCTAAGTTAAGATTTTCCGATCTTTTCAAGTTTTGCCACTGTTTATACGAAAATTTTGTAATTTGCGCTTGATTCCATGAAAATTCATAACTTCAAAAAAAGTTCAGTTTATCTCGGGATTTCCTCGCGACTTTCTGCAGCAATTTGAAGGTTGTCTCGACTTTCTGCAGCATTATGAGCCATCTCTCGACTTTCTGGAGCTGTTTAAGCGCATTGCGTGCTCGCAAAGCGTGCAATTTTTCGTTTTTGATGACTGCCGGTGAAGTATTAATCGGTAATTTATGTCTTTTCGTTTTTCAAATTTGTCATTAATACTTTCATAGTTTTTTTTTGCGAATTTTTCAAAGTTTATGTGACCTCATTCACAGAAGAAGTCGAAATGGAGTGAACGAAAAGGAATCGGCTCTTTCCGGGAAGAATGGTCCCAAAGCGGGACCGTCGGTCCCATCATCGGACCGCCGGTCCCAACGAACTGCAACAACGGTCCCATTGTTCCGACAACGGTCCCAATGTCTCGAGAACGGTCCCAATGTTCCGAGAACGGTCCCAACGTTCCGACAACGGTCCCAACGGTACGACTACGGTCCTAACCAGGCTTAATCTGGAAACTCTATTGGAAACATCGAAAATTGTAGTTTTTGTTTCAACAAAAAAACATATTTCAGCAAAAAAAAACAGTCATTTTTTTTTATAATTGAGAATTCCAGCACTTTTTATGAAATTGTTTCAGAGTGTATTTGGTTTATAATTATAGGCTTAGGCTGAAACGCTTTGTTCAAATCAGTGCCGAAAAAAGCGTTTTTGCCTAAGCCTACATTACAAAAAAAGGAATATTTTGTAAAAAATTCCTGTCAAAAAGTACTGAAATTCCCAAGCATAAGTAAAATGTTATCCTTTCCACTGGATTTATAAAAGACCATTCCGTTTTTCAGTATTTCGGGATTAGGGTTTCTAGACTTAGCCTGGTTGAGACCGTTGTCGTACCCTTGGGACCGTTGTCGTATCCTTGGGACCGTTGTCGTACCCTTGGGACCGTTTTTGGAACGTTGGGACCGTTCTCGGGACATTGGGACCGTTATCAAAACAATGGGACCGTTGTCGCAATTCTAGGGACCGGTGGTCCGATGATGGGGCCGGCGGTCCCGTTTTGGGACCATTCTTCCCGGAAAGAGCCAAGGAATCTACGGTGACGATTTGAGTTGAGGAAAACAAGTCATCGGAAGAGAGGAAATAAAGAAATATAAAATGCTTGATGATTTTATAAGGGACAGACGAAAATTGAAATGCAAACTTTTTTAATCGGTTTATCAAATAAAACAGTAAAACAGGTAGTTGAAGCTTTCTCGGTTTGTAAATCATCAAAAAATTTTCAGATTGAGATTCCTGTGGAAAATATACAGAACTTTGAATAAAATACGATGGCGAAACTATTGAAACACGATTATTATATGAATTTTTCGGATTTCTGCGGAATATTTGAATAGGATTTTTGGGACTTAACTGAAGCGAACGACTTAGAACAAGTATTCAAATGAAAAGCGGCTTTAAGAACAAGGAGGACCACAGAACTTATATAGGTAAGAAATTTTTGTTTCTACTTCTTTGTCGATGAAATTATCCGGAAAAAAATGCAGAATAGTTATTATTCTTGTGCGAAAAAATTGGCGTTGTGGCCGAATTTTCTCCCAAGTTAGGCCACCGTATTTCATGGCGAAATTTTTTGACAACACGCCGGAAAACGAGTGCTACCGTAACCCACCAATAAATAATTTCGCAATTTTCCGGTTTTTTATCGATTTTTCTCGTTTTTCCCCAATTTTCCGACCTGATTCATGAAAATTTCAAAAAAACTAGGGAAAAAAACGGCCAAAATCGCGAAAAAAAACGATTGGTGGGTTACGGTAGCACTCGTTTTCCGGCGTGTTTTCAAAAAATTTCGCCATGAAATACGGTGGCCTAACTTGGGAGAAAATTCGGCCACAACGCCAATTTTTTCGCACAAGAATAATATCTCACATTACCCAAAAAACTGTAACATAACGCTATCTGTAGTAGAACAGTACTATACCGCCACCCTTATATGGAAGAAATTAAACAAGGTTTTTTTGAGAAATCTAAAAAATTCGCACCATTTGTTTGTTTTTCTAACATGATAATCAATCACAAAACCAAATTGTGTTATCTTACATAACTCCAAAGTACCCCTCCGAAAAGGAAAAGACCACGGCGTTACATTGTAGTTTTTACAGTCAGCCTATCTATACCCAATTTTTTGTATTTGAAAATGTTTTCAGTTTCTGTTGGACAATCCGAAAATTCAAATTGATGTTATTGATGTTTATTTTAATTCGATTCGAAATGCAGTTTACGACGGAATGTCTGAAAAATCGAAGATGCCAGTGTGTCAACGAACATATAATAGATGATTTTTTTTGCTATTTTGCCATCGAAATTTAATTTTTTGTTGATTGGATTTTTTGTATTATCACTTAAATTCAATAAAAAGCTCATTTTAAATGTGTTATTTTTAAATTCAAGTCGAGAGAAAGGAAGGGAGCGAACGCCCGTGCGGCATCAGCGTGCGTCACCTTTCTGCAGCATTTCTGTCGACTTTCTATGAATGTTCATAAAGAAGTCAACAGAAATGCCACAGAAAGTCGGTAGAACTACTGCAGAAAGTCGTCGAGTAACCCCGAGTAGGTCGTTTTTTCCATGAACAACACTATTTTTGCTGTTGTAACTGTATAATTGCATTTTATGAAGCTAATATTTGATTAATTTAGGCTTAGGAAGAAAAGAATTATACAAAAAATGTATAAAAAGTGACAAAAACTGAAAATTTCAAAAAATGATGAAACATGTTCAAAGCACGAAACTTTAGTGGAAACAACCACAAAACTTGAAAAAATGGGAGAATCTTAACTTAGCCATACTTTTTCCATTTGCCCCCCCCCCCCTTTTCCCACGTGCCCCCCTTGTCATAAAGAGCCAAAAGTCGCAGCACACAGATGTTTGTAGACTGCACATCTGCTGTGGCTTTATACCGAGATGGAACTCACTGAATTCTAAGAAGTCTGATCAGAAGTCGCGCTCTAGCAAACATAACACCTCTCTTCTAATTTTTTTTCTTTTCGTTGGCTGAGTATCAAACGTACAAGGATTAGCGAAAAAAAAGCACGCGTTGCAGCGCATTTCCATTCCATGTCCACTTTGAAATTATTGAATTTCTTCTAGCCTAAGAGTTATCTGGAGCGCGATTTTCGACCAACCTTTCTGGAATCCAAATCGGGCCTTTTTCAGTTTATTTTATAATCTTTCCTTTTTGTCTAATTTCTACATTGTAGTATACAATATCTCAAGATAGATTCGAAATATCTTACATCAGAAATTCGAGACTTCCATCGTGTTCTCTATGGTCTTCCACAACCAGCCACCCCACTGTTCCATCGTCCTTTTTGACCTGAACAGGGTCGACAATACTGTCGCGATCTTTCATTCTGAAAATGTACAATTACGTGTGAAGAATTGGTTACAACTCACGATACTCGTATCCTTGGATTATCAGCTATTTTAATTGGTGGAACCATGTCTAGAATCCGAGATTGGTTATCAATAGTCTCGGTGTGAAGTATAATTAGCGACCGAAGATTGGGAAATGTTCCAGCTTTTTTCCATTTTTGCAAGAACATATTCAAGTCTTGATTGTTTAACGTAGAACGGAATAGAGTGATGTGAACAGAGGTGCAATCCAATAATTGATCAATGGTGAACCAGGAAGAAAAGTGTATATTGATATTGTTTGGGTACTTGTCAAACAGATGGTGGAAGTTGGACGGGAATTTCGGGAAACATCTAAAGTCCTGGATGGTGTTCATTTGGTTCATCAGTGGCATAAAATTGAAAACATCTTGCCCAGCTTCAGTACCTCCAATCTGGACTTCTTCAATTTCCATATTTCTGTCGGTCAAAGCTGTGACTACATTCGAGAAATTATCAAAAATGTCAGACGGAAAACTCAGCGTTCCAACAATACGAATCCCAAAAGTTTCGATTAGATCAATGGAAAAATCTAAAGCGCCTCCGTCCGGAAATTGAACATACATATATTCCATGTGTTCTCTTTTGAAATAGTCTTCGGGATTTTCAGTTTTTTTGAAGTAGTAATTCCTATACCGATCTACCCAGATATTCATATCGTTCTGAAAACTGAATGTGATCTTCCAACTTTTCGTATTGCCAAGCTTTATCGATTTTCGAGCCCGTTTGGAACACTTGGATAGTTTATATCTTAAAAATAATACCTTTATATGAAATCTTTAGAATTACTTACAGGTCAAACGGATCACAGAGTCTGAAGACTTCTCCAAGAAGGTCGGTTGGAAAATTGAGTAGAGCAATGGGCATCTGAAAACCATTCAGTGTCGCAAAATTCAAAAATTGAAAAACTGTGAGAAGAAAACGAGGCTTGTAGGTGACGAATCAGGAACAAACGAAAAACGAGAGTGTAGTTCCAAGAAGAGGACACAGAGAAAGAGAGAAAGAGGGAGAGAAATGAATGGCAAAATCGAAAATATTTTCAAACTTTTTGTCAGTTTATCTTGGTATATGTGAAAGATTTCAAAAAGTGGGACCAAATAAAACGTTTTTCATATTATCACAAACAATTTTTTAGTTGACTACTTTTTCATATCACTTAAAGAAGCCGAGATTAATTGGCTCAAAGTTGACGGCTAGAGGATCCTTCTCTGTTTTTATGAGGAATGGTGGGACTTTGAGCCCTGTTCTATAATTAGCAACCGTAATCTTATCATATCAGTCATTTTCTAGAAATTCGATGCAAAATCAACGAAACAGAAAAAACGCACAAGCGCGTATGTAAAAGAAGAAGAAGAGGGACAGCTAGCTGATGACCCTTGTCTTTCTCTTCCTTCGTCTCCTCTGATTCTTGTGTCTCTCCTCTTCTTGCATGCAGGGTCCACTCGCTTGCATATGCATAGGTGTTCTCTTTGCTCGTTTTCTCTATGACCTCTTCAGAACCAACATCTCTTCATGGACAATTGCGAAATCTCAATGTATCTTTTCCTTGTTGCTTTTTCAAACTCGTTGTTTTGTAATTTCACCACTCACGCTCTCCTCCGTTTCGTTTCCGGACTGCAAGCTGGTGGAGCGCGATTGCGCGACGCGCAAAATTTTTTTAAAATTTTAAACTGAAAACCCGGTTTTTGGCGAAATTTTACCGACTTTCGGCTTGTTTTTGTAAATGTTTTCCATACGAATTGTTCATTAGGCTAAAACACACATTTTAAGTGCCAAAGCGACAATTTTGGACAAAAAATGAGAGAGGAGATAGGTTTTTTAGCATTTTTCGAAAAACGAAAATTTCTAAAAATTTTCGAAATTTTAAGAATCTCTTTTGATAAATTATTGTAAAGAATCCAGTTTGGAATGTTTCAAGCTGTTATGCGCTAGAAATCTCTACCGGTTGAGAAAGATATTGCGATTTTTCGAAAAATGCTTAAAAATCTATCTCCTCTCTCATTTTTTGTCGGAACTTGTTGCTCTTGCACTTAAAATGTGTATTTTAGCCTAATGAACAATTTGTATAGAAAACATTTACAAAAAAAGACCGAAAATTGATAAAATTTCGCTAAAAATCGGTTTTTCAGTGCAAAATGTTTCAAAAATTTTTTCGTCGCGCGCAACCGCGCTCCGCTGAACAAAACGCTTGCAACTCATATTTTCAACTAGGGTGAGCGTGCCACTTTCATTGTTAATTGAAGCATTTTCAGATGCCCATCCCACTGCTTAGCTTCCCTTCGGATCTTCTTCGAGACCTATTCAAAGAGTGTGATCCTTTTGATTTGTGAGTTTTGAATTGGAAACTTGATCCTTCCAAACGCTTCTATTTTCTAGATACAAACTATCGCAATGCTCCAAAAGAACTCGAAAGTCTATCATGACAAATACGAGCACAAATAACTGGAAGATTAGGGGCAACGACAAGAAAATCTTTGTTTTGTGTGAAAAGTCTCGATATTGCTTCATAAAAACTACTATGCCAAATGCTTATGAATATGCTAAACAATATCCATTTTTTGATCTTTGTATGGAACCGGTGAAGGGCATGTTCATCCAGTACCCAAATGGAGGGTTCCCTGAGCTGTTCGTTCATCTGTTAGACACACTTCGGATCAGAACTGTGAACGAGCTGATAAGTCCCAACGAGACTGCGCCATCTTGCAGTTTTGAACGATATCTGGAACTAATGAGGAGCGTGATTGAGAGGAATCTGGACGTTGAACGTTTGTATTGTAATACTAAAGGAGACGAATGTGCAATTGCAACCTTCATGGAATTGTCCAACCAAATAAATGTCACGAAAGCCTTTCACTGCGACCAACCGTTTCCACCAGGCTTCCAGCATCACTTTACTCGATTCCCAGAGCAGATTTTCTTAAGAGATTCTCATTGGTTCCAACTTGATCAACTAATTTCTTGCTCATGTACTCACATCGAACTAGAAGAGTCCACATTGAGTAATCAGGATATTGACCTGCTCCTTCGAAAATGGAAGAAAAATGAAGCACTTCCAAACCTGCAGTCCCTCGGTATTTCGACCAAAAATGTGGATAATAAATCTTCAATTTTGGGAATGATTCCACCAATTAATGGAAATGGGAATCCAAGAAGATATATTCGCGTTGAGTGAGTTTTTACAAAATGTTTCATAAGCAACTAGTCCATTTTCAGGAACGCTGACAAAGAAGTAATTGACCCCGTCCAAGTGACCAAAGACGATGGAACAGTGGGATGGCTGAAGGTAGAATTGGGAATCCGGCCAATAATTAAACTTTTAATGTAAGATTATCTCCGAGAGATGAGAACATTTCTCAAATCTTGCAGTGTCAATTCATCGAGTTCTGTTAGAGAGATAATACGTCGGAGTCCAATTTTCGAGTCTGATACCGAGGAGGAGAGTGAGGATGAAGAAGGAGCTAGTGACGCTAGTTGATTCATGGTGATGTCTTCGTTGGTGCTCCACACAACTAAAAAATTCTGGGTTATTTGTTTCTCTTTCCAAATTATAGACTAATTTTTTCTCTTCGTTTATTATTGAGTCTCCATTTCATTAAGACCCCCCCCCCTTAGTTACCTGACGGAATATTCCGGCATGTCTGATTTTGTATGATTTCTAAATTTCTGTATATCATTAAATAGAGTATATTATTTACTTGATATTAATTGACTTATTTCAGAAAAAAACAAGCAACCCAAAAGAAAAAACAAGAGATCGACGGCAAAAATTAGGAAGACTTCTTTGGATAGCTTCTCGGAATGTGCCAAGAGATACAGTATCCTGATAGGGGTCGTTCTCTCTATTAGGGTTAACGATATACAAAATGAATGAATGGAGATAGTAAACTTCAAATCCGATCATCTATAACCAATTCTTCTCGGGATGTGCAAGTTGAGTATACATAATTGCACAGAATTGTACTCCAATACTATAAACACAAATTGACGCTGTCAATCCATCGTTCCGTGTGACTTCGAAACTGCCTTCCACTGGGGTATAGGCCGAGAAACTGGAATAACATATTAGAATAAAGGTTAGCGGAGACAATCAGTATTATTTCAATCAACATGCCAAGAACAAAAAACTCACGGTTTAGGCCGCATTGGTCCCATTTCATACGGTATATCTCTCAGACCAAATGCAATTAAACCTACTGGATTCGTTAGATTTATTTCGAACGATTCCAAGTTCAGATGAGATTCAATTTCGATCCAACTTTTATAAAATACGTTTATCTCTTCATTGGTTAGATTTGTATTGAGAAAGGAAATTTTGCTCAATTTCAAACGCATTAGATAGTTCAAAGTGATCCATGGTGCATACATGATATCCAGTCTTTCAATTGTGTCCGGAATTTTCAATGGAAGCTTTTCAATTGTATCAACGCGGATGTCCAAACCGTCTTTGAACTTTACACTATCCAATATATATTGCAAATCTCCTTGTCGTCGATTTTTTCCGTATATTTTTATTTGGTCTTTAAACACCTGGTATTCGTAAGAAAATTGTGTATGTATATAAGGGACATTTCGGTCATTGCCTGGTATTTGCCGTCGATTCCAAAAATTCCGCTCAGGGGAGTTCAGTTTGAAAAATGGCAACGGCCTAGTGAGTCGGATCTTCATCAATTGCTAAAAACCGAGGAGGTGCATCCATTTCAAACGATTTGTAAAATGTCACAGGTATTGTCCTCTAGTCTACCAAGTATTGTGAACGGATCGAAGTCTCTTGGCAAAGTCAAAAACTGGGTTGATTCGTACCCAGTGTTTTTCCGGGCTTCAGTATGTTTTGCCAAGTAGACAACATGGGTATGTTTCACCTATCATTTGTTCGCACGTTCAGTTGGCTGGATAATCTAACTACCTTAGATGAGAAGTGGGTAAGTTACTCTATCAATGTGCGGAAGGGTCAGTCGATTTCCAAAGAAGGGCTAGCTGTGGACGTCCGGAAACCAAAATTTCACAGGAAAAAGAGTATGCTAGGAATTTAGTGGTTTTTCGAAGGAATGAAGACTGGGAACTTTTAGATGTAGGTACCACTATAACTGCCGCCTTGTATACAGGGTGGGGCAAAAGTTCTGTTACCAAAAGAAGAAGTCATAACTTTTCGCAAAACAGTTCATTCCGGGTCAAATTTTGACAGGACTTCATCAAAGAGATTTGTAACTAAATTAAATCATAATTGTTCGTTTCTGGTAGCCCTGTTTCTGATGGTGGAGCTCAACCTTTTCGGGTAGCGTCTATGGCGGCACGGGGGTGGTCCGCCGGCAAATTGTCTCATTGCGCGGTAAAAAAAATTTTGTGAGCACCCAAAAACATGCCAAAACATACTTGAACATGTGCTCTAAAAGTTTCAAACACCGAAATTTCCATCGAATTGTCGCCTGACTCGATACAGGCCATCCATTTCGTGGATGAAATTGGAACATTTGGTTTTGGCACTTTTTGCTGAATACGTTTTTCCGTATGAGCAGGTTCTACATTTTTTTGGGTACTCTAATTTTGCAAGCTTTATGGCACGATGACTTAAACACCATTATTTTCACTATAATCAGTATTCCTGGTACACTTTCTTGCCCGTCTATATTCGCCAAAAACAGTGAAAAAATCGAGTGAGGTGCTAAGAAAGTGATGCCATCTTCGTAAAAATTGAGATTTGAATTCGAAACTTTGTAAACCTACTAATAAAGAGATAGGGAAGAATATAAACAAAAAATCAAAATTCGAAAAGTGCGTCGGCGCGCTCCAGCTTGAGTCAAACTTTCGGTAACAGTACTTTTGCCCCACCCTGTAATTTCTAGTTGGAGAAATTGAATTTGAGAGTCGAATCAAAACGAGCAGAAAAATCAAAAGTTCACTTCCAGCGCGACAATGCGAGATCAGCCGCAACTAGAGGGACTAGTCAAAAATTCATGTCGCTCAGCTGAACTATTCTTTTCTATTCGACGTATTTTCCAGACCTTGTTCTTTCAGACAAATGGTCTTTTGGGGCTCTTAAACGTCATCTTGATAGAAAAAATTTCAATCGAAAAGATGACACAAAAAAGGAGTTGATCCGCTTTTTCAATCACAGTCCTCTTCGTTCTGAGCCAACGGAATCAAGAAATTACCAGAGCGTTGCCAGACAACTATCAATGCTCTTGGACGTTACTTTCATTGATCTTGCCGCCTCCGCTCTAAGGAAAATCGGATCAAAAATTTTGCCAAAAAAGAAAGAAACTTTCTTGCCAACCTAATAGTTCAACATTAGTTCTTTTCTATACTCAGAATCAGAAATATATAAATTTTGAAACAGCAATTTTTTGTTGTTTAAAACGGAATTTTTTTTGGTACAAAATGTGTGTTTTAGCATCACTGAAATGCTAGAAGAGTTCTCAAAAAACGACGAAAACTGACAAACCATGCTCTATTGAACAAGAAATTGTATATATGGTCCCGTTCGCCTCAAGACATAAGAAAGAAATAAACGCAGCTAGAAACAAAAAAGAGGGACCATTGGACCCTTGGCAAGGTCGAATACAGTTGCACCTCTCTATGTATTTTTCCAGTGCGACAGATGAGATAAAGAGAGAGAGAGTGTGAGTGATAGAGACGCAGACAGAAATAGAATGTGTCGCCACCATCGATAGATTTAGATCTCACTGATCTGTATCTAGAATGCCGCCTTCTTCTCCCTCGGTCTACCTTTCATTGTTCTTTCAAGATGACCTAACAGGATGGACGTCTACATTTATTGATTTTCTTTCAAAATTCTGATACATATTCCTGACTAAACTTTTAAGAGAACCTGACTGAATGGATTTCGAAGTTCTGGTTTTTGATTTTTCTGATATTCTATGCTTAAAAATGAGGTAAGCTTTTTTAATGGGATTAAAAAAAATAAAATAATTATTCAGTGACCAGAAATTCAGCAATATTACTGGTTTTTCCTTATGCAGAGGGCAGAAAAACCAGCGATTTTGATGAATTGCTGCTTCTCTGAATAACCCCATAAAATCTGTATTAGAAGGGGGCCCCTTTAGTAGAAGGGCCCCTCTAATAGAAGGGCCCCTCGAGAGGGGTTAGGAAAAATAGAAGGGCCCCCTGTAATAGAAGGGCCCCCGTAATAGAAGGGCCCCCTGTAATAGAAGGACCCCTTTCAAGAAATTAGAAAACTTCCGTACGTTTTCAGTGAAAAATATTCCGAGAGTTCTAACTTTTGATAGAAATTTGTTGAAACACTATTTTGCTCAAAATAAGGGTTCCATTCGGTCGGGAAATTTAGCCGACCGACCGACCACCGACCGAGCCGACCGACAGCCGATTGAGCTGACCGATCGGTCGGCGCGCCGACCATTCCAGTGCATTTGCGCGTCTACGTGTTTGCACACGCAGCACTGTATTTTACGACAAACTACTCACTAAATGCCTCGTTTGTCGTAAAATAAAGTGCTTGGTACGCAAATATAGGCATTTTTATGCGCAAAGGCACGAGAATGGTCGGCGCGCCGACCGATCGGTCAGCTCGGTCGGCTGTCGGTCGGCTGGGTCGGTGGTCGGCCGGTGGTCGGCGATTTTCGACCGACCGAAATGGAAGCCTTAGCTCAAAAACTTGATTAATTTTGGTGAAATTGACAGATTTTCATGACTTTTGAACGAAAATTCGTCGAATATTTCGATGAAAAATGTCGGGAAAAATGACCGGAAAAATAGAAGGGCAGTAGTGAAAGGTTCTGCGAAAATCATAGTTGCAAACGGGCCGGCCCGGGCAGGTGCCGGGCCGGCTGATAACTTGTCTCTAAAGCGAGATATTCAGACGGTTTTGGTATCAAATGATAGAACTCGACGAGGACCATCTTAGTTTCACCATACGGGCCGGCTTCAGGTCCATTAACATGTCGCGGGCCGGGCTAGAATGGCAAATTTGGCCGAAATCGGGTTTTTCGCCATTCTAGCCCGGCCCGCGACATGTTAATGGACCTGAAGCCGGCCCGTATGGTGAAACTAAGATGGTCCTCGTCGAGATCTATCATTTGATACCAAAACCGTCTGAATATCTCGCTTCAGAGACAAGTTATCAGCCGGCCCGGCACCTGCCCGGGCCGGCCCGTTTGCAACTATGGCGAAAATCCAAAAAAAAAAAAAAACTTCATACTTACACCAAATGGAAAGATAGCAGAAGAATATAATAAGATTGTGAGTTTTACAAAGAATTTTCTCAATTATTTTTCATTTTCTAGATTTTCAACTTGAAGTTCAAGGATATGCCATACGAAAAGGTGGCAAGATGTGTACAAAAAATGAGAGCTCCAGGGCCAGGACAACCAGCACCGATCGTGGATGTCACCGAGAGTGGATTCTTCCACATTGCTCAAGGATGCCGAATCGTTTTCACCGAATCTATGAAAGCAATGACCGGGCAAACGGTTAAAAAGGGGTCATTTGGGATACAATTGTGCACCATGATGAACCATTTCGGGGGTAGACGGAGCTGGAACGCCTCAAGATGTCATCATGAGACGGATCGTAGAGTACGGGACGGATGCACACTTGCTCAATTTTGAACTTGAGATTCCCATCCCTGAAAAAGGCCACATTCGATGCAGGAGTATTGTGTGAAAGGATGAAGAATTTTGGACGTAGTTGGGAACTCTTGAACGCAGCTGGAGAAAAAATTGACTGTCAATGCGGGAAAAGTTGGCGCCGATACAAATTGGTGAATGTCAAAATTAATGGAGTTCTCTACGTAACCATGATTGATTACGTTTGGGAATTACTACCTCGCCATGTGTTTGACTGTCCTGTCCGTATCCCGGTAATACTCGTTTTTTTTTATTCATTATAACTCCATTATAATTCCAGAAAACTTATCAAGCATTGTTTTTTTCGTCTTCATCGGACACTTGTTGTCAATTCCATGTGTCTATGCACAGGCTTGCCAACGCAAAGGTCTTCTGAGGACCTCTGTGGCTCGTCCCACTTCGCTTGATCCTCAGAAACCTCTTTTACTATATCAATTTCCCTTTTATTTCCTTCGTTTTCCTCAATCACCTCAAAAACCCTTATTCAAATTCCCTCGCTTTATCTCTGCGTCTCACACACACACACACTCCCTCGCCGAGGGGCACACACGCCCTCTGCGCGGGCACACACGCACCTCATCCCGCTTTGCACTCAACAGACCGCTCAAGTCAGTGTTGTTTCGAGTGTGCGTACCGACCGCTATTATTCTCCTACCTAAAATTCTGCTATTCCAACTGAACCCAACGTCCGCTTGTCGAGGATTCTATTCTGATGTCATCTCGCTTGTCCGCTCCGCCGGTATTCAGGTAGTTTCCTCTCCAAGCCTAGTTCCTATAGCAATTAGTGTGTAGAAGTGTGTAGTGTGTGTGTAGTTTGGGAGTTGAATAAGGACAGAATCTCTTTAGGGTTTTTAGTCCGGTTTTTTCTCCCTATCGACTCGCCTCCAACTTCTTCCGGACCGCTCCATTTATTGGCCTATAATTATTTCTCTCTCGCTTATTATCACCGCCAATAAATGGGTCAATGAGTTACAATTGTTATGTTTGTTACACAGCTTATCTTGCCCGCTTTCGTCCCACTTCAAGCGCTACAGACACGTTAGGATTTCTAGTAAACTGCTGACTATTTGACCGCTTTACTTTGTTGCAAGAGTCGTCACGGGGGGATCCAACACCCCCAGAAGGTGACATTCTCTTCATGGTGCATACGAACCGTTCATTTTCGGAGAAATCTGAAAGTGATTGGCCTCTTTTGAGACTTAAAATTAGCGTAGATTGGCTGTCAATGCCAATTTATCGATTTTTTGCCCTCAATTGAGTTGTGACCCGTTGTTGGACTCTTTTCACTTGTAAATTGCTAGAATTTCCCATAATATGTGTCTGTAAGTGTCTTCTAGTGATCCCGCTGACGACATTTCGTCTCGACGATAAGCTACAATGCTGTGACAACGAATATTATCCCGCTGAAGTCACTATTATCCCGCTAAAAGTCACTGAGTCTCGTAACTCGACTATCATCCCGCTGAAACGTCGTTCTGACACAATCTCGCTCGATATTATCGTCTTTATATGTCCGAACAACCTTCTCTCAACAGTTACGAGGCCTACGCATATGGAATTCGTCCCATACGAAGCTGTTTATCTCGCTATTGTGACAAGAAGTCCGGATTTGTGCCAAAATCGATCAAAAATCGATACAAACAGCTCGCCGAAGCTGAAAACGCTGAAAAATGACTAAAACCCGATGATGTCCGATAATTCCGATTTTTCCACGCTCGAATTCTGTCTGAAAATCTACTTTCCGTCGCTATTTTCGAAGCAATTCCTCTGAAATTGCAGTTATTCGGATATTTTTGCGCGTAGAGTACGGTGCACAGACGCGCATTTGCGGACTCGCCGACTGCAGACAGAAACAGAATGATGCAATTTCAGGCCCAAATTTTAGGCCAATTAACGCATTTTCTCGAATTTCTTCCGCCTTTTCCTCGACAATTCTTCCTAAATTCATACATTCAATGAATACAATTACAGCTCCAAGCTAAATGTCCGCTGAAAACGACGAAAATCGGGAGTCACCATCGAAAAGACCGAAAATCGATGACGGACGCATCGGAGTGCTGCCGCTGACCGCTTCGAGAAGTCGTGGACCGCTCCACTCATTGGAGGTTAGTCATTTTAACCGGGAAATAAGCAATTACCTGAAAATCTAGCCAAAAAACCCGAAATTTAGCCGATTTTCGTAGAAAATCGATAATCTCAGTGCTAATTTCTACCCGCTCTTATCGGAAATCAATGTAATTGCCTAGATCCCCAGCGTAATTAACTCAGAATACTCAGAAACGCCTCTAACACCAGGATTTTTCAAAAAATCGATAATCTGGAATTTTCGAAAATTTTCGAAACTTTTCGAAAATTTTCGAAATTTTTCGAAAAACTGGCCGAAGTCGGGAAATTTTAATCACATGCAACTAGCAGCTCCCTTAAGCCTAGTATTCCGCTTAACATGTGTATTCTAGTTCCCAGGTAACCTTTCCAGAAGATTGTCTTGAATGCGCCAGCACACCCCATAGAGCGTGACACGTCTTTCAGTGCACGGATGACTTAGAATCTTGTGTTCGTCAAGAATCGACAGTTGATATGGGACCCTAGCACAGTCTTACAATGTTCTCTCCCAAGGAAACCAAGCGCCAACGCTCGAAAATAATCAATAATTATACTGAAAACGGCTACAAATTCTACGAAAAGTCCCTCAATAACACTAACGTTTTTTCTGTCTTGCAGAACAACATCGACAAGGACATGACCGCTTCTATCAATCCATCGGCATCTTCAATCTCGCATATCGTCACCACCAACGACGAAAGAGCAATGACCGCTGAAGAGGGAGAAGAGAGGACCGCTGATAGAAGAGGTAGAAAAATCAATACGACGAATTCAAGCCTATATATTCTAACTTCCAGCCATGAACACGATGGATCAAGTGTTGCTGAACACGCTTCAACTGAGAGCACATCAAGAAGAAGCCACACGCGTGTCCGCTCATATCACGTCTGGTTAGAATATAAACACAATTACAGTATAACATTGAGACGTACTCCAGATATCAAACACACTCTCCATAGTCTACTCGACATGTCCGCCGTCAATCGTCATATCCTCTCCAAAGCGATTGCAGAGATGTCCGCTTCGAACAACAATTCAGTCCGCTTGTACGACCCACAAGACACCCTCACCGTCTATAACACTGTCTTCTGGGAAGGTCCCGCCATCATTTCGGCTGACCTTCACGTGCAATGGACCGCTAGCAGCAAGGACATGTCCGCTTTCGCCCACTACAAAATGGAGGCCGGATTCGCCACAAGATCGGCATACATGGAGACACAGCCCGCTTCTCAACAACATCCAGATGGGACAGGACTAGAAGAGAAGATCAAGGATTGGACGATGACCGCTTTGAATAGATACACTATTCAGGAGGTCATCACTAGCAAATCCGTTGGACCGCTGACCGCTACAGGATGCCCCTGCATCCCACAGTTCATGCCGGTTCCAGCACAACATGACATGGCAGCGAGATGCAGATCACGAAGAATGGCACAGGACTTTCTACTCCATATGAGACACGAGATATTCAACCGTCCGCTCTCCGAAGTCCGCTCCGTCCGCATCTTCGCTGGATTCAATGTCCACCACTGAAGTCCGCTAGTTCACATCATCCAATGATTCTCTTGTTATCAACCCTGTTATCTCGCCCTTCTTGTTATTCCTCCCTCGATTCGGTGTAAAACCTGTTAGCTTTGCTTGCGTTCTGTGTGGTCCTCTACCGGTCTGAATACCGTATACCTTTTCCTTTATTGTGCATCAAGACACATCTATACAATATGTTACAGGGTATTACAGCTTAATAATGTCTGACCGCTCTCCATCACCATACGAACGTGGACCATCACCAACTCCGTCCGATCATGACCGCTCGCCAGCAAAGTCCGTGGACGCGTTTGGCGCCAGTGATGATGAGACAGAGAGACCGCTACCGGAGGACCAGATAGAAGAGGAAGATAAGGAGAACAAGAAAGAGAAGAAGAGAGAGAAGAAGAAGGAGAAGAATCCGAAGCGTAGCCGCACAGAAGACCGCTCATCTCATCCCGCTTCCAAACGTGTCAACAAAGAGGTGGACGAGGATCCGAATGATTCTGGACCGCTTCACGATGACCGCTTGGAGACCGAGACCGTCCACAATCAGGTCATCGAGATGGTCGACTATGTGTCGAGACAACGTGAGTGTTCTACAGTTAGCCCCAAATACAGTACAAGAATAATTACAGAATGTCTCGAGCAAAAAATCTCTCTGGATAATCTTGCTAAGACCGTTGAAATCCAAGGAGAATACGTTCATAAGCTGCTCAACGAAATTAGAGAATTGACCGCTGTCAACAAGCAAGCCAACATCTACAGGAAGTCAACTCTACATTCGATGCAGCAGATTGTGGTGACCAACACCTCAATTCAGGACAACCTTTCCTCGAAACTACTCCGACAAGGCACTGGATCATTCGCGGATTCCTTACAGTCCCTCGTCAAGCTCAACGAGAACCATCGAGCGGAGCTATCGGCCACGAAGTCGTCAATGCTGACTATGGAACGCCGCTTGCCGTCGACCACTAAAAAGATTCTCGACGACGTGGACAAACATGCCAAGTGCATCGGAGAGTCCCTCAAGGATGAGACCGCTGTAAGCATTCTTAGTACCATTCAGCTTATACATCAACAACAACGATGGTTTACAGGTCCGCTGCCGTTTGTGCGGAGGACAACACGAGATCCTCAAGTGTCATACCTTCCGCTCGCCCAAGGAACGCATTCGCCAAGCAACATCCAAGTCCATCTGTATGGCCTGCGGCGAGTATCAAGACCAGGACAGTCCGCTGCACATCGGTTGTACAGGAGCAAAAGTCCGCTGTGACCGCTGCATTATGCAAAGAATGCCAGAGGCCACCACCAATCACTTGGACCTCTTCTGCCTCTTTGGCGAGCATCTCGAAGGACCTAAGGTGAGATGGGATAACCGGTAACATATAACAAACTGTTATGCTATAGGTACGTGGATCATCCAGCAGAGGTCGTGGATCGCACAGAGGACGCTCATAAGATGACTTCATCTACAACAGTCCGCTCGTCCGCTCCCGATCTATCCCTCTATTGTTTCTGTTACCACCCCTGCTATCCCATCTGTTG